>CM060908.1:1037546495-1038796495 GCA_030737815.1 Allium fistulosum | reverse complement strand
TCGCTTTTTGACCAAAGCAGCTAACTTAAAACGGACCTAGAAAGCTCAAACGGAGTCGGATTGACTTAAAATTTTGGGAGAACACTTAGAAGACTTAAAAGATAGCACTCACATAAAATGGGCTTGGTTGGATAAGTCTAGATGGATCGCTAGCGGCCTAACTATATGGATCGCTAGCGGCCTAACTAGATGGATCGCTAGCGATCCATCTAGAGTGGGCCCCACCACCTAAAATTTTTAGGGTAGGTTCTAGCACCCTCTAGAGTGTAATTGCAAGGTTTCGTCTGATTTTGTTAAGTTTAGTGTGAGTTATGGATGATTCTTTTGGACCAGATGACCCATGAAGACGGATGATCAAACAAACTCCAAATGACTTGATATTTGGACAAGGCATCCAAAGGAACAATCCAATTGCACTCAAGGAAATTTAGTCAAAAATAAGCTAAGGAGATGGATCACCTACGCTAGCGATCCATAAGGATGCTTCACGAGTCATCGTAACCTTTTGCATCTTGATTCATTTTCTCTTCTAAATATGTTCGCCAAGTTTCATAGCCTTCCAAGCTACCTAGTTCGAGAAGCAAAGACCCATCTGATTCTAGTCATAGATCAATCTAACTCATGTATGAATTATCGGCAAAACAAGGCAACTAGCTATGAAATCACATGGAGAGCACCTACATAAGACAAGCAGTGCAATCCAAAGGAAGAAGTCCAAAAATCCCCTAAGTACATGGATCGCTGGCGATCCATGCCCATGGATCGCTGGCGATCCATAGGATTATGTTGGATTGTTATGAAACTTTTAGAAAGGATGAAGGAAAAATACTCCAAGTAATTGGATCATTAGCGATCCATCACCTATGGATCGCTAGGGATCCATCAGAGTGGCTCGGGTCATCGTGAAACTCTCTGAACTCCTTCGCGGCATCATGTGCAGGCTTCTGGCAAAGCAGGCCTAGCCCAATAGATCTCCAATCCCTATAAATACAGTCCTACTTGCAACATAAACAAGATCTTATGGACTGGCTGCTGAAACTCTGCAAAGATTATTCTTCACTCTTCTTCTCCCACACAACAGTCATCTAGGAGTTCACTGTGATTCTCCAGTGAACTCTTGCACTTGTGACTTATTCTAATCTCATCAACTTGTAACCGAATTCAACTTGCAATAGCAGTAAGTCAACAATAAAGCTTAAAAAGTGGACAAACGCTTCGTTAACACCCAAAACACTATAAAATCTTCTTGTCTCTTTACTATTTCTGCTCTTTTTACATTTATTTTCTATATTATTGCTTTATAAGAACAAAGCTAGTGCTTTCACACTCAATCCAGGGTGTTGATCCATTTTTTGGGTTAACAATCGCCCGCCAACTAACTTTTATCCCTAAAGTGTGGATATGAGTATAAACAAAAACACGAGTGCGGTTTGAGCACTCACTACTCCATAAACTCCAACCTGAAACCGACAGAAGGAGTGTAAACTCACTAAGGATGGAGTTCGACCATCCATTATCTAACTCCACTAACCCGAGAATAAGCGCAAGAGTATAATCGCTCAAACAGATGAATTCGATGGCGTAACACTAGGGCTCGAGCCCAGTGTTTGGTACAACTTAAGTCCATGACCACATGGAGGCCTTAAGTAAAAATTAACAGACGATTGTCTGAATTAACAAGCAACGAATTACAAGTACATTGAATGGAAAAGTAATAGCTTGACTACTTAAGAAAATTCACGTAAGAGTTCAATAGAAAATAAAGAACTTTTATTTACACATTAAACTTGGAAATCGTAGTACAAGTTTATTCAAAAGCAGGGGCAGTACCCGCACATACACGGCTGACAAAAAAGAAAACAGCTATACAAACTAAGCTGAAGTGATGGTTACTTCTTTTGTCCTTTCACTCTTTTGGTTTTTTTGGGAGTGGCACCACCCGAGCCTCCACCTGTCCTTCTCTTCGATCCTTTATCACCCTTGGCAGGAGAGCTTTCTGAAGTTGGAGGGAGTTCTCTGGGAACCGACCCGCTGGGTGGAATGACTTGTAGTGGGATAAGGCTTGGATCATCGACGTCCATATCAACAGGTTCAGTTTTAGCTTTCTTCTTCAATAACTCCTCCCTCTCGATGTGCTCCTTAAGGCTAAGCTCATCAGTGTGTCTGGAGGCACCTGTGATCACAACGTCATCAGATTCATCTGGCAGCAACTGATCGTCGGCCTTTTCATCATCAAGTGCTCCAATAACTTGAGCATCAGGCACTGGAATGTTGGTGGCTGTTGTCGGTTCTTGCTCCACGGTGGCACCACTCCTGGATTTTGATTGGGACTCGGAAGACCTGCAGATTCATGGAAACAAGCAAATAAGCCTAGAACTATTGGGCATGGAGACGAAACCTTTGAATGATGGAGAGTAGAGCAAGATACCTGTGTCCAGCTGACATTTAGTTGTTGCTGGAGTGCTCCCTTCTAGAATAGGAGTCAACACCTTTGATTGATAACCGGGTCTGTCCGAATCATAGCTCAGATCTTGTCTCGGGCCAAGTGAAACTGATGCTTTGGCTATTTGAAGTGAAAGGGGACCTTTGGGAGTAGACTCCAAAGCCTCAGCGATGTTTTTCCCTTTGTCGAAGGGTGCTAAAATATCAAAGTATTAAAGCCTCGCAGCAGCAAGATCTAAAGGTTCATTCCCACGAAGGATTTCCAGTACCAGTTTCTCCTCATCCAAATTGGTTTCACCAAGGGCTTTCTTCTTCATTTCAACGATATATTCCTAAGCCTCGCCAAGCAATTTGAAGTAGTCCTCTCCGAGAAAACTCAAGTCACGAGGGATTAAGACCTTAGCATTGTATTTGATAATCAAAGGATCGAACATGTCCTTAGTCTCATTCCGGCCAGCCTCTTTAGGATCCTCTAATTAAGCCTCAATTTGTTCTCTAACTTCATTACGGCCAACTTACTTTGCCTCTTCCTTGAGAACTTTAATTTGAGCGAGTTGCCCGTCAAGTTTAATTTTCATTTCCCAGGCTTCGACGACCTCTTCACAATACCTTTGAGACTCCTCTTGAGCATCGAGTTTTTCTTCCTTCTCTTTCTTAAGGAGTTCTTTGAGTTCCTCAACATGGTGGGCCAGAGTGTTTTTCTATTTTTGCAGTGTGTCCTTCCCCAGAGCCAGCACACTGCTGCGGTTGTGGGCAGCAACCGGCTCCTTGTATGAGCCATTTCCAAATAACTAACCGCCTTAGATGTTTCTTTGGCACTCTTCTTTGTCGCAGCTAGCTTCGCTATCAACTCCATGATCTTATCATCTTGATGTTTAATTATGTCTTTATCGTGGGTCGCCACTAGCTTAAAGTGATCGATTTCATGTTGTCTCTCAGTAGACACCTCAGAGATTTCTCAGCTAAATGCTGGAATGCTTCGTGCCGCATAAAAACATCATTGACACATGCAAGTGAACTCGCTTTAGCACTCCCTGGAATTGTATGGATAGAAGGAAGAAACTTCAGCCCATCAAAGCAGATTTTTGGGAAATTGATCTTAAGTTCAGCAAATCTTTCCACTGTAGAGGTCTCAGAAGCCGTAGTAGCCAAAGCGGATCAAAAGTAGCAATTGGGCATTTGCTCGACCTATAATCGCGAGGCTGTTGAAAACCCGATGAACATAAATAATGCTTAGGTGGCATAGTAGCTTGGGGAACATAGGAAGAAGTCTGATCGCCGCTATGTACATCAAGATTGGGCTGAGCTTCCTGATGAGATGATTGAGATTGGGACTTGTGTTTAGAACATGAAGACTCCCTTGAGCGATGACTTCTTTCCGGCTATCATCTTTTTCTCAACGCCTGCCTGAGTTTGGACCGCGACTAGATCCATACTGTGTTGAGGTGCCCCTTAAGAGATCGAAGGCACGGGAATGAGACATAGCACCTGCGAATCAAACAAGAGTGTATAAGTGACCATAAAATAAAAGATAGATGAAAATCATGCAATGAAGTGCGTGTGATCGTGAGTGTCCTAGTGTTCCCCGATGGACCAGCTACTATAGTCTTGCTCATAAGAGTGTTTTCCCCTTTGCCAATGGGAGAAATGTCATCACCAGTCCTAGTGGGAGGATTGAGCCCCCCAATAATGATGTTAGGGCAGTCATAGGTCATGATATCATCAGGGATCGAGAGATTCGAAAACCCTTCCATTGCACTTTCTAAATGTTGAGAGGAAGACGTTTCTTCAACAGAGGTGATGATGAACTTTGGCTCTTTGGCGGTTTTTATCCTATGGAGTTTATAAGCGAGATTTTTTCCTTTTCTTGTTGGCATATGAGATTGCGCGCCTTATGATGGTTCGACCACAGGCGCATTGCCAGGACCTGCATTAGCATCGCCAGATTTGTTGACTTCATCACCTTTAATTTCACCCTCTTCGGCATCGTCCTGAGCCCCTTCGATTAGCGGCACGACAGGGCTATTAGTGTCGCCTTCTTGTTCTGCAACATTACTTGGTGGTCCAGTGCTTCCTAGAAGCCTGATACTACGACTTTCTTCTAACAGCCCAAAAGGAGATAACTACTCATCAGTTACAAGGGATTTGATGTCCTTGTCCTCAACTGGGGTGGCGTGGATTACAGAAACCACCATTGAATAACTATCACCTTCAGGCCATGGGTGGACACTTGAAAATTTTCAAAGTATAAGTTAGTTTTGAATATGACTTGGGCTAAAGAATTTGGGAATAAAGTCAAGGCAACACTTACGTCCTCCCAACCATCACATCATGAAGCCAAGCGGGCAATGAACATAGAACTGTTCGTGTTTAAAGATACTGAGCTTGTTTTAAGCACCAGTTAGAACTTGACAGTTTGGCGAAGGCTTGAGGAAAATATAAGAAAGGCTCCCCGTCCGTCATTTGAAATTGTAGATAAACCTAATGTCTTCAGGAGATGGCGGGCGAAACAGAACATCCATAAATAACAAGAAAGTACCATAAAGAAAAGCATTACTGTTCGGATGCAGCTAAGCAAGAGCTATTCCTAGATAATTTAGCATCTCTCGGATTAAAGAATTAAAAGGTGGCACACATCCGGCCCAGCACATAAATTTATTGTATGTCGTATACTCCTCCAGGGACAAATGAGCCTTGTCATTCACTGAAGGGACTAGAACATCTCCAAATGGAATCCTATGTTTAGAGCATAGTCTGCAAAGAGAGGCCTTGCCAATTCTGAAGGCTTAGGAATCCGTCGGGTTATCCAGAAATACAGCACCTTCTATAATGTCAGGAGTAGGACTTATCTCTTTCACCGAAAGGATAGGAACATTAGAGAAAAGGTCGACCAATGGACCAGAAATCTTCGGTTGCTCAGTTTGATGTTCAAGGGAGATTCTAACGGATACAGTTGCAGAACTTGACTCGGATCCGGGATTGATGTCCTGTGACGGTTGTCTAGAAGGCATTGCGGCTAAGCGCCCTGAACGTCTAGATCCTACATCAACTAAACTTAGTAGATAATCAAGATTTTAAAATTTTACATATCCCCCCATGCTAAGTGTAAACTAGTGTGGTGCAGTGTTGTGTAGTGCAGAGATAAATAGTTTAAAAAAAGTAAGTAATGAGACTTCAGATTCCGACCGAGTGACCGTCATCGCTGACCATCTCAACTGGCGTTTAGATTGATCGGTCGTGTAAGCTTTGACCATCAACATGTCGAAGTGTGAACTCCATTATTGAAGTCGGTATGATAAGTTTTAGTTCATATTCTAAGTCCTAGGAGTTTAGTCATCCAATTTCGAGTTCGATATTTGATATGCAAGTCTTATTTTTCGTTATCGTCATATGTTCATGTTCATTAAAACGGGATTGGTTTTGATTGTTCATTCACGTTAATATGGATTGGTTTGCTCAAGTGTTCAAGCTCAATCCAAAGGCTTAGAATCGACTAAGTCCCCATAGCCGATCCTTTTATCCTAATACGATCGATCCCTCTCGCAAGGCCTATGACCGGTCCCTCCATTCTTTAGCACCACCGATCCCTATGCCAAAAACCAATACGACCGATCCCTTAGCCGAGTACACCAACATCGATCTCTCCAAGCTCCACAAACAACCGATCCCTTTTCAAGTGATACTCCAACTGATCCCTATACCACGTGATTACTAAACCGATCACTCTTCTTAATCCTTCAACCTCGTTTCTAACTGATCCCTCTCCCTCATTAAGTAACTGACCTTTTCTCCATCCACTACAAACCAATCCCTACAATCATCTCAACTATTATACTGATCGGTCATACCCACATGTTACTGCAACATTCACTACCAACCCCTCCATTTTACAATCTCACTTTGTCTTCTCCAATTCAAACTAAACATGCAGTTTCATAACCCCTAAAATCACTAACCACATCGTCTCGTCACCGACATTTATTTGAAATCGTATACAATGAAACCTACCTATGTGATTTTAATTGCTAAATTGAAAGGAAAGAGGGGTTCAATTTGATGTTGGAATCGACGAATGGAGCAGGGTCAATGGTGGGGGCAGAGCAGTTGATGACGATCCATATGAGTAGAGATGGAAGTTATCACCCACATTGATGGATTCGAGATGGTTAAAGGCAATAAAAAAGAGGAAGAGAGGGTTCAGAGTATTTTTAGAAGAGGAAACGAGATAAAGTAAGGAAGGGAAGTCAGGTATTGGCTTATAAATGGAGTCCAAGGGTTCGGCCTGCTTCCCTTATTTACGAGATGGAAAACCGATTAAGTCCACCAAGTAATAGGGATTGGGTATGATCCCTACCCTAGGGAATAACATCTGATCCCTATGTAAAATAAAAAAAATAAAAAAAGGGGGTAAGAAGAAGAAAAAGGGATTGGTTATAAAAATTCCGATCCTTATTATAAAAAAAGGCAAAGGAGTGGGGATCGGCTAGAGGAATGCCGATCCCTATAAACATAAAAGTACGAGAGAGAGAAGGGATCAGTTACGAACCCTATATGCATGCAAACATGTACATAAAAATTATATAAAGTGAATACATATAAAATTCAATGAAATTGCATCTAATTCAATGAAAATTGGCGACGACCCATGAGTATGCAAACACGTCCGGGAGCCAACAATAAGAAAGTATACTTGAACGTGCACGTGTATATTCTAAAAATTTAATTTTTGAAATCGACATAAATTGAATTCAAACCTGAAATTTTCAAGGTCAAGACTGAATCGGATAGCCAAAGCTTACTAGCCCCATAGAACCGGATATAGATAGCAGCTAATGGAATATAATCCTAAATTTATACTATTGGAAATCAGCCAAGTGGCATGACGATCAAAGGGAGATATGACACTTTGGGAAAGTAATTCGTCAGGAAGGATAGCCACTATTCAGAAAACTAGATGGATTTCTTGTCGATGACCCTAGCTTGCTTCGATTCAAATCATGTCATGTTTAGCACAAGATGTACTTTGGGGAGCAAGTGTTATCCGACATTTTGACTCGGCTATATTCGAATTGATTGGACAAGTTAGACTCGACTGTCATCAAGGCCAGTAAGTCCAGAGTGATGATTGTGGGATCTAGAAGTCCAGTACAGATGGTAATATGAAGCCGTGATCGAACAGAATCAAGAGATGTGCTATATAGAATGTTCTAAGTATGGAATATTATTTAATATAGAAAAGGGATCGGCTATAATCACTCTCAATAATAGGGATCGGCCTATTTCAGCCATACAATTGCAACTTAATGGAAAATAATCAATGTCTCAAGATCCATAAGTCCAATGCATATGAAATTTCGGGAACAAGATGTGGGGACCCTAGGGAGTCTACCCTAGGGATCACACCTCACAAGGACTAAGCAAGAGGGATCCGCCCTCTTCCTCCCATAGGGGTCAGCTAGAATCAGGTGACAACACACATTGCAGCAAAGATGGAGCACTAACTCAAGTTCTACTAACCCAACTAGCATGAAACTTGGAGGCTAGGCATATTACAACATGGAGAAGCTCCCATAGGGATCGCACTCCAAAATTCCTTCAAAATAGGGATCGGAATCGATCTTTATTTCTTGGGATTTAGGCCATGTGATCCCTCATGTGGATCCATATGGTTTTGGAAATCCTTCTATCGAATTTTCAAGGAGATATTTCATTGTCTTCCTCTATAAATAAAAGCTTTATTGTTCACTTTCGGGACCTTTACATTGCTGATTGCTTTGTACTCTATTGTAACTAAGAATTTCATCTGATCCCTATTGTACTCAGTTTACAAAGTGATTAATAGAGCTATCTATTCAAAGTGGACATAGGAAAACAATGCCGAACCACTATAAATCGTTGTGTTCTTGTTATTGCTTTGATTTTCTATTATTAAATTGCATGTTTCCTCTGTTTTAATTTTATATTCTTAATTTATTTCTCTACAAAATCTCTATTGGGTGTCTTTGCCAATTTTTGGTGCAAACACACACACGCACACACATATATATGTATATATATCTTATTTCTAATTACTAATTTCTAAACAAGAACATTTCTTTCCACACTTTAATTTATCAGAGCCATCCTTTCAAAAAGGATTACTGTTATAATTTTCCATGAGTTAACCAAAAGTGAGATCTTTGATTCATTTGAGATTACAAGGAATTATTTCTTTTCTTTTATTAAAAGTGATGGTGTAAACAATGGAAAAGAATATCCATATCTTACACATCTCTTTTCCTTTTTAGTCAATCCATTATTAATTCAAACGACGCACTTTTATACATATTTTGTAATTGGATAACTTATGGAAATTACACAGAATCTACTCCAATAAATCAAAACATAGAAATTCACAATCTAAGTCAACTAAGGTAATCTAATTTACAACCTAGTTATAGATCTAGAATATCTTTACAACTTTTCCATCACTCTATAAATAGATATTTGGGACTGATTTCAAATTTCCAGATCAGGTTGTACATACTATTCCTATTTATTCATATCTCAAAACCTTTGCCCTGTCTTACCTAGATAGTGACATACTTCTCAAAGCATTTAACAAAAAAATTCAAAAGCATTCGAACACAGTTTTTCAAAACATTCGCCACTTTATTCTTATCCCCAAATTCAAAAATTGCTTAGCAAAATATCTTCCCTTCTCAAAGGCTTCTACCTCAAAGACTTACTTCTTTAAAAGTAGGATTTTTAACCTTAAAACATTCAAAACCCAATTATCAAACCAAACTATTATTAACTTGAAAATCCAAAGAGGATTTCTTAATTCAAAAAGGAGCAAAATAATTTTCCTCTTTCAAAAACCTTCTATATCAAAGATTTATTCCTTGAAAAGTTTGTCTTTTAATTCAAAACATTTTCTATAACTTTAAACAATGAAAAGTTGAATAGATAGTGTAAACTTCTATCATATCATTTCCATATCCCTTCTCTCCTATATTATCCATAACTAGACGACTAATCCTATTTTATATAAATTCCTAATACTATTTCTATTCAAATCCCCCAATATGGCCTCTATTTATATTCCTCCTACCTAAATGGCTTCTACATCATTTTAATCAAGTTCCATTTCCATTTATCCCCTTTAAAAAGGTTTTTTTAAAAGAACTTCCAACTTTATAAGATAGGAAAAATCATCAAGTCTAACCTACGCTTTATTTTACATTTATTTTAAAAACGAAGAATCCAATTATTGAAATTTTTTTAACTCAACCAATTTAAACTAGCATTTTAAAAATGAAAAATCCTTTATACTAAAAACTTTTTAATCAGAAGCTTTTATCTCAACAAAATTTTAAATTATGAATTTCCATATTTCTTTACTTTTTCAAAACATCAACTTCCCAATAATCCTTTGAAAAATCCATTCAAAACATTTCAAGGAATTTTTCAAAAACCTTCCATCAAATTCTTTCTCACATGGTTGGATTTAGAAATTGACTTTAACTGTCTTTTCTATTGAACTTTCCTTCCTCCCTACCTAATATTTATAAAAAAACCGATTATCTCCTTACTTCTGGATGCTTACAACATATAGGTTCTTATCTCCCATCAATCTGGATGATATTTATATTTTAATTGGCAATCCATCAAAATCCATAATTATAAAGTTGCCTATATCCAATTAAAGGAGTCAAGTACCCTTCAGCTTTCGGGGTGCTTCTATCTATTGCGGTCATGCTCTTCTTAGTCCACTCCTTACGACATGACTTTCGACACATAGGAAATTAGGTTAGGGGTATAAATTTAACTTTATTTATTTTTCTAACTCATAGCCGCCTCGCCCATCCTTTCGGAATATGGTCGTAACTACCTCTATAGTCGGAATTTATAGAGTTAGGCGTATGTTCAAAATAAGTGTATATAGTAAGACCTGAAAAATGCTTTCAAAAATAACAAGTATGACACTCAAATGTATACATATCCCTATTAATTGGGTAACCTATGCTTTGATACCAAATATAATAATTTGCCTCGAAACTTGCCTAAATTTCGACCCAGAAAAGGCCCATCGAAACACAGACCCATTCCAAACTTGGCTGTTGGTTGGTATAAAGAACAATACATAGAGTTATTTATCTACACATTCAAAAACACATAGCGGAAGGATAAAGTATAATATTAGAACAGTACCCATTTTATTAAATATCCAAATGTCATAAAATCCATAACACAATGCCAATAACAATTGTCACATATCCCTAGTACAACATTTTCAAAATACATCATTAAGCTTTAATGAGTACGTCAGAAAATAACATAAGCAGATTAATAGGTAAACTGCCACAAGTTTCCTCCTCGCCTTCGCCTTCAGCATCACCTTTTCTAATCTGTGTTATAATAAGGAGGGAGTCAAAACAACATATGTCTGCTAAATAAAAATCTCGAGCCTTATTATATTAGTACTTGAGTAGTATAATTTTGTAACACTCCATATTTTTATAACATTATTTAGAATAATTAATTTGGTAAATTAAATAAAATATTGTGGAGATTAATGGGTTGAGACTTGATTAAATTAGGTAGCCATGCCATGTTAATTATAAATCAAATAAAACAATTTGAACTAATGTATTAGGATATGAGAAGGGCAATATGGGAAATAGGAAAGGCTTATACCATAAACCCTTAGGAAATAGAACTCACGTTCATTTCATTTTCACTCAAACAAAAATTATATTAAGGACGACCACCATTATTATTCTCAAGGGAAGATAAGCTAGGATTTAAGAGAAGGAAGATAATCAACTAAATCAACATCAAATCTCACATCATTTAATCTCAAAGCTAAGGTGAATAATTACTACATCCCATTTTCTTATGGTTTTCGGTTTTAAGAGTTAGATCTGAAATGTTTTTGCAAATATATGCCATGTTTTGATGATTAAAGTTATATATATGTTTGTTGATGAATTATATATGTTCGTGTTAGTTTTTATGATGTGCTTGACATGAAAACTCTATTAACTGACATCCAAATGCCTTGAAAATTTAAATGTAGATCAGAAATGATATTTTAGAGATGGGTTTCAATTTTCATAATTTTCTGAATTAATGTGGATTTTATATAAATATTCTAGTGAGGAAAATGATTTATTTAGTTATAATTTATTTATGGCTAGAACAATAATTATTTGGGTTTGAAATTTTTATATGTTGGAAAACATATTAAAACAGATTTTCAGGGGTTTTCCAGATTTTTCCTAAGCTATTTGATGAATATATAAAATTATTTAAGGTATGGGACTTAAATGTTTTATATATTTAATTAAGGAGAAAGGGCATTTTATAAAATAAAATGATTATTTAATTCTGAAAAATAGTGGCAGCACCTTTCTGAAAATTATTTGTTAACCAATGAGAATTTGACAAATAAAAGCAGGTTAGTTGAAAAATCATCCCTTTTAAGTTAAAAACAAAGAAATCATACTTTTAGCACAACCAATTCTGGCATTAAACCTTCCGACCCAGACCTTTCGACAAGGTCGAGAGGTTTATAGCTTTCGACAAGGTCAAACCGATGCATAAGGTATCAAGTTACTTGGTACGTAATGAATTGGACAGAGTCGAAGGGTTCTAAATCGAAAAATTGGTTGCCAAAGAGGTAGAAGTGTGTTTGTTTTATAAACCAAAGATAGCCTGCTTTGCTTTCGAATAAGAGCTTTCGGCTTGGTTGCTTTCGACCAGGTCAAATGTTTAAATAAAGGTTTTAAACCTTTCGACACAGTTGGAAGGTTACTGTTGTTTCATCACTATTTTTCTTTGAAACCTTTCGACACAGTCGAAAGGTTACTGCCGCTTCTGTTTTGTTTTGAATTGAACCTTCTGACGAAGTCGAAAGGTTTACCTATTTTTAAAACTAGCCGCTTCTCCATGCTTTCGAAAGAGAGCTTTTGACTTAGGTGATTTAACCTTGTTTTCAAAATGAGGTATAACCAAAGCTTTTGAAGCAAAGCTTTCGACGAAGCCGAAAGGTTTCTTCCAATGAAGTCGAAAGGTTTTGAAGGAAGGTGTTCCACCTGTTCTAAATTGAACCTAGTAAGTTTTCGAAAGGTTTAATTCAATGAATTTGAAAGGTTTAGTTCAATGATTTCGAAAGGTTTAGTTCAATGATTTCAAAAGGTTTAGTTCAATGGTTTAGAAAGGTTTATTTTGAATGATCTCGTAAGGTTTATTTTGAAGGATTTTGAAAGGTTTGTTTATTGAATGGTTTCGAAAAGCTTGTTCATTGAAGGGTTTCGAAAGGTTTGTTTATTGAATGGTTCCGAAAGGTTTTGATTCAATGGATTCGAAAGGATTCAGATGGAAGGTTTACCAAGGTTTTTCTTTGGCAATGTTTAAAGTAATTTTAAAGAAGGATGTCCAAAGTTTTATTGCTTTCGAAAGGTTTGTTTTTCAATGATTTCAAAAGGTTGATGTTGGATTTGAAAGAGATGATTTCAAATGGTTAGAAAGAGGATCTTTCAAGTTTTTAAATGTTTTCAACAACTAAGAATTGAGTAAAGATGATATATATATATATGTGTGTGTGTGTGTGTATGTATGTATGTATGTAACATGGTGTTATGATTTTGAGTAAAGCGTATAGATTATATACTTTTCCTTGTTTAAGTTTGATTTAAAGGTTTTGAATCATTTTGAAAATGTTTTCAAGGAAAATTATAGGAGGGGATCCTTAAGTGAAAATGACTCAGATATTAGAATACCGGATAGGACTAGTATGGGGTCGCACCCTATACATTAGCTAATAGCCCCAGCTAATTGTTGTCCAAAATTTCAGTGTGTAGGGCTTTGTCACACGTAGACTGAAATTGTGATTACACACCAAAAGCAATATATGTTTGTATACATATGGTTATTGGTGAGTCCGAAAAACCATTAGGATCAGGAAGACCTGGGAGATGATTAAGTTAGGGACAGACCGTCCAAAAGAGAAGCAATTAACAGATGGTTAAGGACAAACCATCTAGAAGTAATGTGTTAAACAGATAATTAAGGATAGATAATCCAGAAGAAGAATAGCTAACAGATGTTAGATTAATTTTGATTATATTATCTGGCAGGCCTGAGTCAGCCAAAGCTTAAAAGTTATCCAAACAAAACTCATGTGTTTGAACAGATAGTTCATTATTACCTGATGTTTATGTATGTTTACAAAATGATGCTTTACAGTGTTTAATCAGTTTTGATTGCAGGAAAAGGTTTTGCAAAGATATGTTTTAAAAGGATGTTAGTGAGGGGAAACCCATTCTGCTAAGCGGCGTGGTCTCACTTAACATATATATTCCGAGATGTATAGTATTATTCATACCAAGCTTTATGTTTGACTTGAAGTTTATGTTTTCCCCATAAACTCTCGGGTGCTCAAAATTAATTTGAGTAGGCTGAGGGGTTAAGGTTTTTTTCCAGGTTTTAGTAGGATGACGAATAAGGCTACCAGAGGCTTGCAGGAGGCAAATAGATAGCTATTTAGGAGTTGCAGTTCTTGTTTTATGTTTTGATGTATTTCCGCTGTGTTTTGTATTTAGTATATTATGACTCTATGGCTCTGATCATCCAAAAGGGTATCTTCATATACCGCTCTTAGCGTATTTGTAATAAGTATATTTATCTATGCCTAGGTCGTATTGGGATTATGTAAGTTGAATATGGAACATCTGTTTTAAATGTAATGAAGTAAAAGTTGTTTGATATCTGTGTTTTGTTTCATAAGTGCTTCTGATATTATAGATACCATTAACATAGCCGTATTTAGTTGTTGGAAGCTAATACTATAGATGACTGCAGCATCTGTAGCGCTTAGTTTTAGGCCTCTAGATATGGGATGTTACAGCTTGGTATCAGAGCATGGTTTATAAAATACTTTAACTAAAAATGGTTTTGAAAGCATAGTTAAGATCGGGGTATGGGATAACGCTATAGTAACATACTTGTATTTGCTATATATGTAAGTATATGCTATATTTCTAGACTCCTATCTTAGTTAAGCTATTCATCTGCATCTCATGAGGTTTGAATACAGATATGGCAGAAAGAAGAGGCAGAGTTAATTTTGGAGGAGATACCACTACCACTAATGGAAATGGCCGACCGAATGCTAGAAGAGGTTCATGTCAGGCTCAAGCTGAAAATGTTGGTGCTGGGGTTCCCCAAGTGGATATAGGAGCCATGTATCAGTTTTTCATAAACATGATGCAAGCAGGAATGGGAGCTGGAATTGTTGGAGGAAATGTCGTTGGAGGTGGAGTTCAGGAAGCTCCGATGGTCAACCAGTATGCTAACTTGAGCAGAGACTATACCAAGCTTGGAGGGAAGCCATTCATTGGAACTGAAGATGCGATTGAGGTTGAAAATTGGCTACTGCACTACGAGAGAATTTTTGCTGACTTAGGATTGAATGACGAGCAAAAGAGGAGACTAGCTTCAAGACAGCTTCAAGGAGCTGCTCTATTTTGGTGGAACACTATTGTAGCGGGGGTTGATGAGGAAACCATGACTTGGGCGGAGGTTAGGAGAAGGTTTTAGGAAAGGTTTATGTCGATGATGGCGCAGTCAGCATTGGTTAGGAAGTTTGCTTAGTTGGAGCAAGGAGAGATGTCCGTTCTAGAATATGTAAGAAAATTTGAAGAGTTGGCTCGGTAGGGGTATGCTTTGGTTGATACGGTGATCAGGAGGAATGAGAGGTTTATAAGAGGCTTGAGGCTAGAGTTGATAAGTGCTATCTTGCCGCACTTAAGGGATCCAAGTGATGTAGTGGTAGAAATGGCGCTAAGGCAGGAAGAGGCGTTAGCTTGTTTGAGGAAGAAAATGAAGGAGGCCCAGGTGGGACAGGGCCAGAAAAGGAAGTTTTTCCAGAAGAAGAATGCTCAGAAGGGAGGAGCACAAAAGAAGGGAAAAGCTGATGTAGTTTTTTATAAATGTGATAAGAAGGGACATTATGCTAATGAGTGTCGGACCGGAAAGGGAAAAGAGAAAGGAAAGGAGGTTATTGGAAAGAAGAACATCCGATGCTTTAATTGTGATGAGATCGGCCATTATAAGAACCAATGAAAGGAGCCCGCTAAAGAAGGTAGGGGGCAAGTTTATGCATTGGAGCTCACAACTTCAAGGCCAGTTGTGCAGGAGAAAGGGAAGGCTGTTTTGGGAGGCTTGCTATAGATTCACGGTATGTCTGTTAGCGTTCTATTTGATATCGGTGCATCACATTCTTTTATTTCTCGATGTTTAGTAAATAAGCTTAACCTAGAGCCCTCATACTTAGTTACTTCTTGAAGAGTTGCAAATCCGATAGGAGGGTATGCAACACTTGGGATGAGGTGTGACCATTTAGAGTTTGATTTGCTAGGCCATACTTTTGATTGTTGCTTTCATGTGTTTGTTTTTGTGGGATTTGGTATTATCCTTGGGATGGATTGGTTAAGTAAATATGATGCCAGGATATTTTTCCAAGATAGGAAAATATCACTTAGTCACCCATATTATAGTGATCAGATAGTTTATACCATAGAGAACCCTAGTTGCGAAGTAAATGCTTTACTGGGTGTTAACCCGCCTTTTGGCAGGGCCGTGGACAGACGGATTTAACTTAAACAACTTCACAACTATAGAGACTAAATTATGATGGGTTCGGTTTAAAATGATGAAGTTCACTTGAATATGTCGTTGGGAAAAGGAGTGGAGAAATTACATGGCTCGGCCTAGGCAGTTTGGCAGATGTCGCTCGGCATTGGGATGGTTCGGCGTTGGAGGCTGTTCGGCATAGAGAGATCGTCGTTCGACATAGAGGGATCGTTCGGCATTCCAGGAGCACTCGGCATTCAATAGCGCTCGGCATCCAGGAGCGCTCGGCATTTAGAGGCGCTCGGCATTAGAGATCGTTCGGCATCAGACATGGTTCGGCACGACGGAGGTTCGGCATTAAGTATCGTTCGGCATTGGATGGATCGTTCGGCATTAGGGAGCATTCGACATTGGATGGGTCGTTCGGCATACCTCACCTCGTTCGGCATACCTCACCTCGCTCGGCATTGCACCTCGCACCTCGATACCCCGGTACCTCGCACCTCGATACCTCTGCACCTCGCATCTCCATACCTCGCACCTCCATACCTCGCACCTCCATGTCTCGGTACCTCACACCTCCATACCTCGCACCTCCATACCTCGGTACCTCGCACCTCCGTACCTCAATACCTTGGTACCTCGCACCTCCCAACGTTCGGCATGAGGAGATCGTTCGACATTCACACCTTGTTTGGCATTCAACGTTCGGCATCTATGGTTCGGCATATGGAGACCACTCCATTTGGGCTGAGGTACTCGGCTGCCAGGCCCACCAGGGAAGTCCAACCCATCTTTGTCTATAAATAGAGAGGCAGGGGCACAGTAAAAGTGAATCTTCTTTCTGCTCTCTTACTTTCTCTTTTCTAAGGCTAAGGCAACTCTGCCATTTTGTAACTGTAATCGATTATTACAGCAATAAAAAGCAAACTTCTGGAGTGGACGTAGGCCGGAGTTAGCCGAACCACTATAAAATCTGTTGTTCTTTACTGCTTTCATTTTAGTTTTAACTATTCTTCACATTATTACTCTCTACATATACTCTATCTCTGAGCTGTGACTGGTGTTTGGTGCTTTCATCTGGATTTGGGGGTTAGTGACCAATTTTGGCGCTAACACTTTGGTGCTTTCACTGAGAAATTGAAACACTTAGGAATTTTGGAGTTAGGAACTTGGATCTTAGAAAGCAATGGCAAGACCACCAACGAAGAGGCAAGCAGTGGAAAGGAGCAATCAGGAAGGAAGTCAAGCGGCATCTTCTAGAGCTGGAGAGGGTCATGCATCCATCTACGTAACTCGGGACGAGATGCAAGTGATGATGAATTCTATGCAAGAGCAGATGATGAAACGGCAAGAGGAGATGATGCAGGCTCTTCTTAGGCAATTTCGACAACCAGGAACTGCAGGTGCTCAAGATCATGGAGCTGGACCAGAGGAACTCAACCAACGGACAGATGGAGTGAATCAGCATGGGGCAGCTCCCAATCAACAAACAGTTAACAATCTAGATGGACCTAGACTTGGGGGCACGCCACCAGGAGTACGTGATGAAGAATATGTGCCAGAATTTCCTCGGGGACTTGGGGGGCAGTCTGGGTTAGTTAGAAACACTAGATTGGCTGACATTATCAAGCGGACTATTCGCGGAGGTCTGACAAATAGGGATTCAGAGGGAGTTAACAAAAGTCCGTTTACCAGGAACATCAGGACAGCTAGGAATCCGTCCGATTTCAAACTACCCACTCTGGAAGTATACAACGGGAAGACGGATCCCACCGACCACTTGATGAGATACACTAGGCATATGGAAGTGCTGGGGGCAACGGAGGAGGTTATGGCCCGATGTTTCCCCCTGTACTTGACTGAAATTGCTGCTATGTGGTTTAGACAGCTGGAGGATGGATCCATTGGAACATGGACAGAACTGGTGGACAAGTTCTTAAGTCAGTTTCGAGTTCACATAAAAAGGCCAAAGAACGTGATGACGCTAACGTCAGTCAAACAGGGGGCAGATGAATCGCTCAGGACATTCTTAACTCGATTTAATGCAGCAGTCGCTTCGGTGGATCGGCCAGATCCATCAATGGTTCTGATGGCTGCGGTATCAGGAGTCAGAGATAACTCGGATTTCAAAGTATCACTGGTACGGGACCCACCGTTGGATCTTGGGGAATTCTTTCATGAAGCTGAAAGATTTCTTCGACAAGACGATGCATGTTTGGATGTGAGGTCAAAGGAAGTAAACATGACTAAGGATGGAGGACTACTCGGCGAAAGCTCAGGTGGGGGCAAGGATAAAGGGAAAAGGAAGCGCTGGGGAGAACGAAAGTTCTCCACTTACACAGGATTGAACGCAACGTTGGAGCAGATTTTCTTAGATACTCGAGATCGCCTTCCCTATCGAAGGCCATCGAGGAGGGAACCCACAGAACGTGAAAGGGCATTAGGAAGGCACTGTCTCTTTCATGACCTAGACGGGCATGACACTAACAGCTGCCGACATCTAAAGGATATAATCGAGGAGCATATAAGGAATGGTCAGTTGCGACAGTATGTTGGAACTCGGAATGCGGCGGTGGAACAGGAGCAGCCACCGCCTACCTTGAACGACGAGGGCATGAGGCCCAGGAATGGTGGCCGATTGGTCATCAACTAATTTTATTGGTTTGGAATAAGTAACAAACTCCGGGCAAACGGTTAAATCACTTACTCATGTACGGGGTCGGAGATAACCCTCAGGCATGCTCTGAGATGATGGCTTACCGAGACGCCCGGGTTTGCGAAATCTGTTTTTTCCTTTGACTTGGACATTTGCTTTTTCTGGTTTGGTTTTGGAGTTTGGTTTGAACTCCCTGTTTTGCTCATTTTCTAGTTTGGATTCTGGTTTGGATGTTTGTTTTTTGGTATGGATTTTTGATATGGGATTCTGGTTTTCTTTTTGGATTTGGATTTCGGATTGGATTTTGATTGGATTTTCTCTAAATTTTTGGCTAAAAGGTCGTCGAGTATGGACTATGCTTGGCAAGGGTCCGGAGAGACCAGGATTCGGCCTAGGACCTAGGCCATATACTATCAGTTACTATTTTAGGTCGTCGAGTATGGACTATGCTCGGCAAGGGTCTGGAGTGACCAGGATTCGGCTTAGGACTTAAGCCACGGCATTCTTCGACGTTCAGGGACACTGAACCATGAAAACCATGAAATTACTTAACGTAGGTCGTCAAGTGTGGATTGCGCTTGGCAAGAACCCGGAGAGGTTACGGATTTGGATATTGGCTATGAATAGCTAAGGATTCAGACAAGGACCCGGAGCGGTCCGGGATTTGGATATCGACCCGGAGAGGTCACGGATATGGTTATAGGTTATTGAATATGGATGGATTGGAACTCGGTAGTCGGGTTCAGATGGATGTGGAATTGGGTAAGGACTTGGTTACTGGATAAGAATCAGACATCGACTCGGAACAGTCGCGAAAATGGATCAGGATAAGGCCGTGGCACTCGGATAAGATGGCTTGGTAATGGATTGGATTATGAATCGGAAAGTATGGATGTGGATAACATACATACTTGGGATATTGGACTTGAGGCTATTCAAAACACACCTTTCACAGCAAGGCATGTTTTGGGGGGCAAGTGTTAACCCGCCTTTTGGCAAGGCCGTGGACAAACGGATTTAACTTAAATAACTTCACAACTATCGAGACTAAAGTATGATGGGTTCGGTTTAAAATGATGAAGTTCACTTGAATATGTCGTTGGGAAAAGGAGTGGAGAAATTACATGGCTCGGCCTATGCAGTTTGGCAGATGTCGCTCGGCATTGGGATGGTTCGGCGTTGGAGGCTGTTCGGCATAGAGAGATCGTCGTTCGACATAGAGGGATCGTTCGGCATTCCAGGAGCACTCGGCATTCAGTAGCGCTCGGCATCCAAGAGCGCTCGGCATTTAGAGGCGCTCGGCATTAGAGATCGTTCGGCATCACACATGGTTCGGCATAACGGAGGTTCGGCATTAAGTATCGTTCGGCATTGGATGGATCGTTCGGCATTAGGGAGCGTTCGACATTGGATGGGTCGTTCGGCATACCTCACCTCGTTCGGCATACCTCACCTCGCTCGGCATTGCACCTCGCACCTCGATACCCCGGTACCTCGCACATCGATACCTCTGCACCTCGCACCTCCATACCTCGCACCTCCATACCTCGGTACCTCGCACCTCCGTACCTCGATACCTCGGTACCTCGCACCTCCCAACGTTCGGCATGAGGAGATCGTTCGACATTCACACCTTGTTTGGCATTCAGCGTTCGGCATCTATGGTTCGGCATATGGAGACCATTCCATTTGGGCTAAGGTAATCGGCTGCCAGGCCCACCAGGGAAGTCCAATCCATCTTTGTCTATAAATAGAGAGGCAGGGGCACAGTAAAAGTGAATCTTCTTTCTGCTCTCTTACTTTCTCTTTTCTAAGGCTAAGGCAACTCTGCCATTTTGTAACTGTAATCGATTATTACAGCAATAAAAAGCAAACTTCTGGAGTGGACGTAGGCCGGAGTTAGCCGAACCACTATAAAATCTGTTGTTCTTTACTGCTTTCATTTTAGTTTTAACTGTTCTTCACATTATTACTCTCTACATATACTCTATCTCTGAGCTGTGACTGGTGTTTGGTGCTTTCATCTGGATTTGGGGGTTAGTGACCAATTTTGGTGCTAACACTTTGGTGCTTTCACTGAGAAATTGAAACACTCAGGAATTTTGGAGTTAGGAATTGGATCTTAGAAAGCAATGGCAAGACCACCAACGAAGAGGCAAGCAGTGGAAAGGAGCAATCAGGAAGGAAGTCAAGCGGCATCTTCTGGAGCTAGAGAGGGTCATGCATCCATCTACATAACTCGGGACGAGATGCAAGTGATGATGAATTCTATGCAAGAGCATATGATGAAACGGCAAGATGAGATGATGCAGGCTCTTCTTAGGCAATTTGGACAACCAGGAACTGCAGGTGCTCAAGATCATGGAGCTAGACCAGAGGAACTCAACCAACGGACAAATGGAGTGAATCAGCAGGGGGCAGCTCCCAATCAACAAACAGTTAACAATCTAGATGGACCTAGACTCGGGGGCACGCCACCAGGAGTACGTGATGAAGAATATGTGCCAGAATTTCCTCGGGGACTTGGGGGGCAGTCTGGGTTAGTTGGAAACACTAGATTGGCTGACATTATCAAGCGGACTATTCGCGGAGGTCTGACAAATAGGGATTCAGAGGGAGTTAACAAAAGTCCGTTTACTAGGAACATCAGGACAGCTAGGAATCCGTCCGATTTCAAACTACCCACTCTGGAAGTATACAACGGGAAGACGGATCCCACCGACCACTTGATGAGATACACTAGGCATATGGAAGTGCTGGGGGCAACGGAGGAGGTTATGGCCCGATGTTTCCCCCTGTACTTGACTGAAATTGCTGCTATGTTGTTTAGACACCTGGAGGATGGATCCATTGGAACATGGACAGAACTGGTGGACAAGTTCTTAATTCAGTTTCGAGTTCACATAAAAAGGCCAAAGAACGTGATGACGCTAACGTCAGTCAAATAGGTGGCAGATGAATCGCTCAGGACATTCTTAACTCGATTTAATGCAGTAGTTGCTTCGGTGGATCGGCCAGATCCATCAATGGTTCTGATGGCTGCGGTATCAAGAGTCAGAGATAACTCGGATTTCAAAGTATCACTGGTACAGGACCCACCGTTGGATCTTGGGGAATTCTTTCATGAAGCTGAAAGATTTCTTCGACAAGAGGATGCATGTTTGGATGTGAGGTCAAAGGAAGTAAACATGACTAAGGATGGAGGACTACTCGGCGAAAGCTCAGGTGAGGGCAAGGATAAAGGGAAAAGGAAGCGCTGGGGAGAACCAAAGTTCTCCACTTACACAGGATTGAACGCAACGTTGGAGCGGATTTTCTTAGATACTCGAGATCGCCTTCCCTATCGAAGGCCATCGAGGAGGGAACCCACAGAACGTGAAAGGGCATCAGGAAGGCACTGTCTCTTTCATGACCTGGACGGGCATGACACTAACAGCTGCCGACATCTAAAGGATATAATCGAGGAGCATATAAGGAATGGTCAGTTGCGACAGTATGTTGGAACTCGGAATGCGGCGGTGGAACAGGAGCAGCCACCGCCTACCTTGAACGACGAGGGCATGAGGCCCAGGAATGGTGGCCGATTGGTCATCAACTAATTTTAATGGTTTGGAATAAGTAACAAACTCCGGGCAAACGGTTAAATCACTTACTCATGTACGGGGTCGGAGATAACCCTCAGGCATGCTCTGAGATGATGGCTTACCGAGACGCCCGGGTTTGCGAAATCTGTTTTTTCCTTTGACTTGGACATTTGCTTTTTCTGGTTTGGTTTTGGAGTTTGGTTTGAACTCCCTGTTTTGCTCATTTTCTAGTTTGGATTCTGGTTTGGATGTTTGTTTTTTGGTATGGATTTTTGATATGGGTTTCTGGTTTTCTATTTGGATTTGGATTTCGGATTGGATTTTGATTGGATTTTCTCAAGATTTTTGGCTAAAAGGTCATCGAGTATGGACTATGCTTGGCAAGGGTCCGGAGAGACCAGGATTCGGCCTAGGACCTAGGCCATATACTATCAGTTACTATTTTAGGTCGTCGAGTATGGACTATGCTCGGCAAGGGTCCGGAGTGACCAGGATTCGGCTTAGGACTTAAGCCACGGCATTCTTCGACGTTCAGGGACACTGAACCATGAAAACCATGAAATTACTTAACGTAGGTCGTCAAGTGTGGATTGCGCTTGGCAAGAACCCGGAGAGGTTAGGGATTTGGATATTGGCTATGAATAGCTAAGGATTCGGACAAGGACTCGGAGCGGTCCCGGATTTGGATATCGACCCGGAGAGGTCACGGATATGGTTATAGGTTATTGAATATGGATGGATTGGAACTCGGTAGTCGGGTTCAGATGGATGTGGAATTGGGTAAGGACTTGGTTACTGGATAAGAATTAGATATCGACTCGAAACAGTCGCGAAAATGGATCAGGATATGGCCGTGGCACTCGGATAAGATGGCTTGGTAATGGATTGGATTATGAATCGGAAAGTATGGATGTGGATAACATACATACTTGGGATATTGGACTTGATGCTATTCAAAACACACCTTTCACAGCAAGGCATGTTTTGGGGGGCAAGTGTTAACCCGCCTTTTGGCAAGGCCGTGGACAGACGGATTTAACTTAAACAACTTCACAACTATCGAGACTAAAGTATGATGGGTTCGGTTTAGAATGATGAAGTTCACTTGAATATGTCGTTGGGAAAAGGAGTGGAGAAATTACATGGCTCGGCCTAGGCAGTTTGGCAGATGTCGCTCGGCATTGGGATGGTTCGGCGTTGGAGGATGTTCGGCATAGAGAGATCGTCGTTCGACATAGAGGGATCGTTCGGCATTCCAGGAGCACTCGGCATTCAGTAGCGCTCGGCATCCAGGAGCGCTCGGCATTTAGAGGCGGTCGGCATTAGAGATAGTTCGGCATCAGACATGGTTCGGCATGACGGAGGTTTGGCATTAAGTATCGTTCGGCATTGGATGGATCGTTCGGCATTAGGGAGCGTTCGACATTGGATGGGTCGTTCGGCATACCTCACCTCGTTCGGCATACCTCACCTCGCTCGGCATTGCACCTCGCACCTCGATACCCCGGTACCTCGCACCTCGATACCTCTACACCTCGCACCTCCATACCTCGCACCTCCATGTCTCGGTACCTCACACCTCCATACCTCGCACCTCCATACCTCGATACCTCGAACCTTCGTACCTCGATACCTCGATACCTCGCACCTCCCAACGTTCGGCATGAGGAGATCGTTCGACATTCACACCTTGTTTGGCATTCAGCGTTCGGCATCTATGGTTCGGCATATGGAGACCACTCCATTTGGGCTGAGGTACTCGGCTGCCAGGCCCACCAGGGAAGTCCAACCCATCTTTGTCTGTAAATAGAGAGGTAGGGGCACAGTAAAAGTGAATCTTCTTTCTGCTCTCTTACTTTCTCTTTTCTAAGGCTAAGGCAACTCTGCCATTTTGTAACTGTAATCGATTATTACAGCAATAAAAAGCAAACTTCTGGAGTGGACGTAGGCCGGAGTTAGCCGAACCACTATAAAATCTGTTGTTCTTTACTACTTTCATTTTAGTTTTAACTGTTCTTCACATTATTACTCTCTACATATACTCTATCTCTGAGCTGTGACTGGTGTTTGGTGCTTTCATCTGGATTTGGGGGTTAGTGACCAATTTTGGCGCTAACACTGGGTATCATGGAGTTGGAGGATGAGTTGCATCGAGTCTTTGTGGTTAAAGAGTTTGCTGATGTGTTTGAGCCGGTAGTTGGATTACCACCGAAACGAGCCATTGATTTTCAGATTGATTTGGTTCCTGTAGCAGAACCGGTGAGTAGACCACCAAGTAGGATGACACCTACGGAAGTGAGAGAGTTGATGGTGTAGTTGGTGGATTTGGAAGGCAAGAATTTTATTCGACCGAGTAGTTCCCCATGGGGAGCTGCTGCGGTGTTTGCTAAGAAGCCGGACAGATCGTTAAGGTTATGTATCAATTATCGTAAGTTGAATGAGAAGACAATAAAGAATTGATATCCATTGCCGGGAATTGATGATTTGTTCGATCAGTTATGTGGAGCTAAGGTATTCTCTTAGCTAGATTTAGCGATGGGATTTCATCAGCTTAGAGTAGTAGAGGATAGTATTCCTTTGACGACGTTTAGGACAAGGTATGGATCGTACGAATGGTTAGTTATGCCATTCGGACTAACTAATGCGCCGACATTCTTTGTGGATTTGATGAACTGAATTTTCCAAGAGCACCTGGATAGATTTGTGTTAGTCTTTATAGACGATATTTTGATATACTCTAGGGATGAGAAGGAGCATGAAGTTCATCTTAGAGTTGCACTTGAGACATTGAGGGAACATCAGTTGAAGGCTAAGTTTTCGAAGTGTCATTTTTAGAAAAAGGAAGTGAAGTTCCTTGGTCATGTAGTCTCAGAGAACGGGTGTTTTATAGATTCGACTAAGATTGAGGCGGTGAATAATTGGAAGAGACTCAAGACGGTGACTAAGATAAAGAGTTTTCTTGGATTAGCCGAATATTATCGAAGGTTTATAAAAGATTTTTCGCGAATAGCTGCACCAATGACTAAGCTTACGCGAAAAGGTGTGAAGTTTGTATGGATTGATAAGTGTGAGAAAGCATTCCAGAGCTTGAAACACTTATTGACCCATGCACAACTGTGAGTGGTTCCAAAGGGGAATCAAGATTTGGTTGTTTATACTAATGCGTGTGGAACTGGATTGGGGGCTGTGTTGATGCAAAGAGGTAAAGTGATTGCTTATGCTTCTAGACAGCTTAGACCACATGAGGTGAGGTATCCTACGCATGATTTAGAGTTGGCTGCCGTTATATTTGCTTTGACTTATAAAATAGAATCCAAACTCAATTTATTTTATTTGACTTGTAAAATAGAATCCAAACTCAAAAATTATACAAGTTCCATTTCCATATTAACAAATATACCATAAATCCAATATCCATAATTCAATCAATAGACTTATAAAATAGAATCCAACTCAATTTATTTTATATCAAAACAATAAAATAAATCAATATCAGAAACTTACAATTTAAATACTTTTACGCTCTATTCAACATCTTTTTACATGAAATTAGACAAAGGAAATTTCTATTCGAATTATGGAAATAAGCAGTGCAAACTACAAATAAGAATTCGTACCCTACACACCATTTCCTAATCAAAACCCTTAATCAGATCCAAAGAAAAGATAAGAAGTGAAATAGAAGATAAAACATTGAAGTTGTAAAACCTTCGCAAATTCCATTATTTTAGTATATCAAAACAATTGAGATTCCAATTTAAGAAATGACATTTCACTTTAGCAGAATTTTGGGGGTCTTAATGTGATATTTTCATAAACCAAAATTCCTCAAGGTATATTTCAAATCCAAACTATATTATTTAATTACTAAAGTAAGAAAGACTAAGATATCCACTCACAATGGCTCCTTAGCTCTTCCTCTTTTTGGATTTATCACGCCTTCAATATCTATAACGATCCATAATTTTGATCACTTCGTATTTAAATATCAAGATTATTTAATATTAGTATATAAGATTAAACGTGATTACATATGATTTTATAACCTTGTTAAACACTTTTCAATTAATAACTAATGATAGAAAACTTATTTTTGAATTTTGTTCACAAAAATTTACACTTTGGATAAATACTGATAATGTGATAGGAAAGCATTTTGTTAAAAATCAACTTATTGTTCAATACGAGTTGTATAAATATTTTGCAACTTTTATAGTAATATATGCACACATTAACAAGAATTAAACATCTCTCTTATATTAACAAATGGTCAATTAAACTAAGTTTTAAATTAATAAAAGAGAGAGGACTAAAGGGCCCGTAAATCAAGTAGTGATTTAAGGGAAGTAAGGTAGGTGTAAGGGTATGGTGTGCATGTTCTCAAGCATGGAAGACGAGGGATTTTTTCTAAACTTTACCACTAAATTCCTAAGGCTATAAATATGAGGGCAAGGCCTCTTTATTTTCTACGCAATTCACTTCTAAATCATGTCTTCATTTCTTCCTCTTCATGTCTTCTTTCTCCTTTTCCCCCACTTCTATGGCCATGTATATTATAGAGAGAATATAGCCTTAGGCCATGAGCATCAAGGAGGAGGAGGGCTTTGGGCTGTGAGTATGGTGAGTGAAGGAAGCTAGGCCATAGGCTAAGGTGGGGTCGTGATGATGGTCGTGATTATAGAGGAGGGAGATGGTTATGGACGTGTGCTATAGGAGGAGGTAAGGTGGGTTTAGTGATATTTTTGTTAGAGTTGGAAGTGATAGTGGAAGTGTTTGATTGAATGAATGTTGGTAGGAAGTGTTTGGTTTAAATAAAAGTGAGTTATCCGTAGTTTGAATGAAGCTAATAACTTGATAACATTGTTTGTTGAAATTGCTTTCTATTATTAATAACAATAGACACTAACTACTTAAAGTTATGACCCTAAATTATATGCTCTACAAAGCATGTGGTTATTTAATTAGTTGCCTTAAAACCATTAAATTGTTAAAAGTTTATTTGAACATTTAAAATGGACATGTTAATTTAAATACATATGTTAAAATATGTTTTTAATAATGTGGTTTGAATTTGGAAGTCGTATATGTGAATAAAATAGAATGATATTAAATATTGAATCAAATACGGAATTGTCCGTATAGCGATAGTCACTATAAACGCACTTTGAAATCCCTTAACTTTGATTTGTGAAAAGTAGCGATTTAAGAATTTTTTTTGATATAACTTGTTTTGTTTGATTTATACACTTCTATAAGTGTTTTGAAAAGTTAAAGAAAATGCAAACCAAAGTTATAAAAGTTAATAGCAAAATAGTCGTTATAACGACACTTTTAAATTCCTTGTTTTTGGGAAATAACATTTATCATTGTGGAAACATTATTAGGGGTTTCTCTACCATTTAAACAAGTAAATGATATATTATTGTTATTTTAAAAGTCTTGAAGCTTAAATCATTTGATGGCTAGTTGAATAAAGTGGCAAAAGTTATAACGAAATAGTTGTTGTACGAGCACTTTGGAAATACACCTTATTTTCGAAAATTTCTATAAAATAATTAAAAGATATTCTTGAGAATTTTTCTTCATGGTATTCAAGCACCCAAAGTATACTAACTATTGCGAAAAGAATGGATCTAAAATCATTTGTTAAGACATCGAATACTAGGCGCAAAGTTGTAACAAAACAGGTTTAAACATATAACAGAACTTTATACAGCACTTCTAAAAATGCCGTCTTTGCTATTTGAAACTATAATTTGTTTAAAAACGATATTTAAATTGAGTATTTTTTCTTGATCTTTTCAGGGTTGCTTTCTATCATATAATAGAGTATTTTCAAATGGTTTCAAGTTTAAATATATTTTTAACAATTAATTATGAATTTTTAAACTAATTGGCTTTTAAAATAAAACATGTTTATTTTGGTTTTTCTATTTATTTCAAAATTCCTTATTTTACAAAATATTCTATATAAGTAATTATCATATACTTTTAAGTATTTTTAAAAGTATTTTAACATATTAGTAAGTATTTAAAAGGTATTCCTATATATATAAGTTTTAAAAATTAAATTAAGTATTTTATAAATAAAATAAAGGAGTTTGGATTTTTTAACACATAAGTTAAAATAAGTGGTTTTGTGGAATTTACTTATAAGTGTATTACATTAACTAATAAGTGTGAATATGCTTGGATCTTTAAATAAATGTTTTAAAGTTAATGATAAGTGTAGAAATGGTTTTGGGGGTGTAGTAAAAAAATATTTTAGTAACATTTGTTTTTAACCTCTTTGATTATGTTTTACATAAGTAAATCTTGATAAATGATTTGTGAATATACTTATACCATTGATATAAGTATGTGAATACTTTTTAAGTATTGAAATGAGTATAAGTGAATAGTTAAATATATGAATACAAGTATATATCTTTTATAAAGAGAAATTAAATATAAATATATATACACAAGTATATAAAGGAAGTTTTATTTAATAGCAGAGTATTAATTAGTAAAGGAAGTTTTAATTAATGAAAGAAGTATTATTAGTAAAAAGGAGTTTTAATAATAGAAAGGGTTTTTAATTAATAAAGGATAAATTAATTAAAAAGGGATTAAAAGTCATTTAGGAGACTTGATCGTGCTTTGGATGAATTGATAGTACTTGTACGTTTACTTGCTTATGGAAAGTATACGAGAATTAATTCCCATATGCGATCATTCACATTATTGTTGAACATGACCAAATTCATCGATTCAGTCTTGGAGAGATCGGGATCGATAAGTGTTCTACTTTTCGAAAACCACTTCAAGATTGAGGTGCGTGTTCTATCTCTTGGAAGTGGATCTGTTCGAGATGCCAGAATCCAATTGGGGATTCATGAAATGTTCAAATATTAAAGACTCGTGTGAGATGTTGAATGTGACCTCGCAATTAGAAATGGCTAAAAAAAGAGTAGGCACATAGCCAATGGGATTATGCTAACCTCAGAGGGTACATATTAACTACATTATCTATATCATGCTTATCAATTGTTGCTAGCGGGAAATGATGATATTCGGGACACGTTTTCTGCATGAACCAGCTATGTCTTGCTTAATCGGTATACTTTATCTAGAGATATACGGCGCTCGGAACGTACTTTCCGATCCTTTCGAGGATATTTGCCTCGAGTTACTGAGGACCCTCTAGTAGAAAATCCATTATGCGGACGCAACTTTGCGGTATTGTCTGTATACCTAAATATGCTGTTGAATGTAACCACTGTAACCATTCCAACTATGTTATATGTTTATTTTAAACCCAATATTATAATATCACTAGATTTTCTTGTGAAATAGTTTTGTTATCGTAAGGTAAAATCCCGTCCCTATTTATTTGCAGCGTGTTCTTACGGGATACCTTTATATTGAAAGGTTTTATAACATTAAATAACTTAGATGACTTGAGTTTCTCATGTTGGTTTACAAGACTGATCCTGTTGTTATTTTCTTATAATACTCAGGTCAGCCCCGTGTATATTTCCAGATTTCATTGATGTTTATTGGAGCTCTTGGAGAGGAGCTGGATGATTTTATACCGTAGTTTTTTTATTTCCGCTGCATTACTTTGTTTATTTTTATCAGCAATTGTAAGGACAGGCTGTTATAACTGTCCAAGCTTATGATAGGTTAGTTTGCTCGATTATTATGTCCATGATGTTATCTTTTGTAAAGATCATTTTGAGATATTATATATTATCGTTCCGCATGTGAGATTCTGATGTTTTTGTTCTCCTCTTTCTGTTTAATTTTCTTTTCTTCATTTTCTTTTACCCTAACAATCGGTCTTTCCAGCACTTGGGTGCTTGGCATGTGAATATGGTGGATGTATTAGTGTTGACATTCGAGGGTCGAAAAGGGGAATCGTTACATCATGGTATTAGAGCTGAATGTTAAGCGAGAACCTTGGATTTGGTTGGGTATAACTCATTAAGAGATAAGGTAATGGAATGCCTTATCATGAGTTGAGTGTATTATATACATATATATATGGAAGTACATATTTGTTATTATTATAATAATGTTTTGTATTGTATTGATTGGTCTGTTGGGTGCTTATGGATTCCAGTCGACGCGTCTAATCAACGTTGTCGATAGGGGTCACTAAACACTAGAATAAGGCAAATCAACACAGTATTATTTTCGAAATTAGTAAATGAAATAATTTTACGTAGGGTTATATTTCATATGTAAAAGAATAATTTTCAAATTATTGATATAGTTATTTATGATGTGTTTGTTTGTTAAAAAATGATAATATTCAATTATTATCATTTATTGTTTGGTTAGTCCTGCTCGACTAGTTTACCAGCATTGACTATTATTTATTAAGTAGATTGCCTTTTCATAACATGGGTTGGGTAGATAGTAATTTATGGGAACATTTAAACGAACACCTTGTGAATTAAGTTTCACAGTTTGACTATAAGGAGTTCGGTGATAATGTTGGGTTAAAATTACTTCTAAAAGTTGTTTATTATATCCTAAATGAAAGATAAGATATTTTGAGAATAAATATTGTAATGTGATTTTATATCAGAAAGTAGATTTATTTAAATACGGTTTATAAAATATGGTTTATAAAAATATGGTTTATAAACAAAAAGGATTTAAATCGAGAATTTATGAACTTAAATCCTGGTGTTTTTTAAATTAGTTTCTAAGAGTTAGGAGTAAATAATAATAGTATTATTTGAAACTTTTTTAAAAGACTAATGTTTTCAAAAAGGTTTTAAGATTTGTTCAAGTTCAAGGTTACTCTTGGAATCAACAATTCGATTCGGGAATAATGTATTTTTATGTTAGCTAGTTCGAGTGGCTTGAAAGTGACTAAAATTGGACAGAGATATGTACAGTTGGTAAGCACTTCTCTTGAGTATTATCCTTTTTAGTAAAGGGTATATATGATCTTCTTGGTAGAACCCAGGTCCTTGTATCATTTTGTTGTTACTCGATCTATATGAATATTTTCCATGGATTTTAAAGAAAATATTTTGGAAATTGGTTTTAAAAATGATTTTGGTTTAATCCTGAAAAGTATGAATTGATATCCAAAAAGATATATGCATATATTACTATCTCAAATAATTTGAAATAAAACCCAATGTTTAATTCTTAAATTTTCTATTACGCTATATTATGGTTGCATGTATCCTCTGCATTAAAGTATTTTGGTTGTGCATCTTATTATGATATGTTCTTTGGTAGTTATCAATAATTGAAATAAATAGAATTTTCGATGATTTTGGACGGTCGAAAACTTTCAGATTGATATAGAAATTGAAGCTAAGTATTTTTGAAAAAATATAAAAGTTGAATTTTTATAACTCTTAATTTGAAAAGATAGTAAGTTAAAACAAGTTTAAAATTTGTTAAGCATCCTTGTTAAATAGAACATTCGATGCTATTGGGCCAACTAATAAACTCCTTTACTTTAGGGTTGTCTAAGCAAAGTGGACTCTAGTCTTGAGTTTGGATACCAGAGTCCTACTCTGCCTAGCTACTTAGTTAACCCGATGGATAAAGAAGTCTAGAAGGTTGACTCGAGTATAAGCTCCAAATTTATTATGAGCCTTCGTCGAAATTTTAAGAAGAGAAAATGTAAATGAATTATATATATATACTCATAGGATATAGTTGAGTATTATACGAATGATGAATTTAAGCCTTGGAATGTTTTAAAATGAAATTATGTTTCAAGAAATATTTATAAATAAAGTTATGTTGTTATGAAAATGTTTATAAAACTTAGTTAGCATTTTTTGAAATGTTTTTAAAATAATTTGAGTAGTAAAAGAGAATACTATTTTGGTAAGTAAATATGGATTTCTGATAATGAATGTTTTATAAATAAAGTGAGGCTTTTTGAAATGAGTATGAAATTAAGTAATATTCTATAACTAAAGATAAGTCTTTACATAATGTCTATAAACTTAAGTAAAGTCTTATGAAATAATCCATAAATGATTTTAGTATTATATAAGTAATGATTTTATGTAAATAAGTGAGAATTGGAAAGAAATTGATGTAGTTAAGAAACCAATTGAATTAAGTATGTAAGTTGTGCGTAGAACATTTTATTCGCATGACAGTTCTCGACTTAGGATTCGAGTACATGATTTCGAGGTGTAGTACACCAGTCCGAACAAGGATTTTTCACCAGATTCTTAACGGCGAAAACTTGATATGAATTTTTGATATGATTCTGAAGTTTTCTATCATATTTCATGACTATGTAAGGAGAACGGAAGTTTCTAATTAAGAAACTAGATCGTAGTCCTCACTAGAGCAGTTAAGTGAGGTATACTAGTCTAGAAATGAGATTTATGTGATCGAGCAAGTAATCAGTATTAAGATTGCGTATAAATGATATATTTACATCGTATAGGCTTTAGTATATTCATATACTATGTTTGGTAGGCTTATGAAGAGTTTGGGAAAGGACTCTTTAAACTGTTTGAGGTAGTACGAATAATCGACTAAGTAAAAACCTGAGGTTGTTGAGCGAAAGATACACTTAGTAGTTTATTTATCATCCTTGTGCGATGAGAGGATTTTGGACCTGGACAAACATTAGCCTTGTTTGCTAATGATAGCAATATTGTCAAGTATTAATGTACAGTTGTTTCTATTATTGCTTGTATTGAAATTTCGTGGATGAAATATTCTAAGGAGGGAGAATGTAACGACTCGGAATTTCGAAAACTTCATATTTAAATATTTGAATTATTTAAATAACATGATTAAATATGATTTTATAACCTTGTTAAACACTTTTTAATTAATAAGTAATGATAGAAAACTTATTTTTGAATTTTTTTTACAGAAGTACACACTTTGAATAAATACTGAAAATGTGGTCGGAAAACATTTTGTTAAAATCATATTTTTGTTCACTACAAGCTGTATAAATATTTTGCAACTTATATAATAACATATGTAAACATTAACAAGAATTAAAAATCTTTCTTATATTAACAAAAGATTAATTAAACTAAGTTTTAAATTAATAAAAGAGAAAGGACTAGAAGACCTTTACATCAAGGAGTGATTTAAGGGAAGTAAGGTGTGTGTAGGGGTATGGTGTGCATGTTCTTGAGCATGGAAGAAGAGGAGTTTTTGTAAACTTTTCCGCTAAATTCCTAAGGCTATAAATAAGAGGGCAAGGCCTCTTTATTTTCCACACGATTCACTTCTAAACCATGTCTTCACTTCTTCCTCTTCATGTGTTCTTTCTCCTTTTTCCCCTCTTCTATGGCCGTGTGCATTATGGAGAGAATATGGTGTTAGGCCGTGAGCATCAAGGAGGAGGAGGAGGGTTTGGGCCGTGAGTATGGTGAGTGAAGGAGAATAGGCCGTGAGCTAAGGTAAGGTGGTGATGATGGTCGTGATTATGGAAGAGGGAGATGGTCATGGACTCTTTCTATAGGAGGAGGGAAGGTGGTTTTGGTGAAGTTTTGGTTAGAGTTGGAAGTGATAGTGAAAGTGTTTTTGATTGATTGAATGTTGGTAGGAAGTGTTTGGTTTAAATAAAAGTGAGTTATTATCACTTTGAATGAAGTTAATAAGTTCATTTGAACATTTAAAATGGACATGTTGACTTAAATACATATGTTAAAATATGTTTTTAATAATGTGGTTTAAATTTGGAAGTTATACATATGAAAAAAATAGGTTTATATTAAATATTGAATCGAATACGGAATTGTCCGTATAGCGGTAGTCGCTATAAACGCACTTTGAAATCCCTTAACTTTAATTTATGAAAAGTAGCAATTTTGATATAACTTGTTTTGGTTAATTTATACACTTCTATAAGTGTTTTGAAAAGTAAAGTATATGTTTTGAAAAGTTATAGAAAATGCAAACCAAAGTTGTAATATAAAATAGCAAAATAGTCGCCATAACGACACTTTTAAATTCCTTGTTTTTGGGAAATAACGTTTATCTTTGTGAAAACTTTCTTAGGAATTTCTTTATCATTTAAAAAAGTAAATAATATATTATTCTTATTGTAAAATTTTTGAAGCTTAAATCATTTGATAGCCATTTGAAAGAAGTGGAAAAAGTTATAACGAAATAGTCGTTATACGAGCACTTTAGAAAAACACGTTATTTTCAGAAATTTCCATAAAATAATTAAAAGATATTCTTGGGGATTTTTCTTCAAGTTTTCAAGTCTCCAAATTATACTAACTATTTTGAAAAAAATGGATCTAAAATCATTTTTTAAGACGTCGAAAACTAAGCGCAAAGTTGTAACAAAGCAGGTTTAAAACGTATAATAGAACTTTAGACATCATTTCTAGAAATGTTATCTTGGCTATTTGAAACTAAAATTTGTTTAAAAATGATATTTAAATTAAGTATTTTCTCTAATCTTTTTTAGATTATTTTTCTAACTTATAATAGAGTGTTTTAAAATTGGTTTCAAGTTTGAATATATTTTTAACAATTAATTATGAATTTTTAAATTAAGTGGCTTTTAAAATAAAACATGCTTATTTTGGTGTTTCCCTTTATTTCAAAATTCCTTATTTTACAAGATATTCTATATAAGTAATTATCATATATGTTTAAGTAGTTTGAAAAGTGTTTTAACATATTGTGAAGTATTTAAAAGGTATTCCTATATTATAAATATTAAATATTAAATTATGTATTTTATAAATATAATAAAGGAGTTTGGATTTTTAATACATAAGTTAAAATAAGTGGTTTTGCGGAAATTACTTAAATGTGCATTACATTAACTAATAAGTGTGAATATGCTTTGATCATTAAATAAATGTTTTAAAGTTAATGATAAGTATAGAAATTGTTTTGGGGTGTAGTAAAAAACTGATTTAGTAACATTTGTTTTTAACCTCTTTGATTATATTTTAATTAACTAAATCTTGTTAAATGATTTGTGAATATACTTATAAAGTTGAGATAAGCATATGAATACTTTTTAAGTATTAAAAAGAGTATAAGTGAATAGTTAAATATATGAATACAAGTATATCTCTTTTATAAAGAGAAATTATACACACACAAAGGTATATAAAGAAAGTTATTGCTTGGGATGATTAAATATATACAAGTATACAAGTATAATTAAATATATGAGCTTCCTTCTATCGCTATTACTTGGGATGAGCCAAAGCTAGCGTGGATTCATCATGCTTCTGATATGCGGTTCAACCCTGTCAGCAGTTCTTACTATATGTTTGTGTAATGATATTGGTGAGAGTAGGCATCTTTTCTACCACATTGAGGGAGACGGTCTTTCTCTTATTACATTTGGAAATCTTAGAGAGTAGAATTAGAATTTGTTATTGGATACCACTTGGGATAGGAATTTCTTCTACTATGAGACCTCTGCTCATTTTGATCCCGTCTTGGCTCGTCTGTTCTCTAGTTTCATTCATGTCATTGGTCCTGTGGCGGCTGATGATAGTAGAAGTTCTCCCTCTACGGAGGTGGGTGTAACAACCGTATTTTGGGTCTTCAAATTTGAATATTTAATTTATTTAAAAATTCAGATTTGAATTTAAATTATGATAAATTATATGCTTCAAATTTAGAATTGATTTCCAATGACGTATTTTTAATTTAATTTTTAGGATTTTTCCATAATTTTTAATTTGGAAAATAAATAAATTTTCGTTTGACGTATTTTATGCCAAACGCTAACATTTTGAAACTTCATAGAATTTAGTAACTTGTCTATTTTATTTTTGTTCTATGATCGTGTAACATCGTTATACACGATCGTCTTTTGTTTGTTGTCAATCGCGGTTCATAACCGTACGCGATCTGGTGTGGCGGGGTACCCGAGTTGAATTTAAAATCTAATGCAAGTACCTAGTACATTGTCTCTTTCCCTCTCAGCCACCACCTTGCTTCACTTTCACTCAACCACTGCCTTTTTGTCCCTCTTCACTAGTGTTTTCCAATACACAGGCCAGCCCCCATCTCTTGTCCTTCTTGTCCGGTGATTGTGGATATATATATACTCACGTCCATGGCATCTTCATCCTTTTCACTTGGTTAATCTCTGTAAATTTCAAAATCACGAAAATTAAACAAACCTCTCTACTTCAAAAATCATTTCCTCCAAATCTATACACTTCAACCGAATGTTCCAATATGAAAAGTGTTTGTCTTGATTCATAGTTTACACTAAAAAACGTTTCGGAAATTTTCGTCGTGTATTTGGAGAGATATCTGCAAATAACAAGTGGTCGAGAAAAAGACCATTTTCGACGATCATGGATTTGCAAACGGAGGATATGGATGGGTCCATAGCACTGAATCATGAATTTTAGTGGTCGTTTAGTGATTTTTAGGGTTGTGAATCATCGTGGAGGAGGAGATGATCGGAAAACGTTCGAAAAATAATTTCCGGCGAACTGGTGGTCGAGGGGATGATCGGAGATGTTGGGGAGGAGCCTGGGGACGAGGCATAGGTCATAACCATGGTCGATATTTGATTTGAACTATGGATTGGCGTGGATTGTTTGATTTAGGGTTTTGGGTATATTTTGGGAGGTGCTCAGTTTTCCGCGTTTTGCTAGTGGTAGGCGTTGTCGAGTGGGGCCGCGATGTGGCCAGAAGGTGGAGCTTGGGTGCGGGGTTCCAATGGCTCAAGCGATAATAGGTAGCAGCGACTAGGGAGGTAGGGCGAGCTCGTTTCATTGATGGATATGCGGACTGGGTACTGTTCGAATATCTATATGTTGACCGTAGGCTTCAGCCGTGAGGAGGATCATGCAGGTGTCTTTGGTTTTGACGTCAGGGGTTGGTGTGGCTCGTGCACAATCATGCTCGTTCATCGTTGGTTCCAAGGAGGCTACAGGTGCTCGTGCAAATTGGATAAGAACGGGGAAGGCACTGTTTGTTTTGGTTGTGGGTAGAAGGTGTGGGCTCGGCCCATGTTACTAGTGGGTGAGAATTATATTTTTTTATGTTATTTTAATTTGGATAAAATGTGTTAGATCATAAACTACCATATTTCATTCATATTAAATCCGTTGAACCAGTGGATATTAACGTTGTACTCGTATGGACGAGTAAGACATTATAATGTAAACTGTTGGTAGCTTTGGATGAATATAAATTTGTGATATATGTAAACAGACAGGATTTAAATCACGTTATTATAAATAATAACGTCGTTTAAATTTATATATCTTAAATATTGATGTTTATTTGGCTAAATAAATTATTGTTGAGTTAAACTGGATCGAATATAGTAATTAGACTTCTGTTTAGCGGAATAAAACAACGTTCCGCTAATTAAATCCCCGTTCTTCTATTTTATAGTTTTGGACATTTGATTATATATTGTAAATTGATATGCCACTTTGAATAAATGATATATTAATTGATGATGGTTAAGTGTTGGATTTATTACATAGTCGTGGATTATGTAAATATCAGTTATTAACTTGGAAATTTAAATGGAATAATATGGTAGCTTATTTAAGTGCCATAGTAATCGTTAAGCCTCCTTCAAATTTGAAAAGCAAATTACTGATTTAAAAGTTATTTTTAAGAATAATTATTATTTAGTAATAAGGTTTAAAAAGGTAATAACTTATTTAGTAATAATATTTTAAAGATAATTAATAATTATTTTTAATAATGATTTAAAGTTAATTATTTTATTAATATGATTCTTAAAAGTTATCTTAAACTTATTTAACTATTATTTTAAAGTTATTTAATTATTGTTTTAAAATTTTTAATTTGATTATTTATTTGAAGTGGTTTAACTTACTTTAATTTTTAATTAAAGTTATTTGTTTGTCTTGATTTAAGTTATATAATTATATTTATAAGTTAATAAATTATCGTATTAATATTAGTTTAAAGTTGACTAATTTTTGTATTAATAACGTTTTAAAGTTAATTAATTATTATTTTATTAATAATATTTTGAAGTTAACTTATTAATACAATGATAGTCTTAAAATTTATTTAATACATTATTAATGATATTTTAAAGTTATTATTTTAAATGATATTTAATTAAAGTGAAATAAAAGGGTGTTTAAATAATAGCTTATTACTTTAAGTTATTTAAAATTATTTTAAATACTTTATGGTCTATCAAAGGAACTCTTCTGACTTAAAGGGTTCATTAAATAAGTTTATTTTAATATGGGAAGAGTTTTATAAATGGGTCTGGATATTTATAAAAGAACTTATAAATGAGGCTTAAAGGTTTGAAAAGAAGAAGTTTATAAATGGAGTTTTAAGATTTGTAAAGAATGTTTATAAATAGATTGGATATTTATAAGGGGGCTTTATAAATAGATTTGGAAATATTTATAAGATTAAGAAATTTGGGAAGAGGCGGTTAATATTCATGGCGTAATTCGAGCGGCGGGGATTGCCTAAAGTTTACTATGGATTCGCTGGGATAGCGACGTAACCATTGTGTAAGCTGCGATCCATAGTTGATATTAGACAATACTTTTCATATATATTTTTAAGAGCTTTCAAGTTTCTAAGTTTTTTAAAGTTAAATGGTTTGTGAATATACTTATACCATTGGGATAAGTACATGGTTATATTTTCTAAGTACAGGAAATATAGTGGATTGTGAATATACTTATCCTGTTGAGATAAGTATATGGAAGTGATTTCTAAGTATTTGAAATATGATTTTAAATTAATGAAAGATTAATTTAAGAGGCTTAGTGATTTCTTTGGGAAATATAATCTTTGTTTGGAATGTTTGTTTATTTGATAGTTAAATAACCGACTATCAAATCTTGGCCAGGGAAATATTCCCTACTTAACACCGAAGGATTTTAACTCTGAAAATATCTACGGGAAACACGGGAATTATATGGTAAAGTTACCATCAGGGGTATTATACTGTACGTATAAACTCATTTTATTCTTCTAGGACAAATGATAAGGAGATCCATCCTCTTAAACGGTTAGGGGGTGATCCCCGCTCTTATATATTGTCTGATTATTTCCTAAAGAACCAGTATTGAGCATTCCAGAAATGGGCATTTGGTTTTGTGGAGCACCAGGAAACAGAAGAGTGTACTCGTAATAGATGAGTCGAATCCGCAACCACTCCGAAAACCATATACGGTTCTATAGAGGAGATTCGTGATATATTGAGATGTCGAGATCCATGTGTGATTCCGAGACCCGTTGGGGTATGGGAATCCATGTGTGATTCCAAAATCTATTTGTGATGAGGGAATCCATGTGTGATTCTAAGACCCGTTGGGGGTATTGGAATCAATGTGGGATTCCGTGATCTATTTGGTGGTGGTGCATAAGCTGGCATGTCGGACGTAGCCTCATCAGCAGAAATGACTAAAACCGGAGATAGGAGGCCTGGCCAATAGGGTTGCAAACCCATAGGGTGTAGTCGGCTCCACCTAGACGTTGCCTACGGTTGTTATGCATCTATGGAGCGATGCACTCGGTCTTAGCGAGACCAGCTATGTTTTTCCTATGGTACATCATTAGAGATGTATGCTGCTTCGGAAGGATATCTCTGATCCTTGTGCAGTAGGACCGTTCCTCGAAGTACTGAGGGCACCTCCATGGAAATCCTACACAATTAGCGAACGTGCCTTATCGATTTTTGATTATATACCTAGTATTGTTGTGATGTACACTCACGAGCATCACAGCTACTTGATTATTATTATTTTCGCCCTTAGACATTATTATAATATCACTGGATTTTCTTATATAAAGGTTTTGGTTATTGTAAGGTAAAACCCGTCCGTGTTTATGTGCGGCGTGGTCTTACGAAATACCTTTGTTTTAAAGGGCTTATTTAAACATTAAGAATCCATTTGATTGTGTTTCTCACGCTGGTTTTACCAGACTTACCCGGGCATTGTTTTCTTATAATGCTCGAGTCAAACCGAGCATATTTCCAGGATTAGCTGGATGTTTGGAGCTTTAAGAGGAAAGCTAGAGGCCTGGAGATATATTCTCGTACATGGTTATTTTTCCGTTGCATTCATTGTTGTATATTATTCGGTAATTGTGAGGACAGGTTGTTATAACTGTCCAGGCTGAATAGGTTAGTATACTCTGATTGATGTCTGTGTATATACATATATTACAGTTTTGTTTTTGTTTAAAGATTTGTTATATATTATAGATTATTCGTTCCGCTGTGAGATTCTGTAATGTTTAGTTCTTCTTGTCTTCTTGTCTTCTTTCTTTTCCCCTAACTATCCGCTTTCCCATTCAATTTGGGTTGGACATGTGTGGTTTATTGTCAGCTTAAACTGTACGGAAAAGTGGGTCGTTACAGTTGGTATTAGAGCATATGTTGAGCGAACACCTTGGCTTGGTAGGGTTGACTCATTTGAGATAGGGTAAGTGAGACCCTAAGATGAGTTTGAGAGTATATATATAATAGCGCGTATTTGTTATTTTCATAAAAACGTTTTATATTGTGTTGTTTGATCTGTTGAGTGGCTTAAGAATTATAGTCGATGTGTTTGGTCAAAGTTATCGATAGGGATTTCCTAAACACTCAAACAAGACCAATTGACACAATATTGATTTAAAATATGGGTAAATGAAATAATTTTACCTGGAAATATATTTTATATATATAAAAGAATAATGTTTCAAAGGAAATTTAATATAGTTATTCTTGGTTGTGCTTGGTTGTTAGGAATGATAGTATTCCATCAATATCATCTAGGATTTGATTGGTCATGCTCACCCATTTCTGAGCATTGACTATTATCCATTAATCTATCTTGGATCTTCCTAAATCTTGACTTGGCAGATAGGAATTTTGGGAATATTGAAACGAATACCTTGTGAATTAAGTTTCACAGTTTGAATATAAGGCGTTCGTTGATAATATTGGTTAAAATTGGATTTCTAAGGATTGTTTATTTAAAGAAAATTTGAATATTTTAGAATGAATATTTAGAAATGATTTTATATGAAAGTTGATTTGATAAAAATTAAGCTTTAATATATGTTGTTTTATTAAAAGGAATTTAGAATAATTTGAAGTAAATATTTTAAAACCGATTGAATATAAAAGTTGGTTGTAACTAATTGGGATTTTGTAAAAGAAGTTTATTAAAGAAAACTTAAATATTGCTGAAATAATACTTGAAAAATGATTTATATATGGAAGCTAGAATATTTGTGCAATAAATATTTAAGGAATGATTTGCTTTAAAAGGGGAATATTTTATAAATTTGACTTATAAGAATGTGTTTTATAAATAAAAGGGATTTGAGAATTTAAATCTTGGTGATTTTGGCAAAATAGTTTTCATGGTTTACAAGTTAATAATAGCATTTGAAAATATTTTCGAGTTTCTAAATAGGGAATTGTTACCATTAGGACCTTGCTATATAATTGTTTAGATAAAACAAATTTTGATTTGATTCCAAAATTATGATTTGATTTATTATAGCGTAAATATGTATATAATCATGTTAAATGATTTGTGGAAATGGAAATAATAATTTTAATTGAGATAGTTTGGAGTAAAAATAATTTTGGAAATGGTAATAATAGTTTCTTAAAGGGGTTTTTGGTGCATAAATATTTTGGAAATAGTTGCTTAGAAATATATTTAAGTATAAATATATTTTAAAAGGAATTTTGTAGAAAGATGGGTATTCTTTTGGATTTGGTTTGGGGGACAAGTCCGGATTTGTTTTGTGATGATCAGAATAATCTTCTAATTAACAATCAGATGTTTGCTTAGGCAAACAGTATTGTGCACTTAGTAAATTATTCTTTTTGCCATTGTACGATCGGAACGAGTTCGAATCGGAGCGAATCCAAAGCAAATTGGAATTGTATATTTCGTTGAAATATTTATTTGGAAATATATTTAGTATTGTTTCAAAATGGATTTGAAAAGAAAGAAAAGTATTTTAAAGTTAACTAGTTCGAGTGAAAATAACTAAAAATGGGTAAGAGATACGTTCGGATGGTAAACGTTTCTCTTGAGTATTATCCTTATAGTAAGGAGATGTATGATACTGTTGGGTATTACCTAGTTCCTTGGTTTAATTTTGGGGTTACTCGAGCAATATGTATTTTCTTTGGATTAAATAATATTGCTTCAAAAAGGAGTTTTGAATAAATCCTGGGTGTTTAAAATTCTTAAGTGAATTCAAAATAAAAGTTTGGATTATAGTTTTGTATACCCTTAGGGAAAGATAAGGAATTTTATAAGTTTGATAACTAAAGCTATGTTTTATGGAAATGTTTTCATAAATAATTTAGTGGTAGTGGTGTTGGTATTAGAAATAACCAATTAAATAAGTGCGAAGGTGTATGTAGATCATTTATCTTCCCATATAGTTTTGATCTAATATTTGAGTACAAGGCTTTGAGGTGTTTCACACCGTTCCAAATAAGGATTTATCATTCGATTTTTGACGGTGAGCACTTAATGAGGGTTCTTGATGTGGAACTAAGGTTTTCTATCATAGCTATAACTATGTAAGGAGAGCAGAGGTTCCTAATCAAGGAGCCTAATTAGAGTCCGCAGTAGAAATTCAGGTGAGCGATGCTAGTTTGGAAGTGAAGTTATGTATTCGAGTAGTGATCGAATAAGATTTAGTATATGAATGGTCTATGATCATCATGCAGGCTTATGAATAGTATTGAGTATTCTTGTACAGAAATTTCGGGGATGAAATTCTTTTTAAGGGGTGGAGAGTGTAACGACCCGTATTTTGGGTCTTCAAATTTGAATATGTAATTTATTTAAATATTGGATTTGAATTTAAATTATGATAAATTATATGTTTCAAATTTAGACTTGATTTCCAATAACGTATTTTTAATTTAATTTTTAGGATTTTCCATAATTTTTAATTTGGAAAATAAATAAATTTTCGTTTGATGTATTTTACGGCAAACGCTGACATTTTTAAACTTCACAGAATTTTGTAACTTGTCTATTTTATTTTTGTTCTATGATCATGTAACATCGTTATACGCGATCGTCTTTTGTTTGCTGTCAGTCGCGGCTCATTACCAGACGTGATCTGGTGTGGCGGGGTTCTCGAGTTTAATTTAAAATCAAACGCAAGTACCCAATACACTGCCTCTTTCCCTCTCAGCCACCACCTTGCTTCTCTTACACCCTACCGCTGCCTTTTTGTCCCCTTCACTAGTGTTTTCCAATACGCAGGCCAACCTCCCGTCTCTTGTCCTTCTTGTCTGGTAATTGTGGATATATATACTCACGTCCACGGCATCTTCTTCCTCTTCACTTAGTTAATCTTTGTAAATTTCAAAATCAAGAAAATTAAACAAACCTCTCTACTTCAAAAATCATTTCCTTCAAATCTATACACCTTCAACCAAATTTCCAACATGAAAAGTGTTTGTCTCGATTCATAGTTTACACTAAAAATTGTTTCGGGAATTTTCATCGTGTATTTGGAGAGATATCTACAAATAACAACGAGTGGTTCAGAAAACGACCGTTTTCGACGATCACGGATTTGTGAACGGAGGATATGGATGGGACCGTAGCGCCGAATCATGATTTTTAGTGGTCGTTTGGTGGTTTTTAGGGTTGTGAATCATCATGGAGGAGGAGATGATCGGAAAACATTCAAAAAAATAATATTCGGCGAACCGGTGGTCAAGGGGATGATCGGAGATGTCGGGGAGGAGCCCGGGGACGAGGCGGAGGTCATGACCATGGCCGATTTTTTATTTGAGCTTTGGATTGGTGTGGATTGTTTGATTTAGGGTTTTGGGTATATTTAGGCGCTCAGTTTTCCACGTTTTGTTGGTGGTAGGAGGCGTTGAGTGGGGCTGCGACGTGGCTAAAAGGTGGAGCTTGGGTGCAGGGTTTCAATGGCTCAAGCGATAATGGGTAGCAGCGACTAGAGAGGTGGGGCGAGCTCGTTTCATTGATGGATACGCAGACTATGTATAAGGGTAAATATACATATACTTTCATTTTAAGGGATATAATAACCAAAATAATTCACAAATTATAATTTATTTATTTAATTAGATTATGTGTGTGTGTGTGTATTTGTGTAAAAAAATATATAAAGGTGTGTACATGAATATAAATATGTATAGTAAGGCGTATGAGAGGAAGCTGGTCCGAAAGTGCCGTTCGGTTGAACTCTACGTGCAAGTGGATTTCATTTTGCATTCGTTTTGTCGAAAATAAGAAACCACTCCAAAGCATCAAACGACGGACTTCAGGCGAGATTCTAATTATCACGTTTGTGAAGTATGGAGCAAAAATAAGGGGTTAGGGAAAGCTAAACCCCTGAAGTGGCCAAAACGTGGTCGTATGAGTGTTCGCATTGCTGCGCTTGGTGTAGTAGTGCATGCATGCACCACTATTGCAAACAGCACTACGTGTGCATTGTTGTTTGCTACAGAAGTGTGTATGCACTACTGTTTACAATAGTGCATGATATGCATGCACTGAACAACAATGATTTTTACATTGATGTTAACACGGTAGTGCACTAACGTCGAGGCGTAGCTTGAGGCTCCGACGAGAGCGAAGCATGGTGCTTCATTAGAATCGATCTGGGATAAGGCAAAGCGGGCATTTTGGTTCGATGAAGTCCAAAAAATTCAATTGTTCGACGCACATTGTGCTTGAGGGATCCACCGAGGTCGACACAAGTGCACCGCAATGGAAAAATGGGGAAAAAGCACCTTGTGACGAGCATTCTATATGAGATCCAAGAAAATGGGAAAATATGTGATGGCAAGTGATCAGTGTGAGATTGGGTGGACATGTGGATAAACAGATGGAGTAGACACTATGGTTCAACATGCTGTTGTTCTTGAGATATCCATCAAGGTTGACGCAAGAGCACGGTAAGAGAATTATGGAGAGGATGACTAGATTCAATTCATAGCATGGTTCTAGTTTTACTTATTCTTGTATTTATTCATTTTAAGGTTTTTAACAAAGCCTATGTGAGAGTTCAGAGCAGCATTTAAGTGATACTTGTATCAAGTAGCAATAGCGTAGATATCGGCTCTAAGGAGCACTACAGTGGTAGAGATTTTCATTAGTTCTAGGAGAGCGGTCTAGGTATGTACGGAGGCACTCGTGTAACAAAGAGATTGTATGTGGATGCTCAGTTCCGCTTGTGGACTCTCAATGTGATGCAGCTCAGGCCAGGGATGAAGGTCTAAGTCGCACACGACTTAAGGAAGAAGCTATAGGTCGTCCACGACCTAAGGAGTCACGTGAGGGGAAGCTACGACTTAACAAAGCTCGGGAAAAAAAACTACGACCTAACAGATCAGATGAAAAGGAGTTACGACGTAACGAGAGCTTAAGTCGTTCGGGTTTGATAAGTCGCACACGATCTAACGGCACGACTATAAGTCGTCCACGACTCAACAAGAAGCAGGAAGAAGAAGTGGGTTACAACTTAGTTGAGTCGTTGAATGCTAAGTCGTAAGTCGGGAAGTTGCATTCGCTTAAGTCGTTAGTCTTTCGTTTCTTGAGTCGTGAGTCGTTAGGTCGTCTACGACCTAAGTGTTGTAATCAGTCTGTATTTCTTTAAGTCGGTTGTTGTTTAGGTCATAACTCGCGTAGTGTTGAGTCGCCATGTACTAAGTCGTATACTTCTAATGTGTATTGTATTTTTTAGGTCATACCAGGTTTGGTCGGCCATGTTTGTAAGTGTTGTAAATATCTGTGGTGTAACTGTTTGAGTCGGAGCTGTTGATAAGTCATCGCCGACCTATAGTAAGTCGTAAGTCGCAGGTTATAAGTCAGAAACGACTTAAGTGTTGTACATTTTGGTGAGTGAGTTGTAACGCCTATAAATAGGCAGGTTGGGTCATTTTGTAAAGTTTAGTTGATTTGAATAAAAACTTTTGTTTTGTTAGCTTTGTGCTTTCACCAAATTGGTAGTCGAGTGTAATCTCCTATCTCCACTTTCGGTTAATCGAGTGCGCTCGATTCAACGATTGCTGAAGCTGATTCACGGTATCTAGTGCGCTAGATCAACGTACGAAGAATCGCAGATCTTTAAACACGGTATAGTGTGCTATCAACGTGTTTGGGATAGCTAGAATTCGGCATCTTCGGATCAACGAATTTGGGCCGTTCGGTATTTTTCATTCCATCAATCGTCACTTTCACCGTATCATCATTTTGTTATTTCCGCTGCTGCACCATTTGGTATCAGAGCTTGTTTTAGCCAATCATAGCTAAATCGAGTCTTGGAGCCGAGAATTTGAAGTTTGAAGTGTTGAAGAGCTTCGGCCGAGCTAAGCAAGTGAAGGCCGTATACATCATTTGGTATCATTTTGAAAGTCAAGCCGAGAATTGAAGAGTTTGTAAAGTTTCAAATCATGCCGCCGAGAAGAGCTAATCGTCACCAAAACGTAGAAGCTTTGTATAGAAGAGAAGAAGCTGATGAGATGGAGCAAAGAATTAATGAAAACTTTAGTGAGAAACTTAATGAAGGAATTGGACGGTTAGAGAAGATAATGTTGGAGATGAATCAGAATCGGAGAAGGGTTTCACCTGAATCCAACCATGGGGGAAGTAGAGTCTCACCACATTCCAATCGAGAACGAAGTGTTGATGATGATCAAAGACGTGGGAGGAATGTGAATGATCGAGAACGGAGGAATGTAGATAGAAGGGATGTTGGTGGTCAGGATCGACATCGATATACATCAGATTTTGAAGAAAAGTATGATGGTGGTAGTGTTCATGGACGAGGACGTGGACAAGGAAGAAATCAGTCGGAGTATGATCACAAGTGGGAGTCTGGGATGAAGACTGAAATACCAGAATTCAAAGGAGGTATGCAAGCTGAAGAGTTTTTGGACTGGTTGTCTAATGTGGAGGAGATTTTTGATTTCAAGGAAGTTCCAGAACATCGTAGAGTGAAGTTGGTTGCTACAAGGTTGAGGGGTGGAGCTTTGGCGTGGTGGCAGCAAACCAAACTTACACGAGAACGGATGGGGAAGTCAAAAGTTGAATCATGGGAAAAGATGAGGAAAATGATGAAAGCCACATTCTAACCTTATAATTATCAATCGCTTATGTATCAGAGGCTGCAAAACTTGAGGCAAGGAACGAAGTCTATTAATGACTATGCTGATGAATTCTATCAACTAATTGCAAGGAACGATATCATGGAGACAGAGGAACAATTAACAGCTAGATTTGTTGGAGGATTGCGTATGCAGATTCAAGACATGGTAAATATGTTTGATCCCAGATCTGTAGCGGAAGCACACCAGAAAGCGTTGGCTTGGGAGAAACAGGGAAGACGAGGAGGCGGTGTGTTTACAAATTCCAACAATCAAGTGAAGGGTGTTAGTGGAAGTTATAATGTTTCAAAAGCTGTTGCAAAACCAGTTGTGAATGAGGTTGGAAAGACGAAAGTCAATAATGGTTTCAAATGCTATAATTGCCAGGAAGTGGGTCATAAGAGCAGCGAATGTCCAAAACCGAAGAAGAGAACTATGATTGTTGAAGTGGAGGATGAGGATGTCGAAGAAGATCTCAATTCACAGCGTGATGAGGAGGAAGAAGTGTCAGGAGACGAGGGATGTAATCTGATGCTACGAAGATCTTATTTAACCCCGAAGCAGGAGGAAGAGTCGAGTTGGTTGAGGAGTAACATCTTTCAGTCAACATGCACTATTTTGGGAAAGGTCTGTAAATTTGTCATTGATGCTGGAAGTTGTGATAATATCATTTCAACGGAAGCTGTGAGAAAGTTGAAACTGAAAACGGAGAAACATCCTAGTCCATATAAACTTGCTTGGTTGAGGAAAGGAGGAGAAGTAAAGGTAGAGAGGCGAGCTCATGTTCCATTTTCTATTGGAAAGAAATACAAGGATGAGGTTTGGTGTGACGTAGTTGACATGGATGTTTGCCATTTGCTGTTGGGAAGACCGTGGCAGTACGATCGTGAAGTACAGCATAATGGTCGAACGAATAGTTACAGTTTCTTGTTCGAAGGCATGAAGATCACATTAGTTCCGAAAAAGCGACAGCAGAATGAGAACAAACTGGAGGAGATCGAGGAATTGAAAACTTTGTTGTCATTGAAGGAGTTCGTGGAAGAGATAGATGAGAGTCCTGAAGTTTTTATGTTGATTGGGCATGAAAGCAGTGAAGTTGCTGAAGTTCCAGAGGAAGTGAAACCAGTTTTGGAGGAATTCGAAGATGTGTTTCCAGAGGAGTTACCGAAGGAGTTACCACCGCTTAGAGACATACAACATCAGATTGACTTGGTGCCAGGTGCTGCATTACCTCATAACCCACACTATCAGATGAGTCCCAGGGAACACGAAGAGTTAAGGAGACAGGTGGAGGAATTACTGGAACAAGGGTGAGTTCAGGAGAGTTTGAGTCCTTGTGCAGTGCCAGCTTTGTTGGTACCCAAGAAGGATGGAACGTGGAGGATGTGCACAGATAGTAGAGCATTGAACAAGATAACCGTCAGATACAGATTTCCGATGTCGAGACTTGATGATCTGTTAGATCAAATCAGTGGGTCTGTGATCTTTTCAAAGATTGATCTTAAAAGTGGTTATCACCAGATTCGCATCAGACCAGGGGACGAATGGAAGACATCATTCAAGACGAGGGAAGGATTGTATGAATGGTTGGTAATGCCGTTTGGTCTATCGAATGCACCAAGTACATTCATGAGGGTGATGAACCAAATTTTCAGGCCATTCATTGGGAAATTTGTGGTAGTTTACTTTAATGATATTCTGATCTACAGTGCTAGTACAGAGGAGCATGTTCAGCATTTGAGGAAAGTGTTAATTATCCTTTGTGAAGAACAATTCTACGCTGCTACGAAGAAGTGTGTTTTTATGGCGAGGAGTGTTTTATTTCTGGGGTATGTTGTATCGAAAGAAGGAATACAGGTGGACCAAAGTAAAGTTGAAGATATCAGAGATTGGCCGCAACCCAAGACGATAACAGAAGTTCGTAGTTTTCACGGGTTGGCTTCATTTAATCGAAGGTTTATTCCGCACTTTAGTAGTGTGAAGGCACCTGTTACAGATTGTATGAACGGTAAACAGTTTTCATGGTCAGAGGAAGCAGGGGATGCTTTTGGGAAAATCAAGGAGTTGTTGACGTCTGCACCAATTCTAGTATTACTAGATTTTCAGTTAGTATTTGAACTACATACTGATGCATCCAAGGTTGGGATTGGAGGAGTGTTGAGTCAGAGGGGACGTCCTATTGCATATTTTAGTGAGAAGCTATCGGGAGCAAAGATGAGATATAGTACATATGATGTGGAATTTTATGCTGTTGTGCAAGCCATTAAACACTGGAGACACTATCTATTTCAGAAAGAGTTTGTTCTTTACACTGATCATGAGGCGTTGAAGCATTTACCAGGGCAAGACAAGATTTCAGCGAGACATGCATCATGGATTGCATATCTGCAACAGTTTACTTTTGTTGTCAAACACAAGTCAGGAGTGACGAATCGTGTGGCTGATGCTTTGAGTAGGAGGAGTCATTTATTGACAACAATGAAAGTTGAAGTGACAGGTTTTGAATTATTACCAGAGCTGATTGAAGAAGATCCTTATTTTATGAAATTTGTTGAAAAAGTGAAGGAAGGGAGTGCTGATGAATTTCTGTTGGTGGATGGTTTTCTGTTTAAAGGAAATCGATTATGTAGACCAAATAGCAGCCTGAGAATGAAGATTATCAAGGAGTTGCACGAGGAAGGACATGTGGGTAGAGATCGTACATTGTATTTGGTCTCTCAGTCTTACTTTTGGCCATCAATGAGGAAAGAAGTGGAAAGGTTTGTGGAGCGATGTCATATCTGTCAGGTTTCGAAAGGAACTACGACCAATGCTGGATTATATATGCCGTTACCTGTACCAACTAAACCATGGGTTGATGTGAGTATGGACTTTGTGTTGGGATTGCCGAGAACACAGCGTGGTAATGATTCTATATATGTTGTGGTTGACCGATTCTTGAAAATGGTACACTTTATTGCTTGCAAGAAGACGGCGGATGCTGTTCATGTTGCTCAGTTATTTTTCAAAGGAATATATCGACTTCATGGATTGCCAGAATCAATTGTGTCAGATAGGGATACTCGTTTTCTGAGTCATTTTTGGCTAAGTTTGTGGAAGATGGTTGGAACGAAGCTGAATTTTAGTAGCGCTTACCATCCACAAACTGATGGGCAAACGGAGGTGGTTAACAGATCGCTGGGAAATTTATTGCGATGTCTGGTAAAAGATAATCTGAAGAGTTGGGATATGAAGTTATGTCAAGCAGAGTTTGCACACAATCATACAGTAAACCGGAGTACTGGATTCAGCCCATTCCAGATTGTATATTCTAGTTTGCCGAAGGGGCCGTTGGATTTAACGGTAATACCACAACCAAAGAGGACAGTCAAGCGAGCTGCTGATTTTGTTGAAGGGTTGACTGAATGTCATAAAATCGTTCAGGAGCGATTAGAGAAGGCGAATGAGAAGTATAAAAGGTCCGCAGATTTGAAGCGAAGGAGTGTGAACTTCGAGGAAGGTGAATTGGTTTATGCAGTGTTGACAAAAGATCGTTTTCCGGTGGGAACGTACAAAAAATTGAAGGCGCGAAAGATTGGTCCTGTAGAAGTTGTGAAACAGATTAATGAAAATGCTTATAAGTTGAAGTTGCCGGAGGATGTGTACACTTCTGACGTGTTCAATGTTAAGCATCTCGTACCATATTATGGGAATGAACAATCTGATGTGGAAGAGTTTACAAATTCGAGGACGAATTTTTCTCAACCTGGGGAGGATGATGCAGCTCAGGCTAGGGATGAAGGTCTAAGTCGCACACGACTTAAGGAAGAAGCTATAGGTCGTCCACGACCTAAGGAGTCACGTGAGGGGAAGCTGCGACTTAACAAAGCTCGGGAAAAAAAACTACGACCTAACAGATCAGATGAAAAGGAGTTACGACGTAACGAGAGCTTAAGTCGTTCGGGTTTGATAAGTCGCACACGATCTAACGGCACGGCTATAAGTCGTCCACGACTCAACAAGAAGCAGGAAGAAGAAGCGGGTTACAACTTAGTTGAGTCGTTGAATGCTAAGTCGTAAGTCGGGAAGTTGCATTCGCTTAAGTCGTTAGTCTTTCGTTTCTTGAGTCGTGAGTCGTTAGGTCGTCTACGACCTAAGTGTTGTAATGAGTCTGTATTTCTTTAAGTCGGTTATTGTTTAGGTCGTAACTCGCGTAGTGTTGAGTCGCCATGTACTAAGTCGTATACTTCTAATGTGTATTGTATTTTTTAGGTCGTACCAGGTTAGGTCGGCCATGTTTGTAAGTGTTGTAAATATCTGTGGTGTAACTGTTTCAGTCGGAGCTGTTGATAAGTCGTCGCCGACCTATAGTAAGTCGTAAGTCGCAGGTTATAAGTCGGAAACGACTTAAGTGTTGTACATTTTGGTGAGTGAGTTGTAACGCCTATAAATAGGCAGGTTGGGTCATTTTGTAAAGTTTAGTTGATTTGAATAAAAACTTTTGTTTTGTTAGCTTTGTGCTTTCACCAAATTGGTAGTCGAGTGTAATCTCCTATCTCCACTTTCGGTTAATCGAGTGCGCTCGATTCAACGATTGTTGAAGCCGATTCACGGTATCTAGTGCGCTAGATTAACGTACGAAGAATTGCAGATCTTTAAACACGGTATAGTGCGCTATCAACGTGTTTGGGATAGCTAGAATTCGGCATCTTCGGGTCAACGAATTTGGGCCGTTCGGTATTCTTCATTCCATCAATCGTCACTTTCACTGTATCATCATTTTGTTATTTCCGCTGCTGCACCACAATGGGTAGCAGTGTGGACATATCTAACAGTACATTGGGTGTGGTGGCTCAATTGACTTTCCCTTCGGTATTGGAATGACGGTAGTTACCGATTGTTTGGACTTATCGTATCAGAGCGATACGTGAGTATGTTTAATCGATGATTTGTACTTATACTGACACGACAAGAATTTTCATATTGTTTATGATAGAGGAAGTTAGCATTGGTTGATCTTAGGGGTATCACCATCCCTATGCTAGCTAATATGAGTATTATAGCATTGTTCTTATCGGCATGAAGGCTTTTCTAGTATCGATATTACTAGGATGTGCCGACATTTTGATTGTAAAAGAAAAGTAGGTTATGGTATGATTCCATATCCTTTAGTAGATTTTATTTTACTTGTCTATGGGCAGTCTGGATTACCCTTGAACCATATTTATGGAAAGGACCAAACTGGATGTTCCTTAGTAGCTTCCTATTTTACATATGTATATAGTTTCGATATACATTAGTTTGAGATAGTTCCCTTCACACCAGGCTTTAAGTCTGACTTGCGTTGTCTCTCTGCTTATTTTATGACAACTCTCGGATACTCGATTGAGTAGTATATGGGTCAGGTGCTTTTGGGGACATGCTCATAGGATAGCATGAGCATTTTGGGAGCAAGAAATCGATATATACTTGTTGTAGTAGTACATGACAAACCTATATTTGTATATGCGACTTGTATAAAATATTATATTCAGAACTCTTTATGTATGGAATTGATGTATTCTGGTTTTCTATATGGATATTTATACCAGATGCTTCTGCTATTGTAGTCTTATATGTATTGTTCATCCTATTTTTTTCATGTATATTCAGTATATTATATGTTATCATTTTTTTGTGAGACAGTATCGGTATGCCAAGTTTAGTTTAATATTGTTTTATATTTTTTACCCCATCGGGCCGTCTTTTGTGGTATTTTGGATTGACATTGTAATTCGACGTTGATTCAGGGTATTATGAAGGGCAGGCCTTCACAGTTGATATCAGAGTTTAGGATCAACACTCAAAACCTAGTTGACCAGTTTGAGTTAAGCAACTTGTTAGATAAGATACGTAGAGAGAGCATACTTGTATTTTACTTATATATAATACTCCATACATCATATCTTCTGCACTTCAGTCTATTTCTATTGCAAGTTGCTAAGGTATCTCCATTTGAAGCTATCAGTATGAGCAGACTGGGTACATGAACAGTTGTAGCTGAGCAGGCAAAGATGCATGGTTGGTTCAAAGACTATTTAGGTACCACCTGGGATGCTTCGTCGCCTACAGATATTCCATCAGCTACGGTAGGTGTCGAAGGTGGTGTAGTAACTAAGGCATCAGTATTACCCGACCCGCAATCTTTGGACTTTCTAAAGTTATGTTAGGATTTCCTTAGCCTTGGAAGGAAGCCATAATAAGGTTCTAAGATATAGTTGAGGCACGTGCTTAGATACATACAAATAAGAGAGCTTTCGCCATCTTAGGCTTAGAGGATGTTCTTATGTTGGAGGCTATGCCTTGGTGGGTCAAAGTAGTAAAGGAAGTGGATGGTTATATCATTACTTGGATTGATTTTAGATGCCATCTTAAGTCATAGTTTATTTCTGAAACCTTGTATAAATAACCTTAGTTGGTAAGGTAAGGTGTAGTGACCGAGGTACTACCATTCATACATGACACTTGGGCTTTCAAGTTGAGCTATGTTATTTGATAAAGTGTGACCTGGAATTTGCATCCATGTTGGATTTGGTGGTTTCCCAGTAATGAGCAAAGACCGAGTGGATGACTTCCATGTTTTTTGTGGAGTCATTCGTGTTTAAAGTGTTTGATCTTGTATAATCAAGCCTTTGGTGATGGGACTAATCCCATGACATGCACTAGTGTTTTCTAGGGATCAGTCTATACATGTATAAGTTCATAATCCCTAGTTCGAGCATGAGATTTGTCAGGTTATTTGTGCGAGATAGGCGAGTATTTTTTACTCAATTCTTAAAGGTGAGAAATTAATTTGGATTCTTAAAGTGACCCGGATTTTTTTGACGCACGACTCTAGTCGTATAAAGGAATTTTCACTACAAGAAAGTTTGTTATTAATAACGCCAATTAATAATGCATTATTCTAAAGCGTTATTGTTTAATTTGGATTATTTAGCTTTTTACCTTTATTTGTTTTGTTCACACGCGTAACGCTTGGCCCCAAATACGAAACCCCTCCCAAAATTTTCATCTCCCTCTCAAAATACTTTATCACTTCTCGTCTTCCTCACACCCATGACCTAAATAATAGTAACTAATTTTTGTTCACTCATATCACTCGCCACATCTCGCTCGACATCTCCAATCTTTGATCCAGCTCGCCTTCTCTGTTCTCCGATCCAGCTCTTCAGCAGTTCCAAAGTCGACCGAAATCTATGCTCGAGGAAATCATCGCCCTGATATATTTATGTTATCGATTATCTGCTCGGATTTCTGGTAAATTATCTACTCTAGGAAATCGTCGCTCTAGTAAATTATCGCTCTAGTAAACTATCTGCTCAGATTTCTAGATTACAAATTTCTAGGTTATGTTTATCAATTTATGCATTTATTCTCAATTGCTTGCACGATTTGTTTGGATAGCAGGCTTGGTTAAAAATCTCTTTGTTTATCTTTTAATGGACTCTACTGTTGAAAATGCATTTATATTGGTGGTTGGCACTACTAGAGGTTTTTTTTTCACATTCATATCTTAAGCTAGAATTTGGATTACGTTCACTGTGTAGCTAGAATTCATGTTTGACATAGCAAGTTTTAGTAGTTTGAATCAACTTTTGCATGTGAAACTATTTAGGTTTTAGGAAAATGAAGTTATATGCAGTACTGCTACTATTGTGTAGTGGAATATTTTTAAAGACAGAAATACTTATTAAATACATTATCAGGCTGGTACGTATGTGTGGCTGACATATAAAGAAGCGCATGACATTGCTTAGTACTTCCATTCAAAGTTGCAGGTTCTAAAAGGTCGATATATTTAAACACATTTTATTATAGGACCACTGTAAAAGTAGTTTCTTTATTTGTTTTATCATTTTCTTTGACCAATGCATAGAGATTAATCATGTGATATGTTTATATTTATATCTACGAAGTTACATACTCATGCAATTTCACTATAATTAAAAATAACAGTTACAATATATTTAGTTGGGTAGACAAAAGTTTGTATAGGTTTTCAAAGCATTAAGTACATTTTCTAATGAATATGCAAAATTGTTATTCTAATGGAAACTATTGTTTAATTTTATCCGTTTGGTATATATTCTAGGCCATTGTTTAGTTTTATGTAAGTAAATGCTTGAATAGTATAAATTGCACAAGTGTATGTTCCTATTGTTGGTGGCCATGTTGGTGTAACCATCTTGCTTCTGTTCTCTCAGGTGATCTTCTAGATAGAATATGTATTAAATTAATGAAGTTTGGGTTAAAATCTCATGGGTAAATTATAAAATCTGTTGCTAATTTATATTGGATGGAAACAATAAACTGAGCTATAAAAGATGCGGTTGGAACTATTTTCAACAATATTTATCTCACCTTATGTTTATAAATAAAGGAATTTATTATAAATAAAAATATTTATCTCACCTTATTATCGGTGAAAATCAATCTCATCTGAAGCCAAAATTACACTCCATGTTCTTTTGTTTTGTCTTTCCGTGTTCTCCTATGTATTCTTCTCATCCCCTTCGTCGTCTAAAGCCCTGTTCTATCTTTGTTCTACATTTCTCCTTCTTTATTACCTCTCAAAATTGAACTTCTCATCCTAAATTTTTTTTACTTTCCTCAACTTACTAATTTATTTAAACCCTAACCCGAACAGCTTTTGAGCTCGCGCAGTGCTTTGACTCGACACAGCAAACTGTATCCCCCACCGCCAATTGCACCTGTAGTTCCGCCTGACTTGCTAAACTGAACCACCACCGATAAACCTGAAACCAACACTGCCATTAACTACGTCACCTCCGTCACCTAGCACATCTACAGATCTGCTTGATTCTTACCATCGGTTAATTATAAAAGGTATGATACTAAAGTTAGCGCCTATGTCTAGTCTGTTGAATTGGTAATTTTCATTTGCCTTTTATTATCTTGTTTGGTATTGCGTGACAATTGGTGGATATATTTTATCTTTAATTCTACATGAGATTTGAGTGTTCTTTTGTTGAATTAGTAATTTGGACAGAAACTCGATAGTCGAAGTAATAATTTTGAGACAAATTAGGGAACCAATTGCTATTTTTAGGATGCTAAAGTTGTAGAAACGTAGTGAAGGTTTTAGATTCTAAATGAAAAAAAGGTTAGGATGCTAGAAATATATTGATTTGATCTTGAATTTTTTCAAGCGTTCTATATGGTTTGACTGAGTAGGATGAACTTAATCTGTACTAGTTTTCACATGTATTAGTGTAATTAGTTAGATGAGCAAACTTTCCTCACCAACTGGAGCACTGAAGGTGATGGGTTGATATTAACTATTTATCAACTTGACCCGATTTACACTAGCGATGATGAGGATATGATGACTGATCTAGGAGAATCCAAATGTGTTGTATCATAGTGAATGGTGTGTGTGGGTAGAAAACAGAAAATTATTGAGCTAACTTTATTTTCTTTCCTTTTTTTGAAACAAAAGGTGCTTTATTTACTTTAAATAAATTTACAAGGGTAAGATTACTAGCATCCTAAAGAAATGCAGTTACATGATCAACTATAAGAAGAAAACATTTATACGGGATGACTAGTAAAATCAAATGAATAGCATACATTGCTAGAAGATAAAAAAACTATCTCGAACTATCAAAACATATTAACTCCACATTATTATTATTTTAACCTAATCCATCAAGCAAATTTCTTACTTCATTAATGGTTGCCAAAGCAGATTCAATCTTAAATTCTCATGGAACTTCGATGTTGTCAAAATTACAAGCGAGATTATTAGCTTAGTCAAGAGGAGTAGCAGCAGGTAGCTTCCGATAGATCCAACTAGAAGACTATAGACCATCCCATCATAGATTCAAACGAAGTAGTACAAGATAATTTTACTTGTTTTCTTATTGTTTGCCTGTTTGTAAATTTTTCATCACACATAAAAGATAAGTAGAGGTGTAAAACGACAACTCTATAGATATTAACAAATCTTTATATCGATTAAAAATATGATCAAGCAATTAAAGCTCTTTTAAAACTCAAAACGCCCATCTACATATATTATCAAATCTTAATATCGATCTAACAAATAAACTTCTTTTACAAATTTATTCTTTATTAAAATAAATTTCTTTTACAAATTTGTAATTGAAGAATTAAGTTAGCTAAGATGCACATATGTATATTTGTGAACAATTTATTACTTTACTAACTAAATTAATTGAGTAAAATATGCATAATTGTTATATATTTAATTTAATTTTAATGGGATATTTGATTAATTAAAATGGCTAAAATTGAGCAATAATATTTTTGCTTGCTACATTACCAAAATAGGAAGAATTTTTTTGTAGAATTACCGAGTTTGCATTCATAGTATGTCGTCATTCTATCAATATAGTCGATTCTAATTGGTATTGACATAACACTTGCTTTTCTTTTCAGCCTACATAGTTTTACCATATTTTATTACTAAAATTATCATTGACTGCGATTTAATTTAATGTATGAGAAGCTTTAACTTTGTAGCTTAAATTTCCTAATCATTAACCTATTCTTACAAATTTAGAAAGGTGGTTTCTTCTGGTGAACCCCTGATATGTATTTGTATGAAGTTAAACATGCAATTTGTTAATGTTAAGCCATATTAAAATTCCAAATCTACCGTTTGGATGCTTTATGTTTCATACGGCTTCTGTTGAATGTTTTATTTTTCCAGGAATAGAGTATAAACCTGATTTTCTTCCTTTCATTGTTTTATTTCACTGTTATGAGAATATTCTTGCTCCCTATAAAGATAAAATCAGTATACTAAGCTTTGTTCTTCACTGTTTCATTGTTGTGTTGTTATTGAATTTGATGCTTGGTTGTAACTTGGTATTAGGTTGTGTTAGTAAGTTTATGAATTGTATGCCTTATGAGTTCTATCTTGAGTAGTTGCTTTGTAACTTATATTGAATGTGTATAGAAAAATAACCACCTGTACATGTTTGTAAATTGTGTACAATTTTCTATACAAAGAAAATACATGTGATTTGAACTTTATCTTCTTTTGCATACGATTTCTGAATGGAAGCAGTAATATTATGAATTGGATTTGGGGGAAAACTAGCTTGAGTTATTGGCTAGAAAACAATAATCATTTGTTGTACGGTTATATACTCAGGTTGCCCGTTGATTTGGTTGCCGAGATCATTTGGTTGCCTATACACTTGTTTTAGTTAAGGTGGTTGACATTTAATTGCAAAGTTTAGTTCATGTAGTATCAATATGTTAGCCTAAACGAGGAAAAAATATGCCTGTACATATGGCATGCTGACATTAAATATATATATATAGACACACACACATACATATACATACATATACATATATATATATACACACACACACGTTGAAACTTTAAATATGCAACAACATGTTTTCTTGATTTCAATACCCACAGTGGCATGGTTACAAATTACCATTTAGGTGAGTTAACTTGTCGGCCTGAAACCCTGTGTGTATATGTTGACTTGAATTATGCCAACAGTAGCATATGTTTGCTTGCTTATATATGCATGTATGTGCTTCTTGCGCTAAAGTACATGGCATATTGCATTTGTTACATAGCAGCATGCTTGTTTTTATTGAATATGAAGCTTGTTTGCAGTTTTCTTGAATAGTACACAAAGAAATATCAACATATTCTCGTTTTGTGAAATGCAAAGTAAATGAATATGAAATTATGTTTTCTTCTTAAATTTTGGATCAATTTAAGAGTTATTAAAGGTTTGAATTCAAAATTTGAAATATTTTCAAAACACAAGTAAATTTGGTATAACCCACATCTACAAGTAAATAAGATATATAACATCATAATGCATAAAGAAACACCATATTAGACGCTTTCATAATTTTGCTTATTAGTTTGGGCTAAGATTTGTAAAAAAAAGATGGAGTTAGCGTTACTTCTATACCTTATCACAGCTGCTAGTATATTTGTTTCTAAACTATCATCAAACCTTTGGCATGTACTTCATTTCATTATCTTTGAATGCTGCATTATTCTAGTTCCATATGTTACACACTTGAAGATAGCATAACAACTGTTTCCACAGGCCAGATTAATGAAGTGGCCTACTGAGCTTGAAAATGCTTTACATAAATATAATTGATTATTATCTTTTGATAAATAGACTGTTTCTTTTGGTACCTATAATAAGCATGCTGGAAACGACAACTTAACAACAGCGGTATGTATACATCAAAATATATGGAGCGATCTTCTGTGCATCATCGTCCAAGATTTTATTTTTGTTTTAAAAAAAATCAGTTTCTAATTTGTATTCTATTTTTTTAGAAATAATTTGCTCTTTGAAACATATTTGATTGTGCTGTATACTTGTAAATCTTAAATGTTACTTTGATTTTCTTAGGCAACTCTGGCAACTAACATTGCTATCTAAGGAAATAAAGGTCCTTACATAGAGAACTTGGGATGGTGGTTCTGAAGTGGTTGAAGAAAAGCCTGGAAAGGGATCTGCAACTTTCTCTATGGTGTAAGTTTGAAGTTTATAACTTATGACATAACTTCATATGTAATTTTGATCAAGTATGGTTGAAGTAACATTGCTCTTTCAAAAAATCCATAAGCAAAATATCACTATTCAACATTCACCATTATTTTACATGGATATATCCAATCACTTAATGTGGTATACATTTATTATTTATAAGTTATAGTAACCAAATATCAAAATTAATTATATATTTTAAATTAAAAATCAAATTACATCCAAAACATTTATAGCTATTACTGTTCAATTAAAACTACTTAAAAAGATAGTATAAAATATTGGCTCTACTTTTGAAGTGTGTAATAACCAAGCATATTAGTTACCTCATCTTGTAGCTTGTTATTTTGAGCTTGAAGAGCTGAATTCTCTCATTCAATAACATCGACCTGCCTCTTATGCACATCATAACCCTTCTCTAATTGCTTAGTCTTACACCTTGCTCTTCTGTTCTGAAACCATATATCAACATGCCTTGGCTGTAATCCAATTGCTCTAGCCAATTGCATTTTCCTCTCTGGCTCTAATTTATTGCCAACCTTAAAATTCTTTTCCAGTATTCTCACTTGCTCAATGTTCAGCGTCATCTTCTTTTCTCATCCTTTAGAGTAGTCATCGTCGTAATCATCCTCTTTAACACCTATAAAACTTACAATTGATCATAAACAACTGCTAAAATGCTGATATAATCTCTGTTAATTAGTATCAAAATTACCTTTAAATTTATGAGTATTAGAAGGAAGAATGAAGATAGAAGAACTATGATGAATTGTTGATAATCTTGTGGTTCATTTTGAGCTTGTAATTGTACATGTGAGCTTTTGCATATATAAATAAAATTTTAACATCAACTTGCATGTATTGTAAATAGACAATACTATGTGATATATTCATACATGAGAGAAATGCGATACCTGTGTCATTGACCTGATAAACATGCAATTGAAAAAATTACTTCATCAAAGCTATTCTAAAAAAGCTGGTTGGTTGTTTTTCTTTTTTTTTTGGTGATGGCTCCGGTTAAATTTTAGCTTTTGCTATGGATTTCATATTTTGTTACTTATTATAGGTGTTGATGTTAAAGATGAAAGTACAAATTTTCAAACTCATTATATCGTTAACCATGTTATCATCTTTTATCCATATTAAAATGGTAGTGGTTCTTAATTTAGTGGGTAATTTAATGCCTTAAGTGCGAATTCATGTATCTTAGGCAATGGAGAAGTACTAGGAGAATAATGTGGAATATAGATTCAAAAGTAATATGCAAAAACTGAGTTCTATATTTTATAAATATTTAAACGTGTTGTTTCACCTTTCTTTTCTCTTAGAATTTTTGAAATGGTGCAAAGTGGTGCATCTTTTCCAACACTTGTATCACCTGCTGCTGCTCATAATTCAAGGGATGATTTTTACAAGTGACGGTTTATGAAATGTGGTATCAAATAAGGTATTATTATTTGATTTTTTAATTTCTACCATTACAAGCGTATTTTTTAGTGTTATAAAATGTTTTATATTGTGTTAATTTGTTCTGTTTTTCATCGAATATCTATATACTGAAATGATCTCTTACATTGCAGCGGATATTAAACGTTCAGTACTCAATTCCAGACTACGTGCGTGTATCAGAGGTGTGTCAACACCTGATTTCAAGAATATTCGTTTCTGATCCTGCTATGGTATGTGTAATAATTAATAATGTATACATGCTATATCTTATGTTATATAAATAAAACGATATATTTGAATGTATGTATATATGTTTGTGTAACATTTGCAGAGAATATCAGTACCAGAAATACAAAACCACCCATGGTTTCTGAAGAACTTACCATCCAATCTCAGAGAAGCAAACATGATGAGTTCAGAATATGAAGAGCCTGAGCAACCAATGCAAAGCGAGGATGAGATAATGCAGATAATAACAGAGGCAACCATTCCTGCATTTGGCATGCATGGAATAAACCAGTACGTTGATGATGGACTTGACATTGATGATGATATGGATGATTTGGAATCTGATTCCGATCTTGATGACAGTAGCGGCGAAATAGTCAATGCAGAGTGATTTGGATATCAAGATGGTTATTTAATTTGACTCCACAGTAGGCAACTGTTTGGTAGTTTTTATTGTTTAAATCTGTAAGTTGGTGAATATGGTTTCACAGTAGGCACTTGCTTTAATGTTTGTACACTGTAATGAAAAATATATCACATTTCTTTCTGAGCATGCTCTTGTGTTATATTTATTGATTATAATCTTTATTCGTTTATGAAGATTTAGTTTGATTGCTATTATTAAAATGTAATATATAGGCATAGCTCTTGAAAAGTGTATCTACGATTTTTATAGCGGCATATATGAGCTGTAAAAGAATTTATCAATACTATAACATGTTGATTTAATAGCGTGAAATGACCGCTATTGAATAAATATTTTATAGCGGCAAAATGGTGTTATAAAGATTTCCAATTCCGTTGAGATTTAGCTGTATTATAGCGGTTATAATGAGCTATTGAATAAATATTTTATAGCGGCAAAATGGTGTTATAAAGATTTCCAGTTCCGTTGAGATTTAGCTGTACTATAGCGGCTATAATGAGCTATTGAATTAACGTACCATAGCGGCGAATTATGTTATAAAACTAAGCTCAACCATAGCGGCATATTTTGTGTTATAAATATTCAACAGTTTTTTATAACATGTCGATATACAGCGCTTATCAAACTGCTATGGTTGTGATTAATAGCGGCTATATGCCACTATAAAAGACACTTTTTGTAGTAATGTTTAGCGGTCGGACTGTAACTACCATAAAATCTGACAAAGTGATATTAAATTAATTTAAAACGAATTTTTATTAAAAGGCTGAATTGGATGTAGTATTTATAACTGTTTCTAAGGTGATTAGTTTCATAAACAATTATGATAGATTTGGAGTTACGTTTAGAAGATATTGACTTTATAAGTCTAAAAGAGTTGCACCAATGACGAATAATTTTCAATACTCTAATTTTGAAAACAAAAGTATGGTTTGGCAACATTTTGTTAATAAAGAAATATTTTACCTACAAAAAGAGATTTTTTGTTAGACAGTGTTCTATTTCTAAATATTTAATGAAGGGATATTCTGGTTGAAAATATTTTATTTTGAAAGAAACATTTTAGTGAGAACATCCTAGCTAAATATTTTTTAATTTGGGAACGTCTTTCGACATATATTGAAAAGTATTTTGTAACTTATTTTTGATTTAGAATATCTTGTTAAAATGTTCTATTAATAGGCATTTTGAGAAAGAATATTTTTGGTCAACAGATATGTTAATATTGAAAGGTTTGAAAAGTACTTGTTTAAAAAGATGAGTTAAGGGAGAAATCTATTTCAATGGTAGTAAAAGATTTTAAAATGTTATTGCTAAAAAATACCTTGCTGGGGAGAAACCTCACTTATTTAAAAATATTATACGGAATTTTAAAAATATGTGTTTCAAAACCTATTTTTGGCTTCCATAAATATTTTAAAATTAAGAGCTTCTATTTCAAAGAACGATTTGATTTCTTATATACAACTATGTTTTTTAAATTATTTCTAATTTGTTTAAAATGATGGGAAATTATGTTTCTAAAGGAGATGGAAGTTTTGATTTGGAAAAAATATTTTAGTAAATGTTTTGCTATTAAGGTGTATTGGAACTCTCCTTGCTAGCAGGTGGGTGGGTTATCCCAAACACTAGATGGAGAAATCACTATGGAAGATGGAATGAGGACGAGTTCAAGGAATGGAGCTCATTCATAGAATGAGGAAGGGTTTTACTATAGAAAATGGAATAAGGACGAGTTCAAGGAAAGGAGCTCACGTGTAGAACAAGGAAGGGTTCTACCATGGAAAGGGGAACAAGGAAGGGTTCTACTATGGAAAATAGAATGAAGAATTGTTCTGTTATTGGAAATGGAAACAAATGGTGCGAGGAAGGTCTTGAATACATGTGCAAAGGGATAGTTGATAATCGAAGTGCTTTCTAGTATACTCGTAAGTAGGAGTACATTGAGGATGCTCATTGGGTACTTAGTCTGCTACCCTAGATCATTGGAGGGATACATATACCATGGATCGAGGAAGGGATCTAGTGTTAGCTTTAGGCTGCTGTTCGGGTGCATAAAAATAACAGTTTTTCCAGTAATCCCTGGTAGAGGAATGGTCATACGAGTTATCATGTATCCAATACATGCAAGTGATGCAAGGATCGATGCAGTTGTAGCACAAGTGGATGACTATATCATTTGAAGAGTGTCGCCATGACTGGACACAGACTAATTTTTAGGAAGTGATCATAAGTAGGCATATATGGTATTTTGGATGGTATAGGTATGAGATGGTACACTAGTTATCTTGAGGACGAGACTATGATGAAGATTGTCAATAGTTTGAGGGTATACATATTATAACGGATGTATAGTTAGCAAAAAAATGATCATACACATGTTATTGGTTGATAAGTTAGTATGTGATGATACCACATTATTATGAATATGTGAGTCTATTTGGATGAGCTATGCTAGTTATTAATTTATGTTTATTCATTTATTTGCACATGCATGTTTGGATCAACATATGTTTTGTTGTGGACTTTAATTATACCCAATTATGGTTGAATGATTGAGGAAGTGTATATGTCACAATAGTATGCATGTGTAGAAAATTAATTTTAGTCTATGGATGAACTTGATTGTATTGTGGATGAATTTATAGTTAATTAACTTATGACTGATATATTTCCCCATCTTTTGTGATTAAACCAATAATGATGATTTATTAATTATGTTGAAGATTATGTTTGGGGAATTCCGAAGGCGTAATTCTTTTAAGGGAAAAAGAATGCAACGACCTCCATATTCGACATTGTTAATATTAAACTAATTTAAAATTAATTTTTAACAAAATGGTGAGTTGGATGTCGTATTTATAAACATTGCGAAGGTCTTTCCGAGCTGATCGGTTTGGTATATAATTTTTATAGATTTGAAGTTAGAGCTTAGAAGATATTGAATTTATAATTCTAAAGGATTTGCGTCTATGACAAAGAATTTTCAATGTTCTAATTTTGAAAACAAAAGTATGTTTAGTGTAATTGGTTAAGAGAGTAGTCTTCACTTTGGGAGGTCATGGGTTCAATCTTGGCTAACGACACACTTTTGAATTTTTATAGAAAACGTAAAAAAGATACATATCCGCAAAGAGAAACGTGTGTGTGTGTCTACATACATATACATACATATATATATATATATATATATATTATATATATATATATGGGAGAGAGATATGAAATAAAGGTACAGTGAAAATGCATAGTCAAAATATATACATATATACATGTATGTATATAAGGAAAAATGTGTATGTGTGTGCTCTTATGTATATGTGTATGTATGCAGTAGTTAACCTAATGTATGAAAATATAAATTTGGTAACCATGCGCAAATTAAATTGTATGAATTATGGGTATGTTAAATATGTATATGTCTATAAATATACAAATATTCTATTCAATGCAATGAATTTATTACATATATCCTGATTGTTGGATATATAAATACATATATATACATATATATGTATATAATTGGTTTTATATTAATATCATGTATTGTAGGAAATTAATTGTGTTGACTAGCAATAAATTGTGCATATATTGACATATTATCTAATTGTTATATATGTGTGTATGTGTGTGCGCGCAGTTTGTTGTATATTAATTTACATGTATTATAGGAAATTAATTGCGTAAACTAGCAATTAATTGCAAAACGATTGACATATTTCCTAATTGTTAAACACACACACAGACACACACGCGCGCGCGCGCGCACACACACATATAATTGGTTGTATATCAATTTCATATATTGTGGAAAACTAATTATGTAGATTAATTGCGCATTGATTGACGTATAGGAAAATTAATCTTTTTAGTTATGTAGATTGATTCCCTATAGAGTGAAAATTAATTTTCTGTGTGTAAAAGGTAATTTTTTTAATAAATACTTATATGTTACCCTCTTTACATGCGCACTTTCAGATTTCCTTTATCCATCATCCTACCTATAAATAAAGGAGGTTGAGGTGGTAGGAAATTAACCATTGGGGGAAGCAACCACTAAGATTTTTTTTACAATCTCCATTTCCTTCTTAATTCAAAAAGTATAGCATATTTCAAAAGAAAATATTAGTTGAAAAAAGGGGCTAGGGATTCATTCAACAATGTGTACACTTAGATTTTGAAAGCAATTTGGGTTACGATTTAAGGAGAAACACTACTCCTCATTGACTTAATATACATCTTGGTATTCTTTATTTGTGGTGAGTGCTTCTTTTTCATTTTAGCCCTTACCTAATATCTACAATTCAAACCCTAAAATTTCCAACCTCCGTATCTTTCACATACGAACTTCGATTTACATACAGCTCCTTTCGTTGTACTTACAGCGGAATTATGAACTATTTGGCACTAAGGTTACTAAGCTTGGAGGCTATTTTCAAAAGCGTGTTGGTATGGCTAATTTAATTTAATTAATTGAATATTAATTTATTAAATGCTTATCCATTAATGATTTTTTTTAATTATTGCTATATGTTATGATATATTGGTGATTGTTTGGATATTATGGATGTTTTGAATATGTTGTTTCTTAGGTTGATTGTTGTTTGGTGGTTGTTGTATTATTGGATTTTTTATTGTATTTGATTGTGGATCTAAAATATGATCATTTATAGTTTTTGATTGATGTTTGTAGATAAAATTGGTTGAAGAAATAAAACGAAATTAATGGAAGAAATTTAATACGGTTAGTATTTTTGAATTATTGGGGAAATTCATAAATAATAACAGAAAATATATTTCAAACTAAATTTTAAATTTTTATCATTATTATTTAATCAAGTTACATTTTATAAATAATAATATGGTTTTTGGTAAAATTACAATTTTAAGTAAATGACATAAATGTTGATTTTACGATATTTAAAGTATAAGATATTATTATTATTTGAGTAAGAAAATATGATATTGAATATTACTATTTTTTATTTAAAATACGATGTTCTGAAGTATTTCAAAATATGGAGTACAGTAAAGGATTTCATATGTATATTATTGTTTTAAAGAAGTATTATTATTTTAAGATGTAATAAATAAATGAAGCTTTTAAAATAAACAAAAATAAATTGACCTACTACTTAAAAGGATAATGGATGTAAATATATTATTTGGATAATTGTTGAATTGTGGTTCATTATCGATGTAATTATCATACATATTTGATGTTTGATGACGGTGTCACATTTTGATGAGTGTGTGATATTTTATCATTATTGCTACTAGGCAATGGGTAGTTAATTATAGTTATTTGATGATGGATGTTGTGTTACTAGTATTGGTTAGACTGATACACATTTGATAATATTGATGTTGAGTTACTATTACAGAGTGATTGGTGTACAGTGGATGATTTATACTTACATCAACGAAATGTTACTATAGTTGAGGACTAGTACGTATGCAAGTATATTTATATTGATTGGGGTTGATAATGTGTGTTGTTGATGTTGAATGGCTAATTATTCTATTGTTGTTATTACCCATATGATGATTTGTTGTGATGGATGAGTCGGAATGTTGTTTATTGCTTCTACTATTTACATTGTTTACATTCGTTGTGATGGATGAAATGGTTGCATTGGTTGTAATGGTTACACTGGTTGCATGGATTCTATGGTTATTATGTACTAACAAGTATTTGGATGCAGGAGAAGAACATGAAACAAAATTGCATGGGCTTGATCTCTCAAAAGGGGTACGTAAGCAGTCTTTTTCTATGCAATAGTCATCGAGCCTATGGTCGTAATGTATATGGATAAGCATAGTCCAAACATAGTTGAAATCTTTTTCCTTTATTGTATGTACATGTGTATTTGTAAGTTTTTGGGTGAAAGCAAAGAAGGGAGCAAAGGGTCTGAAAGAACTCGTGTCTATAGGAAGGATTGGTATATCTCTTGCATCTTAATTACAAAGATGTTGTTTAATAATTGATGTAATGAAATGTATAAATAATGTAGTGTATTTTATTTGAGTAAAATTTGATTTCTAAAGAGATATGTATGTATATGTATACATTGATGTTTGAATTCCGATGTGAGGTTTCCCTTTTACTCGTTATTTTAGAATTTTTAGATCTTTATACCCACAGTTCACTATCTTTAATGTCCGGATTTAGTTGTAAGCATATTTTGAAGATGTTTAAAATTGAATTTAGATGTTAAAAATAATAGGTCTTTGCATGGACCAAGGAACATGATTAGAATTCGCACGAGAGGAGTCAGGTGGTCGTCCCTAGCTTAATAAAGAAATCATGTGAGTGAACTTTGGATTGGACTAGGCATCAAATATTATTTTGGATGATCTTTACAAACATGTGTATATATTGTATAGTTAAGATAGCTTGTGATTATTCTAGGAAGGATTTATCGACTGGTTTTGGGACGATTTGGATAATCTTCTAAGTGGAGATGTGATACTTATCTAGGCAAGCATTGGAGTACACTTAGTTTATTATCCTTACTATCATTGTGCGGTTGAGCTGAATTTGAACCCGGGCGAGCCCAAGCATTGGTAGAATATAATTTAATATTGATTTAATTAGTAAAGTTTTCTCCTCAAGAGAATGAGTTCTTGTAACGCCCCTAATTTTAAATAGCTTTATTCAAGAGATTTGATTATATAAATTAAATAGAATAATTTAAAGATTAGAGTGTTAAGGAAATTGAGATTTTAGATCTAATTAGGGTCGTGCCTTAACTAAATGGATTTATAAAAATGGTTTATGAGTTAAACACCTAAGAGAACAAGGCAAGGGAAATATGGGAATAGCCAAACCCCATAATCCCTAAACCCCTTACCTCATTCTCATTCACATTTTCATAAATAAAAAACATAAACAAAGGAGACACAAGGCCGGCCATAACCCTAGGAGAGGAGCTCAAAATCAATTAGAGGCTAAGATTCAAGCTAGGAAGATTAAACTGAAGAACAAATCTCAAGTTCCTTATCCAAACAAAGTGAATAATGATCTAAACCATCTCATATAAGTCTTTTTGAACGTTTAATTTCGGGTTTAAGGTTTAAAACCGTTTGGATGGATGGATGATGATATGCATTGACTTATATGTCATATTATAATTTAAACAAGGATTTTTTGGGATGATATAATTCGATTTTATGGTTAATATCATGCAAATTGATTTTTGAATGCCATGATGTTCGAATATGTTATCTAAAACATTATTTTGGAGATGGATTTAATTTTTTACAATATTCCAAGCTATATGTAATTTATTATGGATTTTGAATGGAAGAAATAGATAATTTTGGGTTTAAATTATTTAAGGCAATCAAGCATTGTTTTCAGGTCTAAATTTTTTATATGTTAGGAAACATATTAAAGGTGAATAATTATGGTTTTTGGTGAATTTTCCTAAAAGTTTTACTATGGTTATAACATTATTTAAGTTAAGGGACTTAAATGTTTTACATGTTTTGTTAAGGAGGAGGGCTTATTTGTTAAAATGTTTTTAATTGCAAATTTTGAATTTGACAGCCTTTTTAGAAAAGAATTTCGATAAAGAGTGGGGAACCAATCATATTTTGACAAATTGGGCAAGCTAGGTAAAAGAAATTACTTTGAATGACAATAAACCAGTTTTGTTTCGAATTACAACTTCACCACTTCCTTAGCATGCTTTCGTCACCATGCCCAGTTAGACCTTTCTCACCTATTCGAAACCAAAACACATGATATCAAGCAATTGGTATGTAGTGTATTAGAGAAAGGCGGAAGGAATGATGGTGTCGAAGGCATGCTTTCGAAGGGGTTGAAGCCACTCTAATTAGCTTTCGAACCAATCAACTTGCCTTTGTTTAAAAAGAGGCTTTCAGACAAGTTGTCGCTTGCCTTTGTTTTTAAAAAGGAGCTTTCGAAAGAGTTGCTGCTTACTTTAATTTTAAAAGAAGCTTTCGAATGAATAACCACTTCTGAACCTATTCGATACCCTTGCTGCCGCATTCAAACCTTTCGAAGTACAATGTATTTGAAAGGGGTGCTTTTGCCTTTTAACTTTGAAGTTGTCTTCTCCATGCTTTCGAAATGGTCGTATAGCTGCTTTTAAATGGTTTCGAAGGCAATGGTTTCGAAAGTTTGGGTTTCGAAGCTATCCTCTTCCCCAATTCTTTTTCTTAAGATTAATGCTTTCGAAAGAAAAACTTTCGCTTTTGTTCTCTTTGACCCAGTAGTTATAATTAATGTTAAACCCAATGATTTCAAAAGAGATACTTTCAAATGGTTTTGAAGCTAAGCTTCCATAAATTATTCTACTTGAACTAAATGCCTTTGAAAGGTAAGCTTTAAGTGTTTTAGAAGGTATATCTTTAAGTGTATAGAAATGTATATCTTTAAGTGTGTCGAAAGGGAGGTTTTAATGCTTTCGAAAGGTATGTTTTTAATGGTTTCGAAAGAGAAGGTGTAAGATTTTAAGTAATGCTTTCGGAAGGGAGAGTGACGGAGGGTAACTCATGATGTCACAATGATCTGAAGGATATAGTCGAAATCCTTAGTTTTCAAATAAGAAACCCAATCTCATTTTTAAGAGTAAACCCATGGCAATACAAAAGAGTTTCGAAATGACATTTAACTTTGGAATTTTTGAAGAAGCTTTCCTTGCTAAAGATAGTGGGTTAAGGGTATTAACCATGTTTCCTTAGAAAAATGATTACAAGGAATTAAATCATAGATGTTTATATTATTATGTTTTGCTTTGTTATCATGTGTACTTCTGTAAACATATTCATTTCATAGTTAACCCATAACTGCATTTTGGGGTTTAAGGGAAGAATAACCAGCTAGGTTGACCCAGTTGTGAATATACATTAAGTTACCCCTTGTGTGAGTAGAGTTGCATCTTGGAGGTCAGACAGACCAGAATATAGGATGCCCAAAGACTAATGTAACATCCCACCTTTTTGTACGTTTTAAGCAGAAACACATGTCAACTCAAACCATACAGAAGGGCAGATTGTTATTGGGGTGAATAAGAAAAGGCAGAGAAAGAAAAAACAAAACAGAATCTCGCAGCGGAATGACAAAATATAATAATCAAATAACAGTTCATGAAGCTGTATACAAAACATTTGATTATACTTATACAGTACAAAATCAGAGTTACACATATCAGAGATAAATAAATAATGCAGCGGAATAGTATGATGCAGTAGAATAATATAGTAAATAATAGTAGTACAAATCTTCGTCTTCGTCCTCCAGAAATAAGGTCTTCAAATCCGAAAATGCTCAGGCTGACCTTAGCGAATTGAAATGACAAAACACTCGAGTCAGAACTAAAAGATCTTATGTAAGTCAAATCAACGGTAAATAAATATGAGTGTAAACGACGTCGGAGATTTTTACGGGGTTTGACATCTCTTATCCAGTGTCTAACATGAGTGCAGTAGCTTAAGAGATGTTCGGGATTCACATCTCCTAAGGATCCATTAAACTATCTACTATGCAGTACACTACGCTATTATAATACGTCTACAGTAAGATAAACTATTAAAATAGCGTTAAGGCATTACCCATTTCCCCCTTAACACATTTTTATATATTCCCATAGTCTACACAGTACCATAATCCCGTCCGTACTGGACGTCGTCAGAGGGCACTCCATAGGTATGGTATAAAACAAATTCGTGGTGGTCTCAAAAGGGTAGGTGACACGGCACAACTAGGCAATGCCAGGGTAGATATACCAATTACACTTCCGGATTGGTGGTAATGCATAGCAGCTACTACCGCCCACCTCGGAACACACTCCCAAATCAAAAATCGAGGCTGGCCACCAAATCAATCACAAAGTCAGAATATAGTATCGAAGGAGTGTGCCCGATCGGAGGAATGACCTCACTTGGCCCGTCAATTGCTCATGTTTTAGCCACCTTAAGCTAACTCATGGGAGTCAGGTCCATGTATATACCTCATATAGGATCGTCGCCAACCATCCTACTTCATTTTGGAATCTCCACCGCGTACATAGTTTTCAAAGTGGTTTTCGGTATTGGCAGAGAGTATGACAATATCCGATCCCGGTCTCTTTAACAACCAATCGCTTATTACACACTGGATGGTTCTTTTACATTTCCAAAATCATTTCATAATTGATATCAAAATATCATATTCAATTCAAATCATATCACTTTCGAAATCATTACATACTTTCGAAATCATTTTCACCTTTGAAATCATATCACATTTGAAATCATAGTTCAAAATTATATTTCCTATCAAAAGTCATATTTCCAAAATAGGCTAAACTCTCACTTTAAAATATCATATTAAACCAAATATGTTATTTAAATCCCAACTTAGGTTATAACATCATTAACCATATTCACTTAAAAATCGAGAATTTGAATATAAACCCATCCATTTTACTTAGTTTGGAATTTAGAAGAAAATAGTTTTAAATAGTTATAAATAGTTAATAAAGATTTAAAATAGATTAAATAGATTTAAAATAGATTAATTAGATTTAAAATAAGTTAAAACAGGTTAATTAGTTTAATTAAATTAAATGGTTTAAAATAGGTTAAAATGATACAATATAATTAATACAGGTTAAAATAGTTTAATACTTTGAAATCTTAATAATTAGAAATTTTGAAATAATATATTTTTAAACAGTGTATATTAAAACATGAATTTGGAATTAATATCAAATTAAACTATTCATTTCATTTCAACACCTTTGGACCATTTTCAATTTCCAAGTCAACAAACCAAATAACAAACCTTTCAATTTCAAAATATTTCAAAGTTATTTTCAAACAACTTCAATAACTTAATTTCGATAGAATTTCATTTATACTTAAAAGTTTAACTTTAAACTTCCAATTTAATTTCTTAAAGCAATTCCTTTTAAACCAATTCACATTTCAACATAAAACTTGATTTTCCAATAATACTTTAATTTACATAAATCAAATTTTATTTCAAAATATCATTTAATTAAATTCGAAAATTAAGGATTTTAAAATCATTTAATTTAACCAATCCGGTGTCCGTATATAATTCTCTACCTTGGGGTCAAGTGATATAGATATTTATCATTTCAATCCACAATTTAAAATTTTACGGTTATATATCATTTCAAACCGCAATCACGAATTAATAATAAAATCCATAAAATCGCTCGAGTCTATCATTTCAACCCATAACGATTTTTCCCTAATCCATAGATCATTCGGGTATGTATAATTTCAACCCATAGTGAACTTGCAGTTTATAACGATATAAAATAGAACATCCAATATCAACAATCAAACATCCATCACAATCATCATCCAAATCAGTCAATAAACATCAATATAGAACTGTTAATCAATAACGGGTATTCAACTGGCAATTTATATGCAATAATAAATTAAATAACAATTTAATTCGAAATAATATTCAAATTAATAGGAATTGAAATTTAACTATCAGACAGCCATAAATAAAATTCCTAATCACATCACAAATTTTATTTAACAAACATAAGAAATTTTAGAAGTTGTGAGTGGGTTAAAACACTCACCTTTGAATTTAAATCGAATTTAAACCCAAAATTCAACCAGTCTCAGATTTGTCCAAACCAGCGTTAAAATGTCCGAAATTTTGATACGATCCCAACAGAACAACCCTCGCGTGAATCAGACCTCGTATGTAAAGGTTATACTTATTAGAAGTTATACGATTAAAATTTTCAAAAAAAAACAATCTCACCTATATGCGTCGTCCATGTCACCATGCTCTACCCTTCCATGCTCCAGAACCCTAATCACCCAAAAACACTATAGTACACGAACGATGCCGACCATATGCCACCGTTCGAGGATCGCCTGCCGCACGCCACTACCGGCCGCGTCTTCGGCCCACACCACCAAAGGACAGCTCGACCTCACCTGAAACCCCCAAGTGCCACTCGTTCGCCGACGAAACCCAGCCGCCGCCGAAAAACACAAACCCTAATCGAATTATAGATGAAGATCCAACCGTCGATACGCTGAACGAACCACTCCGATGCACTCCCCTCGGTCCTCTCCACACAACGGTACCCTCAATTTGACAATCCGACGAAGTTAATCGGAACGTGATGAGCTGCCGAGACTGATTCGTCCAGTTCTGGCCGCACAGATACTCAAATCGAAAAACTAACAGTGGAATTGACTGGCGCTTGTCGAGAGCTTCAAATCGATATAAAATTTGATAGGGTTTGAGGAGTTTGGATTTCGGATTTGGTTTTGAAATTGAATTTGATTTGAGATTGCAATTGGGGATTTGGGTTTGTCTGCCATTAGAAAGAGAGGAACAAATGAAATTGTACGTATAGACAAACTGAGTTGAGCAACACTGGGGTTTATAACAGGCTATTTATAGGTAGGTCATAAAATAGAAAGAACGGATCAGATTTGATTTGGGTTGGAACGATAAACGACCCGAAAAGCCCGTTCTGCCTCCGGAACGAAATGGGTCATCCCATATATCAAAATAGATGTTTTCCATATATTTAAAATCAATGGAATAGGTTCCAAGTCCTAATTCAATCGTATGAAGAAGTTATGATAAAATCAGCTTATTTCAAATTGATTTCAATTGATTTCTAGGTGTTTCAAGCCCGTACGATAAAACAACAAGTCCGATCGTTACGGAACTTGAAATCCTACAATAATTTACCGTTACGGATCGATGAACAAGGTTTCGTCGAAATCCGAGTCAGTGGCCAAAATGACTATTTTCACATTAATTAAATAAATTAATATTATATTAATTAAATCACTTTTTCATTCAAATTTAATAATTTGCAATTTCTGTCATTTTAGATTACTTGGACATTTACCATAATTTAAAATAAATTTATATATCAATTCAAAGTTAATTAATTTACCAATTACAGTGTTTAAATTCAATGGTAATTAAATCCAATTGTTTAAAATTTAAATTTCAAATAAATTGTTTTTATTTGATTTCAATCTTTATACTCAATCCATTATTACTCAAATAACCTAGTTAATATTTGTTTGTCTTTCAATTCGTTAACATTCTCCAATTTCCATCTCTATTTGTGTTAACTACTGTATTTCCACTTATATTGAAATTTTGTCAAATTTATACATTAATAATAATCAAAATCTCAATTAACTTATTCAACTTGGTTTCATTCTTTTATTTTATCTTATGAATAAAATTAACATTTCCATTAATTTTATTACATTCACAAATTTCAGTTATTGTCTTAACTCACATTAACGTAACCTTTAATTCCATTCAATTACAATTGATTTCCAAATTAAATTTTTAGCAGCCTAAATAAATAGGTACTTCCAATAATTGTTACCCTAAACTTTTATTTACACTATAAGTTTATTGTTTACAGACCAATGTTACAATTACTAACATAACAATGGTTTTACCCAATTACCATTCATTATATTTTATCTCATTCATAAATTCAATATTTACATTCATTTCCTTATATTAAATTTATAACCAAGTTATAGCATTTACATTATTTCAATTTATTGTAATTTCATTCAATTTATCAATAATTAGCTTTAATTACCATTGTACATTTCATTCTTAGTTATTATTTCATTATTATGTCACAAATTTTGATTTCTCCCAATATTAAATCCCAAAATCTTATTAACTTAACACATTTTAATTATCAAAAATTTACGGGTCATTACACTCTCCCCCACTCAAAACTTTTCATCCTCGAAAAGGGAAAAAAAGAGAAAGAAGGAATTTAGAAATCAATATATCTTATTCGAAATATTAAATTTATAAACAAATAAATTTACAAAATTAATTAATTTAAATAAAATGCATCAATTTATAACAATTAAATCCATTTATACTCAAATTAATAAAGTTTGGAAAACATTTCTCAAAATTTTCTAAGTCCAAAATTCACGAAAATTTTCGACAGAGTCTCCTTTGTACGAAGAGGCTCGGGAGAAAATAATAATATCAATAATAATAATATATCAAAATTTTCAAAGTAATATAACCCAACAGTGGGAAAACAATATAATATCACTATGAAGCTGTAATCCGATAACGTACCTATTTGTCGGGCAAATAACGCTTATTTTATGAAACCAAAAGCAGTAGCAATTGCTTCCATAACCTGTATTTCACTTATATAATCTAAAAGAGTTAATAATTATATAAAATGAAATATTTAAAGTTGTTTCAACCACTAACAAACAAATCAATATAAACAACAATCACTGGCAACCACGACATACAATCATCATATGAAATCAACAGAATCAACTATTCGTCCATAGCAAACAAACAAATGGTTTGTTCGGGTTCAGAAATTTTTAACCGCCTAGAATGACAAATAAACTACTGAGTGCACCATTTACTCAACAGTCTTAGATGAACTCAATAGATTATTCATACATCTTAAACAATTAGAAGTATCATATCCCAAACAACCCATAAACCAAAACAAACAATAATTTATAATGTACTTGAGTTATTCTTATTAAGTTTCTTTCACAACAGTTACAGTTTTTATTTTTCTTTCCATTTATACAAGGATTATTTCTTTAACTTACATTTATCCCTTACAAAATTTTATTCCCATTCATTCATTCAGTGTTTATTTCATTTATTTTTCCTACTTACAAAAATTCATTTTCATTTATTCATATCATGTCAATTTCTTTTATTGCATTACATTCATTTTATTATTTACTTTAATTATAAATAGTTTCAGTATTAACTTAAGTTCAAAATCCTTTACTTACAGTACTCATTTTCTATTTCATTTAATTAGTATTATTACAATTTTAACTTAAGTTTATAACTATTTTCATATCAAATTTCTTATTTATAAAAGTTAATTTCATTTAACACTTTCATTACATAAGTTTTACTTGTAAAAATTTCCATTACATATTCTTTTAACATTTCAACTTTTTATAATTGGTAAGTTATATATATGTCTTTAAGAATGCAATTGAAAGTTGCACAAGTTTGACTTACTTATTTTAATTAACTTAAGGTTCAATAATTATCATTTCTTATTTTCATATTCTTTTCGTTTACAAGTTACAAATTTCAAATTCCTTGTATATTTCAGTTATAACTTAGCATATCATTTCTTATTTCATTTAGAAGTTTCAATTATTAAATAGCTACAATTTTTATTCCATTTCAATAATTGAAATCTCTAATTCATAGAAATTTAAGAACTAAATGCCGGGTTCCATTTCGAATCATTTAAAATAATATATACATACATACATATATATATATACTCATAACTTTTATATCCAATCATATTTAATCTTTAAAAAATTATTCGTTTATCAAAATAGATCTATAGTAAAACTACTACAATGGTTTTTCCACTTTGAAACTCGAAAATGAATGTCGATGATGCGGCACTCATCACCGAAATTATTTTCCAGCGATAGAGAGGGGAGTACCGAACTTATTCCTTTCCAAAATTTCATTAAAACAATTCTTTCAAATTATATTGAAATATTTATATCAGAAAATAGTTCTAATAATATTATTATTATATCCCAAATTCATTCGAAAGAAATTTTCAAAAAACCCCGGAACTTAAGTTCTAAATTTCCAAATTTCATTTATTTTATTTTCAAATCTTATTTCCAACAAATATTCATAAATTTCACTACCTAACAACCAATATATTACAGCCAAGTATATATTTATAAATCACTATTATATATATAAAATATACAATAGGCAAAATTATTTCATTTACCTATATTTCAAAACAATTATTGTGTCGGTCTATCCTATTAAGTGTTTAGAAATCCCTATCGATGTCATAGCGTCCTATGCACCAACCAGAATTTATAAATACAAAATGGGACAAATTAACACAATATAAAAACCCTTATATAACACTAACAAATACGCCCTCTCATATATATACTCTCAATGACTCATTCTAGGGTATTACTACCCTATTTTTAAAGAGTCAGACCCACAAATCTAAGGTTATCGCTAAACCAAAGCTCTGATACCAACTGTAACATCCAGCCTTTTTGTACGTTTTAAGCAGACACACATGTCAACTCAAACCATACAGAAGGGCGGATTGTTATTGTGGTGAATAAGAAAAAGCAGAGAAAGAAAAAAAACAGAACCTCGCAGCGGAATGACAAAATATAATAATCAAATAACAGTTCATGAAGCTGTATACAAAACATTTGATTATACTTATACAATACAAAATCAGAGTTACACATATCAGAGATAAATAAATAATGCAGCGGAACAATATGATGCAGTAGAATAATATAGTAAATAATAGTAGTACAAATCTTTGTCTTCGTCCTCCAGAAATAAGGTCTTCAAATCCTGAAATGCTCAGGCTGACCCGAACGAATTGAAAAGACAAAACACTCGAGTCAGAACTAAAAGATCTTATGTAAGTCAAATCAATGGTAAATAAATATGAGTGTAAACGGCGTCGGAGATGTTTACGGGGTTTGACATCTCTTATCCAGTGTCTAACGTGAGTGCAGTAACTTAAGAGATGTTCGGGATTCACATCTCCTAAGGATCCGTTAAAATATCTACTATGTTGTACAATACACTATTATAATATGTCTACAGTAAGATAAACTATTAAAATAGCGTTAAGGCATTACCCATTTCCCTCTTAACACATTTTTATATATTCCCATAGTCTATACAGTACCGTAATCCCATCCGTACTGGGCGTCGTCAGAGGGCACTCCATAGGTATGGTACAAAACAAACTCGTAGTGGTCTCGATAGGTTAGGTTACACGACACAACTAGGCAATGCCAGGGTAGATATACCAATTACACTTCCAGACTGGTGGTAACGCATAGCAGCTACTACCGCCCACCTCGGAACACACTCCCAAATCAAAAATCGAGGGTGGCCACCAAATCAATCGCAAAGTCAGAATATAGTATCGAAGGAGTGTGCCCGATCGGAGGAATGACCTCACTTGGCCCGTCAATTGCTCTTGTTTTAGCCACCTTAAGCTAACTCATGGGTGTCAGGTCCACGTATATACCTCATATAGGATCGTCGCCAACCATCCTACTTCATTCTGGAATCTCCACCGCGTACATAGTTGTCAAAGTGGTTTTTGGTATTGGCAGAGAGTATGACAATATCCGATCCCGATCTCTTTAACAACCAATCGCTTATTACACACCGGATGGTTCTTTTACATTTCCAAAATCATTTCATAATTGATATCAATATATCATATTCAATTCAAATCATATCACTTTCGAAATCATTACTTACTTCCGAAATCATATTCACCTTGGAAATCATATCACATTTGAAATCATAGTTCGAAATTATATTTTCTTTCAAAAGTCATATTTCCAAAATAGGCTAAACTCTCACTTCAAAATATCATATTAAACCAAATTTGTTATTTAAATCCCAACTTAGGTTATAACATCATTAACCATATTCACTTAAAAATCGAGAATTTGAATATAAACCCATCCATTTTACTTAGTTTGGAATTAAGAATAAAATAGTTTTAAATAGTTATAAATAGTTAATATAGATTTAAAATAGATTAAATAGCTTTAAAATAGATTAATTAGATTTAAAATAAGTTAAAACAGGTTAATTAGTTTAAATAAATTAAATGGTTTAAAATAGGCTAAAATGATTTAATATAATATATACAGGTTAAAATAGTTTAATACTTTGAAATCTTAATAATTAGAAATTTTGAAATAATATATTTTTAAAACGGTTTATATTAAAAAATGAATTTGGAATTAATATCAAATTAAACTATTCATTTCATTTCAACACCTTAGGACCATTTTCAATTTCCAAGTCAACAAACCAAATTCCAAACCTATCAATTTCAAAATATTTCAAAGTTATTTTCAAACAACTTCAATAACTTAATTTCGATAGAATTTCATTTGTACTTAAAAGTTTAACTTTAAACTTCCAATTTAATTACTTATAGCAATTCCTTTTAAACCAATTCACATTTCAACACAAAACTTGATTTTCCAATAATACTTCAATTTACATAAATCAAATTTTATTTCAAAATATCATTTAATTAAATTCGAAAATTAAGGATTTTAAAATCATTTAATTTAACCAATCCGGTGTCCGTATATAATTCTCTACCCTAGGGTCAAGTGATACGGATATATATCATTTCAGTTCGCAATTTAAAATTTTACGGTTATATATCATTTCAAACCGCAATCCCGAATTAATAATAAAATCCTTAAAATCGCTCGAGTCTATCATTTCAACCCATAACGATTTTTCCCTAATCTATAGATCGTTCGGGTATGTATCATTTCAAACCATAGTGAACTTGCAGTTTATAACGATATAAAATAGAACATCCAATATCAAAAATTAAACATCCATCACAATCATCATCCAAATCAGTCAATAAACATCAATATAGAACTGATAATCAATAACGGGTATTCAACAGGCAATTTATATGCAATAATAAATTAAATAACAATTTAATTTGAAATAATATTCAAATTAATAGGAATAGAAATTTAACTATCAGACAGCCATAAATAAAATTCCTAATCACATCACAAATTTTATTTAACAAACATAAGAAATTTTAGAAAATGTGAGTGGGTTAAAACAATCACCTTTGAATTTAAATCGAATTTAAACCCAAAATTCAAACAGTCTCAGAATTTGTCCAAACCAGCATTAAAATGTCCGGAAGTTTGATACGATCCCAACCGAACAACCCTCGCGTGAATCAGACCTCATATGTAAAGGTTATACTTATTAGAAGTTATACGATTAAAATTTTCAAAAAAAAACAATCTCACCTATACGCGTCATCCATGTCACCATGCTCTACCCTTCCACGCTCCAGAACCCTAATCACCTGAAAAAACTACAGTACACGAACGATGCCGACCCTATGCCGCCGTTCGAGGATTGCCTGCCGCACGCCACTGGCCGGCCGCGTCTTCAGCCCACACCACCAGAGGACAGCTCGACCTCGCTTGAAACCCCCAAGTGCCACTCGTTCGCCGACGAAACCCAACCACCGCCGAAAAACAAAAACCCTAATCGAATTATAGATGAAGATCCAACCATCGATACGCTGAACGAACCACTCCGATGCACTCCCCTCGGTCCTCTCCATACAATGGTACCCTCAATTTGACGATCTAACGAAGTTCATCGGAACGTGATGAACGGCTGAGACTGAATCGTCCAGTTCTGGCCACGTAGAAACTCTAATCGAAAAACCAACAACGGAATTGACTTGCGCTCGTCGAGAGCTTCAAATCGATATAAAATTTGATAGGGTTTGAGGAGTTTGGATTTTGGATTTGGTTTTGAAATTGAATTTGATTTGAGATTGCAAATGGGGATTTGGGTTTGTCTGCCATTGAAAAGAGAGGAACAAATGAAATTGTACATACAGACAAACTGAGTTGAGGAACACTGGGGTTTATAACAGGCTATTTATAGGTAGGTCAAAAAGAAAGAACGGATCAGATTTGATTTGGGTTGGAACGATAAACAACCCGAAAAGCCCGTTCTGGCTCCAGAACGAAAATGGGTCATCCCATATATCAAAATAGATGTTTTCCGTATATTTAAAATCAATGGAACAGATTTCAAGTCCTAATTCAATCGTATGAAGAAGTTATGATAAAATCAGCTTATTTCAAATTGATTTCAATTGATTTCTAGGCGTTTCGAGCCCATACGATAAAACGACAAGTCCGATCGTTACGGAACTTGAAATTCTACAATAATTCACCGTTACGGACCCGATGAAACTAGTTTCGTCGAAATCCGAGTCAGTGGCCAAAATGGCTATTTTCACATTAATTAAATGAATTAATATTATATTAATTAAATCACTTTTTCATTCAAATTTAATAATTTACAATTTCTGTCATTTTATATTACTTGGACATTTACCATAATTTAAAATAAATTTATATATCAATTCAAAGTTAATTAATTTACCAATTACAGTGTTTAACTTCAATGGTAATTAAATCCAATTATTTGAAATTTAAATTTCAAATAAATTGTTTTTATTTGATTTCAATCTTTATACTCAATCCATTATTACTCAAATAACCTAGTTAATATTTGTTTGTCTTTCAATTCATTAACATTCTCCAATTTCCATCTCTATTTGTGTTAACTACTGTATTTCCACTTATATTGAAATTTTGTCAAATTTATACATTAATAATAATCAAAATCTCAATTAACTTATTCAACCTGGTTTCATTCTTTTATTTTATCTTATGAATAAAATTAAAATTTCCATTCATTTTATTACATTCACAAATTCCAGTTATTGTCTTAACTCACATTAATGTAACCTTTAATTCCATTCAATTACAATTGATTTCCAAATTAAATTTTTAGCAGCCTAAATAAATAGGTACTTCCAATAATTATTACCCTAAACTTTTATTTACACTATAAGTTTATTGTTTACAGACCAATGTTACAATTACTTACATAACAATGGTTTTACTCAATTACCATTCATTATATTTTATCTCATTCATAAATTCAATATTTACATTCATTTCCTTATATTAAATTTATAACCAAGTCATAGCATTTACATTATTTCAATTTATTGTAATTTCATTCAATTTATCAATAATTAGCTTTAACTACCATTGTTACATTTCATTCTTAGTTATTATTACATTATTATGTCACAAATTTTGATTTCTCCCAATATTAAATCCCAGAATCTTATTAACTTAACACATTTTAATTATCGAAAATTTATGGGTCGTTACAACTAATCATAGGGTTATTGGTTTAGACAGGTTCTTAGTAAGCCTATGAAAACTATGTATGGAAATTGTTATTGGCAGAGGCCAATAGGTTCTTTATGATCCCATGAAACTATGTCTGAAATAAGTTATTGAAGGAGATCAATAGGTTCATAATGACCCCATGAAAACTATGATTAGATGATGTAAATGGTAGACACCAATAGGTTCTTAGTGATCCCATGAAAGCTATGAAACCAGAAAGATGGTCCGTAAGCTTGGAACAGGTTGTTAGTTAGCCCACGAAAACTAATAGGTTAATGGTGACCCTAGAAAGTACAACTTAAGATAGTAGTCAGGTGAATGGGGATGGAAAATCCAGATCATATTGCATAGTTGCATATCATCATGATACATTTTATTATGTTATGACTTAACCATTGTGGATGAAGGTGCACAGTATATGGTTATTATAAATTGGGTTGAGATACTAGTGAGGGGAAAACCCATTCCGCTAAGCGGCGTGGTCTCACTAGATATCTATATGGTTCAAGATGGTATATTATTATTCACACCAGACTTTTTGTCTGACTTGAAGTTTATGTTTACCCCTTAAACTCTCGGGTGCTCAATTAATTTTTAGTAGTTTGAGAGTTAAGGTTTTCAGGTTCTCCTTTAGACAAACAAGCTTCCGAAGACGTGCAGGAGGCAAGTTAGCTATTAGTAGTTTTTTCTTTTGATTCGACTGTGTTTTGGATGTGATGGCAAAGTTGTTTAGTGCCTATATTTAGACTCTGATCAACCAAGGGGGCATCTTCATATGTCGCTCTTGGCACATTTTGTAATAAATTTTAATTTCTCTGAACATGACTTACGTATGGGATTATGTAATGAATCTGAAATGCTATATGTAATGAAATGAGAAATTTGTTTTAAATTGAGTTTAATTTTTTTTGCATATTCATGTGTTTCTGGTATATCAATATATCTAACATTACCGCATTTGGTCACCGAGAATGAATGAATATGGATGACTGCAACATCCGTAGTGGTTAGTTTTGGGCCTCCCAATGACGGATGTTACAGTTCTATTTGGAAGAAGAATAAAGTTGAGACTTAGATGGATTTATCCGAATTGTTCGATGATTCAACTTATTGTACAAGCTTTCCTTTCTATGGTGAGAGGTGTAATACCCTTTCTTGCATTGTGTCCATGGAGAGGGTTACACCGCTGAGGCATTTTGTTCTTTTTGATGTCGAACGGACATGTGTGAGTCTATAGCCTGACATGCATGTTACGACTATTATTGGTTATCATACATGTTATTATAGACTTGTATGTTTTGTGTATTTGGTTCGTTGTATGCTAATTGTTGTTAATCATTTTGTATGTTTGGTTGTTTGTATGCTAATTGTTGTTATTGTTCTGTGTGTTTGTTGGTTGTATGCTAGTTGTTGTAACTCGTTATTTATGTTTGGTTGTTGTATGCTAATTGTTGCTAATTGTTTTGTGTGTTTGGTTGGTTGTATGCTAGTTATTGTTACTCGTTTTGTATATTTGGTTGTTTGTATGCTAACAGTTGTTCCTTGTTTTGTATGGTTAGTTGTCTGTATGCTAATTATTATTACTCATTTAGGTTGTTTTTTGTTTGTATGCTAATTGTTGTTACTCATTTTTTGTGTTTGGTTGTTTATATGCTAATTGTTGTTACTTGTTTTATGTGTTTACTTTCTGTAAGTCGGTTGTTGTTACATGTTGTAACATCTCGGAAATGTAGACACTTTTTATTTAAATATAGGGATACTTTAAATAGTTGAATTATAAATTTAACATTAATTAAATGGATTTAATAGCATTATTAATCTCCTTTTAATTAATAAATAATATTGGCAAACTCATTTTGTATATTGGTTTACCTAAATAAATAGTTCGACAAAAAATTGAAAATGTGACTGAAATTCGTTTTTCGGATTTTCGACTTTTTACCGAATGAAAGTTGTTGTAACGTTGTTGCACACACACTTATATTTGTATACACACATATTCAATAAGATAACACTTTTTAAATAAAGGTAATCAAGGGGAAGACTTTTGCTAATCCTTTTGCTCCTTTTTATGTGATGTGATGGAAAGTACAAAGGGTACATGGAGGGGTGTGGGCGTGGTGAGGCTAAAGATGGGTGAGAGTAGGGCTAAAGAACACCTTGAATTCATAAAAGAGCCATCTCATTTCCATTTTCTCTTTCACTTCCTTCCTCTTCTTTTGGTCTCCTTCCATTTCTTTCCTCCGCGTATTTTCCAAAGTAAAACTCTTCAAAACTCATTCTTTTTCTTCTCTAAATCGTTGTTTAAACTTGAAATATTATTGCAAACATCTTGACCTACTCAAAGTTGCAAGTTTTGGAGCATTTCTCCCTTAAACCAAGCATGGCCATGAGCTTCGATGCCTTTTTCTTGAGCATGGGCAAGGGCTTTTGGAGGGGAAGGAAGGAGTGTGAAGCTTGGACATGGGGTGCTTAGGTGAGGTAGGAAGTTGTGGTGTGGTTGTTTGTTGTGGTAGGAAGCGTTGGCTTCATCTTTGGTTTGAAAGTGAGTTAATCTCACTTTAAAATGGTTTTAAAAAAATTGTCAAAAATGTTGTAAAATATAAGTTGTTGTTTATGTTGTTTATACTTGTGTATATTGCTTGTTTGGATTTGATTCTCACTTGGAAGCGGATGGCATAAATAACCATTGTTTTGCAAGGGACAAAGCAAGAGGAAGTCGAAGTGTATTTGTAGCAAATAGGTCGATACGAAACACTTCAAGGAACGTACATATATGAGATTTACAGGGGACCTTTATTGAGATACCTTAAGGGGTTTCTCACCAATGTTGATTTACATTTTACTTATGTTGCTTATATTGAAGTTTGATTGAAATATATGTATGATTTATTGGTTGTTTGTGAAAGTGGCGTTATTAGCGACTATCGCTATATCGACACTAATGAAATCTTTCAATCTTTTATTTATTGCTCTTGTGTTGGTGTTTGCATCATTAAATATTTGCGGCGCTATTTTCAACTTTTCTAAAATGTGGAGAAAATTCCATTTTGAAAGGAACTGATTTAAAGGTATATTCCACTCTTTTAGCGGCACTATTTCTAACTTTTCTAAAATGGTTTTAAACTTGATTTTTTTCTTAAATCCTTTTAGTGAACTTTTTTAACAAATATTTAAGTGTTTTAATAGTGATTTGAAATTTATATATATTTTAAATCATTTGATATAAATTATCGAAGAATAAGTTTTATTTTAAAATAAGGAAAGGAAATGGTTTGAGTTTTTAATATATTTTAAACTTAAAATTTTCCAAGTAATATTTGAAATTGATGTATTTAAAACTATATTTCAGGTATTTCGAGTTTTTTAAAAAGTGGAAAGGAAGCATAGATTACAACATTGTTGTTGTAATAAATGTTTTTCGAGAATTGAGAAAGAATTCATGGACTATAACATTTTTGTTATAATAAATGATTTCGTATGGTTATTAAGAAAACTTGTTACTTGACTTAATAATGTTGATATTCTTAAATCTTTGGTGGAGTTTTGTTTTAAGATGATAATAAGTTGATTTATAAAATTATTTTATAAATGAAAAGATCTTTAGAAAGAATGTATTAAAAATAAAGCTAAGTGTAATTGATTTTGGGTTTATAGTAAACAGTGTTTTAATGACATTTGTTTTTGACCCTCCTTTTTAATACACATAGAAATATTATTAGCTCTTTAAAATAATGTTTTAAAGAGTGTTTTAAAAGTATTTGTGATGTGAAAATCAAACACAAGCGCGAGTCGAATGTTTTAAAAGTTTGATTCATTTATAGAAAATATTTAGTCTTACACTTAACACTAATCGTTGATGGAATCCATGCTCTCTTTAAAGTTAAGAATGTAAGTTGAGTCAAGGTAGGAAGCAACACTGCCCCAACTTGTCCGGCTATTGTTAACCCAGGGATAGTGGCTTGGTTTAGGATCGACAACTCGTTATAAGTGTAAATGATTTAATTTCTATAAGTGGTATCACTTATATGGAAAGGATTTAGGCATATGCTTAGCACTAAATGTTGAGGGGACTCTTACTACTCTTAAAGTTAAGAATGTATGTTGAGTTAAGGTAGGAAGCAACACTGCCCTAACTTGTCCGGTTTTATAGTTTTCCCCGTGGCAGTACTAATTTGAGATGGACGAGTTGTGATACGTACATGAGATTATACATGAGATTTTAATTTCCATTTACGATCATTTTAGTTATTCCCGATAGTTGATTCATCGACTATCGATTTTGATATTCTTCTTTAGGCTTCATCGATTCAAGACCGTTGTTTCTTATTTGGAGCATCGATATCCTTCTTTGTGTTTCATAAATCTAAGATGATTTGTAGCTCGTTCTGAGCATTGGCATCCAACACCGGTGATAACTAAAACCAAAGAGCGAGTGGAAGCCAAGCTATGTGGGTCGCATCCATTAGGTATATTCACATTTATCTAGAGAGATTTCGGTTGCATGCATGCGGCGATGTGGTTATATATGGATTCTCGAATGTTGTTTGTGGGGCTCTAGCTTGGAAGTTCCCGGGAGTTATGTGTGTTTGGCATGGGCTCTCAGGTATATTTTATCTAGAGTTACACTTCGGTGTAGGGGCGCACCCTCCTAATCAGGTTGGATAAATTCATTCTCTTTATTTTAATTTGAAACTCGGAGTTGATCCTTCCTTAATTGCGTCGAGAAGTGCCTTGTGCTCTTCTTTATGTTTAATTATTTGTGTCCATTCTTTAAGTTTGGATTTTGATCTTGTCCGTGTTCATCCTTTCTAGTTTGGATTTTGGTTCTGATTTGTTTCCATTCTTTCATATATGGATGATGTTCTTATGAGGTAAAACCCGTTCCGTGTTTGGCGACTTGGTCTGTCAGATTTTTATATGTTCATCATATTTCTTTATATGTCATTGGTGGGACATGGAGCTCATGGAGAAGAGCTAGATGTTTACTTGCCATAGTATTTTTATTTTATATCGTATTATTGTGTAAACCCATCAGCAATTGTATGGTTATGGAGTTATAAATGTCCAGGCTGATGAGGTTTGTTTTTAACTCTGATATACCTTGTATATTATAGTGTCATCTTTTACTCTCTCTGTTATATTATATGTTATCGTTTCGCTATGAGATTTTGTTTCCCCTTGTAACCATGGTTTTAAATCTTCTATATATCACCCGAGATCTCCTCCGAGATCTCATTTTCACACTTAAACGAGACGAGACATCAAATCTCCTCCATATCTCCCTCGACACTCATCTCGTCCGAGATATTCAAATCTCACCCGAAATATGGATAAAAATCTCAATCCGAGATCTCACCCAAAATTATACATTTTTCTTATTTTGCATAATATTTTTTATTTTCATATTGATTCAAAAGAAACTGCTCAATTCAATTATAATTTACCAACTTCGTGAACATATTCTTTACTTTTTATCTTAATGAGTCATAGCGAAAGGTTTCGCTTCTTTATTATGTTCAAATAAACATATATTATACAATCATTACCAAATCAATTAAGCTAATCAAGCTACTATTCTTCTAAAAATATTCCTTTTTCCATGTAAATTAAGTATGTTACCATTTTTATTTTTATTAAGAAAGTTATAACCGTTAAATTAATTTTTGACACATCAATTTTAGACACATAAGTACATCCGAGATATTCCCGAGATGCATTATAAGACCCGAGATGTCAATCCGAGATGTACACCTGATATGTACTCATCTCGTCCGAGATCTCCCCCGATACGAGATAACTTGTGTAAAAATTCTGAGATGAAACGTGACCGAAATCCGATATTTAAAACCTTGCTTGTAACAACCCACATATTTTACGAATATATATTTAAATGTTTTATTTAAATATAGCATCGTTAGTTGAATTAAAGTCCGAAATGTGACTTTTCGTAAACAGTCAAATTCGGACTTGAGACCACTTTCATTGAGTTCAAAACAATGTTTAGAACTTGTTTAAGTATAAACATCGATATGTTTGGAGTTGATTAGTATTTTGGTATTTTCATTTGGGATTTGGGTTGTGTTCTAGCCCACTAACTCAACAAGATAACCCAAACTCCTCTACCAAATACCCTAACTCCTCTCTCCTTCATTCATTCCACTCATAATTTCCTAACACTCAAGTAAAAGGAAAAATGGGGGAAAAGAGGGGAAATCAAAATTCCTAAGCCCTAGATTCTTAGGAAATTCAAGTTCAAGTTCTAAAATCAAGGAGAAGCTTAGGTAAGCATACTCTTCATCTTCTCCATCTCAATTCCTCTTCAATTCTTGATTTTTCCTATAACCTAACTTTGGAAAAACTTTGCATTTGATCATAGATTGAAGGTTCTTAAAGTGAAGTTGAAGAGAGATTGATCTTGCTTTGTTTTAGAGCTTTTCATTCCTTGTTTTTGAATTTAAAGGTGAGTTCTTGAACTCACATCTGTGTCTATAGCTTTCATTGTTGTTAGGTATGAATTCCTAACATCTATTTCATGTTCAATTGCTTTTGAATTGAATTGGTTTGGTGAATTTTCCAATTTTGGTATTTTGAAGTCAAAATCTATGAAAATACTACTATGGATGTTTGGACATATTGTTTGGAGTGTATTGAAGATCCTATAGCACTGGGTTGTTGCTTGGCATAAATTCCTAGCCACCGTCGCTCATTTGATCGTTTCCGAGTTGATTTGGCCATCAATGGTCTAGGCAAATTTTGCCTTGAGCTTCAGCTTAGACGTCTGGGAAAACACTTAGACGTCTGAGGCAAAGGAATAAAAATTCCAGACCTACGGCTCAGACTTCTGAGGTTATTCCCAAACATCTAAACGATCTGGAAGAAATTTCCAGACTTTCAGCTCAGACGTCTGGGAGAACCACTAGGTGTCTGGTGCTATTAAATTCAACCAATTTGCCTGCTTTTGTTCACATTTCCAATTTTTATCGATTTTTGTTGATTCGGTTAGTTGTTGTCATTTATTATCGACTTTGATGACTTCTTTTCTGGATTTTTGGGAATATCCATTTGATGGATTTGATATCGATTTTTATGGTTTTAATTCACGTCGTCGAGTCTGGATTTTGGTGATAGATTGTTTTTACAATCGTTTCTATGATTTGTCACATTAAAATACAAAGGTTTTTATACTAGTAGTAAATACTCAAACTCTTTCACAAAAATGATTTCAACATTACTTTTAATACAAAGCTCGTTTTTAAATCAGTTTTCCAATCTATTACTATATAGAAACCTTTACCTCATTCGTATGAGAAATACAATTTAAGGACTTAGCAAAACAAGTGGTATAAAACGCTTGCGTTTACTTCGTCGGTTAATTCTTGGACTTGTTCGATTGAACTCTCGTGACAATTTTCGAGTGGAAATCTACAATCTGTTCGTAAAAATTTAAGTTAAGCTGGTGGTTATGAGACATGAAGCTAAACTCATTTATTTACTAGCTTAGTGTAATTTACACTTATCGATCAATGATGACCATTTTGTGATTTAGACTAGCGATGTGCGATGTCTCTTTGTCTGCGTGGGGGTCTAAACCCCGTTTCGGTGGAGCTTCGGCTCAAATTGGTGGGGTAGCGACCCATGGTCTTCGGGCCATTTGTGGAGCTTTGGCTCAAATTCGATGGGTTAGCGACCATGGAATAGCATTCCGTTTGTGATACACGCGTTCGTGAGTTTCATGCTCCCGTTTGTGATAGGCCTCCACCTTTGTGTTTTCTGGATTTCTATTTATTGATTTATGGAATTTGTATTTCACCAATTTTTGCAATTTGCATTGATATATTTTGTCAATATTTGAGTTTTGGTGAATAAGCTAAACAATATGATATTCTTTTTGGATATTTGAGGAGATTTGAGATATTATATGATTTTCCTTGTTATCAAATATATATTTCTCACAGTATGACATTATTGTTATCATATATTTTTGTCATATCTCTTATCCTATCTCATCTTGTACGTATTTATAGCTAGACTGATCCGTTTATTATTTTTCTTCTTAAATAATACTCGTGTCAGACCGAGGTGTTTCAGGTGCTTCCACTTGACTTCTTAGCAAGGACTAGCTTCTGACTTTTGGCTAACTACTTTAGATCAATAGTTTTTGTTTTTATACATTCGAGATAAAGACTCCTTGATGTATACTAATTCTTTTGTCTAGTACTTGTACCTATTCTTTTGTGATGTAGTGGATCTTGTATGACCACTACTTTGATGTTCACTTCTATGTGTTATATTCTTATTGTTTCCGCCTTAGTGATATGAATATTTGTGACTGATTTTGTATTATGCTTATTTTATATTTGTTTTCGAAGGCCACATAGCCACTGTGTAGTAGCTTTGAGTTTGTATTTGATATGTCAGATTTCCTCTTGAAATGAAATGCATGACCTTCTATCCGGCATATCGGTACTCGCACAGATTGATTACACAGATGGTCGCTCCTCAACAGCCTTATTCTTCGTGCTTGTCGATGGCAATACCCCGTAGTTTTCTTGGCTAGTGTGAGTATAGAGGTGGGGAGTCACACCCCTATTCGTTTTCTTTTTATTTTACCCTAAAAATTTCCTTTTCGGCACTTGGATGCTCGTCACGTGATACCATAGATGTATTAGTGTCGATATTTAAGGGTCCAAAAGGCAGGTCATTACACATATTGTGACAAGTTTGGAGATAGATGATGATAGCCATCTAAAATAGATCACATATCACCCATGGCTATTACAGAGGTCGAGGTGAGATCAATATGAGTTTATTTCATTTTGATATGACTCGAAGTCTAGATATATTTTGATATTGACTTATTTTAGTTTACTCTTCAATGGATGGTCATGTATGATTGTGGTCGTATCGGTTGCTATGTTAAATTGTACATGTTTAAATTTTGAGTCATTGTTGGGTTGGTGCATAATCCTCTTTGCAAGTGCTTGTTAGGTACTTATGAGTATAGGCTAGATGCTATTGCACGATATCTTTTGGATTTTTCTTACCTAGCATTGCATAAAGGAGTAAGTTTGCTTCCAAAAAGGTACATATGAGTTAAGTAGAGAATTCGTATGTGTTTATTGTTGTATGTATCATCAGCCATGAGATGCCTTAGATGTTATACGTATCGTGTGTTTTGTGAGTTTTTGAAATGAAAGCCCTGCAAAGGAGGTACGGTTAAATTTTTCCAAAACAGTTGAACTAAAAGGCTTATTTTAACAGTCCACCTCAAAACAGGCCAAAATTTTGACCCAATAAAAGCCCATTGAACCTTAGACCCATTCCAAAGCTGGTTATTGGTTATTAAAATTGATATAATGAACAATATACAGAGCTATCTATCTATGCTATTAGAACCTCAAAGCAGAAAGGATAAAATATAATATCAGAAATAAGTACCCATTTCATAAAAATTCAAATTTCAGAAATACAACAAATCATCCTAAATATCCAAAATACTATATCCCAAAAACAATAATAGCATGTCTAAAACTAGGTACAACAAAATATTTCTAAAACATAAATAGATAGATAAACTACCACAGGATTTCGCCTCCGCCTTCATCTTCTAAATCAGTATTGTCTCCCTAACCTGTGTGTTGTAATAAGGAGGGGGTCGGAACAACTATGTCTGGTGAATGAATATTTCAAGTATTGCCATAATAATATTTGGGCAGTATCATTTAGATAAGAAATATGCATAATGCATTTTATACTATATCCTACCAAATATACCACCAACTGTAAGCCGGAAGACTCTTCCAGTCCAACTCCATAACATACCTTCAACTGTAAGCTAAAGTCCCTTTCTAGTCCAATGCAACTACCATCAGTCATGTCCTAACAATGTGAGAGAAAGTACCTGAGCTACTTAATACCTTTTAAAGAGAATTACACAGACTCTGACCATTTAATGCCTGTATCCTAGGTAGATCCCTATTATTTAATACCTAGCTCATGGCAGACCCCGCTCTGGTGCTCCCTAACTGACATTGCACGAAATATCATCAGGCCGCTTAATACTTCTTTAGTAGAAGAGATGGACCCTATAATAGTCCCTTAATACCTCGATGCTAAAGCAGGCCCCTCCATAGATTTCCTACTACCGCACCTAAATGCTAATCTGGACCATTTAATACTTCTTAAGTGGCAACGAGGCGGACCCTACGACAGCCACTAAATATCCCTGACCCAGAAGCAGGTCCTACGCATTACGACGGCCACAATTTAAACCCTACACATTCTCTTAAACTTTTATATGCACGAACTTGAAGTGAAAAAGGGATTTATATTAAAGTTATCGAAATAGACAGTGCAAACTACGAATAGGATAATTCGTCTTTTATACACCATTTCCAAACTCATTTTAAATTTAAAACCCTTTAACACAATCAATATATACATGAACTTGAAGTGAAAAGGGGATTTATATTAAAGTTACGGAAATAGGAAGTGCAAACTACAAATAGGATAATTCGTCTTTTATACACCATTTCCAAACTCATTTTCTATTTAAAACCCTTTAACACAATCAATAGAGAAATGTTGGAAGTGGAATAGAATATAATATATTCAAATTGAAATAACAAAACAAATCTACTTTAATATAAAATAATTGAGATTTCAATAGACGTAAGAATTGACATTCGTTTTAGGGGAATTTTGGGGTTTTAGTTTTACAGTTTTCGTATACAAAATTCCCTAAGGCATAAAACAAATCCAAACTTCTACTATACAAATACTAAAATGTGAAAAACCAAAGATTTCCACTCATAGATAATTCGCCCATCTTCCTATGGGTTTGATTCATGCATGTTCCTAATTTCTCCTTTGAACTTCTTATTTTTGAAATATACAACAATTGGATTGTATAAAAATTAGATTCAAAATTCAAGGATTAAAGAAGAATAAAAATAGAAGAATGAATGTACATATAAACCCATTGCATTTTCCCCTTGAATTTGAATTCTTAAATCTAATCGAGGAAGAAGATCGACGGAGTTTTGCTAGCAATTCAAATATTTTAGTGAATTAAAGTTAGGGGGTTGCCCTTCTATTTATAGTGATTCGAAAACGTCTGGACCATAGGATTTAAGTTAGTTTAAAATAATAAAATCTGGGTCGTTCTTTCCTTAGAAAACCCTAAATGCCTTCTCTTCATAAATTGACCGCTCCTCCCTAAGTGGTAGACCGCTAACGGTCGACAGACTTTAGTGGAAGCGGTCTACCAACCTATTATAATTGGCATATATTAATTGTTGTAGTTTCTATTTTATTTAATTCATATTTTATTATTAACGTTAACGTTTATTTTAATGTTTCCTTAAACCCTAAGATTCTCATCAATGATAAAATATTTATTATTATTTTAAATTTCAAACATTAACATTAATTCAAATTCACTTTGAATTATTTTAAATTCGAAAACTTCAAACGTTAATTACTTTTCTATTTAAGCTCCAATTAAAAAACTTTATATATGAAAGTTGATTAGAAAATCACCATGAATGCAATGGTGTTAAATTTCATGACCAAATTCCAACATTTATAAAATTTTCATTTTTAGCCTTAACGTTAATTAATTAATTTCTTATTAACTTTTTTACAGGGTGTTACATTCTCCCTCAGGATTTTTCATCGAAATTCCTAAGGGATAGATAGTGTAACGTGCACTCAACATCTACGTTATAACACCACGTTATCTACATAACCATCTACTCGGCCAGAATGTAATGTGATTATGTATACAACATACTATATATGAGCTCAGTCTAGCATGAATGCAAGGTCGTGACAAATAGGCATGTATGCAGGTATCCAAAATATGCATAAAATTCTACATGGGTGCAAAAATAACGGTAAAAAATGCGACAACCATCCCTTACTATCTATCTAGCAACCACGATGTAAACAAAAACTTAATTTTTAGAGAGAGGAAGTTTACCGAAGAAAAGCTCAAGATGAAAAGCCTTCATCTACTCTTCAGTTTCCCACGTGCTTTCCACCGGATTGTCTCCTAAATGTACTCAAACCAGCCTAATTTATTTGTTAAGAAGCTTCTAGTTTCGTGCTCCTCAATGTGTGCGATGGCACGTGGTGTTATTAGCTCTGTCTCAATATCTACTAACTGATCAGGCTCTTCTGGTGGTGGTGTCGTGAAGGCATTTTCTCAAGTTTGAAACTTGAAAGGTGTCAAGGACTCCCACTAACTTATCCGGAAATTCCACTCGATACACAAGTTTCCCTATTCTTTCCAAGATCGGGAAAGACCCAACAAATCTTGGCGCTAAATTCCCTGACATACGAAATCTCATAACCTTCTAAAGTGGGAAACTTTAACAAATACTATGTCTCCTATCGCAAACCCCAATTCCTTTCTTCGCCTATCAGCATAGGACTTTAGACGGTCTTGTGCGGCATTCATTCACCGTCTAATCATCTCTATCTTTCCCAAGGTCTCGTGAATCAAATATGTTCCAAGTAAAATTTTGTCAGTGGTTTCCTACCAATAGTTTGGAGATTTGCATGGCCTCCCGTATAATGCTTCAGAGGGTGCTACGCTAATCATCACTTTGTAAATATTATTGTATGCGATCTCTACTAAGGGTAAATGTTGCTCCCAACGTCCTTTGAAATCCATGAAGCAAGCTCTAAAATGCTATTCACCCTTTCCATCCGGCCATCGGTTTGTGGGTGGATAGCAATGCTAAGATTCAATATCCGTTCCTAAAATTGACTGCAAACTCCTCCAAAATTCATTAGTGAATAAGGGGTCCCTATCACTAATAATGTTAACTGGAACTCCAAGTAGTCATACCACTTATCTAATTGCTCTAAAGAAGCTACAGTCCCATTACTCCTGACTAGAATAAAGTGGGCGCTTTTAGTGAGTCTATCCACTATAACCTAAATAGCTTCATTGCCACTTTGACTCCTAGGTAACTCATTTATAAAGTCCATCGATATATGCTACCACTTCCAAATTGGCACTTCTAGTGCCAATAACAATCCTCTAGGCTTCCCTTGTTCTGCATTTATCTTTTGGCATGTTAAACACCTAGAGACAAATTCCACTACTCTCTTCTTCATCTCCGGCCAATAGAAAGTTCACGTCATATCCTTATACATTTTATCTCCATCAGGATGAATGGTCATCCAAGAATGATGACACTCGGCCAGTGCTTCCTCTAAAATGTCCTCCATTGTAGGAACACAAAGGCGTCCATCTCTTATCAGACATCATTTTTTATCTATCACATGCCTACTGCTATCAGGGAAATGTTCTCCTCTACTCAACTGGCCTAAAATATCTACTATCGTCGCATATCTCTTCTTCTTCTCTTGCCTAATGCGGTCCATTAATGCTGGCCTAACTTCCATGCTGCCAAATAGCCAAGAGTGGGTTCTATTGGCAGTCGGAAATTGAAATTCGAGAGGAACTCTAACTTCCTAAACTCATATATAGCACCTAGAGTAGCATGCCTCCGATAAGGGCATCGGCACCAACACTCCCATTTTCGGGGATGTACTATATCTCAAAGTCATATGATGCTATAAACTTCATCCACCTCTACTACGTAAGATTCCAGTATTTTTAGGAAAATAGTTATTTGAGGGATTTGTGGTTGGTGAATAACCCAAACCTTTATCCCAAAAGATAGTGCCTCCATATCTTCAAAGCAAAGACAATAACCGCTAATTCCAATTCGTGACTTGGGTATCTCTTCTCTTGGTCCTTCAACGGCCTACTTGCATAGGCTCTCACTCTTCCTTATTTCATAAGAAAAGCTCCTAATCCCGTACCACATGCGTCAGTGTAAACAGTAAAGGCTTCATCCCATCGAGACTGGTAAGTACTGACGCACTAGTCAACAGCTCCTTCAACTTGTCGAATGCTTCCATACATTTCATATCCCATACAAAAACTAGATTTTTCTTGGTTAAGAGAGTTAGTGGGACTGCTATCTTTGCACAGTCCTTGATGAATTTTATATAGCAACCTGCTAACCCAAGGAAACTCCTAACTACCATGGCAATCTTTGGAATCTTCCAAGCGTGAATAGCTTCTTCCTACGTAGGGTCTAGGGACAATCCCTTCTCGAAGACAATATGACCGACAAATCTCACCTCCTTCTTCTAAAAATGACCCTTCGAGAATTTGGCTTTTAATTAGTGCCTTGTTAAAGTCCCTAGTACCTCCCTTAAGTGATTTTCATACTCACATTCACTTTTAGAGAATACCGGAATACATCTATGAACACTACAACGAACTTGTTTAGCTGTCCCCTAAAGACTCTACTCATCAAATCTAAAACGTATTTAGAGGCATTGATCAACCCGAAAAGCATCACTTCCCATTAATATAGTCCGTTTGGAGTGCAAAAAGCATTCTTCTTCTTTGTACCCTTAGCTATCCTCAATTGATGGAATCCCATGGCTAAGTCCAACTGGGAAAACATTTTTGTTCCAACAAGCTGGTCAATTAAGTCATCATAGGTAAGGGATTCCTATTTTTCTTGGTCAACTTGTTGAGTTCCCTATAATCTATGCATAGCCTTAAAATGTTGTCTGCCTTAGTGGCGAAGACAATAGGTGCTCCTCATTATGAAGTACTTCGACGAATATATCCTTTCTATAGTAACTCCAAGATCTGCTTGTCTAATTGTCGCCTTTCTTTGAAGGTCATGTGCTTTAATGGTAGAACGACAGATCCAGTGTCCTTCTCCAAATCAATTTTGAACTCTACCTCCCTTCAGGGCAGGTGACCCGAGACAACTTAAAAATGTCAGAAAATTCTCGAATAACTGGCACAAATGAGAGATCATCTTATAATAGACTCAGCGAATATAAATAGCTTAACTTGATTGAGTTTTGGGGTATACAACGAACATTTATATCTCGTGCCTTATAATTCCTCAACCATATAATTCTCCTATCACAATATAAGACTGCCTCATCATAAGATAACCAATCCATCCCTAGGATAAGTCAACTCCCATCAAAGGTAAGAACATACGCATTACCTGTAAAATTGACGTTACAAATATCCACCACTAGGTCTTTACAAATTAAAGAAAGGTATGTCGACCCCTCACTAGGATTTGACAGAACTATTGGGTTAGTGACAACTTGGGTTTTTAGACTCGGGGAGTTAACTACATTTCTTGCTATGAATGAATATGATGTTCCCGAATTAAATAAGGTACAAATAGTTTTCCCGAAAATAACAGCTGCACATTCCATTACAGCTTTTTCTTAATCTCTAGAAGGAGGTCTACTTAAGATAGGTATAGCCTCAATGGCATAACCTTGCCTACTCTGTCTCTCCTTTACTAGATTTGGACATCGATTCTTGTAGTGTACCTCCACATGGTAGTGATAACATCTTCCTTTGAACTCCTCTCTCATCAGGCTAACATTGCAATCCTTAGCAACATATAAATTCATCTGACATCTACAGCATGTTACACTTCCCTTCTTGATTTTCCCCTTGGCCATCTTGTCTGCCTAAAATCCTCCTTTCTTAGCACCACCTTGATTTTTCACCAGTCCTACCTTTTCCTTCTCCTCAATACCAGTCTTCGGTAGGCCATTTCAACTATCATCTTATAAGTGGCTCCTGTCGGTACTTGGGTTAAAAGTAGCTCCCTAATTGGGGAATTCAGGCCTTAAATGAAATGCATAGCCTTCTTCATGGGGGTGTAGATCAAAATCTATCCAAACTTAGCTAGCTCCATGAACTTACTAATATATTCCTTCACGTGGAATCATCATGCCTTAGTTGTAAAAATTCTCCAACTGCAAACTTACTTCAACTCTGGACATGAATCACTACTCAATGTAATGTCTGAATTCAGCCCAAGTGATTTCCTCCTCGACATTCTCTTCAGCCACTATAATCCACCAATCTAGTGCATCCCCTTTTAGATGCCATGCAGCCATCCTCCTCTTAATATGGTCTTTCCAGCCAAACTCCCAAAATATACATTCGCAATCATTAATCCAAGCCTTTGTTTCCACAAACTTCAACTTCCACATTCAACCGTTCTCCTAAATTTTTGAAGTCTTTACGCTATTAGGGAAAGTCTAGCGGGTGAGGTGCTGCTTCAGTAGGCGGGGTAGTGGGTGCCACTGGAGTAGCTCGTTGAGGAATGGGAACTTTCCTTACATGCATTAGGTGTTTCATGAACAATTCTGGCATCCCTCGGATAGTGGGTCTCTCTTAGGTAGAGGGGCTCCTAACCTTAGAGGAATGATTTTCAGCTATAATCAACTACCTGTAGGTTTAAACTTTTAGTTACCACTTTCTAATATAGTATTATTTTTTGAAATAAAAATTTGCCAAGTGTATTTGCGTATGTTCACAAAAGTGTGTATATATAGTAGAGTTTTAAAAAATACTTTCAAAAACAATGAATACGTACTATTACGTGTACCTATTCCCACTGATCTGGTAACTTGAGCTCTAATACCATATGTAACAACCCACCTCGAAACGAGCCTAAATTTCGATCCAATAAAAGCCCATCGAACCTTAGACCCATTCCAAAGCTAGCCATTGGTTGATAAAATTGATACAACGAAAAATATACAGAGTTATCTATTTATACTATCAGAACCTTAAAGTGGAAATGATAAAATATAAGATCAGAAACAAGTATCCATTTCATAAAAATTCAAAACTCAAAAATAAAATAAATCATCCCGAATATCCATATAACTATATCACAAAAACAATAATAGCATGTTTAAAACTGGGTACAACAAAATATATCAAAAACATAAATAGATAGATAAACTACCACAAGACTTTCGCATCCGCCTTCATCTTCTAGATCAACATCGTATCCCCTAACCTGTTTGTTGTAGTAAGGAGGGGGTAAAAACAACTATGTTTGATAAATGAAAATCTTAAGTCTTACGATAATAATATCTGGGTAGTATCATTTAGATAAGAAATATGTTTTACGTATTCTATAATATATCCTACTAAATATACCTCCAATTGTAAGCCCGAAGGCTCTTCTAGTCCAACTCTATAACGTTCCTTCAACTGTAGGCCAAAGGACCATTCCAGTCCAATGCAACTACCATCGATCATGTCTTAACAATAGGAGATAAACTACTTGAGCCACTTAATACCTCTTTAAATGGAATTTGGCAGACTCTGATCATTTAATACCTATATCCAAGATAGTTTCCCGTCTTTTAATACCTAACCCAATGTGGACCCTTCTTTGGTATTCCCTAACCGACAACGCATGAAATCTCATCAGGCCATTTAATACTTCTTTTAGGAAGAGGCGGACCCTACAATAGCCACTTAATACCTCGATCTCGAAGTGGACCCCTCCAGATATTTCCTACTACCGCACCTAAACGAAAATCTTGACCATTTAATACTTCTCAAGTGGGATAGAGGCGGACCCTATGATAGCCACTTATACCCCCGACCCAGAAGTAGGTCCTATGTATTATGACCCATAACCCAAACTGTGACATCTCATATTAGTCTAACTATCCGTAAACGTTGGTAGCTAGATTAAATAGGTAGACTTACTCTACAGAATTAGCATTTAACCTCACATCAACCATGGGTACTTATTATAGGCAATGTCTCACATTAGTCTCAAAGTCACACTACTGGTAGCCAAATTAGTTGGGCAGACTTCTTTATGCTTTTGACTGACCTCGCATCCCTATAACTAAGTGATAATTCCACTCTTTTAACATACTAATATATATATATGCCTCACTACGTTTCACATTAAGGTCATATAAGGAATACTCCTCATTACGCCTTCAATTATGGATTAATTTCCATACTTATCCTTACTTCCTTCCTATGGGGTTTAATGCTAATTACTAACATGTTTATACTATGCGATTAGACCTGTCAAAAACATACACAACCCCGCTACCTAACCTTATTATCCAAAAATTAAATAGGTTGGGTTAAAACCATCTAATTAAATGGAATTAATGGGTTAACCCATTTAAACCAATTATTTAATTAGTTTAATGGTTGTGGCTCACATAACTAGTTAATAAATGGGTCCCCAACCACTTCATCACCATGCATGTTGCGCACACCTATTTTTGAAAACAATATATTATATATTGTCACCACTTTAGTTTACATCAATCTCCACTAATGGATTGCAATGGCAGTTTCCCTCATGTTTGTTATAAAATTAGTACGGTTATTTTATACATTTAAACAAAGAAACTATTATTGGAAGCAACGTTAGATTCTTCTTCACTAAAATAATATGCGTGAAATTAATGACATATAATAAATATAATGATGTGAGTGTAATTTACAAGAACATAAGATCAAATAAAATATTTCAAATCCATACTTCTTTTTTGAATTTTAACTTATTATATCTCATGTTTAATGTGTTTTAACATTTTTCTTTATAGGACAGTAAAGTAAATAGAAAAGTACATGATAATAGTTTACTCTAAGAAGTTTGAGTGGTTAGATTGAAAAATGTGCTGAATGATTTAGGTGGGGTTTACTCGTTAAACTAGCGGGTTAGGTTGGATTGACCCGTTTAATAAATGGGTCCAATGGGTTGGGACACTTTTCCTTTTAAATAGTTGGTTTGATTTCCACCAAACTGATTTACAACCCAACCCAACTTGTTTGACACCCCTATACATGATTAATACGTTAATGAATACATGTCAATAATATATTTATACATGCGCAATTTTGGCTATCTAAATATTCCTAAGCATGCGAAGAATTTTGCATCCTATACTAATCATTTTATATATCAAAACTTCCAATTTATACAAGTCTAACTCCATAGCATAACTTACAAATTAGCTAATATCCTTAGCCAAACAATAGACTTACATTAATTAAATAGAGTTAAATATAAAACTTGTTTTATATTAATATATTAGAATCAGTGCATTTGTTACAAGGATCAAAACTTACAATTTAAACCCTTTATATTCTATTCAACTTTTACATCAATGAACATGAAATGAAAAAGGGGTTAATATTTAAATTATAGAAATAGGTAGTAAAACTATGAATAGGATAATTTGTCCTTTACATAATCAATAGAGAAAAGTTAAAAGTGGAATAGAATATAAAATATTTAAATTGCAATAACAAAACAAACTCTACCATTTTAATATAAAATAATCGAGGTTCCAATAAATATAAGAATTGGCATTTCGTTTTGGGGTAATTTTGGGGTTTTAATTATAGGGTTTTCGTGTACAAAATTCCCTAAGATATAAAACAAATCCAAACTTATACTACGCAAATATTAAAATGTGAAAACAAAGAATTCCACTCATAAATAATTTTCCTACATTCCTTTGGATTTGATTCATGCCCGCTCCTAATTTCTCCTTCTGACTTCTTCTCTTTGAAATATACAACAATTGGATTGTATAAAAATTAGATTCAAAATTTAGGGATTACAAAAGAATAAAAATAAAAGAACAAATATATATATACCTATTACTTTTTTACCTAGAATTTGAATTTGAATTTTTGAATCTAATTGAGGAAGAAGATCGAACGAGTTTTGCTAGCGTTTCAATTATTTTTGTGAATAGAAGTGAGGAGGCTACCCTCCTATTTATAGTAGTTAGAAGACGTCTGGACCAAAGAATTTAAGTCGGTTTAAAATAATAAAATATGGGCCATTCGTGCCTTAGAAAACCCTACCTGCCTTCATATCACCATCGACCGTTCTTGCCTAGGCGGTCGACCGCTAGCAGTCGATCAACCCTGGTGTAGGCGGTTGATTAGCCTATTGTAATTAGCATATATTAATTGTCGCCATTTCTATTTTAATATTAATGTTAACATTTATTTTAACATTTCCTTAAACCCTAAGATTCTCATCAACGTTAAAATATTTATTAGTGTTTTAAATTTCAAACGTTAACATTAATTAAAATTTTAAATTTAAATTCACTTTGAATTATTTTAAATTCAAAAACTTCAAATGTAAATAACTTTTTCTTTTGAGCTCTGATCATAAAACTTTGTATATGAAAGGTGATCAGAAAATTGCCACGAATGCAATAATATAACTTTCATGGCCAAATTTCAACATCTATAAAATTTTCATTTTTAGCCTTATATTAATTAATTAATTTCTTATTAATTTTTTATGGGGTGTTACGCTTATGGGGGTTGAGGTCATTATTTCATTCTTTAAGATTTTGTTGATGAAATTCTTACAAAGAGGGAAGAATGTAACAATACACATTTTTAACAATTAGTTGTTTAAATACTTAATTTTAATATTAAATCGTTAATTAATGTTACATCTAAATACTCGATGTTTAGAGACAATTGAGTTGGGACTCAAGACCATTGTCATTGATACCGTAATTCCATCATGAGATAAATGAGTATAAGCTTGCTATGTTTGAAGTTGTTACGTTTTAGGAGTGAATAATGATTTTGTTTGGATGAAATGGGTAGGGGCTAAGGTCCATTAGCTAGCCTATGGGTTGGCTAACTCTATAGGTTGGCTAACTCTTCATTCATTTCATTCCATGAAACATTTCCTCTTCGTTCTCTAACTATTTTCCTAATATTTCCTTAAACCTAAGTCCTAAATCCTTCGATCAATGCTGGAATAAAGACCTATAAATCCCGGTAAAATCGCTATAATTCTTCTCTTCTCATTACTCATAAAACCCATCATTAGATTAGCATGAAGTGGAGTGTAACGACCCGATATTTTCAACCATTCGCATCCATTATAAGTGTATAGGTAGACACTCATGCCGGAATTGAATTGCTCAAAATACCGCGTTGTAAATAAAATTTGGCAAATCTCAGAATATACAGTAAATAAATATAATCACAGATCATAGACACAGAGTAAAATAATGCAGCGGAAGTAAAAGAAATAGTAGTTCATGAAGCTACTATATAAATATATCAGAGTTACATGAGATATAACAGAAGAAATAGAATACAACAAAAGTCTCAATATATTAACCATGTACAAGCTGAGTAGAACAACGGAACTGAAATAGATAGGACATGACAAGCAGATAATCTCCAGCGATTCAAATCTCCAAGAGAGTGGAAATCCAAATCTGTGAATAACTCAGGCTGACCCGAGCGTAAAGCAAAACACAAAACACTCGAGTTAGGACAATATATACTTACATAATGTAAACCAACTCAAGTGAACTGTAATAAAGGTACAAGTAACTTAAAGAATGCTTGGGATCGCCCATTCTTTAAGGATCCGTTAAACTATTTACTATGTAGTAATATACGCTATATACAGTAGTGTCTAAATAAGTAAAGTATAATCATATCGGAAAATAGCGTTAAGGGGATGGAGAACCTTAACGCGGTCGGAGCTTAAAATCATAATCGTAGTAAAGCTCGATATGGTAGGTGACACGGCACAACTAGGCAATGCTAGGGTAGATATACCAATTACGCACACGGACTGATGGAGCGCATAGCAGCCACTATCGTCCACCTCGAACAACATTCCCAAATCGGAGGATGGCCATCTAGTAAAATCACAAGTAAGAGTATAATATCGAAGAAATGTGTCCGAGAAGAGGTGCTACCTCACTGGTCCGAGATCGCTCCTGTTTTAGCCACCTTATGCCAACTCACGGGAGTTGGGTCCACATAACATACCTTAAGAACGTCACCACCATCCTACTTCATTCTGGAATCTCCACCGCGTACACGGTTGTCAAAGTGGTTTTCGGTATCGACAGAGAGTATGTCCATATCCGATCCCGGTCTCTTTGCCAACCAATCGTTATTATAACCCGTGGTTATAACTTTTAAAAACAATACTTTACTTCAAAATAAAATATCATTTCAAACCATATCTTTATCAAAATAAAGATTAAATCAATTCCAAACCATTTCCATATATTTAAATTTTCATATCATTTCAAAACTTCATTTCAAATCATTTTAATATAATAAAATATCATATCCTTACAAAACTTCATTTCAAATCATTTTAATATAAAAAAATATCCTATCAGTTCAAATCCAAATATTCAACTTTAAATACCTTTTAATTTCAAATCACCTTTAAATAGTTTATATTCCAATCAAAATAATTCATTTAAACCTTTTAAAAGTGTAATTATTATATTTTCAAATCAAGTATTCAATTTCCAAAGTTTCAAACCATTCTGAGTTCGTTTACTAAGTCAAAAACCCTAATTATTAAAATTTCAGCATTTCATAGCATTTAAAAATAACTGCTATAAGTGATATTTGAAAACATTTTTAATTCAGCAAAGACAGCACTTAAAACTGCTGTTAAAACTCAGTTTTAGTTGAATTATATTTCAAAAACAGAAAAGATAGCATTTCAGAAGTGCTGTGGTAGTTCATATTTCAAAACAAGGGTTAAATTTGGTTTCAGCAAAGACTGCAGACCATTATAGCATTTCCAGGGAATGCTATAATATGCCTGAGTTCAATATTAGCCTATAAGTTCAGTTACAGCAACTACAGCATTTCAGAAATGCTGTAGTAGCCCTTTTATTCAATTTTTAGTGTAATTCAGAACCATAGCATTTCTGAATGCAATTAAAAGTGATTTCCAGCTTTTTAGTGTATTTCCAGCAATTAAATAACTTCATTTTAAACTCTTTAAACATTTTAAAAATCATAATTTAACATTTAAAATGTTCATTTACATATCATTTAACATGTATCTTTTTCACAATAAATTTTTTATAATTAAATCCAATTTTCAATAATTTACTTAATAAATTTAAGTGTAAAAGTTTCCAATTCTTCACATTTCAACAAATAACTTAACACTTCAAATTTTAAATTACCATTTCACAAATTTAACTAAATTTCCAATTTTATTTAATTAACTTAAACCTTTAATTAAAACCAAATTTCACATTTCCAAGTCAAGTTATATTTTAAAAGATCACTTTTAAACATTCATTTATTTAACCACTTAAATTCATAGAAAAATCAATAATACTTTAATAAATCACTTAAATTAAAATTTAATCAAATTATCATATTTACCATTTCCAAATAAAATTTAATATGCATTTTATTTGTATAACTTAAATATCATTTTTAACCAAATTCCAAATTTCCAACTTAAGTTATATTTCAAAAATCTAGTTAAACCATTCATTAATTACATTTTTAACACATATAAAAATCATAATTTCTTTATTTTAAAACATTTCAAAATCTATTTAAATCAAATTTCATAAATTTATAATTTTTAAAATACTTAAAAATATTCAAAACACTTTATAAAATAACCACGGGCCTGTATATAGTTTTCTAACCTAGGTCAAATGATACGGATATGTATCATTTCAATCCGCAGTTTAAAAAGAAAAATCCGGGTTCTATCATTTCAAACCCGCAATCCCAAGTTAAAATAAATTAAATAAAACCATTCAGGCCTATCAAAACGGTATACAGATATCAGTATGACGAGACGATCAAAACGGTATACAGATATCAGTGGTACGATCATCCTATCAAAAGTCGATAATCGGTACCGAAAATGCTGCAAATCTGCCAGAAATAAGATAAACAGCGCAATAGCAGTCCAAATTTGGAAAAACGAAAGATGACATCTTGCTCAGAGGATGATTTACAAATTTTCTATGTAAATATATTCAGGTTTGGAAAATATTTTATTACCATCAATTTTTAACTGATTGAAATTAAAATAGAATTACACAATAAAATTTACTTTCATATTTTCAGATGAAAATTTACCATTTGCTATATTAAAATAGACGTATTCCAAACAATAAAATTTTAATTTCAAATTTTATTGTTTAAAATTCACTAAATTTCAATTAAATATATTATTAAAACTATTAAAATTTACAGGTCGTTGCACTCTCCCCCACTCAAAACTTTTCATCCCCGAAAAGAAGGAGGTAGGAGAATAGAAACAACCAGAAATAAAAGTAGATTGAAAGACAAGGATAAACAATTAATTTAAAACTATATAAATTTTACTTGAAATATTCATTTGAAAACTTCATTTGCAAATCAATTATTTTTAATACTTTAATACTTTTCAAAACCCATTTGTAAAATTTCTTACTTCCTTTATAAATAGTAAATACCATTTATATGTTTAAATAACACCTTTATAAATATATGAAAAATATTTGAAAACAATTATTTACATCATTACTTATATTTACAAAGAAGCTATTTGAAAACATTAAATCCATAATTCATAAATTTATTAATTTTTTTATCTCAAGATACTTTTCAAATATTATTAATAAATCAATAATCATTTACTTTAAATATGTTTTATTCAATTAATAACTTCTAAAATATTTATAACACTAAATTTTTTCTATTAAACCTTATACTATATAAATAAACAATATTTAAAAAGGATATAGTCAACAAGGAAAAGAAGGAGGATTTGGAAAAACAGAATACAGGTGAATAAATAAAGCTGAGCAGATAAGGTAGGTTCAAAAGAATAGTATCGGGCATGAATAATTAATTCAAACCATAAAAAGTTCAATTTCAAATATTAATACAAAATTTCTTTGTTGGAAATACTTTTATAACTCAATGTTTCAACAAGTTTATCCTCGTTCCTGCAGACTCTGGCAGTGCGTTGATCAGGCGCAAAGCTAGAATTCTCCAGGTACTTAGTAGACTTGTTTCAACACCCAGTGAAAATACTGAAAAACTTTTAAAAACAGATATGGAAAGTACAATCCAAAAAAAACAAAACATGTCGATCATGGATCGCGGATACACAATGGTTACGCCTGGATCCCCCAGGAAACATCCGTACCCGTAGGCCGCCCCCCAACATAGCGATTACACCATGAAGACTGGTAGTACTGCAGATACACAATGGTTACGCCTGGATCTCCCAGGAAACATCCATACCCTAGGCTCTTGCAGCCCTGCTGATTACGCTACCAAGCAACCCAATAGATCGCAGATACACAATGGTTATGTAACAACCGGGTTTTGCTGTTAATTTGAAATCGTCATTAAACGATTTATCTTTTGATTTATCGCAATTAGGCATTCCAAGCAGCTGGAATTCTTTTAAAACACGTTTAAAAGGGTTATGGACTTTAAAAAAAAATCAACTTGGCCCATTTACTTTTGATGCCGTGATGATATCTAACCTGACCCCCTTTCATTTGTTATTCACTCGAACCCTAATCAAATAAACGAAAAAGCGATAATGGCAGCCACGAAATTTCTTGTTCGTTCGTTTGAAATGCTAGGGCTTCACAAATTAGGGCTGCGGCAATTTAGGGCGGCTCGTTCTCGTCATCCCCTTTTTGAAGCTAGGGCGCGTTCAAAAATCGAAGGCACCATCCTCAATTAATCAATCGAATGACGTCGCCCGGTAGATCATTCGTGCTCCAATGGCAAAGGTGAGTGAATATTCACTCGCATCTAGTTCTTCTTGGTTGCTGTACCTCGACTGTTCGTTCTTGTTTTAAAAGCTGATATTGTCTTTGACTTAGTCAGATTCGTATATATTGATACTTGTTCCTCGTGTGATTTTTTACTGTCGTTTTGAGTGATTTCTCACTCACTTCTAATTCAAACCATTGTTTGTTTGATTGTTCGCTTGTCTTTGTCTCGGCAGTTTGAATTTTTGGTTGGCAATTCCCTGACTTTGTTTTATCTTGGGCCATAACCGTTGCCTGTAGATTTATTTTTGGTCTTCGGCTCTGCTTTAAAGTGTTCCTCTGCAAGTTGAATCTGACAGTAGCTTGAATTATGAAACTTTGATTTTTGTTAATTCGAAATGATTCGTAGTTGTGTGATTTCTTAGTGTTGCTGTTATCTTTGATGACCTGAGTTTTGTTTAGACGATTTGTCTGATTTTTCGAAGTGGTATATGAGGTTAATTGCAATACTTTTCTGGTTTACGTTACAAGGCTGTGATGATTTTTGCTATGAGGATTTGGCTTATATAGGGTTGTAACCCTTGATTTCGTTCATAAAAAAAAAATTAAATTTGAAAACGATCCCCGGGTTCACTTGTTTTAAATTCCTGGCAATTTAATTTATGTTGACTTCGGCCATCACCATTCGTGTCCACTTGGAATTGTTTGATTTTATACTGCTTCATCAGGTCACTTGATCCATTTTGATAGCTGCTGTACACCCAGGTTTCCAGTTGCATGTTGTAGTTTCATTCTTCATTTAGCTTTGGGTGATTTTCACTGCATACTTATGCTTTGAAGCTGTTTTGATTTGTTGTAGCTGATGCACTTTTTGATTTAGTGTACATGTACACGTAGCTTTGCATTTGTGTCTTCATTGGGTGTCTGCACATGCTTCTGGTCCATGACTTAGTGAAATCTGACTTGATTAGTTGTGAAGTTGCCACTGATTTACGTCCATCCTGTTGTTTCATTTCCTTGTATCACTGGGTGGCACTTGCTGCCCATTTAACATGCGTGTATCCGTCATGTGTTCTGTGCATTGTGTGGCCACATAAATTGTATATGTGTGGACTGGTCTTCATTTGCATTATGCAGTAGCTTGAGCATTTAGCTTGTTGTATTGGTTATCTCACTGGACTTGTTGAGTTGTCCCTGTTGTCACTTTAGTCTGGACTGCATTTATGAAGTGGCCACTGACCTGATTTGTACATTGGTTAGCTCCACATGACTTTGTTAAGCATGTCTCTATTATTCCCTTGAATTGGGGCCTGTAGTTTTATTGCAGTCTCTATTTTGCATTGCGTTGATGCGCTGATTTCATTTGTAAGTTGCTTGAAGGCTTAGAGTTAATTGTTCTTGACAGTTTTGTGTTTCACTTGAGTTGAACCCGATTTCGGGGTTTGACCTTGCGATCATTGTGACTTTCACTGAGCTTTCGCATATCTCCTGCGATAGTGGCGAGGCAGTACACGCGTGCGTGTACTGCAGCCCTATCAGTTTTGACAGTTTTAAATTGATGTTTCGATTTGTCGAATTGTTTCGTTGGTTAATTTCAATGTTTTGGAGTTATATTCTGATTTGGATTGTTGATTTGTCGTTTGGCACTGTTTAGTGTTATATCTGCCGTTATCCAATTCTCGTATCGAGAGTTGGATATACGAGATATCTGTGACTGTCGTCTATTTGATGTTTGATTATTATTGCTTCTATGCACTAATAACTGAGTTTGAATTAGACTGACCCGTGTATTATTTTCTTTTGAATGTAATACTCGGGTCAGACCCGAGTTATTTCAGGTTGTAGATTTTCTTCTTTGAGTTGCTGTTCGGGATTTGAAGACTTTTCACATCTTCTGAAGTTGTCAGTGTCATTTTGTAGTAGTCGTGTCGTTGTATAAAACGATATGTATTCATGTATACTAGTCGATAATGTACTTGTATATATAACTTCTAGAGTCGGCAGTTGTAGTTGTATCATATGTATTGTGTCAACTATGTATTAACTGACATCAGTTATATATATATGAGACCTTTGTTTTTATCTGTGTTCCGCATTTATATTATCTGTGTTATTGTTATATCTAATGTCCTAAACTATTATGAACCGTCGTAGTTCGTTTTATACTAGTATTGGGTGTGTCGATGGGAGTAAATAAATAATAGAAGAAAAATAAAAAGTATGTACCACTCCTATCGAGATAACCAATATTAGTGTAAGGCCAATTACGGATGGTCGCTTCTATCCAGCCTTATTCTTCGTAATAATAGACAGTATTTCCTTTAATACTCTTTATTATTATGAGCATAGAGGTGGGGCGTTACAGTTGGTATCAGAGCTTGGGGTTTATGGACATAATATAAAACATAACTTGGATGGAACATATGTTACAACTATTGGTCGGTGTTTTATCTGTGATTTGAGTCAAAACTAAAGTTTTGAAATTTTGATGAAAATTTTAAATATCGTTATTTAAAAATAATAGTGAAATTGTGTTCTGATGATTTGATTGATTTGTGTTCTGTTTATCAGAGTGCGCAGCGGAAACAGTGAAACTGTCTTCGCTGAGTACAACTGATAATCTTTTTGATTTAAAAATCAAAATACGAAATTGATATGAATTCCAATTGTTGTTTACATAGCTGTAATTATTTGTTTCTTTGAGAATTTCGAATCCAAATTGAGGATTCGAAGAAATTGCAGATATGTGGTTTTTGTTGAAATTTCCGCTGGCTTTCTTTTGTACTAATCATCTATTGATTAGATTTTTGCTGTTTTAAATTATCTTCATTGAAGATACCTTCGAATGAATTCTTTGTCCATTTTGTAGTACGTGCAAAAATTTAAATTGCACGTTGTTGCATTTATTTTACGTTGAACCGATGCTTGGTTATGAAACGTATTTTGTTGCCGTTATTTTTATAACGGGATTTTTACACCAATGCTGAATTTTTGAGGCACGGTGTTTTGTTGACAATTTTAATGGATGAAAATTCACTGATGTCACATTTTGATGTGAATTCTTTTGATGAGATATTTGATGTTTTAAAATTTCTGTCGCTTTGACTTCAATAACAGTCAAATTTTTAAAAGTGGATTTTCAAGCGGTTATTCCGCAATACTGATGTGTAACCGTTTTTACGGTATTTTGAGAAGTACGATTCCTTACCGAAATTGTTACTGATTTACTGTTCTAATCACGTGATTGGAAAATCATTTTAAAATGAAAATTGTTTAAAAAAAAAAAAAAAATTTTAGCAGTTTGCGTTTTCAAAAGAATGAGAAAGCGACTTAAACGATTCAGCAAAATCGAGGATTATGACCCCTTTCTTTTACTGATTCGCTTAACTCCGGACTTGTCCAGTTGAGAATGTGAATTGTTATTTTTACAAAATAAATAAAATTGTTTTTAGAAATTTTAACAGTTTGCGCTTTCAAAAGAATGAGGAAGCGATTTAAACGTTTCGGCAAAATCGAGGACTATGACCCCTTTCTTTTACTGATTCGCTTAATTCCGGACTTGTCCGTTTGAGAATGTGAAATGTAATTTTACAAAATACACAATTTTGCACTTTCAAGGAAACGATGAAGAGAATCAAACGATTTAGTAAAACACGTGGTATGGGACATGTGCGTTTGCTATTTCGGTTAATTCCGGACTCGTTAATTGAAATATTTGATGATTTCGTGTGGTTTCGAGCCACTATGTTGGACCTTCGGGTCATTTGTTGGACCTTCGGGTCATTTGTTGGGCTTTCGGGCCACTCTGCGGACCTTCGGGTCAAATACCAGTACTAGACCTTCGGGTCACTCTGCGGACCTCCGGGTCAATCTGATGGGCGCCAAAATTATGTTGAGTACTTGGTAGGCTTCGGCCATTTGTTGTTGCACGTGCGGCGAATTAAAAACTCGCCATCTGATGGGATCGATCCAAGCTTTTATGTTGATTTTCTAGTCTTCTTAATTGATTTCTAGATATTTGTTGCTTCCAATTATCTGCAGGTAATTGGATATTTGTTGTTTCTAATTATCGCTTGTGATAATTAGATATTTGTTGATATGAGTTCTGATTATCGTTTTTGATAATCAGATAATTGTTGTTTCTAATTATCGCTTGTGATAATTAGATATTTGTTGATATGAGTTCTGATTATCGTTTTTGATAATCAGATATTTGTTGTTTCTAATTATCGCTTGTGATAATTAGATATTTGTTGATATGAGTTCTGATTATCGTTTTTGATAATCAGATATTTGTTGTTTCTAATTATCGCTTTAGATAATTAAATATTTGTTGATTTGAGATTTAATTATCGTTTTAGATAATTAAATATTTGTTGATTTGAGAAATTTAATTATCGCTTTTGATAATTAAATATTTGTTGATTTGAGAAATTTAATTATCGCTTTAGATAATTAAATATTTGTTGATTTGAGAAATTTAATTATCGCTTTAGATAATTAAATATTTGTTGATTGAAGTTTAATTATCGCTTGAGATAATTAAATATTTGTTGATTTGAGATTTAATTATCGCTTGAGATAATTAAATATTTGTTGATTGAAGTTTAATTATCGCTTGAGATAATTAAATATTTGTTGATTTGAGATTTAATTATCGCTTGAGATAATTAAATATTTGTTGATTTTAAACTTAATTATCGCTTTAGATAATTAAATATTTGTTGATTTTAAACTTAATTATCGCTTTAGATAATTAAATATTTGTTGATTTTAGATTTAATTATCGCCTGAGATAATTAAATAATCGTTGATTTGTTGTTTTAATTATCGCTTTAGATAATTAAATATTAGTTGCTTTGAGATTTAATTATCGCTTTAGATAATTAAATATTTTCTGATTTGGAATTTAATTATCGCTTTAGATAATTAAATATTTGCTGATTTCGAATTTAATTATCGCTTTAGATAATTAAATATTTGTTGATTTTAAACTTAATTATCGCTTGAGATAATTAAATATTTGTTGATTTTAGATTTAATTATCGCCTGAGATAATTAAATAATCGTTGATTTGTTGTTTTAATTATCGCTTTAGATAATTAAATATTAGTTGCTTTGAGATTTAATTATCGCTTTAGATAATTAAATATTTTCTGATTTGGAATTTAATTATCGCTTTAGATAATTAAATATTTGCTGATTTCGAATTTAATTATCGCTTTAGATAATTAAATATTTGTTGATTTTAAACTTAATTATCGCTTGAGATAATTAAATATTTGTTGATTTTAGATTTAATTATCGCCTGAGATAATTAAATAATCGTTGATTTGTTGTTTTAATTATCGCTTTAGATAATTAAATATTAGTTGCTTTGAGATTTAATTATCGCTTTAGATAATTAAATATTTTCTGATTTGGAATTTAATTATCGCTTTAGATAATTAAATATTTGCTGATTTCGAATTTAATTATCGCTTTAGATAATTAAATATTTGTTGATTTTAGATTTAATTATCGCTTGAGATAATTAAATATTTGTTGATTTTAAACTTAATTATCGCTTGAGATAATTAAATATATGTTGATTTGAAATTTGATTATCGCTTGAGATAATCAAATATTTGTTGAATTTGAAATTTGATTATCGTTTTTGATAATCGAATAATTGTCAAAGACAACTTTAATTATGAAAATTGCGGGGACGCAATTTCTATAAGGAGGGGAGTCTGTAACAACCGGGTTTTGCTGTTAATTTGAAATCGTCATTAAACGATTTATCTTTTGATTTATCGCAATTAGGCATTCCAAGCAGCTGGAATTCTTTTAAAACACGTTTAAAAGGGTTATGGACTTTAAAAAAAAAAATCAACTTGGCCCATTTACTTTTGATGCCGTGATGATATCTAACCTGACCCCCTTTCATTTGTTATTCACTCGAACCCTAATCAAATAAACGAAAAAGCGATAATGGCGGCCACGAAATTTCTTGTTCGTTCGTTTGAAATGCTAGGGCTTCACAAATTAGGGCTGCGGCAATTTAGGGCGGCTCGTTCTCGTCATCCCCTTTTTGAAGCTAGGGCGCGTTCAAAAATCGAAGGCGCCATCCTCAATTAATCAATCGAATGACGTCGCCCGGTAGATTATTCGTGCTCCAATGGCAAAGGTGAGTGAATATTCACTCGCATCTAGTTCTTCTTGGTTGCTGTACCTCGACTGTTCGTTCTTGTTTTAAAAGCTGATATTGTCTTTGACTTAGTCAGATTCGTATATATTGATACTTGTTCCTCGTGTGATTTTTTACTGTCGTTTTGAGTGATTTCTCACTCACTTCTAATTCAAACCATTGTTTGTTTGATTGTTCGCTTGTCTTTGTCTCGGCAGTTTGAATTTTTGGTTGGCAATTCCCTGACTTTGTTTTATCTTGGGCCATAACCGTTGCCTGTAGATTTATTTTTGGTCTTCGGCTCTGCTTTAAAGTGTTCCTCTGCAAGTTGAATCTGACAGTAGCTTGAATTATGAAACTTTGATTTTTGTTAATTCGAAATGATTCATAGTTGTGTGATTTCTTAGTGTTGCTGTTATCTTTGATGACCTGAGTTTTGTTTAGACGATTTGTCTGATTTTTCGAAGTGGTATATGAGGTTAATTGCAATACTTTTCTGGTTTACGTTACAAGGCTGTGATGATTTTTGCTATGAGGATTTGGCTTATATAGGGTTGTAACCCTTGATTTCGTTCATAAAAAAAAAATTAAATTTGAAAACGATCCCCGGGTTCACTTGTTTTAAATTCCTGGCAATTTAATTTATGTTGACTTCAGCCATCACCATTCGTGTCCACTTGGAATTGTTTGATTTTATACTGCTTCATCAGGTCACTTGATCCATTTTGATAGCTGCTGTACACCCAGGTTTCCAGTTGCATGTTGTAGTTTCATTCTTTATTTAGCTTTGGGTGATTTTCACTGCATACTTATGCTTTGAAGCTGTTTTGATTTGTTGTAGCTGATGCACTTTTTGATTTAGTGTACATGTACACGCAGCTTTGCATTTGTGTCTTCATTGGGTGTCTGCACATGCTTCTGGTCCATGACTTAGTGAAATCTGACTTGATTAGTTGTGAAGTTGCCACTGATTTACGTCCATCCTGTTGTTTCATTTCCTTGTATCACTGGGTGGCACTTGCTGCCCATTTAACATGCGTGTATCCGTCATGTGTTCTGTGCATTGTGTGGCCACATAAATTGTATATGTGTGGACTGGTCTTCATTTGCATTATGCAGTAGCTTGAGCATTTAGCTTGTTGTATTGGTTATCTCACTGGACTTGTTGAGTTGTCCCTGTTGTCACTTTAGTCTGGACTGCATTTATGAAGTGGCCACTGACCTGATTTGTACATTGGTTAGCTCCACATGACTTTGTTAAGCATGTCTCTATTATTCCCTTGAATTGGGGCCTGTAGTTTTATTGCAGTCTCTATTTTGCATTGCGTTGATGCGCTGATTTCATTTGTAAGTTGCTTGAAGGCTTAGAGTTAATTGTTCTTGACAGTTTTGTGTTTCACTTGAGTTGAACCCGATTTCGGGGTTTGACCTTGCGATCATTGTGACTTTCACTGAGCTTTCGCATATCTCCTGCGATAGTGGCGAGGCAGTACACGCGTGCGTGTACTGCAGCCCTATCAGTTTTGACAGTTTTAAATTGATGTTTCGATTTGTCGAATTGTTTCGTTGGTTAATTTCAATGTTTTGGAGTTATATTCTGATTTGGATTGTTGATTTGTCGTTTGGCACTGTTTAGTGTTATATCTGCCGTTATCCAATTCTCGTATCGAGAGTTGGATATACGAGATATCTGTGACTGTCGTCTATTTGATGTTTGATTATTATTGCTTCTATGCACTAATAACTGAGTTTGAATTAGACTGACCCGTGTATTATTTTCTTTTGAATGTAATACTCGGGTCAGACCCGAGTTATTTCAGGTTGTAGATTTTCTTCTTTGAGTTGCTGTTCGGGATTTGAAGACTTTTCACATCTTCTGAAGTTGTCAGTGTCATTTTGTAGTAGTCGTGTCGTTGTATAAAACGATATGTATTCATGTATACTAGTCGATAATGTACTTGTATATATAACTTCTAGAGTCGGCAGTTGTAGTTGTATCATATGTATTGTGTCAACTATGTATTAACTGACATCAGTTATATATATATGAGACCTTTGTTTTTATCTGTGTTCCGCATTTATATTATCTGTGTTATTGTTATATCTAATGTCCTAAACTATTATGAACCGTCGTAGTTCGTTTTATACTAGTATTGGGTGTGTCGATGGGAGTAAATAAATAATAGAAGAAAAATAAAAAGTATGTACCACTCCTATCGAGATAACCAATATTAGTGTAAGGCCAATTACGGATGGTCGCTTCTATCCAGCCTTATTCTTCGTAATAATAGACAGTATTTCCTTTAATACTCTTTATTATTATGAGCATAGAGGTGGGGCGTTACAGGTTATGCCTGGATCTCCCAGGAAACATCGGTACCCGTAGGCCGCCCCCCAACCCTGCGATTATGCCATGAAGTTGCGCTCGTAAGACCATGGAGATTGTCATGGAATTCGATGGAAACTCGAGTATCATATCCGGAAAACCAAAATCAGAGAAATATCGATAGAATGAATCCACAATGTGGCCACAAAGCGGATATCAAGCAGAAGGCACTTTCCATATCTTTACTTCGAAAATATGTATCATATAGTACCTTTTCAAATCACTTTCAAATATCATACTTATATAAAGTCCATTATATATAAGATTTCAAATCAAATCAAATACTTTCCAAAATAAATAGTATATCAAATCACACTTATATAGACTTCAATTATATAAGATTACATCTTTCAAATAGAGTACCTTTCCAAATCAATAGTTTTCAAATCAACTTCATACTTATAAAAATCAATTTTATATAAGTTCGATAACTCCCAAATCAAGTATTTAGTAAAAATAAGGTTCTCAATTTCAATTCCTTTCAATATCAGTTCAGTTCCAAAATCCTCTACGATTTCACCAAATTGCTTCTCAATTTAAATATCTTCAGTTTCAAAGTTTCCAAAATAATAGGTTTGGAGAATAATCCAAGTTTCTATATTAATATAATTTAAGTCAAACAATTCATTTCCAAAATCATTGGTTTTCAAAATCATCGTATACTTACATAAGGTCCATCTTATATAAGGATCAAATTTTCAAAAAAATAAATTTCGCTGCATGAAGAGCCATATGGGATTGAACATCTTTGATTTATAAAAGATTTTTAATTTAGAATAGTTTTGTATGTAAAATAGTTTGTATGTAAAGTAGAATAAACAGTTTGTTTAAGAAGAATAAAAGAAAAATGGTTTTGAAAAATGGTTTTAAATTGATAGTAGTTTTCCATAAATTAAATTACAAAGATATCCAACCCAACAACTTCCAATTTCAGCGTCAAGTATACCAATGATATTAGAATATAAGATGTACATATGCCGTCATTTCGCAACATTACATTCGGTCGCTCGCTCGATCACACAAGTTCGCTTTCGAACTAGTATTGTCCATTCGACTTCCCTAATGCGGACTTTGATATGGTTTCTCGACTAGAAGCCATCAGTCTCCTTGCATAGCCATATACTATGATAGAGAATTCTAGAATAGAGCCCAAAATCCATATCAAATATTCGCCATCAAGAATCAAATGAAAAATTCTAACACGAAATGGTGTAATTCACCTCAAACTTGTGTACTCAAACCTGGATCAAATTAATTATGCGAATAGAACAACATACGTACAACTTATGTATTTATTCCAACTTGTTAAGTATATAGTTTCATAAAGCTGTTACTAAGTTAAAACATTTTAAAATAAATTTTATTCAAAATATTTTGAAGACCAAATTCTTTTCAAAACATTTCAAATCTAAATTTCATATTAAAAAAATTCAAAATAGCCTTATTCATTTACTTAACAAAACAGTTTCAACTAATTTAAATCATATTACTACATACTTTAAACATACATACCAAACTTATATACTTTATACTTTTCAAAATTACTTTGCTTTGAAAAGTTAACCTTGCTCGAACCTTCAAAATAGTCGAAGAAATCATATTTCAAATCCAAGAGTTGGAAATCAGCAACAAATCAGTAAATCAATTTTAATAGATAGGGTTATATCAAATCCGAAACTCGGGGACTGAACACCGGGCTTACTACAAATCGTTTCAAATATAAATACATATCTTTCGAATATCAAATCATACTTCGGAATTTGAAATCAAAATTTGGTTTCACAAAATCACTCGCATAGCAAAGCTATTAGAGTGGCCTCTCCCTCACTCTGAAACTCGAAAATAAATGTCGATAATGCGTGCACTCATCACCGAAATTATTCTCCAGCGACAAAAGTGAGTTCTGGATTTCTATTTTCTTGAAAACTTATTTGAAATTTCTTCGAAATCATCGAAACTCATTTGAAGTCATTTGAACCATTTCTTATTCGAAAAATACTTTCAAATCGTATTATTATATATTTTCAAAATCTTAAAACCAACTTCAAAATACCGGAGTTCAATTCCTCGAATTTCAAAGTCAAAACCATTCAGTTATAAATCATTTTCATATAAATCAAATTTCTTATATAATTTTCAAATCCTCTCGAAACTTCAAATTCTCATTTTTAAAAGGTATATAATCCTTATCGAAAACATTTCACTTTATATATAGAATATGATCATACTTATCAAAATATAATTTCGATATATAAACAATTTCTAAAATACAAACAAGACCGATTTTTTCAAAGGATGATTTACGAATGGATTTCAAAACAAAGATAGAGATTCAAATTAGAGGAACTCTAATCAAATAAAATTCTGATTCGAAGATAGGCTCGATCGAAGATGAGATAATTAAATTCCAAAATAGGAGATTGATATACTTATATAAATCGCGGGCGACCTTAACCGGTCAACCGTGTTTTCAAAATAATATCGGTGCGGAATTCTGAGGCAAATCGACATTCGATTGCCAGAGATAGAATTCGGCATAACAAGAGATAGCAGCATCTAAACCGAGGGATATATAAATCTTCGGTGAATCAATGCCAATTGTAAAGGAGTTTCACCCCTTTACAAATCATTCAATGATTGGCGGGATCGCCTATTCTTATAGAGATCATTCGAAGTGGAGTTATGGGATACTCCAGAATCAAAAGAATACAAAGAGGGAGAGACAAGAATGAAATTTAGAACCGTAGGGAAAAGTTCCAAAGTTCAAAGAAAATCAAGTCAAAAGGAAGAGATTCAACTCAAACGAAAGTGATTCTGTAAATAAATTTACCATATATGTTAAGTTTTGCCTAGAGCCAAAGCTATGATACCAACTGTAACGACCTGCTATTTTGGACCGTTCAAATCGACAATAAATCCACACATGTCAGACTTGAATAATTCAAAACAATAGATTATTAATTTAAATTTGGCAAAACTCAGCATATACAGTAAATAAATCAATCACAGAATCATAGACACAGAGTAATACAATAATACGCAGCGGAAAAGATAAAATAGTAGTTCATGAAGCTACTATATAAACATCAGAGTTAGAAATAAAATACAACAGAATATCTCAAATGCAGAGAAGTCTCCAGTACAACAGATGACTTCTCTGAACAAATCAACTAGAAGAGCTGAAAGCTGAGGCGATAGTTGGATCTCCAAAGGAAGCTCCAAACTCCAAAGGTGAGTCTCAAATGCTGTATTACTCGGTCCGACCCAAGCGTAAAGCAAAACACAAAACACTCAAGTCAGGATTAACATTCTTATATCAATAAATCCAACTCAAGTGAAATATCAACTGAAATACAAGTAACTTAAAGGATGTTTGGGATAACCATCCTCTAAGGATCTGCGGAACTATCTACAAGGTGGAAATATACACTATAACACCGTGGTCATTCCAAATTAATTTATACTTCAAAACCAAAATATCATTTCATTTCAAATATACCTATTTTCCAAAATAGTATATATAGGTTAAATAATTTAAAAGTAAAGTATTTATAATTTCCTTAAGTCTCACAAATTGCTTCACATCCACCCAAATTCCAAATTCAAATTTATTCAAAGCTCAATTCATCAATTCAATTCAGTTCTAAATATACCATTTAAATTTTCAATATATTTCAAAGCTTTAATATTCAACATTTTCAAAGTTAAATTTAACAGTTTCATATAGCTCTTGGTTTAACTTTATTATTATTTAATCAGGGAATATTTACTTAATAAATTCAATATCATTTAACTAGCCTTAAATTTCATTTTTACTAAATATTTCCTTAAATTTATTTAAACAAGAAATATTCATTAAATTATTTAAATCAAACCCAAGTTATAAATCATATCTTAAACCTCAATTTCAATAAGTTTCAAATCAGTTTAATTAAATAAAATCTTTAATGAATACAATTTCAACTAAATTCAAATTATCTTCCCAACCTTAACTTATTCAAATTATTACTGAAATCTATTTTGAAACATAAATTTAAATACTTAACCATATTATATGTATTAAATCAATATTAATTAAATTAAATATTATTATTAAATCTATATATATATATATCATTACCATTTATATATAATAATTTAAGAATCAACATTTATTAAAACCATATATTTCTTCCCAAATCCATAGAATTTATTTTCAAAATATTTATATATATAGACCAACAGTGTCTGTATATATATCTATCTTATGGTTAAGTGATACGGATATTTATCATTTCAATCCGAAATTTAAATATATACGAGTAGATATCATTTCAACCTGTAATCCCAATTTCAATTCAAATGAAATCGCTTGGGTTTATCATTTCAACCCATAACGATTTTCTCCTATTTTGAAGTCCATTCGGGTCTGTATCATTTCAACCCATAGTGAATTCTATACTAACAGGGAACTTGCAGAGTGATAACAGATAATATAAATTACAACAACGGGCATATATCATCAATAACAATATAATATAAACAACAGGATATGGTGTCATATCCCATAGGTGAACAGTTACAGATAATAGCATATATAACAATTTAAATAACTACAGCAGCATATTTCAATTGTCGTTTCAATTGAAATCAAATTTAATAAATATAAGAACGTTAATCGTGAGTGATTGCTCACCTTTCGAGGCTAAGGAATAGATGATGAAATTGAGTTATGAACTCCAGGCACGAATCCAAATCAAAGCTAGATTCAAACTCGAATCGACAAAGAGGCTGATAAGAAGGAATTGACCAAAATCCAAATCAGAACTGGATTGATGGGGAAAATTGATATAAGTGAACTTATAGAACTATATATAACTGTACCTATATTAGATTCTAATTTCAAACACAATTTAAATTTAAATATATATATATTTCAAAATCATTGTTTTTAAACCAAACACATATATTTATCATCTATATGCAAGAATTTTCTTCCGAGGATCAATATTGAATTTAAACATATATACATATATCAAAATCAATATATATATATTCCAAGGTCTTTATAAATCTTACTCATACAAAGTTTTAACTCATAAATATATATTGAAAATCGAAGTTTATATATACAAAAAAAAAGGTGTCACATCCCGGAAATTTTCGACTTTCGAAAATTCAACATCGATACTCACTTTATCGACTGCTGAGCCATCGAATGCCGGAAACCCGAAAAGTTATGGTTTTAAGAAAAAGAAAAGGTAGAAGAAGAAGATAGAAGAAAAAGAGAAGAAGAACAACAACAGAACAAGAGCAGAAACAGAAAACAATATCAGAATCTTACACATCGTAGCGGAACAATATATAATAGATAAACACTAGTCTTTTAAAACAAAGAACTATATCAGTTTATACATACATCAATCATCAGAGTCAATATACAACAATGGACAGTTATATAACTTGTCCTCATACAGAATACACAGCGGAATAAATACATCAGATACAAATACTACGTCTCGAACTCCAGCTTATCTCCAAGCTCCAGAATATCCAGAATATCCTGATAATCTAACTCTAGACTGCCCGTGTGGAAATTGGTGGGCACCCAGAGTTTAGAAGGGAAACAATAAACTCCGAGTCAGTCATGGTGACTGGTGTGAGATCGTAAAACAGTTATTCTTTAAAAATAAACAGCAGAGAATTTTAAAGTCAATTCGCAATGCTTTTGGAAAATGAAACTACCATAAGACCTCCCACCACACACACAATGCAATCGCAGAATTGGAGGAGATTTCTTCTTATGATAGTCAAAGATGCTTACTACGCAAAATCAAATCATTTTTGATATTATTATTAGTGCATAGTGTCGAAAACATTTCGAAAGTATAATATTAATCTTAGCCAACATACGACCAGTATCGTATGCCTACTATAGCTACCATCTAAACAGTGGTGACCACCGTACGTAAATGGCAGGTTCTACAACTAATACCGTACAAAGTTCGTATTGGAGTTTGGATTTCCAACAAATGGTCAGGCAAAGGAACTTCCTATCCACGATGGGTACGTCCCTGGAATAGACGACCCGAGAATCTAACGTTACGGTTAGATCTCTGCCAACACAAGGCCGGGTTACCTCTGCAAAAATAGGTAACTACTGACACGCGTATGCCATCCCCCGATCGTCACCGATCTTCCCGAGGATCCCCGATTTCCAACAAACCACAAAGTAATAATAACTGTGCAGCAACCACAGAGGTTAAGTATCTGGGCTCCATACCATGATACCACCTTTATCCAGAAGGAATGACATACACTAAGGGGCGCTACTCCCTAGAACCTTGTTGCATCCTTCCTGTTTCGACCATTTCCGGGGTGTGAAGCTCGACGAAGTCTCGTCCACAAAGCTACGCTTTCTCAAAAAGCCCTGCTTCGGGTCAAACAAAATGATCAACCTATGATCACAAAGATATAAGATCAAACAAATGATCATATCACAAATGATCAAACACTGATCATTTCACAGCAACACTCAGTATGCCACGTTACCAAATTGGGATATATCGCTGATAAATTTCAACTACATAACCTCTGAGCTCGTACGTCTCAGAGAAGGGTGTTAAGCTAAGAGAATAAATTCTCCGCCACCAACAGAAATGTATTTGAAAGAAATCAGCTCAATATCTCAAATTGTAACGTCAGACACACAATCCATACAAGTCTGTTCCGGGATCGAACAGAACCGAAGGCACTTCTCACGAAGCCCTTGCATTTCCGGATAATTTCCAATCACGTCAGGACTTCCCGTCACTAAGGGTGATAAAACCTCTAAATCGAAGATCAGTCGATGTAGAGTAACTCGACGGTAATCCTTCCGTTTTCAAAAATATCCGGTCTTCAACACCGGTCTTCGAATGCAATTCATAACGACGTATCACATATTCGGAATGGGTTATACGACCCCATGGTCCTTTCCCGGCTAATCCAAATAGTGAGCGATTATTCAAAAATAAGTGTGGCATTCAAATTCATCCAATTCACAACAAATACCTATCTAAAGGTAATTTTTGACAGTCGGTTATTTAACTATCAATAAAGATGCGCAACATCATCAGATTCCAAATAATTTTCCAAATTATTTTATCTTCCAAAATATCTTACTAGATATATAATTTTTCCACACTTCAAAAATAAATCAACGTTTATTTTTAAAACGAATTCCCATTCCTTTATAAATTCCATATTGAATTTATATTTCAAAATATCTTCTGATATACGATTTTCAAATCGTTTTTCAATATTCAATTTCAATTTATCTTTTACAAAGATAAATTCTCAAAACGTTCATTTCATTTAGAAAAGCATTTCCATTCTTATTTAAAAATAAGTGTTTCACAAATCTATTCATTTTCAACACTTGAAAATATTCGATATACTTAAATCAAATTAAGTATATATTCATTCTTTAAGGAAATCATAAATTTCAACATCTATTTGAGTCAAAACGAATGTTGCGTAAAACATCGTTACGACGACTCGAAATCACTAGTATAGGGATTCGGATTTAGATAGATATATAAATCCCAATACTACATCAAAAACATTTCCTTTCGGAAATCATTTACTATAACAACAGTGTTATAGTCCACCATTTCCTTAAATTTCTCGAAAACGTCTATTTCAACAAGAACTGTTGAAATCTATGCTTTCGATTCATAATACATTTAAAACATCTTTAAAATGTTTAACTTCATTTCAAATATCACTTTCCCAAAACCATATCTATTTTACTTAACAATATATTCACTGTCCAAAATCGTGAATATAATTTACTTAACCCAATTTCAATCTTTTCCACACATTTTTATTTCAATAAAAATTCGCTATCCAAAATCGCGAATATATCTTCTTTGATAATCTTCTATATTTAATTTATCAAATTCAATCGATTTCGAATTTATAAACACGGTTATAAATTCTATTTCTATTTATAAAAACTTCAGTTTATAAATCTTCTTTATTTACCAATTCAATTCACAATTCAATTTATATACCACAATCCAGATTATAAGTTAAATACTTATAATTTCATTTATTTACAAAGATCATTCTTTTAAAACTTTACAACTGTAAAATTTACCCTTTTATAAACCCATTTTAACGTCATTTCCAAATACTACATCAATTTCAGATTGATTTCCAAAATCTTATCATTTCTAAATAATTTTCCTTATTCTTTCCAATTTATTCAATATTCTATTTTCAAAAGAATTCTTCAATTTGAAATCATTTTTACATTGATTTCCCAAGTTATTTCAATTCATAAATTTAATTTCTAATTGGACTTCCAACTTATTTCATTTTAAATAAATTCCTTTTGAAGAGAATGAATTTCTTTGTCTCTTTCAATCTATTTAAAAATCCAAATTTAAATTAAATTCTTCAATTTATAATCACTGTTTTATGAAATTCTTTTATTTAGAAATTTCACTTTATTCTGGAATTTATTCCATAAGATTATAGAAATTAACTTTTTATACTTTAAAAATTCCTTTCTTCAAAATTATTAAATTTCTAAAATTAATTCACTTAAAAATTTCTATTTTGATTTCAAAAATTCAATTCCGTTTATTTTTGGAATCCAATGATGTCAAAACATCCATTCAGCTAAATTTTAGCTTTCAAACAATTTCCAGATATCAATATGATTAATAGCATCACTATAATCATTCACAGATTCATATCACAATAGAAATAAATTCAATCAATGTGAGGGGTCCAGTTGGATCCCTCCAACCTGTTTCCCTGCATCCAAAGACGTTAGCACAATACCAATTCCGCTCCAGTACGGAATTATCGCGGTATATAGGTTTTTATAAATCCGCTTACTAACGGCGCAATAGGGTCTCATCCGCTATACGAGGCGGGAAATCATCAATCCAGTATATACATATGCCAATATGTATATACTGCTATATATAATAGATATATCCTAAAATATCTAATATCACATCCAAACATCAATCAATTCAGTCAAATCAATAACTGTAATACCAAATATATTTTGAGTGAGAAAAATCTCACCTTAGCCTTTATTTGCAATCCATTCCAAATCCAGATTTATTTTTCTTCGTTGTATTCGACCTTGTATAAACAATTATACAATTTATTAATATTCGAACAGATCGAATAATAAAATTTTTATTTGACTATTTTGATATATTGGTGATTTCATTTTAATAGTTAGATTAATTGATAGTTTTATTTAAACCAATATTTCTTCTTCAATAAATTTCTTTAAGTGTCTATGAACAAATAAATTTTTCCATAGTTCATTATTTAAAAATTTCACTAGTAAATGGAAATAGGTATATTTGTGTTTATAAATTTTCTTTTTAACTTATCAACAATTCATTACCATTAAATAACAAATCAATTAAAAATTAACTTTTAAACCAGTTTCTTTCTAACAAAAATATTTTTATTAATATTATAATAAATCGAACTATTAATTTTCATTTGAAAATTTCAATTCACCGATGATTTTATACTAAACCAGTTTCTTAAATAAAATTTGCTCAACTAAAAATTAACTCTAAAACTAATTTCCTGCTAATAAAATTGCTTATTACTTTTAAATTAAAACAAATATTATCTTACACCTTACTGCTTCAAATTTTCAAACGAACTTCCTATATTTATTTATATCCAATTTCAAATAGATTATCATTAAACTCAAAATTCAAACCTCGGACTCGAACCCCCTGCCACAACTGCTGCCCTAGCTCGACCCCACGTGCCATCGTGACCCAGTCGCGAGCCTCACCGCGAACGCCTCCAGCTTAGCGAATCGCGACTCCATCAAAGACCAGCTCGACTTCAATCCCAGAGACCACGCGTTGCCCCTTCCAGATCGCTGCCCTTCTCGTATGCGAGATTGAACTCGCGACAACCAAACCCCTCACGACTTCGACTGCCACCACCATGCCGCCTTCCTCGTCTATCGCGACTTCGACCTTCCCGTACACAGTGAATCGTAAATAGGGCAACGCGATGCGGTCGCGTGATGGGTCGATTTGAGTTTCCAGGGATTGAAAAGGTTTTTACTTGAACGAGATGTTTTTGTTCGAACGAAAAGGAGTTCGATTTCGAATTGGGACGAGTAATAAATACGAACTGCTCTCGTTTATATAAACTGAAGAACGTGGGAAGGAGAAAGAGTTTCGATGTTTTACTGATTCAAATCTTTGTTCGTTTTTTTTTTCTTTTGAGAGGCTTCGGCCATTATTTTTCTTTTTCGTCTGATTTGAATCTGAGAGGAATGAGGGAGAGGGAATTTATCAGAGAGGGGTATGGTTATCACGATTTCATTCCATGATCTTCTGCGTGATACTAGGCGTGCTTCAAGGAGGATAACGTGCTGGTATTTGACCAAATAAAATATTAATTTAAATTTGATTCCAATTTAATTTCAACGCGTTTACTCTTCGTATAGTTACGTATTAGCTCCAAAAAATACGAAATTTGAAATCCGATAATAATTCGATATTACGGACCCAATGGAACTGGTCTCGTTCAATTCTGAGACTGTTCGAAAATTGGCTATTTTTACAGTCGATAATTAAATATTAAAATAATCGATTTTCACAATTTAACTCCAAATTCACTTTTAAGAGTTCTAAAATATTTCTATAACTCCAGTATGATCTAATATAACTTTATAAATCATTTCCAGCACATTAAACCCATATTTCAATTATTTCTGGAATTTCAATCATTAATATATCGATTTAATTATCAAATTAAATCCAATATTCGAATAATAAATTATTCGACTTCTAAATTCCATTTATTAATATTTAAAATCAATTAAATATTCGAATTTTAATTATCAAAAATTCTGGGTCGTTACAAACTTCCCCCCTTAAAAGAATTTCGTCCTCGAAATTACAAGTTAGGAAGAAAGGTCCTTAACTCGTCTACTGTTTTTCACAATCTAAATAGTTTTATCCATTTTATCAAAACAAATCTTTCTATTAAAGATTCGTTATCAATCCAACTATCTTTCTAACTTAAATTTTAAGTTTCAAACAACACTGTTTAACTTCAAAATTCAAATTCAAATTTAAACTTTCAAAATTTCTCAAAAATTTTCTAACACTCGGAAATTTCGAAAAATTTCGCCAGCGTCTCCTTTGCGCGGCTAATACGGCACTACTACAAAACGTCCCTACGGACTCTCAGATTTCAAAAAGAAAAAGAAAAAGCCAAGCGGCTAGACAAGAAATCATCAAAAACTCATATTCAAATTTAAATACATACCTTTTTCGAGCAATTCAAATTATCTGTGAAATCAAATCTAATTCATTTACACCTGTATATCCTACTAGCCATAATATCTAGTTATACATTCAAACCATTTTGCAAATTCTGTTACAAAAATTTCAATATAACTGCTTATATCATCATTACTTCACTATTGAAGCTACATATCTATTATCATTCAATTTTTCATTTCAATTTTTCATTTGAATTCAATTCACAATTACAATTCAATTTGAATTCTATTTTACTTCTGAATATTGAATTTATCAGTTATCTTTCATTCATAACCGCACTATTTTAAATTAGTTTCAGTTACTAATTTTATTTCAATTCTAATTCATTTATTCACATTCGTTTTCAACATTCAGTTCTAATCTTATTCACGTACAATTGTGAATTCCATTCATTGAAAATTTATTTATTCTTACTTGAATTCATCTTTAAATTCGAACCATCCCTTTTATTTAGTTCACAATTCAAGGTTTAATTTCACTAATTTAACTTTCAATTTCGCTTTCATTAAATCACAATTGATTCACTTGTACTTACATTTATTTAACTTCATCTTTAAGTTAAATTTATTCTACCAAAATTCAACCGTATAAGTTATCAATTCAATCATATTCCATAAATATTCTTATACAGTATTCCAGAGTCTTTTCAACATTTTCAAAATCATTTTGAAAACAATTCAAATTCCATTTGAATTTTCCTAAAACCAAACCCAAATTTTCAAAACAACTTCCATTTAAAACAATTTGGCAGCAATTCCTCTTTTGGAAACCCGAAAATGAACACCGGTGATGTCGCGATCATCATCGGAATTATTTTCCAGCGACCGAAAAGAGTTTAGAGCTTTCATCTCTTCAGAATACTTTTCAAAACCTTTGAAATTCATTTCCAAATCAAAAAGAAATTAAACTTTCCAAATCTCCAAAATTTTCAAACTCCTTTCAAAACATTTCCAAAACTTCTCTGGAATTTCGTTTTAAATTACAAATCACTTTTATAATTTACATCCTCACATTTCATTTATATGTGAATTCATTTCTTAACTTTGGAGTTACGATTTAAACTTCTTATTCAATTTCAGTGATGATAATTCTCTATTATTACTTTCTAACATCCATGCAACCATATACTATAGTACTTCATAGAAAAACATTTCTTTTCTATACAAAAATAGTTTTGGGTAAAATTATTTCATTTACCCTATTTAAAATCACTACTGTGCCGAATTGTTCTATATAAGTGTTTAGAGATCCCTATCGATAGAGTTGTACGGACAATACCGACCAGAATCCATATACCACTCAACAAACCAATCATCACAATATAAAACAATTTTATATCCACTAACAAATACGCGCTCATATCTATTATTACACTCAACTCATTCTAGAGTACTACTGACTCTATCTCTAATGAGTAACACCCAACAGAGCAGGGTTGTCGCTTAACCATATGCTCTGATACCACTTTGTCACATCCCGGAAATTTTCGACTTTCGAAAATTCAACATCGATACTCACTTTATCGACTGCTGAGCCATCGAATGCCGGAAACCCGAAAAGTTATGGTTTTAAGAAAAAGAAAAGGTAGAAGAAGAAGATAGAAGAAAAAGAGAAGAAGAACAACAACAGAACAAGAGCAGAAACAGAAAACAATATCAGAATCTTACACATCGTAGCGGAACAATATATAATAGATAAACACTAGTCTTTTAAAACAAAGAACTATATCAGTTTATACATACATCAATCATCAGAGTCAATATACAACAATGGACAGTTATATAACTTGTCCTCATACAGAATACACAGCGGAATAAATACATCAGATACAAATACTACGTCTCGAACTCCAGCTTATCTCCAAGCTCCAGAATATCCAGAATATCCTGATAATCTAACTCTAGACTGCCCGTGTGGAAATTGGTGGGCACCCAGAGTTTAGAAGGGAAACAATAAACTCCGAGTCAGTCATGGTGACTGGTGTGAGATCGTAAAACAGTTATTCTTTAAAAATAAACAGCAGAGAATTTTAAAGTCAATTCGCAATGCTTTTGGAAAATGAAACTACCATAAGACCTCCCACCACACACACAATGCAATCGCAGAATTGGAGGAGATTTCTTCTTATGATAGTCAAAGATGCTTACTACGCAAAATCAAATCATTTTTGATATTATTATTAGTGCATAGTGTCGAAAACATTTCGAAAGTATAATATTAATCTTAGCCAACATACGACCAGTATCGTATGCCTACTATAGCTACCATCTAAACAGTGGTGACCACCGTACGTAAATGGCAGGTTCTACAACTAATACCGTACAAAGTTCGTATTGGAGTTTGGATTTCCAACAAATGGTCAGGCAAAGGAACTTCCTATCCACGATGGGTACGTCCCTGGAATAGACGACCCGAGAATCTAACGTTACGGTTAGATCTCTGCCAACACAAGGCCGGGTTACCTCTGCAAAAATAGGTAACTACTGACACGCGTATGCCATCCCCCGATCGTCACCGATCTTCCCGAGGATCCCCGATTTCCAACAAACCACAAAGTAATAATAACTGTGCAGCAACCACAGAGGTTAAGTATCTGGGCTCCATACCATGATACCACCTTTATCCAGAAGGAATGACATACACTAAGGGGCGCTACTCCCTAGAACCTTGCTGCATCCTTCCTGTTTCGACCATTTCCGGGGTGTGAAGCTCGACGAAGTCTCGTCCACAAAGCTACGCTTTCTCAAAAAGCCCTGCTTCGGGTCAAACAAAATGATCAACCTATGATCACAAAGATATAAGATCAAACAAATGATCATATCACAAATGATCAAACACTGATCATTTCACAGCAACACTCAGTATGCCACGTTACCAAATTGGGATATATCGCTGATAAATTTCAACTACATAACCTCTGAGCTCGTACGTCTCAGAGAAGGGTGTTAAGCTAAGAGAATAAATTCTCCGCCACCAACAGAAATGTATTTGAAAGAAATCAGCTCAATATCTCAAATTGTAACGTCAGACACACAATCCATACAAGTCTGTTCCGGGATCGAACAGAACCGAAGGCACTTCTCACGAAGCCCTTGCATTTCCGGATAATTTCCAATCACGTCAGGACTTCCCGTCACTAAGGGTGATAAAACCTCTAAATCGAAGATCAGTCGATGTAGAGTAACTCGACGGTAATCCTTCCGTTTTCAAAAATATCCGGTCTTCAACACCGGTCTTCGAATGCAATTCATAACGACGTATCACATATTCGGAATGGGTTATACGACCCCATGGTCCTTTCCCGGCTAATCCAAATAGTGAGCGATTATTCAAAAATAAGTGTGGCATTCAAATTCATCCAATTCACAACAAATACCTATCTAAAGGTAATTTTTGACAGTCGGTTATTTAACTATCAATAAAGATGCGCAACATCATCAGATTCCAAATAATTTTCCAAATTATTTTATCTTCCAAAATATCTTACTAGATATATAATTTTTCCACACTTCAAAAATAAATCAACGTTTATTTTTAAAACGAATTCCCATTCCTTTATAAATTCCATATTGAATTTATATTTCAAAATATCTTCTGATATACGATTTTCAAATCGTTTTTCAATATTCAATTTCAATTTATCTTTTACAAAGATAAATTCTCAAAACGTTCATTTCATTTAGAAAAGCATTTCCATTCTTATTTAAAAATAAGTGTTTCACAAATCTATTCATTTTCAACACTTGAAAATATTCGATATACTTAAATCAAATTAAGTATATATTCATTCTTTAAGGAAATCATAAATTTCAACATCTATTTGAGTCAAAACGAATGTTGCGTAAAACATCGTTACGACGACTCGAAATCACTAGTATAGGGATTCGGATTTAGATAGATATATAAATCCCAATACTACATCAAAAACATTTCCTTTCGGAAATCATTTACTATAACAACAGTGTTATAGTCCACCATTTCCTTAAATTTCTCGAAAACGTCTATTTCAACAAGAACTGTTGAAATCTATGCTTTCGATTCATAATACATTTAAAACATCTTTAAAATGTTTAACTTCATTTCAAATATCACTTTCCCAAAACCATATCTATTTTACTTAACAATATATTCACTGTCCAAAATCGTGAATATAATTTACTTAACCCAATTTCAATCTTTTCCACACATTTTTATTTCAATAAAAATTCGCTATCCAAAATCGCGAATATATCTTCTTTGATAATCTTCTATATTTAATTTATCAAATTCAATCGATTTCGAATTTATAAACACGGTTATAAATTCTATTTCTATTTATAAAAACTTCAGTTTATAAATCTTCTTTATTTACCAATTCAATTCACAATTCAATTTATATACCACAATCCAGATTATAAGTTAAATACTTATAATTTCATTTATTTACAAAGATCATTCTTTTAAAACTTTACAACTGTAAAATTTACCCTTTTATAAACCCATTTTAACGTCATTTCCAAATACTACATCAATTTCAGATTGATTTCCAAAATCTTATCATTTCTAAATAATTTTCCTTATTCTTTCCAATTTATTCAATATTCTATTTTCAAAAGAATTCTTCAATTTGAAATCATTTTTACATTGATTTCCCAAGTTATTTCAATTCATAAATTTAATTTCTAATTGGACTTCCAACTTATTTCATTTTAAATAAATTCCTTTTGAAGAGAATGAATTTCTTTGTCTCTTTCAATCTATTTAAAAATCCAAATTTAAATTAAATTCTTCAATTTATAATCACTGTTTTATGAAATTCTTTTATTTAGAAATTTCACTTTATTCTGGAATTTATTCCATAAGATTATAGAAATTAACTTTTTATACTTTAAAAATTCCTTTCTTCAAAATTATTAAATTTCTAAAATTAATTCACTTAAAAATTTCTATTTTGATTTCAAAAATTCAATTCCGTTTATTTTTGGAATCCAATGATGTCAAAACATCCATTCAGCTAAATTTTAGCTTTCAAACAATTTCCAGATATCAATATGATTAATAGCATCACTATAATCATTCACAGATTCATATCACAATAGAAATAAATTCAATCAATGTGAGGGGTCCAGTTGGATCCCTCCAACCTGTTTCCCTGCATCCAAAGACGTTAGCACAATACCAATTCCGCTCCAGTACGGAATTATCGCGGTATATAGGTTTTTATAAATCCGCTTACTAACGGCGCAATAGGGTCTCATCCGCTATACGAGGCGGGAAATCATCAATCCAGTATATACATATGCCAATATGTATATACTGCTATATATAATAGATATATCCTAAAATATCTAATATCACATCCAAACATCAATCAATTCAGTCAAATCAATAACTGTAATACCAAATATATTTTGAGTGAGAAAAATCTCACCTTAGCCTTTATTTGCAATCCATTCCAAATCCAGATTTATTTTTCTTCGTTGTATTCGACCTTGTATAAACAATTATACAATTTATTAATATTCGAACAGATCGAATAATAAAATTTTTATTTGACTATTTTGATATATTGGTGATTTCATTTTAATAGTTAGATTAATTGATAGTTTTATTTAAACCAATATTTCTTCTTCAATAAATTTCTTTAAGTGTCTATGAACAAATAAATTTTTCCATAGTTCATTATTTAAAAATTTCACTAGTAAATGGAAATAGGTATATTTGTGTTTATAAATTTTCTTTTTAACTTATCAACAATTCATTACCATTAAATAACAAATCAATTAAAAATTAACTTTTAAACCAGTTTCTTTCTAACAAAAATATTTTTATTAATATTATAATAAATCGAACTATTAATTTTCATTTGAAAATTTCAATTCACCGATGATTTTATACTAAACCAGTTTCTTAAATAAAATTTGCTCAACTAAAAATTAACTCTAAAACTAATTTCCTGCTAATAAAATTGCTTATTACTTTTAAATTAAAACAAATATTATCTTACACCTTACTGCTTCAAATTTTCAAACGAACTTCCTATATTTATTTATATCCAATTTCAAATAGATTATCATTAAACTCAAAATTCAAACCTCGGACTCGAACCCCCTGCCACAACTGCTGCCCTAGCTCGACCCCACGTGCCATCGTGACCCAGTCGCGAGCCTCACCGCGAACGCCTCCAGCTTAGCGAATCGCGACTCCATCAAAGACCAGCTCGACTTCAATCCCAGAGACCACGCGTTGCCCCTTCCAGATCGCTGCCCTTCTCGTATGCGAGATTGAACTCGCGACAACCAAACCCCTCACGACTTCGACTGCCACCACCATGCCGCCTTCCTCGTCTATCGCGACTTCGACCTTCCCGTACACAGTGAATCGTAAATAGGGCAACGCGATGCGGTCGCGTGATGGGTCGATTTGAGTTTCCAGGGATTGAAAAGGTTTTTACTTGAACGAGATGTTTTTGTTCGAACGAAAAGGAGTTCGATTTCGAATTGGGACGAGTAATAAATACGAACTGCTCTCGTTTATATAAACTGAAGAACGTGGGAAGGAGAAAGAGTTTCGATGTTTTACTGATTCAAATCTTTGTTCGTTTTTTTTTTCTTTTGAGAGGCTTCGGCCATTATTTTTCTTTTTCGTCTGATTTGAATCTGAGAGGAATGAGGGAGAGGGAATTTATCAGAGAGGGGTATGGTTATCACGATTTCATTCCATGATCTTCTGCGTGATACTAGGCGTGCTTCAAGGAGGATAACGTGCTGGTATTTGACCAAATAAAATATTAATTTAAATTTGATTCCAATTTAATTTCAACGCGTTTACTCTTCGTATAGTTACGTATTAGCTCCAAAAAATACGAAATTTGAAATCCGATAATAATTCGATATTACGGACCCAATGGAACTGGTCTCGTTCAATTCTGAGACTGTTCGAAAATTGGCTATTTTTACAGTCGATAATTAAATATTAAAATAATCGATTTTCACAATTTAACTCCAAATTCACTTTTAAGAGTTCTAAAATATTTCTATAACTCCAGTATGATCTAATATAACTTTATAAATCATTTCCAGCACATTAAACCCATATTTCAATTATTTCTGGAATTTCAATCATTAATATATCGATTTAATTATCAAATTAAATCCAATATTCGAATAATAAATTATTCGACTTCTAAATTCCATTTATTAATATTTAAAATCAATTAAATATTCGAATTTTAATTATCAAAAATTCTGGGTCGTTACAAAAGGAATCGAAATCAACTGATTTGTACACATGCAGACAATATAAAATTTATGTACTAAGTTACATATATACTCATATACCCATTACATTTTTAAACCAAATATCTATTTAAATGACATAACTTACTTTATATAATATATTTAACTCAACGGATCCTGTACAAACTTTACACTTTACATATATATATGTGCTAAAATATACTCTTAAACAAATATATATATAATCATATAGTAAACAAACAGTTCAAAATTTATTATTACTAATAAATCATAGCATAATATATAATGTAAACAAGATTGACTGACTTATATACACATACCTAAATATATATGTGAACTATCTGTGAAACAAGATAATATAACAGATATGAAAAAAAAATTCTTTTGAAAACTTGTACACTGTTCTAAAAAAAATCAATAAAATTTTCTAGCCAACACAGTACATATACATAAAATTATATATATGTATATATATATATATATGTTCACACAGACTAATATCCTTACAAAACCAATGTCGACTCACAGCAGACTAACATTATAAAATATATATAATAGTAGGCTCACCTTATACATATCTTACCACAATAGACCGAACGCAAATTATACTATATCTATATAATAGTTTTCTCTCAGCTGGCATGTAGCCTATAATATTTAACATACTGTTTAATTTACATAACTACTACTTATATATTTATTAGCTGTCAAAACATATAACCTATACCCTTTAAACAATGAAATATAATACTTTTAATATTATAATATACAACTCAGCCTATCTATAAATATGTATAAATATATAATGACTAATATATATATATATAAGTTCCCATTTAAACGTAGGCAAGATACAAAAAAAACAACACATAGAAAAACTGTGTATAATACTATCTTATAAACTTATACGTAAATAAACATATTATACGACTTATATAAATATATATATATATATATATATAAAGAAATATATAGACCATGCGAAAGTTATAATATGATATATATATATACACCCTCACTATCCAAATACAATATATAATACTGTTCGTCGACGGAAATTCTATCGGTTTAGAAAACCGTCGAACGAATTTAGATTAAAATTTATAACCGCAAGCGCATGGCGTACACTTGTAGTACATGGCGAATACGGGTTGATCCGCAGGGAATTGACGATTTTAAAAATCTATTCAATCAAATTATACCAAAGTCGAGAGATTGTTAAGCTAGAAAAATGAGAACACTAACTAACTAAAAGAAAAGAGATGCAAATATAAGAGTTAAATGACAATTTAGAGAATAAATCCACTCTCTAAATCATGTAGTTCAACATATATGAAATCATAATCTCTCTTTTATGGTCATTAGTGCTTTAATTGATGTGCTTATCATAAGTATGGCATATTTGTGCTATTAATTAGCCAACATAAGCCATCAAACTATAACACACCCCTTAAATCACTTACTAACTTTAATGAAACTTGACAATGAAAATGAAATATGGCCTATTAACTATTGATTAGAAATATAGACCATCAAATTTTAATTTCAAATCACTTTCTTATGCCATAATCATATTTTGATGAAGAGGCATTTGTGTTAGTGATTGTTTAAGCATAGCCTATTTGGTGTCAACAATATAGGCTATCAAATTCAAAGCAAGAACAATAAATAAAACACTTCATTGATCATCGTTAAGCAAAAAAAGAGAGCATGAATTAATAAATAGTTGAAGCTACATAATTAGAGAGCTTCATTACCCCTAAATTGAAGGGGTTTAGCCTCTCATATTTGTCATTTGATTAACAAATGTAGCTAGCAACATGAAAGCAAAAAGAAAGGAAAATGAAAGCTAATGGAAAAGAGAACTACTAATTAACAAGAAGTAAAACTAATCTACTTTGCATGAATGTAAATCTACACTACAAAATGAAAGGAAATAAACAAGAAAAGAAAAAGAACATGTATTAAATTGCATAAAAGAATTACATAAGAGAAGAAATGGCTAAGTAGCCATAAAAAGAAAGAGAGCTTTGATTTATTTTCTAGCTAAAAACTAAATAAAGAGAGACTAAGGGAGGAGGAGGGTTACATGAAACATAAGGGGATTTTATACATGTGTTAAACCCTAATTCATATTTTTGGGGAATGCCCAAAATACCCTCTTAGGAAGTGTGGAGGCCAAGTTATCATTAGCTTCAAATAATCCTCATTTAAGTGTACATGAAGCCATTAATTCCATAAGCATGTGCATTAGCTTCTAATTTGTACATTAAGGTAGGAGGGTAAGTGGGGTCCTCCATTATCTTCACTTTGAATTATTTCCATCTTCATTTGTTCTCTTCACTCTTGTGCATGCATGTGTCTTCATTAAACCACTCCTATTTGAGATCAAATTCCTACACAAATATATATAAATTTCCAATTAATTTTTCTCAAATTAATATATGCACAAAAATGACCAATTTGCCCTTGGATGAAGATGAATATGTAACGATTTGAAAATAAAATGAATTTTGGTTTAAACAAGTTAAAATGCCCGATATGATCAATTATTTAATTTAAATAGATTAAATATGGTGGTAAAAAGATACACATTTACGTGCACATCAAATACCTATATATTGAGAAGCGAATGGGAAGAGGAGTCTCGGCCATGGATATTGGTGAGGATTGGTGGGCTGTTCATTGATGATGCAGAGCTGTTGCTCGACCTGGCCGAGCGAGCTTAGTCGGAGGCTGGGTTGATGAGTTCGGTCATGGTGGTTGTTGGCCGAGGGGAGGAGGAAAGTCGGGTGTGGGATCTCGTGGAGGAGGTAAAAATAGGGACGATCTAGATGAAGGGGATGGCCGAACACACGAAGGGAGGAGGGTGAGGAGATAAGGAAGAAATAGGGGAAGAAAAATAAAATAACAGCAAAATTTATGAACGAGAATGAGGAAGCCGGAAGAAAGGGAGAAAGATGAATCATCACAGATCTGAAATAAGATGTGTAACCTGCTCGTATATATTTTATTTAATATAAAGAGGAATACCAAAAGAAGGTAAAGTTTGAAATGATCGGTGAGCAACGGGCATACGTTGATTTAGCTGTACATTTAAAGCAAAAAAAATTTGGTTGTTTGGACAGCACGCCAAATTTTTGAAACTGAAGGAAGCAGTAAAGTCACATATTATGGTACCGTTACAACGAACAATTTATTGTTCCCGTCGCGTACCCGACCTCCAAACACAGAATTGAATATACCGCAGAGATCAGTATGACGAGACGATCAAAACGGTATACAGATATCAGTGGTACGATCATCCTATCAAAAGTCGATAATCGGTACCGAAAATGCTGCAAATCTGCCAGAAATAAGATAAACGGAGCAATAGCAGTCCAAATTTGGAAAAACGAAAGATGACGTCTTGCTCAGAGGATGATTTACAAATTTTCTATGTAAAAATATTCAGGTTTGGAAAATATTTTGTTACCATCAATTTTTAACTGATTGAAATTGAAATAGAATTACACAATAAAATTTACTTTCATATTTTCAGATGAAAATTTACCATTTGCTATATTAAAATAGACGTATTCCAAATAATAAATTTTTAATTTCAATTTTTATTGTTTAAAATTCACTAAATTTCAATTAAATATATTATTAAAACTATTAAAATTTACGGGTCGTTGCACTCTCCCCCACTCAAAACTTTTCATCCCCGAAAAGAAGGAGGTAGGAGAATAGAAACAACCAGAAATAAAAGTAGATTGAAAGACAAGGATAAACAATTAATTTAAAACTATATAAATTTTACTTGAAATATTCATTTGAAAACTTCATTTGCAAATCAATTATTTTTAATACTTTAATACTTTTCAAAACCCATTTGTAAAATTTCTTACTTCCTTTATAAATAGTAAATACCATTTATATGTTTAAATAACACCTTTATAAATATATGAAAAATATTTGAAAACAATTATTTACATCATTACTTATATTTACAAAGAAGCTATTTGAAAACATTAAATCCATAATTCATAAATTTATTAATTTTTTTTATCTCAAGATACTTTTCAAATATTATTAATAAATCAATAATCATTTACTTTAAATATGTTTTATTTAATTAATAACTTCTAAAATATTTATAACACTAATTTTTTTCTATTAAACCTTATACTATATAAATAAACAATATTTAAAAAGGATATAGTCAACAAGGAAAAGAAGGAGGATTTGGAAAAACAGAATATAGGTGAATAAATAAAGCTGAGCAGATAAGGTAGGTTCAAAAGAATAGTATCGGGCATGAATAATTAATTCAAACCATAAGAATTTCAATTTCAAATATTAATACAAAATTTCTTAGTTGGAAATACTTTTATAACTCGATGTTTCAACAAGTTTATCCTCGTTCCTGCAGACTCTGGCAGTGCATTGATCAGGCGCAAAGCTAGAATTCTCCAGGTACTTAGTAGACTTGTTTCAACACCCAGTGAAAATACTGAAAAACTTTTAAAAACAGATATGGAAAGTACAATCCAAAAAAAACAAAACATGTCGATCATGGATCGCGGATACACAATGGTTACTCCTGGATCCCCCAGGAAACATCCGTACCCGTAGGCCGCCCCCTAACCATGCGATTACACCATGAAGACTGGTAGTACTGCAGATACACAATGGTTACGCCTGGATCTCCCAGGAAACATCCGTACCCTAGGCTCTCGAAGCCCCTGCTGATTACGCTACTAAGCAACCCAATAGATCGCAGATACACAATGGTTACGCCTGGATCTCCCAGGAAACATCGGTACCCGTAGGCCGCCCCCAACCTTGCGATTATGCCATGAAGTTGCGCTCGTAAGACCATGGAGATTGACATGTAATTCGATGGAAACTCGAGTATCATATCCGGAAAACCAAAAATCAGAGAAATATCAATAGAATGAATCCACAATGTGGCCACAAAGCGGAAATCAAGCAGAAGGCACTTTCCATATCTTTACTTCGAAAATATGTAACATATGGTACCTTTTCAAATCACTATCAAATATCATACTTATATAAAGTCCATTATATATAAGATTTCATTTCAAATCAAATACTTTCCAAAATCAATAGTATATCAAATCACACTTATATAGACTTCAATTATATAAGATTACACCTTTCAAATTGAGTACCTTTCCAAATCAATAGTTTTCAAATCAACTTCATAGTTATACAAATCAATTTTATATAAGTTCGATAACTCCCAAATCAAGTATTTAGTAAAAATAAGGTTCTCAATTTCAATTCCTTTCAATATTAGTTCAGTTTCAAAATCCTCTACGATTTCACCAAATTGCTTCTCAATTTAAATATCTTCAGTTTCAAAGTTTCCAAAATAATAGGTTTGGAGAATAATCCAAGTTTCTAAATTAATATAATTTAAGTCAAACAATATATTTCCAAAATCATTGGTTTTCAAAATCATCTTATACATACATAAGGTCCATCTTATATAAGGATCAAATTTTCAAAAAAATAAATTTCGCTGCATGAAGATCCATATGGGATTGAACATCTTTTCTTTATAAAAGATTTTTAATTTAGAATAGTTTTGTATGTAAAATCGTTTGTATGTAAAATAGAATAAACAGTTTGTTTAAGAAGAATAAAAGAAAAATGGTTTTGAAAAATGGTTTTAAATTGGTAGTAGTTTTTCATAAATTAAATTACAAAGATATCCAACCCAACAACTTCCAATTTCAGTGTCAAGTATACCAATGATATTAGAATATAAGATGTACATATGTCGTCATTTCACAACATTACATTCGGTCGGTCGCTCGATCACACAAGTTCGCTTTCGAACTAGTATTGTCCATTCGACTTCCCTAATGCGGACTTTGATATGGTTTCTCGACTAGAAGCCATCAGTCTCCTTGCATAGCCATATACTATGATAGAGAATTCTAGAATCGAGCCCAAAATCCATATCAAATATTCGCCATCAAGAATCAAATGAAAAATTCTAACACGAAATGGTGTAATTCACCTCAAACTTGTGTACTCAAACCTGGATCAAATTAATTATGCGAATAGAACAACAAACGTACAACTTATGTATTTATTCCAACTTGTTAAGTATATAGTTTCATAAAGGTGTTACTAAGTTAAAACATTTTAAAATAAATTTTATTCAAAATATTTTGAAGACCAAATTCTTTTCAAAACATTTCAAATCTAAATTTCATATTAAAAAAATTCAAAATAGCCTTATTCATTTACTTAACAAAACAGTTTCAACTAATTTAAATCATATTACTACATACTTTAAACATACATACCAAACTTATATACTTTATACTTTTCAAAATTACTTTGCTTTGAAAAGTTAACCTTGCTCGAACCTTCAAAATAGTCGAAGAAATCATATTTCAAATCCAAGAGTTGGAAATCAGCAACAAATCAGTAAATCAATTTTAATAGATAGGGTTATATCAAATCCGAAACTCGGGGACTGAACACCGGGCTTACTACAAATCGTTTCAAATATAAATACATATCCTTCGAATATCAAATCATACTTCGGAATTTGAAATCAAAATTTGGTTTCACAAAATCACTCGCATAGCAAAGCTATTTGAGTGGCCTCTCCCTCACTCTGAAACTCGAAAATAAATGTCGATAATGCGTGCACTCATCACCGAAATTATTCTCCAGTGACAAAAGTGAGTTCTGGACTTCTATTTTCTTGAAAACTAATTTGAAATTTCTTCGAAATCATTGAAACTCATTTGAAGTCATTTGAACCATTTCTTATTCGAAAAATACTTTCAAATCGTATTATTATATATTTTCAAAATCTTAAAACCAACTTCAAAATACTGGAGTTCAATTCCTCGAATTTCAAAGTCAAAACCCTTCAGTTATAAATCATTTTCATATAAATCAAATTTCTTATATAATTTTCAAATCCTATCGAAACTTCAAATTCTCATTTTTAAAAGGTATATAATCCTTATCGAAAACATTTCACTTTATATATAGAATATGATCATACTTATCAAAATAATAATTTCGATATATAAACAATTTCTAAAATACAAACAAGACCGATTTTTTCAAAGGATGATTCACGAATGGATTTCAAAACAAAGATAGAGATTCAAATTAGAGGAACTCTAATCAAATAAAATTCTGATTCGAAGATAGGCTCGATCGAAGATGGGATAATTAAATTCCAAAATAGGAGATTGATATACTTATATAAATCGCGGGCGACCTTAACCGGTCAACCGTGATTTCAAAATAATATCGGTGCAGAATTCTGAGGCAAATCGACATTTGATTGCTAGAAATAGAATTCGGCATAACAAGAGATAGCAGCATCTAAATCGAGGGATATATAAATCTCCGGTGAATCAATGCCAATTTTAAAGGAGTTTCACCCCTTTACAAATCATTCAAAGATTGGTGGGATCGCCTATTCTTATAGATATCATTCGAAGTAGAGTTATGGGATACTCCAGAATCAAAAGAATACAAAGAGGGAGAGACAAGAATGAAATTTAGAACCGCAAGGAAACGTTCCAAAGTTCAAAGAAAATCGAGTCAAAAGGAAGAGATTCAACTCGAACGAAAGTGATTCTGTAAATAAATTTACCATATATGTTAAGTTTTGCCTAGAGCCAAAGCTCTGATACCAACTGTAACAACCTGCTATTTTGGACCATTCAAATCGACAGTAAATCCACACATGTCGGACTTGAATAATTCAAAACAATAGATTATTAATTTAAATTTGGCAAAACTTAGCATATACAGTAAATAAATCAATCACAAAATCACAAACACAGAGTAATACAATAATACGCAGCGGAAAAGATAAAATAGTAGTTCATGAAGCTACTATATAAACATCAGAGTTAGAAATAAAATACAACAGATATCTCAAATGCAGTGAAGTCTCCAGTACAACAGATGACTTCTCTGAACAAATCAACTAGAAGAGATGAAAGCTAAGGCGATAGTTGGATCTCCAAAGGAAGCTCCAAACTCCAAAGGTGGGTCTCAAATGCTGTATTACTCGGTCCGACCCGAGCGTAAAGCAAAACACAAAACAATCGAGTCAGGATTAACATTCTTATATCAATAAATCCAACTCAAGTGAAATATCAACTGAAATACAAGTAACTTAAAGGATGTTTGGGATAACCATCCTCTAAGGATCTGCGGAACTATCTACAAGGTGGAAATATACACTATAACACCGTGGTCATTCCAAATTAATTTATACTTCAAAACCAAAATATCATTTCATTTCAAATATACCTATTTTCCAAAATAGTATATATAGGTTAAATAATTTAAAAGTAAAGTATTTATAATTTCCTTAAGTCTCACAAATTGCTTCACATCCACCCAAATTCCAAATTCAAATTTATTCAAAGCTCAATTCATCAATTCAATTCAGTTCTAAATATACCATTTAAATTTTCAATATATTTCAAAGCTTTAATATTCAACATTTTCAAAGTTAAATTTAACAGTTTCATATAGCTCTTGGTTTAACTTTATTATTATTTAATCAGGGAATATTCACTTAATAAATTCAATATCATTTAACTAGCCTTAAATTTCATTTTTACTAAATATTTCCTTAAATTTATTTAAACAATAAATATTCATTAAATTATTTAAATCAAACCCAAGTTATAAATCATATCTTAAACCTCAATTTCAATAAGTTTCAAATCAGTTTAATTAAATAAAATCTTTAATGAATACAATTTCAACTAAATTCAAATTATCTTCCCAACCTTAACTTATTCAAATTATTACTGAAATCTATTTTGAAACATAAATTTAAATACTTAACCATATTATATGTATTAAATCAATATTAATTAAATTAAATATTATTATTAAATCTATATATATATATATCATTACCATTTATATATAATAATTTAAGAATCAACATTTATTAAAACCATATATTTCTTCCCAAATCCATAGAATTTATTTTCAAAATATTTATATATATAGACCAACGGTGTCTGTATATATATCTATCATATGGTTAAGTGATACGGATATTTATCATTTCAATCCGAAATTTAAATATATACGAGTAGATATCATTTCAACCTGTAATCCCAATTTCAATTCAAATGAAATCGCTTGGGTTTATCATTTCAACCCATAACGATTTTCTCCTATTCTGAAGTCCATTCGGGTCTGTATCATTTCAACCCATAGTGAATTCTATACTAATAGGGAACTTGCAAAGTGATAACAGATAAAATAAAATACAATAACATGCATATATCATCAATAACAATATAATATAAACAACATGATATGGTGTCATATCCCACAGGTGAATAGTTACAGATAATAGCATATATAACAATTTAAATAACTACAACAGCATATTTCAATTGTCGTTTCAATTGAAATCAAATTTAATAAATATAAGAACGTTAATCGTGAGTGATTGCTCACTTTTTGAGGCTAAGGAATAGATGATGAAATTGAGTTATGAACTCCAGGCACGAATCCAAATCAAAGCTAGATTCAAACTCGAATCGACAAAGAGGCTGATAAGAAGGAATTGACCAAAATCCAAATCAGAACCGGATTGATGGGGAAAATTGATATAAGTGAACTTATATAACTATATATAACTGTACCTATATTAGATTCTAATTTCAAACACAATTTAAATTTAAATATATATATATTTCAAAATCATTGTTTTTAAACCAAACACATATATTTATCATCTATATGCAAGAATTTTCTTCCAAGGATCAATATTGAATTTAAACATATATACATATATCAAAATCAATATATATTTATATATATATATTCCAAGGTCTTTATAAATCTTACTCATTCAAATTTTTAACTCATAAATATATATTGAAAATCGAAGTTTATATATACAAAAAAAAGGAATCGAAATCAACTGATTTGTACACATGCAGACAATATAAAATTTCTATACTAAGTTACATATATACTCATATAGATAATGTAAACAAGATTGTATGACTTATATATACACACCTAAATATATATGTGAACTATCTGTGAAACAAGATAATATAACAGATATGAAAAAAAAATTATTTTGAAAACTTGTACACTGTCCTAAAAAAAATCAATAAAATTTTCTAGCAAAGACAGTACATATACATAAAATTATATATATATATATATATATATATATATATATATATATATGTTCACACAGACTAATATCCTTACAAAACCAATGCCGACTCACAGCTGACTAACATTATAAAATATATATAACAGTAGGCTCACCTTATACATATCTTACCACAATAGACTGAACGCAAATTATACTATATCTATGTAATAGTTTTCTCTCAGCTGGCATATACCCTATACTATTTAACATACTGTTTAATTTACGTAACTACTACTTATATATTTATTAGCTGTCAAAACATATAACCTATACCCTTTAAACAATGAAATATAATACTTTTAATATTATAATATACAACTCAGCATATCTATAAATATGTATAAATATATACTGACTAATATATATATATATATATAAGTTCCCATTTAAACGTAGGCAAGATACAAAAAAAACAACACATAGAAAAACTGTGTATAATACTATCTTATAAACTTACATGTAAATAAACATATTATACGACTTATATAAATATATATATATAAAGAAATATATAGACCATGCGAAAGTTATAATATGATATATATATATACACCCTCACTATCCAAATACAATATATAATACATGTATATTGAGAAGCGAATGGGAAGAAGAGTCTCGGCCATGGATATTGGTGAGGATTGGTGGGTTGTTCATTGATGATGCATGGCTGTTGCTCGACCTGGCCGAGCGAGCTTAGTCGGAGGCTGGGTTGATGAGTTCGGTCGTGGTGGTTGCTGGCCGAGGGGAGGAGGAAAGTCGGGTGTGGGATCTCGTGGAGGAGGTAAAAATGGGGACGATCTAGATGAAGGGGATGGCCGAACACACGAAGGGAGGAGGGTGAGGAGATAAGGAAGAAATAGGGGAAGAAAAATAAAATAACAGCAAAATTTATGAACGAGAATGAGGAAGCAGGAAGAAAGGGAGAAAGATGAATCATCACAGATCTGAAATAAGATGTGTAACCTGCTCGTATATATTTTATTTAATATAAAGAGGAATACCAAAAGAAGGTAAAGTTTGAAATGATCGGTGAGCAACGGGCATACGTTGAATTAGCTGTACATTTAAAGCAAAAAAATTTTGGTTGTTTGGACAGCACGCCAAATTTTTGAAACTGAAGGAAGCAGTAAAGTCACATATTATGGTACCGTTACAACGAACAATTTATTGTTCCCGTCGCGTACCCGACCTCCAAACACAGAATTGAATATACTGCAAAGATCAGTATGACGAGACGATCAAAACGGTATACAAATTTCATGTGGTACGATCATCCTATCAAAAGTCGATAATCGGTACCGAAAATGCTGCAAATCTGCCAGAAATAAGATAAACGGAGCAATAACAGTCCAAATTTAGAAAAACGAAATATGACGTCTTGCTCAGAGGATGATTTACAAATTTTCTATTTAAAAATATTCAGGTTTGGAAAATATTTTGTTACCATCAATTTTTAACTGATTGAAATTGAAATAGAATTACACAATAAAATTTACTTTCATATTTTCAGATGAAAATTTACCATTTGCTATATTAAAATAGACGTATTCCAAATAATAAATTTTTAATTTCAAATTTTATTGTTTAAAATTCACTAAATTTCAATTAAATATATTATTAAAACTATTAAAATTTACGGGTCGTTACAGATTAGAGACTAATTAGGTGATAATTTTGTATATATCATTAGTTAGTATTAATTTAACCATTTGAATTAGTTTAAGAAAAGTTAGTAAGTAGCTTTGTTTACTAATGGTCATTTAATGGATTATATGTGATGATTTGAACTTATGTTCATGTAGTAAACATGGTTATATTAGAACATTGATTATTAAAGACCTATAAAAATTGACCTTTGAAAAAGTTAGTAAACTAATCGAGTGAGTTTTGAGCAATTCACTTATTATTAAAGTGGTTAGTAGATTAATGAAGCTTAATTGGTGCTTTTAAATATTATTTAAGTAAATGAATTATTTTTGAAGTGAATGGATTATTTTATAAAATGATTATAAGTATTTATAAAATACTTATGAGATTAACATAATTTTAATGAGGAATTTTTTTATCAAAATGCTTAAAAATGATTAGTAAGCTAGTGATGTGTATTAAATAGATACATTGTTCTATAAAATGGTAGGAAGGGATGTGGGACTTTTATGAAGAAGGTTTAGTAAATAAAAGTAAGGTTTGATTAAATAATAGTTCAATTGTGTATTTTAATATATGTGTATACATATGTATAAGGGTAAGTATATGTATACATGTATTTGAAGGGATATAATAACCAAAACAATTCATAAAGTCTAATTTGAATTTTTTCAAATGAGATTGTGTGTGTTTATATAAGTATATTTCTGTGAATATATATATATATATATGTGTGTGTGTGTGTGTGTGTGTGTGAGTGTGTATAAGAATATAAATATGTATGGTAAGGTTTGTGAGAGGAGGTTGGTTTGAAAGTGTCCCTCCATTGAACTATATGCGCAAGAGAGTGGATTTTGTTTCGCAATTAGTTTGTCGTAAATGAGAAATCATTCTAAAGCATCAACCAACATTCTCTAGGAGAGAACCCAATAATCACTTTTGTAAAGTATGGAGCAAAACTAAGGGGTTAAGGGTAAGCTAAAACTGTGAAGGAGTTAGAATAGGGTCGGATGGATGTCCGCACTGATGCGTTTGGTGCAGTAGTGCATGTGCACTGTTGTTTGCTATAGCAATGCATGTGACCATATGAACTGCGGTTTACAATCGTGCATTCCATGAATGCAATGTTGTGAAATCTAGTGCATAGCACTGCTGTTCAAAAGGCAACGTACAAACTTCGAAATGCTCTGATGAGGGTAGAACATGGCATTGCCCTGGACACGATCCGGGGCAAGGTGAAGCGGACATTTCGATTTGACAAAGTTCGAAGGATTCATTAGTTCGACACAGGATGTACTAGAGAGATCCATTTGGTTCGACGTAAGGGCATGGTGATGGAACCATATGGGGAGAGCACCTTACGATGAGGGATCAACATGAGATTTATGAAAATGGGCGAACACATGACGGCAAGTAATCGATAAGAGATCGAGCAAATGGTTCAACGTGTTGTGCTTGAGAGATCCATTGGGGTCGATGCAAGTGCACAGCGAGAGAATCGGGGAGAGGATGACTAGGTTCGAGTCATGACATGGTTCTAGTTTTATGTATTCTTATATATGTTCATTTTATGATTTCGGACATAGCTTTAGGAGGGTCCAAAGCAGCGCTTAAGGGATACTTATATCTAGTAGCAGTAGCATATATATCAATGTTTAAGAGCACTATAATGATAGAGATTTTCAATAGTGCCAGCAGATCGGCCTAGGTCTGTACGGAGGCACCCGTGCAACAATGAGATCGTATGAGGACGCTCATTTCTGCTTATGAACTCTGAATGGGTAGCAATGTGGACAAATCCAATGATCACATAGGATGTTATGGCTCCATTGACTTTTCATTCAGTATCAAAACGATAGTAATTATCGATTATTTGGACTTAATGTGCCAGAGTGATACATGAGTATGTATAATCGATTATTTGTACTTATAGTTACATAGTAAGAATTGTTATCTTATTTATGATAGATGGAGTTAACATAGTTGACCATGGGGTTATCACCGTCCTTATGCTAGCTAACATGAGTATTATAACATTGCTCTTATCAGCGCAAGGGTTTACTAATATTGGTATTACTAAGATGTGCTGACTTTTTAGTTATAGGAGAAAAGCAGGTCATGGTATGATTCCCTATCTATTGGTATGAGTTTAATTTACTTGTCTATAAGCAGTCCAAATGACCCCTGTGCCACATTTATAGAGAGGGTCGGATGTGCCTTAGTAGTGTCATGTTTTATATATGTATATAGATACGATATAAATTATTGTAACACCCCTAATTTTATTGACATTATTCAGGATATTTAATTAGAATAAATTAATAGAATAATGTAGATAAGGGGATTGAGGTCGATTAATAAAATAGGTGGTCATGCTTATTTAATAGGGTACTTTTGGCATAGGTCCTTAATAGGTTTCAAAATTCACAAAAATCCCAGTGGAAAAAAGTATGTAAATTAGGTCCTTATTTTTCGAAAATCATCAAAAAACATATAAAAAAACAAAAAAAACATCCAAATTTTATAAATTATTTCAATTAATATTTATCTTCGTATTCATGTTAAAAAAATCAAAAAAACAAGGATGAAAAGGGGGAAAATGAAACACGGTATGTTTCAGGAATACTTGTAGACATGTATGCAATTTTAGAGAATAATTGCAGACATGTCTGCATTTATTCTGGATAACATGCCTTTGCAATTAAAAATTGCAGATATGTTTGCAATTTTAAGGAATAAGTGCAGATATTTACATAAATATCCTGATTGTTAAATCAAGGTGCTGTTATTTAGTGAATAATTGCATACATGTCTGCAAATATATGGAATAATTGCAGTCATGTCTGCAATTATATAGATTTTTATTGAACGTGGTTGTTCAGTGAATAATTGCGTACATGTCTGCAATTATATGGAATAATTGCATACATATCTGCAATTATTTAGATGTTTATCGAATGCAATTATTTAGTGAATAATTGCAGACATATCTGCAATTATATGGAATAATTGCAGATATGTCTGCAATTTCTTTTTTTTCTTTCAGAAACCTAGTTATAATATTTACAATTTTTTGAAATTTTTTTAAGCACTGGCGCAAAAAAACATGAAAAATACATGCTGCTACAGTAAAATAATTATAAGGACCCGCTTTACAACTTTTTTTAGGGAGGATGCCGTTTGAATTAACTTTGGTTTTAGGGATGCGTGATTAATATTCACTATTTAATATCTAATGAACTTGTATAAGTGGTTAGGAAAATATAAGGGCATTAGGGTAAATAACCATACTTCCCACCCTTATACTATTCTCATTAGGTCATACACATTCATTTTACTTAGAATGAAATTTTATAACCGTGAGAAGCAAGGCCACCCATTAGGAAGAAGAGAAGAGAAATTCAGCTTAAAGCTTTGGATTCAAGTTAGAAGGAATCAATCTCAACCAAACTTCAATTTCCTTATCCAATCTAAGGTGAATAATAATTTCTACATCTTTATTATGATTTTAACATCATATGGTTTCGAATTTTAGGATAAATCGGTTATATGATATATTGAATGATGATATGCTTGATTTTGATTTATATATGGATTGAACAAGGTTGTTTAAAAGTAGATAACACAGTTTTAGGTTAAAACCGAGATGAAATGATTTTTAAATGCCATGGAAAAAAATTTATGTTATAGAAAACATGATTTTGGAGATGGTTTTAAATTTTCATAATTATTGGAACTGAGATGGATTTTATATTAATTTTCTAGTGAAGAAAATGATTTATTGGGTTATAAATTATTTACGGCTAAAATAATGATTATTTGGGTTTGAAATTTTTATATGTTGGAAAACATATTAAAATAGATTTTCTGGAATTTTTCCAAATTTTTCCTAAGTGTTTTGATGAATATATAAAATTATTTAAGGTATGGGACTTAAATGTTTTATATATTTAATTAAGAAAAAAGAGCATTTTATAAAATTAAATTATTATTTAAGTTCTGAAATTAGTGGCAGCACTTTTCTGGAAAGCATTTTTTAACCAATAGGAATTTGACAAATAATGGCAGGTTAGTTCGAATAAGAGCTTTCGACTTGGTTGCTTTCGGCCAGGCCAATTATTTAAATTAGGTTTTTAAACCTTCCGACAAAGTCAAAAGGTTACTATCGCTTATAATTGTTTTGTTTTGTACCTTCTGACACAGTCAAAAGGTATTTGCCGCTTTTTCCAACCTTTCGAAGTCGTTCGACAAAGACGAAAGGTTTACTTGTTTTAAAAACCAGCCGCTTCTCCCATTGCTTTCGAAAGGTATAAAAGCCTTCGATTTAGATGATTTACCCTTGTTTTATAATTGAAGTATAACCCAAGCTTTCGAAGGAGTTGTTTTAAAGGCGGAGGCCTGTTGTTTTAATGAAATGTTTTAAAGCTTGCGAAGCGGACCTTTCGACAAAGTCGAAAGGTTGCTTCCAATGTAGTCGAAAGGTTTTAAGAGAGAATTTTCAGCATGTTTTAAATTGAACCCAGTAAGTCTTTGAAAGGTTTATATTTTAAGAATTGAATGCTTTCGAAAGGTTTGAATTGCTGAATGGTTTCAATGGTTTCGAAAGGTTTGGATTCAAAAGGTTGTTTTGAAGACCATTCGACAAGGTCGAAAGGTTTGGTTTTGAAATGATTTAAGAGACCCTCCGACAAGGTCGAAGGGTTGGGTTTTAAAAGGTTTTTAGTGTTGTTTAAGCTTTTGAAAGGTTTGCTTTCCAATGGTTTCGAAAGGTCTTAAAAACCCATACTCTAAATTTTTAAGGAAAACCTACGGCTTATACAAAGGAGTTTTGTGATAACTTTAAGTATAAGACTTTGAAGAAGTATTGCCTTGGTAAAAATATAATTTAAAAGGTGTTAACTATGTTTTATGAAATGTATTTCAAGGACCATAAACCCATAGGAGTGGTATTTCTAAATTGATGTTTTACTTCTTCCAATATGAATATATTTACATGACAATCCATAATTGTATTTTGGGGAAAAAGGGGTAGAAGAACCATTTAGGTTAACTGAATAGTGAATATAAAATTACTTAAACTCCTGAATGAGTAGAATTGCATCCATGGAGTCAGGGTGGCCAAAAATATAGGATGCCTAAACTTTGTAGTTATTGGTGTATACCAAAAGGTTCATAGTAAACCCATGAAAACTATGATAAAGTAGTTATTGGCATAAACAAAAAGGTTCATAGTAAACCCATGAAAACTATGATAAAGTAGTTATTGGCATAAACAAAAAGGTTCATAGTAAACCCATGAAAACTATGATTAAGTAGTTATTGGAGGAAACCAACAGATTCATAGTAAACCCATGAAAACTATGTATTAAGGACAGTTGGCAGGGGCTAATTGGTTTGTAGTGAACCCATGAAAACTATATCCGGATTAAGAATTGACATCAGTAGGTTCCTAGTAAACCCATGAAAACTAGGATAAGAATGTAGCTAATGGAAGTAACGGTAAGTTCCTAGTCAACCCATGAAAACTAGGATGTGAAGTGAGTTACTGGATAAATCCATAGGTTCCTCGTAAACCCATGAAAACTAGCTTAAGGTGATTAGTTATTGGAAAGGCTAATAGGTTCAGGAGGACCCATGAATTGATTAAGTTAACCGGCATGAGCCTATAGGTTCTTAGTGATCCCATGAAAACTAAAAAGGTTAATAGTAACCCTAGAAACTATAATTATGACAAAGTGTTAGACTAAACTGGGAATGGGAAATCCTAATTATTTTCTTGTATGCATATCATCATAATATTTGGAAAACGTATGTTTTAACCATTGTGGATGCAAGAGCACTGTATATGGCTTTATAAAAGTTTTATGATACTAGTGAGGGGAAAACCTATTCTGCTAAGCGGCGTGGTCTCACTAGATATCGAAAAAGGATTGAGATGTTAGATTATTATTCATAGCAGGCTTTATGTCTAATTCGAAGTTTTTGTTTTCCCCTTAAACTCTTGGGTACTCAATTTATTTTGAGTAGTTTGAGTTTTAAGGTTGTCAGGTTTTCTTCTCTGACAAATAAAGATTCCGGAGGCATGCGGGAGGCATATAGATATTTAGAGTTTCCTTTCCACTATGTGTTTTGTTTGTAAAGGTAGATTTATTAGCCTTACTATACACTATGATCAACTAAGGGGGCATCTTTATATGTCGCTCTTGGCGTATTTGTAATAATTATATTTTGCTGAACGTGGTTAACATAATTTGGGATTATGTAATGAACATGAAATGTTTAGATTTGAATATGGAAATGTGTTTTTGAATTGCTAAAATTTTTCTATATTTCTGTGATCTGTGTATCAATGTATCTAGCACCGTCGTATATGGTCACCGAAGATTAATAGCTATGGATGACTGCAGCATCCGTAGCCGTTAGTTTTAGGCCTCCAAGTAGGGGGATGTTACATGTATTTTGCCTTCACACCTGGCTTTAAGTTTGAGCCATGTTTTGTCTCTCTGTTTATGTTATAACAACCCTTGGGCACTCGATTGAGTAGTCTAAAAGTCAGGCACTTTTGGGGATAGGATAGCAGGATAGCCGGAGCATTTTGGAAACACGATGTTGATATTTTTGGTGTATACTTGTTACTATAGTAGTACATGACTTACATGTATTTGTATATGAGACTTGTATCAGATATTATATTCAGAACTCTCTACGTATGGAGTTGATGTATTCTGGTTTTTTTTATTGATATTTATATCAATTGCTTCCTCTATTGCAGTCTCATATATATTGTTCATCATGTTCTATTCATGTATATTCAATATATTATATGTTATCATTCTGTTATGAGATAGTATCGAACCAGATTTCGTAAGCAACATAGAGGAATAATGAAAGGAATATCTTGCCGGGGTAATCATATTTTCTTCGGCGGATATGCTCTTCTCGCACTTGAACCCGCTTGGATTACCGCCAGACAAATAGAAGCAGGACGATGAGCAATGACACGAAATGCACGTCGTAGTGGAAAAATATGGGGATGGCATTTAATTATGAAAGTTGGCTAGGTAGCAGATCTTGTTAGTCTGTTCTTTTAAGAATAGGAACATAAACTTTTTGCTTCTTTATAGTACTCGTTCCTCCACTTGATAGATAATTGTTTATGCCAGGTTTAGTTTGATATAGTTTAAAAAAATTTCCCCGACGGGTAGTCTATTTTGGTATTTGGGAGTTAAACATTGTCATTCAATATTGGTTTAGGTTATTAAGAAGGGCGGGTCTTCCCAGTTTTAATAAAATCCCATTTTACTATTTTAAGCAGTCCTGGGTAACGACCATTGTTTACACCAATTCTTTTCATCAAAACTATATCATATTAGGAAAAATGTAATTTGGTACTGGAAAAATTCCAATATCATCCACATTCGACTTGTATAATCAAAACACAAAGTCCTTGGTTCACTAGTAACAATTATTATCAAATAAACTAATCTGGCCAGAGATTTTGACTCTTAGTTGACTATAGTTGGCCATGATATTAACCTCATATAAACGAGGAAGCGAATTCTCTATTGAATAGTGTTTCACTTCCAATGCTTCAACTCAAACCCAACTATAGTCGTTCGAAGTGCACTGTGCCACTTTAACTATAATCAAAGTGGAGTGTTCATATTGAAGATCAACAGTATTCTCAAGTTGAGGGAACTGTGTATTATTGTCACTTCGATATACTCTGTTTGACCTAAGTTATATTGACCACCAATAAGCTATCGAGTGATTCATTCCATAGTTATCCAATAATTATCAGTACGTAAACCCTTGGTACCCCCAGCAGCCATGAATAATACACTACCTAACATTTGGAGAGCGTTATGTACTCTAGTCTTAACGGGTATATCGATATCCAATCTCGATACATTTTTACTAGGAATATTTAAAACGATATGTTTATTTTCATTATGATAAATTTCTCATAATTACAAACATTATTGTAATCACTATCAGAAAACATATCATTTATGAATTTTCTATTAAATATACTTAAATTAAATATATAATTAATATAACACATTATATATAGTGTATAATAGAAAGAAAAACACCTTTTATATCGAAAGAAATTTTATTACGGAGTTAATAATTTATAATAAACGTGACACCCCGCACCTCTAGGCACCCCAAAATTTGGACAAAACTAGAAGCACGGGTGGTCGAGTGAAATAAAAAACCATAACATAGCATAGAGACTAAGGCAACAGCATAAAATGATTAAAATATTACAGCAGATGGAAGCTTTCACTAATTATAAATTAATAGCAAAACAGCTTCATTAAAAACAACATTATCCCAAATTTATTTTTGAAACCAAAAGTACCAAGTAGTCTCCACCAAAACATAAAACATAACAAAGTTTACAATATAGGTACCCATATATAGAGTAAAGTATGGAAAACAGAAATGAAGTACATGAAACAAAAGAAACAAAAGCTGAAGATAACAATTGCTTCAATGACCCTCCAAGCTGCAAAGAACTACAACCTAGACCTACCCTCCTGTGATTTAGGGTAAATAAGAATGGGTCGGGCATAAAGTCTAGTGAATGAGAAATAAAATAAAGCAGAAAGAATAAAACAGTTTAATTCCAGGTCTTCCCCGGATATCGCAGAGGGTGAATAATATAATGCAGTGAATCCTTCTTAGATATAGTTCCTAAGAAGCCAAAGTTCGTGGTCACTCTATGGAAGTCAACCATGCAGTAATACTAAACATCAATCGGCCTGTTGGACCTGCTGTCCTTACCTATCCATGTGCTATAGCGTGAAAGTCATGCTCTTCACCCATGCACTGTGACTAAATGCCTCTTACATCTTACCGGCGCCGACTCAAACAACCTCGCAGGACCCCGAAGTTACGCTCAGGCTCCGCCAAACTGGACTCCTATCCTCCTGTCTCCTTTGTCACCAACGTGGACTTGCCCCTATCCAAAGTGTCGGTCCTCCGAAAGAGCGCCCGCAGCTGGGTCGGCTGCGCAAAATCCTCCAACGATCTGCCTAAAGAAGCCTACGTCAGAGCACACTTGTCATGTTCCGTCTGCGTCGATCTGCCTGAAGAAGGCTAAGATTGTGGATGCTATCTATACTACGTACTAGCAACCTATGAAAGGTAATAAACATCCTTGCGAACCTACTTGCCCGCTCCTAGTACGTACAACCAAAACTATATTTTTGTCTTAACTGCATGAAACGCCTATCCAGACCTTTACAAGGTCTGCCTACCAAATCGCTTCCAGATTAATTAATTTTACCGTTACAGTTTACATACTATTTATTTACATTAATCTGCTTTAGGCCATTTTTACATCCGATTTGGTTATTTCACAATTTCTCTTTTTCTTACATAAATGGTATTTTAACTTCACGTCCGTTCAGTCCGTATGGTTTGTAAGTAATTTTTATGCCATTTTGTTACAGATTTACACTAGCCTTTGGGGTCCATTTAATTTACATTTTTTTTCCACCCTAATTTATGTTCTCCTTTTAAAGAATTAATCTGTACAAAAAATTTATCCAATAGCCACAAACCATTTAATTACACAAAATTCCACTTTTACATTTTTAGGCCACATATGAAACAAACAATTATGCCAATTAGACTTTCCAATTTTGTTCCAAAACCATATTCAAAATTATGTAATTATATCAATCAAAACCATAATTTTATTCAAGTAACATATTCTGAATTCATTCAACTAACCTGTTCTACCATTAGAAATTGAATAACAATTCTAATTCAATTTAGTTAAACCAATCTTATTTACGCCATGAAACGTGAATAACAATTTTTCGTTCCAAATTTCAACCCAAACATGAATTAGAATTGAGAAGTGGTAGAAGAAGAAGATACAATAATTTACATAAATTTCAATCTTATTTATGTCATATAACATGAATAGACAATTTATATGTCCCATATTTTAAACCGTACATGAATTAGATTTGAGAAGTGGAAGAAGAAGTTGCAATAATTTACATCTGTTCTCAATTAATAACAGAAATTAATTCATATTAACGTGCCAGAAAAGAACTGAAATTGAACTACTTTATTTTTCTATTTCATATTAACCCCACTCACCTGGCACTTGAGCTTGCATAAATTTGAAAAAAGCTTTGCTTTAATCTTTTTCCCTTTGATTCTTCTAAATTCCCCAAATTGGTTGAATATATATACATAATTTAATTTGGTAGAGATTTGTTTATTTAGTAGAGAAAAGGAGGAAGAATAATACACACTAATTTTACCATAGAATTATGGCGACGGCTAAATAAGTGATAAGGTTTAGGTTAGATGGTTTATTTATAGATTGTTTGAGTGAATATAATCCATTATTACTTTAAATCTGGTTCTTTCATACACTTAATGGTTATCCATTCTAGCCTATACACATCACTCAACAAATAAAATTTAGTCATCTCATCCTATTACATCACTGGAGCGAATGGGAAGCTGGCACATGTCAAGAACAAAGCTAAAATACATAGGAAAATCGTTGGAAATGAACTAGCTAAAAAAACATCGCTCCAGATTTTGGACGACAACGGGGCTTGATCCCTGGTCACTAAGGAAGTGAACATCGCCTTTACCACTATACCAAATGCGCTTTTAATTTCATTTTAATTATATTTCCCGTAAAATATCGGGGTGTTACAATAAATTATAGAACTGCTCCTAAGGCATACCCCTAACTCTATCAATCTCCCACTTACACTTGGGGAAAACTACATAATCTAAATCCCATCCCTTCGATCAGTTTGATGAGAACTGACTAAACTAATTCCATTGTGAACGGATCTAAGTTTTTTTAATTATCTACACTTTCAATCAACTCTCTCCAATGCTAATAAACTACCTTTATCATGTAGAACTGTTCATAGTACGTTTCTCGACTTCTAGCAAGCTCTTATCATTACTTTGTTACCATATGACAATGACGTAGTATTCTCAATACTTTGAATTGTGAGAAAGGCGGATTATGGATCTTAAGGCTAGAATTAACACTAGAGGGGGGGTGAATAGTGTTTTAAGGAATTACTGATTCTTTTTGAGTTTATCTTAATTTGAACACAAATGTATGCAATATTCAGACACAGATATGATCACAGAATCAAACACAGATGCAGATATAAAGTAAAAGCAATAAAGGAAAGAACACACCGGATTTTATACTGGTTCGGAGTTACCCTACATCCAGTCCCGCAACACAAGTACGAATTTCCTTTCAAAATCAATTCTTACAATTACACCCTCAATTTCAAGGCCACGAGGTACACCACTTCAGATTCACAATCCTCTGGGTAGAGATACTTGATTTTACGGGCAACATGTTCCAAGCTACAATCACACCTTTTCTCGCTCGATTGAATACAAAGAAGTCTATAACTCTGAATAGCACTGGGATCTTGTTGAGATAGAGATAGAGAATCAAACCAGAGATGATCTAGTTAGATTCAATGGTGATTTCGGCAGAGTAATGGTAAAAATGTATATAAAGAAATGTGGAAGAAGAAGAGGAGTGAAATCAGAGAAAATATGATTATAAATTCGTTTAAAACAGCCCCTATTTATAGTAGAACAACAGCCATGTCCATTCGTGAAAGGATATGACGAATAGACACTTCCTTTGAAATTCAAACTTTTGAAATAAACTGTCACTTTGTCGACAAGGGGTCCTTGGGGTTGTCGACAAGCCTAAGTTATTTTTGGTAATTTGTTTTTCTTCGAAAATAACTTCTATCTTGTATTAAAACTATTTTAAACTTTATAAATATACTTAACTATAGTTAAAATACATAAATAAGTATAGAGAATAATATTTTGGTATATATAAAATTTTACTATAATTTTATATTTAAATCTAAGTATAAATATTAAAAGTTAAATATATTATAATTAAAAGATAGTTTAAAACCAAGGATAATTTGATATTGAAAATAAAGATTATTTTGAGGCTAAAAGTATTTTAAAACCAGGATAGATGTTTTTGATTTAAAAAAGGAAGATTTTGAAATCATTTTGAAAACAAGATATAATTTTGTAAAACATTTGAATAAAAGTTAGTGGATACAAAACAATGTTCCACTAGATTTTTCGTAGGATCCATCCTACTTAGGGTTCCATCCCTTTAACGGGCTCGAAGTGGATTCCATTCCACGAATAATTCCTAACTAAATTACTTATCTTGAAATCTTGAACTCTTGATAATCTTGATAATCATGGGTCTTGAATCTTGATATCTTCGATCTTGAGTTCATCAGTTCTTGAATCTCTATACTGTACAGTCTTCATTCTTTGGTACCTGTATATATATCCTGCATATACATATATATCTAAACAATAATGTTAGTACTTATATTTTATAATCTTATTCTAAGGTTGTTGTCGTCAAAACCAACTTCTCAGGGACTAACAGGAATCACCCCTAGTTTAGTTATAAATTTATGCATTTATTTATACTTTGCTTTTATTCTGGCACTATTTAAGGTGATGTATTTAGCCTTTTATTGATTCATGCACAACCTTTCGTTTGGAGTATTTCCGACTTAAAGCTCCTTCACTAAGGTTTTAAAATTAATTTAATATTTCCATATTATACTCGATATAACTTATAACGTTCGAGTCATAATACATCTTTATAAGTAGCTCGTTGTTTTCTATAAACAATTTTCCAGAATTTTGAAAATAATGATGAACACTCTTAAGTATCATTTAGTGATCTTAATATAGATTCGATATTTTCCTTATCAAATATATTAGCTAAATACGATATTGTAGTCAATACAACATGTATGATAATTCTTATTGCCAATGCATAAGGAATCCATATTACATGCTCCATATTAAACGTTCTAATATGGCGTCTCTGCATATCATCTGGGACATTCCCAACATCCTTTTATACTGATTACAAAAGAAAATTTTCAAATCCTATACCAAGAATTCAAACAAGTAAACTAGAGCCGATTTTAACGTAGGTACGTTGTTAACAATCAATGGTATGTTATTTACTTATAGTCTAGAAATATCTATGTACCATTTTTATGTCATTTCTTATAAACACATGCTCCCTCTACATTTTGTTTGAAAATCAAACTATTTGATATTTCTATCAAAATACTTGTTCAACTCTGATGCTTGTCGAATGATACGTTTGTATCCTTTCTTGGACCACATCCGAAAACCCACAAACTAAATATCGCTTCCGCTTACTTCGAGACACTTTGGTTATTATATGCAAACAGTCTATTCTAATGCATTATTTAGGATTTTCTATTTCAATACATACGTACCAAAACACAAAGCCATACTAGGCGATAATTTTATGAGTAAAATCCGAATTAACTTGGGCATGTTGAATGACGAATCTTTTACGTTAATTTCGACAATTCAAATTACGACGTTATTCTTATCAGTGTTGCTCACTATATTCCAACTTTATTAGTCTTTCTCTTCAAGGCACATTTGCAGTAGATGGATCATATCCCTTTGAGTAGAACAATCAAAATCATATTTTGATAATGTACTTGGAATCCATTATGGATTTGCGCATCATGTCATATGGCAGAGTTAATACACTTAATGGTTTAATTGGAAACTGGGGAATATCTATTCTCGTCATTAATAAGAAACTCATAGTTTCTCCTTAATGCACGAGAATACTTATTAGACAATCTAATATGCTTGTGTCCATTTAGGTTTGGCTAATTTCATTTCATTCCTCGTAATCAATTTTATTTCGATTATATCCAAATCCTTTTTACTACTAATATTTTCTAAAAGAAATTCCTTCATCACAAAGTTGGTGTTTCTTGAAACAACAATTATTTCTTGGTGCAACGGAATAGGTTTACATAAACATTTTATGAATTGCCTTATATATAACTGATTTAGTTTTAGTTTATGAAAGCTATGTACAAAACATAAATTGTCCATTCTATAAAGATCGTTCCTAAACTCCTTTGAGGTGGTTCATACAAGATCCCTCACAAACAATTATTACATGTATTATTTCGACTACCATAACTTGTCAACAGCTTGACTTAGGATATGTTGGAGTTTCTTATAAACCCTTATCTTGTATGGTTTTGTAACTATTCTTTAGTGAAATTAATTTTGATCTTGTATACTTCTTTTAATACACGACCTTTTATAAAGAAGTTAACTCAATTTCACTCATTATCAATCATACTTTACTCAACAAAGTTTGATTACTCCTTATCAATACATCATTACGTACCATAGGGAGGAGTGACTTTTGAGATGGAATCTTTTTCATGTTAACATAAATTTAGAACTCTTTCCAATATACTTACCTATTCAATCAAATCGGATTCTTTTATTTTCTTATGCCTATTATCTTATTTACTTTTGTTTTATATTCTATGAGCTTACCATAGGCATACTTTGTGTGTAACTAATACATATGTTGTTATCCGAGTTTTTAACCCAGCAGGACCCACTAGAAAACAGAACAATTCCATGACATTAGAATGGATTAGAACTTAACCAAGAAGGCTAAGGCAAGGAATTAACGAGAGCCAAGCCATATTACTAAAGCAACGACTCAATTTGACTAAACCAAGAGACTAGCATTTGTCTAGTCCAATCAGCAGCTAAGCATAACCAGCTAGCAGATAGTCATCAAAATGGAACAACGTGCAACGAGACTACACGAACAACATCGAAACAAGGACATGAAAGCATTCCACGCTTCAAGTTCCGAAAATATTCCAAGTGCATGGCTCGCTAGCGATCCGTAGCCTATGGATCACTGTGATGGTTCGTGGAGTAGAAAAGAAGCCAAGAATACAAGAGCAAAGAAAACACCAAGTGAATGGATCGCCAGCGATCTATATAAGATGGGTCGCTAGCGATCCATAACAAGCTGCTAAACTCGGCGTGGCTAAAAATAGAGATAGAGACTAAGTTATTAGCTCGTGAGCGAGCCAAGTCTATGGTCGCGAGCGAGCCATAGACCATGGATCACTAGCAATCCACGGTTTTGGCTCGGATCGCAAGCTAAACTCCTCTAGGTCGTTATGTATCCATCTACAAGTGATTGACAGGCGTGTCTGGTCAAAAGGCCCTCCAATCTCTATAAATACCGTCCTGCTTGCAATGCAAAGAGGATCTTCTCCGGACTGGTAGCTGAAGCTCTGCTGGAAACATTCTTCACTCTCTACCTCCCTCACAACAATCTCCAAAGGAATTCAATGTGACTCTCTAGTGAATTCCAACTCTGGGGATTCAAACTACCTAAGGATAATCAAAGCCTTGTAATCAAATACTACTTGTAACATCAATTAGTGTATAATAAAACTATAAAGTGGACGTAGGCTTCATTAACAGCCGAACCACTATAAAAATTCTCTGTCTTCTTTCTTTCACTGTTCTTTTTCTATATCTACTATATGTGATATTGCTCTCTCAGAACTGGGATGGTGCTTTCAAACTCAAACCAGGGTGTTGATCCATTTTTTAGTTTAATATTTGGCGCTTTCACTGAGAAACACCAACTCAGGATCCAGATCTAGCTATCTACTTTGGATCCCATAGGTCCAGAAGTTAGATCCTCAATCTTTTCTTGAAGAATCTGCTGTTTGGAATCAATGGCCCCTGGAAGAAGAAGAACTGCCTCTTGAAGATCCATAGGGGCAGAATAGCTAGAGAAGATGTTAGTCCCCAATAAACTGAAGTAAATGGTGCTAACTTATGAAATCAGGCACCAGCATCATCCAGTCAGCACGAAGTTGTCACCAGGGATGAGTTGAATAAAATGGTTGATGAAATAAACCAAAAATGGAAAGTAGCCAATAGAATCTAATGGATAAGCTTAACGCACTCCTAACCCTACATTCAAATCCCGCTCCAAGGACTATGCCGGAACACGTGGCTGCTATAGAATAAGAGAATTCCTCCGTTTCTGGTCTACATAGAAGGAATGGAAAACAGCTAGAAAAAAGGGCGACAACAGGACTTAACGTGGATGGAAATGCAAGTACTCCGTTCGCCACATGGCAACCTATTTTGAATTTGAATCAAGGGGAAAAGACCCCATTGGAAGACATAGCTATGGATCTCTCTGACTCGGAGGACGAAGAGCGAGACGAAAAATTGAAAGAAAATTACAATGCATTCGATAATGCAAGGAATACTCAAACCGCTCCAGTTAGACCAACCGCTAGCCAATGAGATCCGGCATGAGTGACTCTCCCAAAGACAGGATAGCCTATGTTTTAGCCCACTCACCTTGACTGTTTGCAAAGCCAAACACTTGGCGTAGTGACTGATTTCCGTCCTAAGGACTACCGGACAACAGAGGCATTCATAGCGGATATGGTTAAACGATTAATGAGGGAGAGTATAAATAGAAGAGATGATGAATGGGGATCTACACCAAGTCGGACTCCCTTCACCGATGAAAACTTGAATGAGAAATATCCAGAGAAATTCACAATGCAAACTATTTCATCCTATGATGAGACAAAACACCCAAACCTCACTTGTACAAATATAGTTGGTATATGGACGGAGCTAATGCCTCCGAAGCTGTTCGATGCAGATTCTTTCCTATCTTTCTCAAAGGAGTTGTATCAATGTGGTTCACTAGGCTTCAACTAAGATCAATCTCTACTTTTGACCAACTGGCGACAAGGTTCCTTGATCAGTTCAAACTCCATACTGCGCAGGCAAAAGATGTCATGTCCCTATTCGGACTGTTCCAAGGGCGTAACGGATCATTGAAATCTTTCATGAACAGGTTTTACACCGCAGTGACGGAGGTAAGAAACCCCAACGAAGACATGGTTTTTATGGCATTAGTCCGTGCAATTCACCTTAAAACTGAATTCATAAAGTGGATTAAGATGAAGCAACCTACCACCAGGAAAGATTTCAATCGTAAAGAAAGTCAGTACCTAAGGTTGGAGGAAGCGCAGGAATTGGAAAGGAAGTCTACTAGTGTGCAACCGACGAACATCGGGCAAAGCGATGCAGCGATGAATCAAAATGCACACACTTCTCGGACTGTTGAAGGAATCACTGGGAAAGATGGAAATTCAAATAGAAAAAGTCAAAACTCCAATAAGAAGTATGGTAATGGAAAAAATAAAACGCTCAAAGGTATAGGCCCGAAGGCTACACTCCCCTAAACGATACACCAAAAAACATTTTTCTCGCGACTCAAAGGACTGAGGAATACAAAAAGTCCCCAGAAAGGAAACATCTGAGCAGCAAAAGCGTTCAGGGAAGTTTGGCTCCTTCCACGAAACACACGGTCACAGTACGAACGAATGCCGCCACCTAAAGAATCTCATTCAGGAGCTGATCTAGAATAACAAACTCCGACAGTACGTAAGACAGCCAGAAAACCTCGATCAATCTGCGACTCCTTAGCATCCTAGAGACCGAAGGAATCAAGCGGGCACTAGTGAAGAAGGGTCAAAATGAACTGACCAAAGGCTTATTATTGGAACAATATCTGGGGGACCACACCCCGCACAAAGAAGTTAGGGAGAAATGGAGTGATATGCAAGTTCGTTGAAGGACGCTCCGAAGGAATCATGTTTGGCTATAGAAGATGAAACTCTGACCAAGCTGCAAAGGGTTTTGAATGATGATATAGTGTTCTGAAATCAGGACACTGAAGGGATCGAAGCTCCAACTCTCGATCCAATGGTGGCGATGGTAGGAATCAGACCTGTTGTAGTTCGACGGGTGTTGGTTGATAGTGGCAGCTCCATTAACATACTCTTCAAACGTACTTTTGATCTGATGAAGATTGGCATGAAAAGCGTATCCGCTTGCCAAACAAAGATTCAGGGGTTTGCCGGTGAGCCCAAACAGCCGGTGGGAACAATTGACCTACCTATGAAGCTTAGAGAGGGTGTGCAAAGGGTCACCGTCATTCAGAATTTTGTGATCGTGGATGAAATGTCAACATACAAAGCCTTCTTGGGACGACCCGCATTAGCCGACTTTAGAATAGCATTGGACCAATGGTGCCTTACAATGAAGTTCCCTACAGAGCACGGAGTCGGAATTGTGAAAGGAGACCAAAGCGCCGCCCGAGAATGCTACATCACAGAATTGCGTGAGTAAAGAAGAAAGGAAAAGGGAAAGGATGTGGGGAAAACTCTCCGCATTCATGAGCCCACTGAATAGCAATTACAGAGCCGCCCCTGGCTCGAGGACCATAGTCGATTCGACAAGGCTTTGGACCCTAGAAAGAAGAGTTTAGGGGAGGATCGGGCAGCACTAGTAGGATTGATGGTGTCCGTCCTAGTCTATATGGACGACCCAACATGGGTCTTGAAAATTGGATCGCACCTTGGAAACAGGATGCGGTCAGAACTAACTAAATTCCTCCATGCCAATTTGGATGTATTTTCTTGGATGCACTCCGGTATGTGTGGGGTATCACCCGAAACTGCCTGCCATGCACTCAATATTGACCACAAATTCACACCAGTAAAGAAAAAAAGACATAGCTTGGGACCTGAACAGTCCAAGGCACTAAGAGAGGAGGTAGATAAACTGATGGCTAATGGCTTCATCTGAGATGCAACTTACCCTGAATGAGTATCAAACCCAGTCTTAGTCAAGAATTCTAATGGAAAATGGCGAACTTGTATTGACTTCTCAAATCTAAATAAAGCTTGCCCGAAAGATTGCTTCCCACTCCCCAGAATCGATCAGCTTGTGGATGGAACGGCGAGGCATGGATTGCTATCATTTATGGACGCATACTCAGGAAACAACCAGACCCTGATGCATGAGCCAGATCAGGAGAACACCAGCTTCATCACCGATTTGGGACTATACTGCTACAGGGTAATGCTATTCGATTTAAAAAATGCCAGGTCAACATACCAAAGGCTAGTGAATGCTATGTTCAAATGCCAAATCAGAAATACTATGGAAGTTTATGTGGATGACATGTTGGTAAAATCTCGAGTAGCTGCTAATCATCTATAAAATCTCGTTGAAATGTTAGAAATACTCCAGAAGTATGAGATGAAGCTCGACCCACTCAAATGTCACTTTGGAGTAGCCTCTGGGAGATTCCTAAGGTTCATCGTAAGTGCCAGGGGCATCGAAGAAAATCCTGACCAAATCACAGCACTACGAGAAGTCCAAGCTCCGAAAAATAAGAAGGAACTTCAAAGTTTGAATGGAAAAGTCGCAGCACTGAGCCGATTTATCTCGAAAGTTACAAACAAGTGCATACCTTCTTCAATGCACTGAAGAAGGGAAAGAAAAACTTCGAATGGAGTGAAGCTTGTCAAACAGCTTTCGAAGAACTGCTACGACACATGAAAGCTCCACAACTCTTATCAAAGCCGGTGGATAGAGAAGACCTATTCATTTACTTAGCAGTCTCACCTCATGCTTTGAGCGCCGCTCTCGTGCGGGAAGAAGCGAGAATCCAGCGACACATGTATCATTAGCAAACGATTTACTGGAGCTGAGAAGAATTACTCAAAACTGGAAAAGCTAGCGTATTGCCTCTTGATCGCGTCCCGGAAGTTACTACCGTACTTTCAGACACATCCAATCAAAGTGTTAACCGACCAGCCCTTAAAACAAGTGTTGTACCGACCCAAATCTTCCAGGCGACTCCTTAGATGGAACATAGAGCTAAGTCAATATGATATTGCATACCATCCTAGGAAAGTTATCAATGGGAAAGAGTTAGAAGACTTCATCACCGAGTTTACCATACGGAACGACGAGGAAGAATTGCTGCTGGAGGTGGAGACTCAATGGAAACTCTTTGTAGACGGTGCATCTAACAATATCTGTTCATGGGCAGGGGTAGTACTCGAAACCCTCAAAGGGAAAGCCATTTGCTACGCCTTATGCTTGGAATTCTTTGCGACGAATAATGAAGCGGAATATGAGGCACTTATTACAGGACTAAAGATGGTGAAAGAACTTAAGATAAAATCCATTCACATCTACAGCGACTCCCAGTTGGTCGTCTGTCAAGTAAAGGGGGAATACCAGGCTCAAGGAGAGAATCTTGCCTCGTACCTGTCTAAAGTGCAAGAACTGCTAAGCGAATCGAACATTATACCATAGCCCATATTCCACGAGAACAAAACACCAAGGCGGACTATTTGGCTAAACTAGCAAGCTCTGGGGAAGCTCAATCATTGGGGCTCATCCCAGTCGAAACTTTAGTCACCCCGAGCATAGACGAGACGAACGTCGACTGGATCCTCGAGCAAACTGTCAAGCCGGAGACATGGATGACATCGATAAAGGACTATCTACTTGCGGGAACCCTTCCAACTGACCAGAACCAATGGAAAAAGCTTCTCTGAAAGGCACCATGGTTCATGATACAGGATGGAATACTCTATCGAAGGGGATTCTCGATCCTAGCAAAGAAAGTCCTTCGGTATGGATATTTCGGGCCAACAATAAACTGTGATGCCGCAGATTACGCCAGAAGATGCGATTGCTGTCAAAGATTCACCAAAATTAAGAGAACTCCTTCAATGGAGCTAACGCAGATGGTCATCCCGTGGCCGCTCGCAATATGGGGAATCGATTTGATTGGTGCCCTGCCAATAGCAAAAGGAGGGGCCAAATATGCTATAGTTGCCATAGATTATTTCACAAAATGGGCCGAAGCGGAACCGCTGGCCACAATAACTACAAAGAAAGTCATTAATTTAGTTACTAAATACATTATTTACAGGTTTGGTATGCCACAAAAAGTCATCACGGACAATGGAACTAAATTTGAAAGTGTCAAGTTCAAATACTTCTGCAAGCGCTTCCAAATTGAAAAGAGCTTTTCCATGGTGGCTCATCCACATGCAATGGGCAGGTGGAAGTGATAAACAAGATCATCAAGTCCACTATAAAAAAGCGACTAACAAAAGCAAAAGGAAACTGGGTTGATGAACTTCCACTCGCACTATTGGCTTACAGAACTACCCAAAAAGCGCCAACCAGCCACACTCCGTTTACCTTGGCATATGGTTCAGAACAAATGATTCCTGTTGAACTGGAAGTCCCCTCCCACAGACTTAGAATGGCTTGGAACAGAATAATTCCATGACATCAGAATGGCTTAGAACTTAACCCAGAAGGCTAAGGCAATGAGTTAACAAGATCCAAGCCATATTACTGAAGCAACGACTCAATTTGACTAAACCAAGAGACCAACATTTCTCCGGTCCAATCAGCAGCTAAGCATAACCAGCTAGCAGATAGTCATCAAAACGGAACAACGTGCAACGAGACTACACGAACAACATCGAAACTAGGCCATGAAAGCATTCCACGCTTCAAGTTTCATAAATATTCCAAGTGCATGGATCGCTAGCGACCCATGCAATGTGATGGTTCGCGGGGTGGAAAAGAAGCCAAGAATACAAGAGCACAAAAAACACCAAGTGAATAGATCGCCAGCGATCCATTCAAGATGTGTCGCTAGCGATCCATACCAAGCTACTAAACTCTAGCGACCTGGCATGGATAAAAATAGAGATAGAGGCTAAGTTATTAGCTTGCAAGCGAGCCTAGTCTATGGGTCGCTAGCGATATATAGACCATGGATCGCTAGCGATCCACAGTTTTGGCTCGGATCGCAAGCTAAACTCCTCTGGGTCGTTATGTATCCATCTACAAGTGATTGACAGGCGTGTTTGGTCCGGAGGCCCTCCAATCTCTATAAATACCATCCTGCCTGCAATGCAAAGAGGATCTTCTCCGGACTGGTGGCTGATTCTCTGCTGGAAACATTCTTCATTCTCTACCTCCCTCACAACAATCTCCAAAGGAATTCACTATGATTCTCCAGTGAATTCCAACTCTAGGGATTCAATCTACTTAAGTATAATCAAAGTATTGTAATCAAATACTACTTGTAATAGCAATCAGTCTATAATAAAACTATAAAGTGGATGTAGGCTTCATTAACAGCCGAATCACTATAAAAATTGCCTGTCTTCTTTCTTTTACTGTTCTTTTTCTATATTTGTTATCTGTGATATTGCTCTGTCAGAATAGGGTGGTGCTATCAAACTCAAACCAGGGTGTTGACCTATTTTTTGGGTTAACACATGTTCATCTATGATAGTTCACTGTTGAATTTAACAAAGTATGAGGAACCGATTTTGGTAGTATTAGACTTACGATTGCATACATCAATATGTATCAATCCTAAGAGTGAGTTTATCAACTCTTATGTGCTCCCACTGAACGAGTGGTTTTCCATTTTTCATTTGAGATATAATTCACTATTATTATATGATTCATAATCATATGATTAAATATGATTCATAGCCATATGAATAAATATGATTCATAATCATATGAATAAAGAATTATTTCTCAAAAACTACAACCTAGTCCATAATAAATAATTGCAAAATTTTTGATACTTCCATATTTTCTAATGCATCACTTTGTTATGAAAAAAATACCACTATTATAGTTTTATTTTATAATGAATATCCAAAATATTTATATTAAATTAAAACTATGTCTATTTTTCAATCAACATTGAAAAATTGTTATTATTTTATAAATAATGTTTGGTATGTTTTATGAAAACAATTTTTGTAACTTGACGGAACTGATAAGTGATATATGATATGCTCCCACTATTTCCGCCATTACTATAGTATCGTATGAAATATGAAGCTCCATTCAACCACTTAATATAGACTATTTATTTAATCTACTGTAACCAGTTTATACTCAAGAGTTTTCAAATAAATATCTTAAACTGAAAGAAATAGTCTCACATAAAACAATTTTTATATGAAAATACATTTTGAAATAGAAATCATATTTCTCATTCCATATTAAGTATCCATTACTATTTTACAATTCTAGTTTACAATGTCCCTTCATGAAGCAGAAGTGACCATTCATTCTCTTCATCCAACAGTGCCTTAAGTTATATCAATTCTTGTCCATTCATTTTTCTTTCTTAATTATCAAACCATTCAAAAGGAAACCCTTACTACAATATCTAATGAAACCTTTAAAAAAGTGCATTTGGTGATCCTTGACATTTACATATATCAAATGTTGCACTTTACGTAATTGATCAAATTGGTGCTTCTGTGATCGAATTCTTAGGTATATCTTGTGGCTCTTGATCTAGTGTTACATTTAACATAATATGATCTTTATTGTAATTAACCATATTTAATACACGATCTCATACTATGGTTTACTTGCTTGTTTCCAATGAACTAATTTCATCGAGGTTTCATACATTATGAATTGTGATGCTTCACCATATAACATCCATATGTGATCGTATATGGATCTGATATCCATATTCTTATTCCTTTTAGAGGTTGAAACTTATAGAATATAATATAAGGTCTTGGGTAAGTAAACACGTAAGTGACTAAGTTACGAATATATTTAGTAGCTATGTGACTAATATAGGTGCTTGCATGGGTCTTGAATTGACAACATGCAAAAATTTATTGGTAAGTATATTTTATATTTCTATTTTGCAATCTTAATTTAGTTCATTTTAATATTTTAAATGATAAACATTTTATCAATTATATTAATTACACAAATCTATCGAAGTAGATTAGTTTAGTTTATATATAGCAGATATCTGTACAATATTAGAAAGGTTAAATGTTACCATTTTATTTTTCTAATAAGGCTTCCACTAGACTTTATGTTTCTCAAAACCCTAAGATGAAACATAGAAGTTTTCAACTTCTCTATTGGGTGTTAGGACTCACGTGCCTTGGGATTCTAAACTTGAGGAATATTAATAAATCATAGGCCGCAAGTGATGGATAATTCTTTATCGGTTATATCATATATAACTTCTAAACCGTGGTCGTTTTCAAATCTCATTTCGACCTTGAGGAATATCTACAAATAGAGAGAGATTATTTACTCGTACCTACCATTTCACGATAGCCTAAGTATAAATGCACATAGCTTGAGAAATATCAACAAATACATCCTTTTATCATATAGGGATTTAAATCTCGGATTTGGGTCGTATCTCGTCTTTGGAATTCTATAAGTAATATATCGTATCGACGAGATCACAGGTAAGATAAGTGTATCTCAAATGTACATCTTGGATGTTAAAGTCCATCTCGGAACTATCTCAGAGTAACTTTAAGCATCCAAAATTGACATTTTAAAGATTTTTATGGTAATTGTTATCTAAATATAAAAACTTATTAACATACACAATCCATTAAAAACAATAATACATAATTTTCTTTTTAGAGGAGAGTGGTTACGTGATTATTTTGATATTGATTATGAATTCTATTCATTTGAATATTAAAAATAAAAAATAAACAAAAGGTCATCCATTTTTTGCACTCGTTAAAAAATAAAATAATAGAGATAGTAAAAAGTCATCAGAGTGCAATTTCTTTTAAACTCACATAAGAAGTTAAAGAAACATATAAATGAAAACAACTTTAAATGAGATCTTCTGTTAAGATTTATCTCAAATTTTTCTTGAGATATTAATATCTCGGATGAGATGAGTGTCAAATATGGCTAAATCCTATCTCGCTCAAGTTCAAAAATGAGATCTCGAGCGAGACCTCGAGTGAGATAAATGAGATCTAAAATAGTGATATTATACCTTATCTATTCAATATATTGATAGTATTAAACGTAACTTCCTTAGCATGAGGAATGTCAACAACTATGAAGTCAACAACTATGAGTGATATTGGCTTATGGAATATATTTCTAGTAAAAAAACCATCATGATTCAAGTGTCAAACGCATATGAAATCATAGTATATGTACTATGTGTATGTATTTATTTCTCAAATCTATTTTTGGTTTCTTATGGCTCCACCTTTTATCGTACATTCATGTTATATAAGTTTAATTCTTGTATAACATTTCATAATTTAATTAACTTGTATAATAATCTTATGTACAATCTTATCTCTACTATTAATAAATCGAATTCAATAAATATAATTTTCATGATGTCTTTTTGAAATTTCAAAAATACCCTTCATCCAACTATGGAATCTCATCATCCGTTTGCAACCTCGTCCACCATTACATTTTCGACTATCTATCAACAGAATTCAACTACCAATTTGCAACCATCACAACCAATAAAACCGTTTGAAACAAAAGTGTAATGACCACCAAAATTTTTGCACTTATAGCATAAATCCGTCCATTAAATTTTTTATTAAATAAAAATAAAATATTTCTATAATTGTACATACGTGTAATTTACACTAGTGCTTATAAAGTAAATAGAAAAGTATTGATGCATTTTATGGAATGTGTAGAAGTGGACCAAATAAATTCTTCATGAAATTTTGTGATTCATCCATTAATCTTTTATTTGTTCACAAGAATTGACAAGTTAGTAAAGCTAAATTAAGTGGACTGATTTGTTTTGGAAGATTTGACATATTACATAGTAAAAAATAACCAATTAGATAAAAACTATTGATGCATTTTGTATAATGCGTTTTATGAAAGAGGAAAAAAAGGAAGAAAAAAAGGAATAAAACTCACGCAATATGTAAACAGGAGGCTGATAGTATTTGGTCCATTTAATGTTTCATTCGTTCACATCTCCCATAATAGATACGTGGACTAATATTTACTTGTATTAATAACATAAATTAAATCTTATTAAATTAATTAATTTATTAACAATTTAATTTATTTATTTTGTTCATTTAGACATTTTAAATTGAATATGTATACCATAACATTTATATTTTTACATATATATCTTGATAGATATATGTATTATATTACTTATTAGTTAACATTTAATTAATTTAATTAAATAAACAATTTTATTTAATTATAATTTATTTTGAAAATTATATATATTCATATTACATTAAACATTTTAAGATAATAATATATGCATATATATTATTTAGTTTAATTACTTAACACTTTAATTTTTTTACTATGTATATAAATAATTATTTTATAACATTTTATAACAATATATATAAATAATTATTTTATTTTCAAAGCAATTTTGAAAATTATTTTATAACATTTATAAAAAATTATTTATTTTAAATATAAAATTTTAAATTTTATTTTAATTTCAAAACATATTTTAAAAAATTAGCCCAAGACCCAAATTCAAATTGGCCCTTTCATATTACGGTAAACTTTAGGCTTACTTTACCTTTTGGGCCAGGCCGGTAGCCAAGTAGGTTATGGTGCTTAATTACCCAAATCCAGCATAAACACTACTTTTCTAGACACCCTACTAAACGAGTAAGCTTAATTAATTTGTCATAATACTGCTAATTTAGGGTGCATATGCTAACGGACTCTGATACCATTATTAGATCTGGACCAACATGCAATGGGTTGAATGAGTGAATTTCAAAAAAAATTACCACTTTGGATATTGGGCCTATGATTAATTTAAATCTAATCTAAATACATTTTAAATAAAATCATTATTTTATTTAGTTGATCGATAGAAGGATTGTATTTGATTACATAAATGATATATAATGTGTACATTTGTATCAAATACAAATGTACATGTACGTACATGTGCAATATATAAAGTGCACATGGTTTAACTTGTCTATATCCAATTGTTGGGATTTACACTACAACAGACACTTTAGCCCATTCTTATACATGTTCACTGTCAATTGTTATATAATATTATAACGTATACTTATATAAATATTTATATACACATACATATAAGTGTAAAATAACTATATATATGTATATACATATTCATATGTGAAAGGATTATATATATAACATAAAACAATTTAAAATTCAAATTTTAATATTTAATAAAAATTCAAATTTAAAATTAGACCTAGATTTATTAATATCCTTTTTAATTTCAAATTTAAATTTAAATTTTACAAATAATTTATAAAATTATTCGTATATACATGAATTTTTTTTATTAATTCGAAAATATATAAACAAATATATATGTGTAAATATATACTTTAAATTATATAAAAAATTTAATTCATTTATATATATGCATTTTATTTAAATAATATTGTATAATTAAATATATAAAATAAATCTATGTAATATTCATTTTGACCATACATTAGTTTTTTAATAATAAATCCATGCTGGTTTATTCTATATTCTTTTTTTAATTTCCACATGAAAAAAATTATTATTTATTTCCATGCAAAATTCAATTTAGTAAGATATATGTTCATTTTTACTTATTTGTAATTTTATATACTTATATGTATGTTTTAACAAAATTACAATTTATTTTCTTAAATTAAAAATATTAATAATACATTTTGAATTTATATATGTGTGTGTGTGTATTAAAAAAATTATTAATGTGCATACGAAATAACATGTATAGTATTTTAAATTAAACTTATAAATATATATGTATACATATATTAGGTTTAAAAAATCAATCTTTTCTAAAATGCCTTTTAAAATTAATTTTAAATTAATTTTTCAAGATATGGCCGAAAGCATGTATGACTTATACACACAAAATTAACATAACAATATATATATACATATACGTGTGTGTGTGTGTATGTATTGACAACAAACACATATATGAATTCATGATATAATTTTAACCTATTCAAATATAATAACATAATAATTACACGTGTAAAAATATATAAATTAAAGGTTACCTTTATTGTGGCCTATTTGTAACACCTTGAACGCTGAATCAAAGGAACTCCTCGAATCTGATTCGATCTCTTCCAGAAAGTGTCAGCAATTGAAGGGATCTACACACTTTTAAATCTATTTGATTTGATTTAATATTGTTTGAAAAGTGAAGAGGGAAATATGGCAAAGGTTTGCAGGCTTGAGTGGAGAGTGGAGGTAGAGAAAGTAACTTAAAAAACGAAGAGGGTGGTGGGTTTAAATAGAAATAGGGTGGGAGAAATAAAAGGAGATCTGGATCTGATATTTTAGTACTTCTAAAACACCCCACACCCCTTAATATACCCAAAAGGATACATTAAAAGACGTGGTGCATTATAGGTATAACTAAAGCTAACAGAGACTAAGATTCATAAGACAAAAATAGATAAAAACAGCGGAAACTTAGAATAATAACTTAATTAAAACAATACTTCATAATTGCTTCATAAATCAGTCAAATACCAAATACCACATGCATGTCTAAAATCAAATATGTCTCATGAAACAAAAACTCATAGTCTCAAAAATCAGAGTGCATAATATCCTTTATAATAAGCTAGTACATAGAAAGAACAAAAGCTGAAAATAAAAGAAATACATAGTAGAAATCTCCTCCAAGAAAACTCCAAGCAACATCAATCTACTAACTTCTCCCTTGATTGCCTATGGGGAAAGGGGAAAAATAGAGGAGTGGGTCAGACTAAAAGTCTGGTGAATGATAGTAATTACTAGAGTCTTTAAGCAAGATAAAAGTAATAGACTCTACAACAGTTCTAGCATAAATAAGGATAACAAAGGAAATAGGAAAGAAATAAACTGGAAATAAGTACGATTAAATATTGCTCAATTTATAAGATAGGTTAACTTTGATTTCTTGCACTTGTCCTAGATTTCTGCTTTGATAGGCTGAACTCCTAATCCTTTAATTAGGATGTAACCCTACTCCTACTCTTTTTGATCGGTCTGCTACTCCATAGACCTTGCTGCGGACTAGACGTTATATAACTCCCTATACAGCAGCAAATGGTATCTACGAAAGATGCATAGAGCTACCACTGTAGATCCGGACGACATATATAGCTCTCTACATAAAAGGCAATGGTGTCTACGAAAGGCACTCATACTAAGCGCTTGGAACTCATAGCGATTACTGAGCACCCGAATGGAAGTCGCATGCGTAACTGCCACCATGCCCATGCTACCTTTTGCTCCACCTATTGGGTCTTCTTATTACCTCAAACTCCAGCATAAGCGTGCCCTTCATCTCACTTCAGGCTAATGTGAGATCACCGTGTGTCCATAGAAAATAGGGGAAATGACGTTGGTACTGGCCCGTCATCCAAACAATATCTAGTTGCGCCCCTTATCCAAATCCCGCGTGATTTGGACTTCTAATTGACCAATTACTACCATTCTTAGCATAAGCAATACCTCGTCTCACTTCAGGCTAATGTGGGATCACCGTTTTGTCTAATATGAATGCTATTTGGTACAGGTCCTACTTTCATCTTTGCTTATTAACTTAGATAAATTATTTAAATAAGCCTTTACAATTTATCCATACTATCTTTGTTTATTAATTTATCCTAAGTCTTAAAATAAGCCTCATTCTGTTCTTATTATAACCTACGTTATAATCATGCTTATTACTTAACCCAAAGTCTATGTGTGAAAATAAGCTTCTTTCATCTTATACTCTTTTTAGTTATAATTCTAAGTAATAACTAAGCCAATTAATTAGTCCAATTCTAATCATAATTAGGCATAATTTCAGTCCAATTCCATTTATAATATAGTCCAAGTCCATTATTTATTACAGTCTTCATAATTTACATCTTATTTTTCTCCATTCAATATTCTTACTTATATAATCCATATTTTCGTTCAATTTATTCTAATCCATAGGCGAAGAAAAGGAGGAAGAAGAGAATAGACGCTTGCATAAAATCCAAAATGTCGAAAAAGATGTAGATAAGAAATAAATAACGGTAAGTAAATTTAAATACTGTAAATAAGTAAAATGCTATGCTTAACAGTAATAAATTATAATTAACTGAAAAAGAATAACTAAGAGGGAATAGACTGAAAAATAGATCTAAAACTGATAAAAAGGCTATTCCAAAATCGTAGTAAAACTACAACTATTGAAAACCCTATTATTTTAAATTACCTGAAGGAATCTTAAAATAATTACAATCACTCACCTCCAGTCCAAAGCTCTTCCTTTGGTCTTCCCGGATCCACTTGGAGTTGTAAAATAATTTAATTTATAACGATTTTTTTTTGGAAAAATTATTCTGTTTGGGGTCCTTCCTAGAAAGGTGAACCCGATTGGAGAAAACCTGGAATGAGAAAAAGTGTTAGGTCTAGAGATCTATTTATAGGGGTAGAAGTGGATCTTGGACCATTGGATTTTAAGGATTGAATGGGATGCAACCACATCATAGGCTAAATAGGAGCTATCGGATGCAACAATGGAGAGACCAGATTAAAATAAAGAATGCAAAACACATCAGTCGGTTAAAACAATCGCATCATCATTCGAACGAACGAACAATCATTCGTTCACCCCTAAAACAGCAGGTGGGTCGACCGGGCGGTCAACCGCATGGTGCCCAGGTCGACCTGCTTATATATTTTTTTTCTTTCTTCATTTTCTACTTAATTTGTTTATTCTATAACTTGGTCATATTAGCTCAGATTTTGACGTTCTATATATGGAAATTGACCAGAAAATTACCACGGACACAATGGTGCAACTTCCATAGCTTAATTCTGATGATTTCACAGAGTCATTTTATTATCTAATTAATTAATGAATTAATTATTATGGATTAAATTTTGGGTTGTTACATTCTCCCCTCCTTAAAGGATTTCGTCCCCGAAATCTCTAAGGATAAAAGAATGACTAAATGTTTTCATCCAATTCTACAACCAACTACTCAATCATCAACCATTCATCCATTGTCCTTAGGTTTTTCTAATGCAGTTTATGATACTTATGCAATTAGTGTAGTGTAAATGTTCCTATCTAATGCAAAAGATTAGGTGGTCCACTGATTCAGTTGACCTCCTTTTATGCAATCATGTCCGTGCCATGTATCCAAATGAATGCAAAAATTTCCTAATGATAACTGATAATTCTATATGCATGCTACAAACATCATCCAAGTGCAACAATCATGTGATAAACATCCATTTATAGCAACCATGGAAATAAAATAAAAATGCGCACACATCCATATGCATATGCTCTAGTGTCCTAGTTAGGCCGATCCCTAAAGAATAATAGTGCCTAGTGTACCTATATGCGTCCATTAGAATCCACTAGGAAACACTTGCAATCACTAGCATACATCATTCATAACATGTTCTATTAACATGTTTACATCAAATCCTACCATCCATAGGTTAAATCCTAAGTTCTACCCTCCCAAAGGATAATAAAGGAAAGAACCTATTCAAATTTAAAGATGGAAAACGAAATTCTAAAACTTACTATCAAAAAGATGAGGATAGGAGGTACGAATCTTCTCTTCTGCTTTCCAAGTGGCATCTGCAACATCATCTCCCCATTGCAACTTCAACAGTGGAACCTCCTTATTCCTTAGTCGCTTGATGTCTCTTCCAACAATCTTCGTGGGGATACGCCGAATAGAAGCTTCCCTTTCTACCTCCACCTCCTCTAACTGACTAGGCTCTACAACCTCCGCCGAGTCATGTAAGCACTTTCGCAAGTGCGAAACATGGAAAACGTCGTGCACTCCTGCAAGCCTATCAGGTAGCTTCACTCTGTAAGCCATCTTCCCAACACTCTCTACGATAGGGAATGGTCCAACAAATCTAGGGGCTAACTTTCCATTTGATCTGAACCTTACCACCTTCCTAAGCGGGGATACTTCCCACCTCAAACTCTAAGTCTCTCCTCCGCTTATCCGCATAAGACTTCTGCCTACCTTGAGCTGTCTTCATCCTCCGTCGAATCAAATCCACCCTCTCAGATGTCTCTCTGACCATATCGGGCCCAAGTAATAACTTCTCCGTAGACTCTACCTAACATGATGGGGACTTGCAAGGTCTCCCATATAAAGCCTCAAATGGTGTCGTTCCTATACTTGTTTGATAACTATTATTGTCGGCAAACTCAACCAATGGAAGATGCTCCTCCCAAGTACCTCCAAAGTCCAAAATGCACATCCGTAACAAATCCTCAAGCACCCTATTTACCCTCTCCGTTTGGCCATCTGTTTGGAGGAGATAGGGCGTACTCAACCTAAGTTGCATCCATAATGCCTCCTGTAAGCTTCTCCAAAACTCACTAGTGAAAATGGGATCTCTATTGCTAACAATGCTAGAAAGGACTCCGTGTAGACGGACTATCTCCCGAATATACAAGGATGCCAAATATGAAGTCGTACGCTTACTCTTAACTAGGATGAAGTGGGCACTCTTGGTCAATCTATCAACAATCACCCAAATGCTAGTGTTCCCTTTCCTAGAACGGGGTAAACCATCAATGAAATCCATAGAAATACTGTCCCACTTCCACTCCGGCACATCTAAGGGCTGAAGTAATACATCGGGCTTCTGCTGCTCTGCTTTTACCCTTTGGCATATGAGACACTTAGCTACAAATTCTGCCACGTCCTTCTTCGTGCCACACCAATAGAGCATCCTCTTCATATCTCGATACATTTTGTCACCACCCAGATGAATAGTCATACGGGAATGGTGCGCCTCCTCCAAAACTACTCTCAACAAGTCACTGGCGTGTGGAACACAAAGCCTTCCATCTCTCCTAAGCCACCCCTGTTATCTATGGAATAACGTTGGAGATGCCTGGAGACCTCTCTTCGGCTAATCCTATCTATAATGTCCATGAGCTCTGAATCCATAAGGGTAGGCCACACCTCTAATGTTGCCAACGATCCGGGAGTAATGTCTATAGAGGGCTTAAAATCAAAAGTAGAAATAAACTCCAAACTCCTCCACTCTACAAACATAGGACTAAGGGTTGCTTTCCTTCTACTCAATGCATCGACAACCACATTACCCTTGCCAGGGGTATAAGCAATCTCAAAATCATACGAGGCTAAAATCTCCATCTTCTGTTGCCTCAAGTTTAAGTCCTTCTGCGAGAATAGGTACTTCAAAGACTTATGGTCGGTGAAAAGCTCAAACCTCTCTCCAAGAAAATAGTGCCTCCAAGACTTAAGTGCAAAAACTATGGCAGCTAGCTCCAAATCGTGGGTAGGATAGTTCTTCTCATGCATCCTCAACTGCCTACTACCATAACACACTACCCTCCCTTTTTGCATCAACACCGCTTCTAGACCTGTTCCGCATGCATCAGTGTATACAGTGAAAGGCTTACCTCCATCGGGTAAAACTAACACTGGTGCATTAGTAAGGGCTCTCTTAAGCTTCGTGAAGGAATCCTCACAATCCATGTCCCACACGAAAGCTTTATTCTTCTTAGTAAGGCGAGTGAGCGGTGCCGAAATCTTTGCAAAGTCTCTAATGAACTTCCTACAATAGCTAGCCAATCTTAGGAAACTACTAAACTCGGGAACGTTCTTGGAGGCCTTCCAATCTAGCACTGCAATGACCTTGGCGAGGTCAAAAGCCAAACCTTCCTTCGAGATTACGTGTCCCAAGAAACATACCTCCTCTCTCCAAAAATGACACTTCGAAAACTTAGCTCTCAAATGATGACTACAAAGTGTGCGAAGAACTTCTTCCAAATGAACAGCATGCTCCTCCATATTCTTGGAAAATACCAAGATATCATCCACAAATACCACCACAAATGTATTTAGGACATCCCTAAAGACGCGGCTCATCAAATCAATGAAATAGGCAGGAGCATTGGTTAGCCCAAAAGGCATAACCAAACACTTAAAAAATCCATCTGGTGTCATAAACAAAGTCTTATCTATATTGTCCTCCGCCACCCTAAGCCGATGGAATCCCGTGGCTAAATCAAGTTGGGAAAAAATCGAAGAACCTACCAACTGGTCAAAAAGATCATAATTCCTAGGGAGTGGATATCGGTTATTCTTGGTGAGCTTATTTAATTTTCTATAATCCACGCAGAGTCGGAGAGAACCATCCGCCTTAGTAGCGAAGACGACTGGCGCTCCCCGCTCCGATATGCTCCTTCTTATGAATCCCTTCTCCAAAAGCTCATGAATCTGCTTGCTCAATTCTTTCCTCTCCCTAGGTGCCATGTGCCTCACAGGTAATGCTACTGGCTTAGCATTCTCGGTCAAATAAATCCTGAAGTCAATCTCTCTCTTAGGGGGTAGTCCCCTAGCCTCCTCAAGGGAATAGAGAAAACTCAACATGACTGATCCTTGCAGGTCGTAAGATACCTCCAGATTCCTACCGCTGCAAGTCTCAAGTCTAACGACTCTCCTCTCGCAGTCTAATATAGCTCCGTATGTGGATAGCCGATCCATCCCTAAGATCATCCCATACCCCGAGAATCCCAAAACATAGGCATCACAGTCAAATTCTACTCCTAGGATAAAGATTTTCATACCCCCTACAAACCATAGATAAGTGTGTCGATCCTCCTATGGGGTCTGAAACAATAATGAGGTCTACTACTAATGATATGTCCAAGTGCAAACAATCTACTAGAGAACTAGAGATAAAAGAGATAAAAGAGTGTGATGCTCCAGAATCAAATAAAGTCCGAATGGGAAAATCAGATATAGAAATCAAACCTTCAACTGTGACTTTCCTACCTCTATCTTGAAGGTGTTGCGTCTAACGCCTGGATCTGTGCAACTAGCGCACTCGCTCCCTGACAAGCTCTATGGGGACAACTCCTACTCATATGACCGGGCTGCCAGCAAACATAGCACTTACCCTTCATCTTATCCTTCTTGCAATCCTTGGCCATATGTCCAACATTCCCACAACTATGGCACTTTACTCCCTTCTTAATCTGCTTTTGAGGACCATCACCTTTCTTCTTCTTCTTATTCTTTTCCCACCACTTCTTTTTTGGACCTTCTGACTTAACCTCCTCTTTACACTCTCCCTCCTTGACTGTATCCAACATAAGCGCTATCTTGACCGAAGACTCATAAGTAGCTCCCATCGGTACATGAGTCAGCAATAGTCCCTGAAGGGGTTGATTCAATCCCTTCGCAAACTTCATAGCTTTCTTATGCTGTGTGTTCACCTAATCCATACCAAACCGTGATAGCTCATTGAATTGATTGATGTATTCCTTAACAGGCAGACTCCCTTTCTTCAAATTGATAAACCTCTCCAGCTGAACACTCTCTTCCGCCTAAGACAAAAACTTCCTATCGAATCGCTTCTGGAATCCATCCCAAGTAACATTTCTACCCTCCAACTCTATCACCTCCCACCAATAAGATGCCTCGACTGCTAAGCGGCTCGCTGAACTCGCTGCTGACCATCCAATCCCAAAAGACCAAAAATCCTCTCTGTGTCCCTAAGCCATGCTCTCGCCTAAAACAAAAGTCTACTTGCCAGAAAAATTCTTCATGCCCAAACTCGCAAAATCTTTACAAAGCTTAGAAAAATTGATGGCGGCAAGTGGGTTGATGGGATTCCCACCTATTGGTGTAGGATTGGGCGCAGGCCTGTGCAACTCTAGAGTCGTGGCTTGTAAGTACGTACAAAACCAGTCTGGGACTGGAATGCCCTCGGAAAGGTTCGGGGCATCAGCCATTATACGAAAAGAAAACGATAGTGTAGTAAAGAGTCAAAGGGGGATTGAACTGGACTTATGAGGGTATTTTTATAAAAACTCTTTACATTTAAAATCATTTCTAAAAGTTCTTTTTTGAAAAATACTTTTAAAATAAGTTATTTTGAAAAAATGCATTACTTTTAAAAATAATTTTTTTTAGGAATCTTATAACCTTAGCCTCTGATACCAAGTGAAACTGTAACAACCCGTATTTTTCTACTATTTATGTTATTGAATTTAAATGAATTTTTATTATCATTATGGTTAGAAATAAAAAATCTAAGGATTTAAGTGGTGAATTTCACAACCTAAACTTAATTTAATTGATAAAGTGATTAATAGAATGTAAATTTAATGTTGTAAATTTAATAGAATGTAAAGTATTTAAAAACCTTAATTAATGTGTTCAATTGATAGAAGTACACATTTAAAAACTTAATATTCATTCAAATTAAAATGTAAATAGGTGTATATTAATGTAATGAAATAAAATTAGCGTTGAATATGGAATTATAAATCTGATTTGATAAGTAACGAACTTATAAATGCAAATTAATATAGGTGCCTTGTTTATAATCGGAATTTAACATTTTGTTAATATAAATTGTAATTAAATCTAAATTTAACGTTTTGTTAATATAAATGAAAGTAATAATCGGAAATAATGTTAATTTTGTTATAAAATGACAGTTGGTTGAATAAAAGGAATGCAAAATAAAGTGGTCAAAATATTGGAAATCAATTAGAGTTAAATGAACCTTTATGTTATATAAATAAGAATTAATGCAGTAACTAATTTAGTGCAAATAAATTTATGGAACGAATGTTAAGATCTTAACTGATGGAAATTAATAATTGGAGATAATGTAAATTCCATTTAAATATGACTATTGGTTAATGTAAAGATTGCAAATCAAGATTTGTTAATTTATTTGAATGTAAAGAATTAAGGTAATTGAGTTTATTGCAATTAAGTAGAATTAAACATTTATTATTACGTTAGTTGAAAATTAAGTGAAATGGGAAAATATTAATGCGATAGTTTTGAATCCAATGTAAATCCATATATTTGATAATAATGAATGGAATAATGATTTGTTAATCTAAATTTAATAAATGGGTTTTTTGAGAATTTAATTTATAATTTCTAAATATAACGAAGTGGAGAAATTAACACTGCAATTGATAGATTTATCAACATTTAATTTACATCTAAACTTGTTTAAATTTGTAAATGATTAGGAAATATAAAAGTGATAAAATTGTCAATTTTAAGATTGAAATTTAAAATTGGATTTTATTAATTAATTATTAAATTATATAATTAATGGAAAAATAGCCATTTCGGCCACTGACTTGGATTTCGACGAAACAAGTTTCATCGGGTCCGTAACGGTGAATTATTGTTGGATTTCAAGTTTCGTATCAATAGGACTTGTCGTTTGATCGTACGAACTCGAAACGCCTTGAAATAAATGCAATTGAAATCAATTGAAATCAATTTGGAAAATATTTTTTTTAGCATAACTTCTTCATATGATGGAATTTGGACTTGAAACCTTTTCCATTACGTTTAAAATATTTTTAAACATCTATTTGATATATGGGTTGACCCAATTTCATTCCGGAGTCAGAACGGGCTTTTTGGGCCACTTTGTCGTTAGCGTGTACATCTATCTTACCCAATCTATTCTATTTCAAATTTGTCTATAAATACCCGGTTATAAACCCTAGCCTACTCCTATTTCTCATTTGTTGTACGTATATTCCAACTATCTCTCCTCCTCAATGGTAGATAAATACCTAATATCAATTGCAATTCAAAATCAAAGCCAAGATTCAAACTCCTCAAAAAAATTCCAAAAAATTATATATCGAAGCTTTCGATGTACGCATCTCAAAACTGAAATTCGTTTTCCGATTCGATGCATCGTTTGTCCAGAAATTCTAAATCAATTTTCGACCGTTCATCGCGCGTCGATGAACATCGATGGATCGACGAACCATTTCTGGGTTTTGGAGAGTGGACGATGGGGAGTTCATCGGTATGCTCCGTTTCGCGAATCAACGGTTAGATCTTTGGTAAAATTTCGATTAGGGTTTCAGTTGAGGGTGGCGGCCGCGTTTTTTCCGGCGAAGTGGTGGCCGTGGGGGGCGCCGTTGGGTGTGGTTTGGCGAGTAGGTGGCGATGGTGTAGGTCGGCGTTGCTGTAGATGGCCATGGCGACGAGCGTTCGCGGTCGAATTTTGGTCAAACATGGGTTAATGGGTTCGAACGTTCTACCAAGGGGCTGCGTTTCCTAAGATGCTAGTGACGATGACGTGGCGGGGAGGTAAAGTGTTCTTCTTCTTTTTTTTTTTGAAATTCATACACTCTAATCGTCATAACTTTCTCATACGAACTCCAATTCACGCACGGTTTTTTGCGTTAGGATCGTATCCAAATTTCAGACATTTCGGCGCAGGTTTTGTTCAGATCTGAGACTGTGAAATTTTGGGCCTTATTAACGGGCTTTGAATCAAAGGTGAGTGTTTTAACCACTCACGCTTGACTAAATATGTTATGTTAGTTAATTTGAATTCATTAATTAATATGAATGTTTCTAGTTGCTAGTTAGTAGTTTAAAATTGACGTTTAGTTGAAATTTAATCGAATTGGATTAAATTGTTATTTAAATTAATGTTGAAATTTAATTGTTAGTTAAATACCCATCTATGATAACCAGTTATTTGTTATGACCTGTTGATTGAATGATAAATTATGATGTTTGTTTGATGGTTGATGTTTGGTATGTTAAAATTGTTATTCAAATTAAATATGACATTCATTGCCGTTAATATCCATTCGATTTAATATTAAATTCCAATTTGCAAGTTTATACCTGTTAATAATAATAAATAGTCTATTGATGTTTATTGATTGATGTTTGAAATGTTTGAATTATTATTTCAGTTAAGTATGACCTTATTTCATTTAATCATCATTTAATTAGCATGAACTTATAAATTGCCAGTTAATAATCGTTATTGATAATCAATTAAATTATGTTATCTATTGTCTGATTTGGATGATGATGTGATGGATGTTTAACTATTGCTATTTGGATATTTGAATGTTGTGTTTATTTTATGTTGTTCTAATACTGCAAGTTCCCATAGTTTTTAGTTTATTTTATATTTATATTTAATTAAAATGGGATCGGGTTGAAATGATAAATACCCAATTAAACAACTTGGCCTAGGATAGACAATTAAAATAAGAAACCCGATTGGTCAACAAATTGTTTCGAAATTAATTAACAACCTTAATGGATTTAATTTGGAACTTAAAATGATTTTACCCGAGTTTAAATGAAATAAATTAATGGATTTGATTTGAATAAACTAATAAATTTATTTGAATTGTAATAGAATAAATAAATGAATTGATTTGAGTTTATATGGAATTGGATTATGTAAAATTTAAAGTTAAGTAAAAATTTAAGATCTATAGACTTGGTTTTGATTAAACGGATTTGAGACTTGATAATGAAATTTAATTTAAGATTAAATGGAATTTGACATAAGTGGAATTTAAACTAAGTAAAGTTTGCGAATTTGATTAAGTTGATAAGTTAAATATAAAATGATTTTCAATTGAGTGAATTAGTTTAATTATGATTTTGTAACTTGGTTACGAAGTTAAATTGTTTTGAAACTAGATGAGAAAAATAAAATTGTGTTAATTAATCAATGAACTAAATAGAGTGAAATAAGATTCTTTAATAGAAATTGAATCTGATTTTGTAAATGGGTTAACTAAAACTATTTTGATTTAAAAGGGATTTAGTTAATGAAATTGATTTAACCAAATTTATAATTATATTTAATGAAGTAATGAATGTAAACATAAATGTGAATGAATCGAATTTTGTTTAAATGATTTTGAATTAAATTAAGAATCAAATTAAATCCATTGAATATGAAATAAATTTAATAAGTGAAATTGGAATCTTATTAAACTGAAATTGAATACTTGAATTGATTTGCTAAATAAATGTTGAACTAAATTTATTTGGAAATATGATTTAACCATTGAAACGAATTGAATTGTGAAATAATCAAATTTGAAAGTAAATTTGAAGTTGACTTTTGATTTGATTTGGTTTGAACTTTAAATATTAAATGACCATCGGTGTAATAATACGTAGTTATTAAAGAGACCGGGATCAGATATGGACATACTCTCTATCGATACCGAAAACCACTTTAATAACTAATATACGCGGAGTGTTGATCCAGAACGAAGTGGATGGTTTTGGTGAACGCGTTGATTGAATAAAGAGAACGATTTTGGATGACCCCTGACATGACTAAAATAGGAGCCCTGCCGGGCCATTGAGGTTCGCCACCTCTAGCGGACACACTTCTTCGTTACCATATCTATTACTTTTGTGATTTGATTTGGGTGCACCCCTCGATTATGGGAGTGTTGTTTCGCGGTGTTGGGGTAGTAGCTGCTATGCCCAACATCAGTCCGGATGACGCAACTACTAGTATCCTAGTTGGTATCGCCTCATGTATCTTGTCATACTGATTATCCTATTCGCGACCACTACGATTTTGATTTGTGTTATACCTATGGGGTACCCTCTGATAACCACTAGTTTACGGTGGGGCTTACGGTGCTGTATAGACTATGACATTTATAAACCGTGTTAAGGGTGGAATGGGCCATGGCTTAATGCTAGGAATGATATTTTACTTTATGATAGACATTATTGTATATAGTGTATTCTATTACATAGTAGATAGTTTAACACATCCTTAGGAGATGGAAATCCCGAACATCTCTTAAGTTAATGCACGCACGTTAAACATTGGATAGGAGGTGTCTAAAACCCGTAAACATCTCTGACGCCGTCACACTCATATTTACTTATTCGATTTAACCTACATGAGATATTTTAGTCCTGACTCGAGTGTTTTGTCTTTTCATTACGCTCGGGTCAGCCTGAGCATTTCAGATTAGGTTGAAGATATATTCTGGAGGACGAAGACGAAGTTTGGTATCACGTCATTTGTATTCTACTACTGTATTATTTTTCCGCTGCATTGTTGTATTATCTCTGATGTGTATGTAACTATGATTTGTGATGTATAATAATAATCAAATGTATTTATTTAACAGCTTCATGAACTGTTATTTTATTATTATATCTTGTTCCTTCCGCTGCGAGATTCTGTGTTTGTTTCTATTCTTTCTTATCTATTTCTTATTTACCCCAATAACTATCTGTATTTTGGATTGTTTGAGTCGGCATGTGTGTATGTTTTGTCGACTTGAACGGTAAAAAATGCAGGTCGTTACAGTTGGTATCAATTTAATAAGTGAAATTGGAATCTTATTAAACTGAAATTGAATACTTGAATTGATTATATATATGCCATTATCTGCATATGTTCACCTGTGACACCTGACACCATTATCTGTTATTTATATTGATGATATATGTCTGTTATATTTTTATCATATCTGTTATCACTTTGCAAGTTCCCTGTTAGTATAGAATTCACTATGGGTTGAAATGATACATACCCGAACGATCTATAGAATAGGAGAAAATCCAACTGTAACGACCCACATTTTTTACTGTTCAAGTCGACAAAACATACACACATGTCGACTCAACCAATCCAAAATACAGATAGTTATTGGGGTTAAATAAGAAAAGAAAAGAAAGAACAGAAACAAACTCAGAATCTCGCAGCGGAAGGAACAAGATATAATAATAAAATAACAGTTCATGAAGCTATTAAATAAATAAATTTGATTATTATTATACATCATAAATCAGAGTTACATACATATCAGAGATAATACAACAATGCAGCGGAAAAATAATACAATAGTAGAATACAAATGATGTAATACCAAACTTCGTCTTCGTCCTCCAGAATAGATCTTCAACCTTATCTGAAATGCTCAGGCTGACCCGAGCGTAATGAAAAGACAAAACACTCGAGTCAGGACTAAAATATCTCATGTAAGTTAAATCGAATAAGTAAATATGAGTGTGACGGCGTCGGAGATGTTTACGGGTTTTAGACACCTCCTATCCAGTATTTAACGTGCGTGCATTAACTTAAGAGATGTTCGGGATTTCCATCTCCTAAGGATCCGTTAAACTATCTACTATGTAATAGAATACGCTATATACAATAATGTCTATCATAAAGTAAAATATCATTCCTAGCGTTAAGCCATGGCCCATTCCACCCTTAACACGGTTTATAAATGACATCGTCTATACAGCACCGTAAGCCCCACCGTAAACTAGTGGTCATCAGAGGGTACCCCATAGGTATAACACAAATCAAAATCGTAGTGGTCGCTAATAGGATAATCAGTATGACAAGGTACATGAGGCGATACCAACTAGGATACTAGTAGTTGCGTCATCCGGACTGATGTTGGGCATAGCAGCTACCACCCCCAACACCGCGAAACAACACTCCCATAATCGAGGGGTGCACCCAAATCGAATCACAAAAGTTATAGATATGGTAACGAAGAAGTGTGTCCGCTAGAGGTGGCGAGCCTCAATGGTACGGCAGGGCTCCTGTTTTAGTCATGTCAGGGGTCATCCAAAATCGTTCTCTTTATTCAATCAACGCGTCACCAAAACCATCCACTTCGTTCTGGATCAACACTCCGCGTATATTAGTTATTAAAGTGGTTTTCGGTATCAACAGAGAGTATGTCCATATCTGATCTTGGTCTCTTTAATAACTACGTATTATTACACCGATGGTCATTTAATATTTAAATTTCAAACCAAATCAAATTAAAAGTCAACTTCAAATTTACTTTCAAAATTGATTATTTCACAATTCAATTCGTTTTGAAACCCGTTTACAAAATCAAATTAAATTTCTATTAAAGAATCTTATTTCACTTTATTTAGTTCATTGATTAATTAACACAATTTTATTTTTCTCAACAAGTTTCAAAACAATTTAACCTCGTAACCAAGTTACAATATCATAATTAAACTAATTCACTCAATTTAAAATCATTTTATATTTAAGTTATCACTTAATCAAATTCGCAAACTTTACTTAGTTTAAATTCCACTTATGTCAAATTCCATTTAATCTTAAATTAAATTTCATTATCAAGTCTCAAATCCGTTTAATCAAAACCAAGTCTATAGATCTTAAATTTTTACTTAACTTTAAATTTTACTTAATCCAATTCCATATAAACTCAAATCAATTCATTCATTTATTCTATTACAATTCAAATAAATTTATTAGTTTATTCAAATCAAATCCTTTAATTTATTTCATTTAAACTCGAGTAAAATCATTTATAAGTTCCAAATTAAATCCATTAAGGTTGTTAATTAATTTCGAAACAATTTGTTGACCAATCGGGTTTCTTATTTTAATTGTCTATCCTAGGCCAAGTTGTTTAATTGGGTATTTATCATTTCAACCCGATCCCATTTTAATTAAATATAAATATAAAATAAAATAAACACTATGGGAACTTGCAGTATTAGAACAACATAAAATAAACACAACATTCAAATATCCAAATATCAATAGTTAAACATCCATCACATCATTATCCAAACCAGACAATAGATAACATAATTTAATTGATTATCAATAACGGTTATTAACTGGCAATTTATAAGTTCATGCTAATTAAATGACGATTAAATGAAATAAGGTCATACTTAACTGAAATAATAATTCAAACATTTCAAACATCAATCAATAAACATCAATAGACTATTTATTATCATTAACATGTATAAACTTGCAAATTGGAATTTAATATTAAATCGAATGGATATTAACTGCAATGAATGTCATATTTAATTGGAATAACAATTTTAACGTACCAAACATCAACCATCAACAAACATCATAATTCATCATTCAATCAACAGGTCATAACAAATAACTGGTTATCATAGATGGGTATTTAACTAACAATTAAATTTCAACATTAATTTAAATAACAATTTAATCCAATTCGATTAAATTTCAACTAAACATCAATTTTAAACTACTAACTAGCAACCAGAAACATTCATATTAACTAATGATTTCAAATTAACTAACATAACATATTTAGTCAAGCGTGAGCGTATAAACACTCACCTTTGATTTATCGACGATTTAAAATCCAAATAAAGGCCCAAATTTAAACAGTCTCGGAATGCAGCCAAACTAGCTCCATGTTGTCCGGAATTTTGATACGAACGCAATGGAGAAAACCGCGCGTCGATCCGAGCTCGTATGCAAAAGATATGCTAATTATAAGTTATACGATATATATTGTTATGAAATAATTAAATAAATAAAAAAAATTACGTTACTTTCTTCTTCCCAATCCCAGATCATAGCCGAACCCATCCTTATCCTTTCAACTTCCACACGCACGCAAAGATCAGCCATCAGAGATTGATCAGCGACCACCACTATGTGCGCCACCTTGAGAGCCACCTACGCGCCAAGTTTCATCGCGTAATTCGCCGCCGTTTGCACGCAATCCAAGAAAATACGTGCATTCTTAAATCTCAGATCTCAGAAAAACTGTGATGTATTAGCAGCAATCAACCTTATGGATTCGAAGAGCTCGTCGAGATCTACACTTTTGCCTTTGGAATTTTTCGATTTCGTTGAACGGGTTGAGAGATATTAAGGAAAGAAGATCGGCAATTTCTGGCCATGGTTTGAAATTAGGGTTCTGAAATAAAATAATAATAAAACTGTCTCGGTTTGCATGTGTATTTATATAGGTAGGTCCAAAATCGTCCGAACTCCAATCGAGATGTGCCGCCAGGCGTTTATAATGTTTTACCCCCATTCCGAACGCAATGGAACAAGTTTCGAGGCCTAATTCGATCATATGTGGAAGATAGCTTTTTTTAAAGTCGATTATTTTAATTAAATTCGAAATTAAATTTCTACGCGTTTCAAGCTCGCACGGTTAAACGACAAGTACGATTGCTACAAAAATTGAAATCCTACAATAATTCACTATTACGGATCCGATGAAACTAGTTTCGTCAAAATCCGAGACCGTTGCCAAAATAGCTATTTTTCTCGTTAATTACAATATAAAATTTCAATTTCAAATTTTCCACATTCAAATTCAATCTTAAATGTTAACCATCTTAATTTTTTTATTTATATAAAACTTAAATCAGCTTACGACATCATTTTCTATCATATTAAATTCAGAATTTAATTAGTTAAATAATTTCTAAAGCTACAAATACACAAACAGAGCCCATTTTTATTTCTGAAGCGATATAGAGCATTCTATATATCGAAACAGAGGTTTTCGATATTTTTGAACATAATGGAATAGGTTACATGCCATAATTCCATCGTATAAAGAAGTTATCATTTGAAAATCAATTTATATCGATTTAAATTATTAACACAATTTCTACGTGTTTTAACGTTGTACGATCAAACGGTAAATCCGTTTGATACAAAATTTGAAACCATATAATAATATACCATTCCGGATCCGATGAAACTAGTTTCGTCGAAATCCGAAATAGTTTGCAAAATTTCAATTTTGACAAGTAAATTAAAATATTAAATATTCAATTTTTATATATCCTCTTTTAATTCAATATTAAAAGTTCATAAACTTTAGTCTAATCCAAATAAAATTTAGACTAACTTAGTAAATCAATTTCCTATATATTAAACCCTATATTCAAATAAATTTACAACCAAAATCTTAAATTACTTGCCACAACAGATTGCCAAATACAACCAATTTCATTTACAATAGATACTTCCAACATTAACTCCAATATTTTGATTTATTCCTTATTTCCGATTATAACCAAATTAACTTCATATTTATTCAATTTATTAACGTTACAATAATATAGTGGTTACTAACATTCAAACCATATTATTAAGTCATACTCAGACAATTCCCATTTGTCAATCATAAATTTTGATTTCCACTATATTAAATTCGAAAATCTTATAAAATTTTATTATTTAAGTTATCGAAAATTACGGGTCGTTACATTCTCCCCCACTCAAAACTTTTCGTCCGTGAAAAGGCGTAGTAAGGGATTTATCATATGGTATATTTAATAATATAACTTCTACTCAACTTAGAAACATTAACTTATACCAACAGTTTAATATATTACTATGGATTATTCCAATTCCAACCAAAATTTTCTAAGTCCTAAATTCACGGAAAATTTCGACAGAGTCACCTTTGTGCGGCTAGGTCCGAAAAAATCACAATACATATATAATCACAATATACATCTCATCTCAATGATGAGGCATCCCAAACCATGGGGAAACAATATATAATACCAAAATACGATATATAATTCGATATACGTACTTCTTTTTTTAGCGTTTATTATCCATTTAACTTACATTTTTCATTAAGCTCAGAAGCGAGCTCCACAAGTGAAGCGCAACCCTTTGTCACCTACTAAAATACTCAACAAACAATGATAACCAAGCATATAAGGTAGATTGATATACTTAGCATATACAACATTTATATAACATATTTTAACCTCAAAACTGAGATTCTAAATTCAGGACAGCGAACAAATCCAAGTTTTTAGTCCCCTAAATGATGAAATTTTGTAAGGGAATCTAAATAAGCTGCATTTGTTTTAGGCTTTCCGGAATGTCCAAAATCATTGAATTCAGACCATCCTTTCAAAAGTTATGGCCGTTTTACTAAAATGATACGCTTCAGCCCCGGGCAAGTAGCGCAGGCCTGAAATGTAATTTCAGATTTTCGACCTCCTAAATGATAGAAATAGGAAAGGCTTATAAAACAAAAGTTGGATCTTAGGCTCTAAGCTTTCCAGAAAGTGCAAGATCGTCAAAATCCGATACACTAGTAAAAAGTTATGGCGAGAATACTAAGGTGCTTCAGATTTCTACTTCGCACAGGCCAGCGACTAATATTGGTATTTTAAGCCTAGTGGATGAAGGTATTTATCAAAAAATTCTAAATAAAAGATGTAGCACAGTTTCTAGGCTTTCCGAAAAGTCCAAGATCGTCGAATTCTGTTCAACCATTTAAAAGTTATGGCTATTTTCATTTCAGCTCTCTTTGAGTATTTCAAAAAAAATTATTCAATTGCTAATATTCATTTCATTAACGTTTGATTTATTCAAATTCAGTACATTGATATTCAATTGGTTAGTTTCCCTTAATTCACATGATTTTCTTTCAATTTAATTGGTTTACATTAAACTCTTCTATGTTCATTTGATTAATAATATATTCATTAATCTCTACATGCATTTTCATTCAATTCAATTGCACATAATTTGTAACACCTATTTACGTTTAATTGATTCATTTTCAATTGATATTGAATTTGTTTACTTTCCCAAACATTCCATAAACCAACAATAACCACAACAACAACCAAGAATTCAAAATTTTATTTAATTTGGTGTAATGTACATATCTCATTTGTTTTAATTCGTTTTTATTTACACAAATATTCCATTCTAACTTATATTCATTTGTTCACATTCTAACTTACACAAAATTCCCTTATTTATTTAATTAACAAAAGTGTTCGAAAATTTTCATCCTATCTCATTTGATTCATTTTATTAATTTATTCATTTAACAAAATGTTGTTCGTTCATTTCATTAACTTCCATAAGTTATATAAATCCAATAATCCATTTGCTAGTTTATTCTATTGGTCCAATATATTCACTTAACTTATTGGAATTCAATTTCATAACATAACATAACTATATATCATTTATTTTCACAGTTTAAGTTTTATTCATATTTGCAAACCACTAATTAAATTCATATTTCATTTTTCATACCTATACTTGTATATTATCCAATCACTTATTCATATAGACATTTTGTACTTTTTAAATATTTTGGTAAGTTATATATATATGCTATTGAATCAAATTGAACACTATCTAAGTTTACAGTTTCTAGTTTATTTCAAATTTATACTCCTTTATTCTAAGGGTTTCCTACTTCAATAAATTTTCACTTAACACTTAGGTTCGTCCCTTATTTTTCAATTCAGAAGTTCCTTAATGATTCAAGTATTCGTTTATTTCAATAGTTTAAAGTCATTAAATATTAAAGAACTTAAGAATTTCAACTCCGGTTTCATTTCAAATCAAGTTTGAAATAATATATACTTATATTAATGTGTATCAAGTCATACTATAGAGAATACAAAATAAAATTCAATTTTAATCAAAACAGGGTTTAGAAAAAGCTATTAAGTGATCTCCCCCACTTGGACTCTCGAAAATAAACGTCGATGATGCGTGCACTCATCACCGAAATCATTCTCTAGTGTCAAGAGGGGAGTATAACACTTACTTTATTTGAAAATCCTTTGAAAACAATTTCTAATCGAATATACTATCATATAATACTTATATTATACATTTCAAATTTTTGTTAATAAATTTTCAAAACACCGGAATTTAAATTCTCCATCTTAATTTAAATTCATTTTTATTTTATTTTATTTACCATTTATATTCATTGTCAATCATATTTAAAAGTTTCATTTCTTAAAATCATCCAATAGTCAATAGTTAGAAATATTGACTAATCAACAATAAACGATGATAATCTAATATTATCATCTCCTAACAACCAATACAATCAAAATTTATAAATTTTCAAGATAATTCTTTTATATATAAAATATAATCCAAAACAATATTATGTCAATCTGTCCTATTCGAGTGTTTAGAAATTCCTATCGATGCCTTGGCGTCCCAAGTACCAACCAGAATTCATAAATACTCAATGGAACAAATTAACACAATATAAAATCATTTTTATATCAAAATTACAAATACACTCTCTCATATACACTCAAACTCATTCATAAGGTTTAACCCTATTTCAATGAGTTATTCCCCACTAGAGCCAAGGTAATCTAAACCAAAGCTCTGATACCAACTATAACGACCCACATTTTTGACCGTTCAAGTCGACAAAACATACACACATGACGACTCAATCGACACACATTTTTGAATTGTAATAGAATAAATAAATGAATTGATTTGAGTTTATATGGAATTGGATTAAGTAAAATTTAAAGTTAAGTAAAAATTTAAGATCTATAGACTTGGTTTTGATTAAACGGATTTGAGACCTTATAATGAAATTTAATTTAAGATTAAATGGAATTTGACATAAGTGGAATTTAAAATAAGTAAAGTTTGCGAATTTGATTAAGTGATAATTTAAAATAAAATGATTTTAAATTGAGTGAATTAGTTTAATTATGATTTTGTAACTTGGTTACGAAGTTAAATTGTTTTGAAACTTGTTGAGAAAAATAAAATTGTGTTAATTAATCAATGAACTAAATAAAGTGAAATAAGATTCTTTAATAGAAATTGAATTTGATTTTGTAAACGGGTTAACTAAAACTATTTGATTTAAAAGGGATTTAGTTAATGAAATTGATTTAACCGAATTTATAATTATATTTAATGAAGTAATGAATGTAAACAAAAATGTGAATGAATCGAATTTTGTTTAAATGATTTTGAATTAAATTAAGAATCAAATTAAATCCATTGAATATGAAATAAATTTAATAAGTGAAATTGAAATCTTATTAAACTGAAATTGAATACTTGAATTGATTTACTAAATAAATGTTGAACTAAATTTATTTGGAAATATGATTTAACTATTGAAACGAATTGAATTGTGAAATAATCAAATTTGAAAGTAAATTTGAAGTTGACTTTTGATTTGATTTGGTTTGAACTTTAAATATTAAATGACCATCGGTGTAATAATACGTAGTTATTAAAGAGACCGGGATCAGATATGGACATACTCTCTGTCGATACCGAAAACCACTTTAATAACTAATATACGCGGAGTGTTGATCCAGAACGAAGTGGATGGTTTTGGTGAACGCGTTGATTGAAGAAAGAGAACGATTTTGGATGACCCTTGATATGACTAAAACAGGAGCCCTGCCGGACCATTGAGGCTCGCCACCTCTAGCGGACACACTTCTTCGTTACCATATCTATTACTTTTGTGATTCGATTTGGGTGCACCCCTCGATTATGGGAGTGTTGTTTCGCGGTGTTGGGGTGGTAGCTACTATGCCCAACATCAATCCGGATGATGCAACTACTAGTATCCTAGTTGGTATCGCCTCATGTACCTTGTCATACTGATTATCCTATTCGCGACCACTACGATTTTGATTTGTGTTATACCTATGGGGTACCCTCTGATAACCACTAGTATACGGTGGGGCTTACGGTGCTGTATAGACTATGACATTTATAAACTGTGTTAAGGGTGGAATGGGCCATGGCTTAACGCTAGGAATGATATTTTACTTTATGATAGACATTATTGTATATAGCGTATTCTATTATATAGTAGATAGTTTAACGGATCCTTAGGAGATGGAAATCCCAAACATCTCTTAAGATAATGCACGCACGTTAAACAGTGGATAGGAGGTGTCTAAAACCCGTAAACATCTCCGACGCCGTCACACTCATATTTACTTATTCGATTTAACTTACATGAGATATTTTAGTCCTGACTCGAGTGTTTTGTCTTTTCATTACGCTCGGGTCAGCCTGAGCATTTCAGATAAGGTTGAAGATCTATTCTGGAGGACGAAGACGAAGTTTGGTATTACATCATTTGTATTCTACTATTGTATTATTTTTCCGCTGCATTGTTGTATTATCTCTGATATGTATGTAACTCTGATTTATGATGTATAATAATAATCAAATTTATTTATTTAACAGCTTCATGAACTGTTATTTTATTATTATATCTTGTCCCTTCCGCCGCGAGATTCTGAGTTTGTTTATGTTCTTTCTTTTCTTTTCTTATTTAACCCCAATAACTATCTGTATTTTGGATTGTTTGAGTCGGCATGTGTGTTTGTTTTGTCGACTTAAGGTGGTGAAATCAAACCATTATAATGTAACGACCCACTATTTTGGACCATTCAAATCGACAATAATCCACACATGTCTGACTTGAATAATTCAAAATACAGATTGTAATAAAATTTGGAGCAAATAAAATCAAATACAGAATCACAGACACATAATATCAGAATAACTCACAGCGGAAATAAAATACCATAGTAGTTCATGAAGCTACTATATACAAACTCTCAAAACGTATACAAAATCTCATAGTCAAAATAGATACAATAGAAGTTAGGATACATAAATCAATAATACAGAGACAATACCGTATAGTAAATAACTGGATTAGAAGATAAGAAATAACAGATGGACAGATAAGCTCCAGCAAATCTCTAGCTCCAGAAGATAAATTCCAAAGCTGTGATTCTCAGGCTGACCCGAGCGTAAAGTAAAAAACAAAACACTCGAGTCAGGACATATATACTTATACAATGTAAACCAACTCAAGTGAACTGTAATAGCAATGCATAATAACTTAAAGGATGCTTGGGATCGCCCATCCTTTAAGGATCCATAAAACCATCAATTTAACAGTAATATCAATATCACAGAAATGTCCATATCGAAATAAACCATGCAACTAACAGTGTTAATGTACATCACAGCCATCATCAGGAAATCAAATGACATACAGAGAAGTATACCCGTGGTTATAGTATTTCAAAATAATATTTTATATTTCAAAATTTTAATATCATTTCAAATCCAAATCTTTATCAAAATAAAGATTTAATCATTTACAAACCATTTCAATATATTAAAATATCATATCCTTTAAAAACTTCCTTTCAAATCATTATTTGAATTCAAATTCAATTATCAAATTTAATACCCTTTAAAATTCCAAAATATCATTCATTTATTATCTTATCAAATCACCCTTTATATAGTTTCCATTAAAACCATTTAAAAGTGAAATTATTATTCTTTCAAGTCAAGTATTCAATTTCCAAAGTTTCAAATCATTCTGAGTTCATTTACTAGGTCAAAATCCATAAACATCGAAAATTTCAGCCTTTCACAGCATTTAGAAAAAAGCTATTATAAGTTATATTTGAAAACATTTTATTTCAGCAAAGACAGCACTTTAAAACTGCTGTTATATCTCATTTTTGTTGAAATTTACTTTAAAACAGCAAAGACAGCATTTCCAGAAATGCTGTAATAGCTCAGGTTCAAAAACAATGGTTTTACTTAATTTCAGCAAAGACAGCAGGCAGCTACAGCAGTTTACAAAACTGCTGTAATAGCCCTTTATTAAGTTCTTTAGCCTTTACATTTACTACAGCAACTACGGCATTTCAGAAATGCTGTAATAGCCTCTTTTTACTAAGTTTTAGTTCAACTCTAAAATCATAGCATTTCTGAATGCTATTAAAATTATTTTTCAGATTTTAGTGTATTTCCAGCCAATAATAAAATTCATTTTTAAACCCTTTTAATATTATAAGAATCATGTTTTAACATTTAAAAATGTTTATATAATATATCATTTAACACATGATTTTTATTAAATAAATCCGTTATAGTTAAATCAAATTTCAATGAATTATTTAACAAATTCAAGTGTAAATTTCTTTTCTTCACATTTTTAATAAATAAACTTAACACTTAAATTTTATTTCCATTCTCCAATAAATTTCAAATTTCCATTTTTATTTTCATTTTTTATTATATAACTTATTTTCTCGTTTTAACCGAAATTCCAAAATTTTCTAACTTAAGTTATATTTTCAAAAATTCCATTTCTATTCATTTTCAACATTTTTAACTTATAGAAAATTCCTAATTTCACTATTTAAAATTATAAGAATTCAATTTAAATCAAATTTTCATAATTTTTATACTTTTTAAAATTTATTTAAAATGTTCAAAATACTTTATAAAAATAACCACGGGCCTGTATATAGTTTTCTAACCTAGGTCAAGTGATACGGATATGTATCATTTCAATCCGCAGTTTAAAAAACAAAAATCCGGGTTCTATCATTTCAAACCCGCAATCCCAAGTCAAATTAAATTAAATAAAAAATGTTCAGGTCTATCATTTCAGCCCATAACGATTTTTCCCTCTTCTAAAGTCTGTTTGGGTATGTATCATTTCAACCCATAGTGATTCTATTCTACAGGGAACTTGCAGTGTGATAAACAGATATAAAATGAACAGTATACAATATATAACAGTAACAGATGATATGACAGGTAATTAAACAGGTTTAACATCATATAAATAAATCATCACAGGCAGTTATAACATATCATAATATTCTACACATTCAGTTGTTGTCGCTTCACATTTGTATAAGTATAAAATGTCGTGTGAGATTTACTCACCTCTTTTGCTGGAGATGCAAGTTCAAATGACACAACACAAACCAGAACACAATGACAAAGCTATGAACTTGAGTGGAGAGCGAGATCCAAGTTATAGATCTTGTGTTACAACCCAAAACAAAACCAAAATAATAGTTAAAAATCAATACGATTGAATTTGAATAACTTTGAAACAAAAAGCAGTTTGAATACGAAACTTTTTGCCTTGCTTTCTCTACTTGTTTGCATGGCCTAGGGGATCAATTAGGTCAGGTTTGTACTTGGTTTGGTTCAGGTATGGGTCTGGAAAAGGTAACGCTATAAGGTAGAACATGGTGGAGGAAGTTACAACATAGGGATGTGAAGGGGTTTAGGCTAAAACATGGTTTTTGGCAACCAAAAGGGCTCGGTCATGGGGTTATATGCTTGGCCAGTCAAGATCAGGTCTGGAGAGAGGTTGGAGTGGTGTGGGGAGGTCTGGAAAAGGTGGTGGTGGCGGCCTATGGTGGTGGTGGTGGTGTAAAATAAAGGGAGGTTGCATACATGGCTCGGGTAGGCAATAATTGTAGAGTTTTCAATGTTTTTGTTGAGTTTTGCTCAAGGGGAGGCCATGGCACTTTCAGGTCAGTAGAGAATGATGGTTTGGCCATGGATTTAGTGGGGAGGAATGGATGGTGGTCGATGGTGGTGATGGTGAGGCTATGGGTCGAGCAACATAGGTGAAGATCAAGGCCAATTCAAGTGAAAAACAAGGCAAATTCAAGGAAGAAAAGTAGAAAAAAATAAAAATAAAATAAGGAAGCCATTACCAAACTTCAGAAATGTTTTGTGGCCGAAAATTGTGATGAATGAGAAGTGATTTCACGTGAGAAAGAAAATAAAATTCACGGCAAAAATTAAAGAAAGGAACGGCCAAAATATGAAGAGTCTAGAAAATGAAAAGTCATTGTTTTAAAACTTTAGCCTCTTCAATTTTCATTTCTATTAAAACAAATAAAATTTCAGTAAATGAATTTAAAAACTGAAACAAAGTAAAATAAAATAAAAATAAATAATTAAATTTAAAGAAAATAGAAAAAGGATTAAAGAAATTGCTTAAATATTGAAAACAGGGTTCAAAATTACAATTAAATCATCACAAGCTTTAGAAAAATATCTACTTCATTTTAAAAATATTTTAAAACAAAAATGCGAAGTAAAATAATTAATTTATATTTTCAAAAAGGAATAAATAATTAAATTTAGAGAGATTAGAAAAAGAACTAAAGAAATTGTTAAAAAATTCAAAACAGGACTTAAAAATTACAAATAGAATATCACCAGTTTTAGAAAAATTATAACTTTACTTTTAAACCAATAAAAGTCAAGTAAAATAAAATAAATTCTGAACAAAATTAAGTGTAAATGAAAATAAAATAAAGTCTTAAGAAAATAGAAAATAAACAAAGAGTTTCTTTAATTAAATGAAACTAGAAATTAGAAATTATACACAGAATACAACTGACATTGGAAAATGTCAATTACACTTTGAAAAGATGTTTTAAAACCAAAATATATACATAAAATGTTATTTTACCCATATAAATATAAATTAGAACATTATATGACCAAATAAAATATTATTTATATAATTTAAAATAAACAATTTTGTTAAATACAGCAAATTACACTCAATGGTTAAAAAGGCATAACTTTCACAATATTAAATAGATTTTAACAAAACGAAAAGCATTATTCTTAAAATTTTATTTACTTTCATAATAAAAGATAAATTCAAATTTTCAAGCTTTCAAATTTTTAAATTTAAAAGTCAAAGTTTGATCAAATTGACCAAAATTCACTTTTCTGGAAAATATTCTATTTAGTCATGTTTGGAATTCTAATTCATATCAAAAATCAAAATTTATATTTAAAACAAAAAAATTTATCCATTTTAATAAATAAAATAAAGTTTTCAAATCAGGAAATTCAATTTTTTTTTTTTAAATATACAATTAAAATAATCACAAAATACAAGGTTGTTACACTCTTCCCCACTCAAATATTTTCGTCCTCGAAAAGGAATGAGGTACGGAAAACATAGAAAAAGATAGAATGGAATAGGATTAAGACAAGATGACAATAAGATTAAAATTATACCTGATAACTGTTGTTATAGGTAAGTTTAACAAGGTGGAGAATAGGGATAGCTAGAAGGGAAAATAGGACGAAAGACAAGGATGAACCATTAATTTAAAACCATATAAATTTCAATTGGAATTCTTTAATACTTAATAATTTGGTTAAATCCATTTTATTATATCCATAAAAGTCATTTAAATCAAATTGTTAGTTAAAGAGGTAAACAATATTTAAAACACTTTAAATATCCTTTAGGAAGGAAAATAACTGATCAAAATATCCTTTATATAATATTTTATCAAAATACTTTTATAACTCGATGTCTTAACAAGTTTATCCTCGTTCCTGCAGACTCTGGCAGTGCGTTGATCAGGCGCAAAGCTAGAATTCTCCAGGTACTTAGTAGACTTGTTTCAACACTCAGTGAAAATACTGGAAAACTTTTAAAAACAGATATGGAAAGTACAATCCAAAAAAAAACATGTCGATCATGGATCACGGATACACAATGGTTACGCCTGGATCCCCCAGGAAACATCCGTACCCGTAGGCCGCCCCCAACCTTGCGATTATGCCATGAAGACTGGTAGTACTGCAGATACACAATGGTTACGCCTGGATCTCCCAGGAAACATCTGTACCCTAGGCTCTCGCAGCCCCTACTGATTACGCTACCAAGAAACCCAATAGATCGCAGATACACAATGGTTACGCCTGGATCTCCCAGGAAACATCCGTACCCGTAGGCCGCCCCCCAACCTTGCGATTACGCCATGAAGTTGTGCTCGTAAGACCATGGAGATTGCTATGGAATTCGATCGAAACTCGAGTATCATATCCGGAAAACCAAAAATCAGAGAAATATCGATAGAATGAATCCACAATGTGGCCACAAAGCGGATATCAAGGAGAAGGCACTTTCCATATCTTTACTTCGAAAATATGTATCATATAGTACCTTTTCAAATCACTTTCAAATATCATACTTATATAAAGTACATTATATATAAGATTTCATTTTCAAATCAAATACTTTCCAAAATCAATAGTATATCAAATCACACTTATATAGACTTCAATTATATAAGATTTCACTTTTCAAATTGAGTACCTTTTCAAATCCATAGTTTTCGAATCAACATAATACTTATGCAAACCAAATTTTATATAAGTTTGATAACTTCCAAATCAAGTATTTTGTAACACAAGGTTCTCAATTTCAATTTGTTTCTATATCAAAACAGTTTCCAAAATCATAAGTTTAGAAAATAATCCAAATTTCTAAATCAACAAAATTTAAGTCAACCAATTCATTTCCAAAATCAATGGTTTTCAAAATCATCTTATATTTACATAAGGTCCATCTTATACCAGAAATCAAAAATTTTAAAAATAAATTTCGCTGCATGAAGAGCCATATGGGATTGAACATCTTTATTCTTATAATAGTGTTTTGGTCCAAAATATTTGGCAAACATTCACTTTCCATAACCTTCCCATTATGCTTTGGCCGTGACTTTATTCTTTTTTTTCACGTGAAACATCTCATTTTCATTTATCAATTCGACCATTTTAGATCTGAGCAAAAACTTTGGGTAATGGCTCCTTTGTTTCTATACTTTTTCTTCTTATTTTCATATCATTTTGACTTGTTCTCTCCATAGTTTTGCTTGGCCTCCTCCTTGTTTTCCATGGCCATGATCACCACCACCCCCTACATCTCTTCCCTGCCATCACCACCAGCTACTCCTCTGGTCTTGACCAAGGTCGAGCCACCATGATGCCAAAACTCCACAAAAATTGCAACACAAGCCATAAAAACATGTTGTTTGACCACTATTTGTTCACCACTTCATTTTCCACCACCACCACCACCTTAGGCCGCCTCCACCACCTCTGGCCAGACCACCACACACCTTTCCTCCCACTGAACTGACCCATACCCCTCTGACCTGACCCAATTGCCCATGGCCAAGTCCAATTGGATGAACAAAATCACACTATTTTGCCTTAAACTCTTCACCTTCTCACTATGTAACTTCCTCCCTATGTTTCACCACTTTGGTCATGCATTCACATGACCAAACCTGAGCCAAAACTTGTTCAAACCAGAGCCAAATAACATCCCTATGCTGAAAAAAAAATAGAGGAAGCAAGGAAAAAGATTTGGCATTCGTATCTCTTTTTATTTAAAAGTTATTCCATTTCAAGTGTATTGAAATTTATGGTTTGTTTTGATTTTTTGTTTGGGTTGTAACACAAGATCTATAGCATTGGATTTTCTCTCCACTCAAGTCCGTAATCTTGTCATTGTGCTTTGTTTTCCGTTGTGTCTTTGGTTTTGTTATCTCCAGCGTAAAAATGTGAGTAAATCTCACACGACATTTTATACTTATACAAATGTGAAGCGACAACAATTGAATGTGTAGAATATTATGTTATGTTATACCTGCTTATGTTATATATTATATGATGTTAAACCAATTTATTTATCTGTCATATCATCTATTACTGATATATGTTGATAACTGTTCATTTATATCTGTTTATCACACTGCAAGTTCCCTGTTACTATAGAAATCACTATGGGTTGAAATGATACATACCCGAACGGACTTTAGAATAGGGAAAAATCGTTATGGGCTGAAATGATAGGCCTGAACGGTTTTTATTTAATTTATTTTGACTTGTGATTGCGGGTTTGAAATGATAGAACCCGGATTTTTGCTTTTTAAACTGCGGATTGAAATGATACATATCCGTATCACTTGACCTAGGTTAGAAAACTATATACAGGCCCGTGGTTATTTTTATAAAGTGTTTTTTTGAATATTTTAAGTATTTTAAAATGTAAATATTATGATAATTTGATTTTTATTTTAATTTAAAATGATTTTATAAAGTGTTATTGATTTTTCTATAAATTAAAAATAGTTAAATAAATAAATGTTTAAAAGTTGAAATTTGAAGTATAACTTAACTTGGAAAATATGAAAGTGTTTTAAAATAAAATTTAAGTTAAGAAAATAAAATGGAATTTAAATAAAATTATGAAATGGTAAACTTAATTAAAATGTTAAGTAAATGAAATATTATAAATTTTACGTTTATTTTATAAGTGAATTATTAAAGATTTGATAATTGTCTGTGAAACTTTCACTTTGTAAAATCATAAATTAAGGGTTATTTAAATGATTGTTTTTAAAGTAAGAAAATATGATTTTTATAAGTTAAAATGGATTTAAATAAATTTTAATTATTTATGAAATTGTAGTGAATGTTTGGAATTTAAATTGACAGCATTCCTGAAATGCTATCATTTCTAAAGTTAAAGATATTACAGCATTTTGTAAATGCTATAATAGATATAAATGAACTAAATGGCTAAAATGAACAAAGTGTTGCAGTTGCTGAATTTAACTAAAGTTTTATTTGAAATCTAAACCCATTACAGCATCTAAATGCTGTCTTTTGCTAATTGAATTGTTTTTAAACATAACTTTCCGTAGCATTTTCTAAATGCGGCAAAAGTTGAAATTTCACTGTTTTAATAAATTTAAGTGAATAAATGAATTCTGAAATGGTAAAATTTTGAGAATTGAATATTGACTATTAAATATAATAACTTCATTTTTAAATGATTTAAATGGAATGATTTGATTTGAAATATTTTGGTATTTTGAAATGGATTTGAAATGATATTTGATTTCGAAGTATAAATTACCATTTTGGAATTTTAACCACGGGATGTAATTAAATTGATGGTTTTATGGATCCTTAAAGGATGGGCGATCCCAAGCATCCTTTAAGTTATTATGCATTGCTATTACAGTTCACTTGAGTTGGTTTACATTGTATAAGTATATATGTCCTGACTCGAGTGTTTTGTGTTTTGCTTTACGCTCGGGTCAGCCTGAGAATCACAGCTTTGGAATTTATCTTCTGGTGCTAGAGATTTGCTGGAGCTTATCTGTCCATCTGTTATTTCTTATCTTCAAATCCAGTTATTTATTATTCGGTATTGTCTCTGTATATTGATTTATGTATCCTGACTTCTATTGTATCCATTTTTAAACTATGATATTTTATATATGTTTTGAGAGTTGTATATAGTAGCTTCATGAACTACTATGGTATTTATTTTTGCTGCGAGTTATTCTGATTTTCTGTGTCTGTGATTCTGTGTTTGATTTTATTTGCTCCAAATTTTATTACAATCTGTTATTTTGAATTATTCAAGTCAGACAAGTGTGGATTATTGTCGATTTGAATGGTCCAAAATAGTGGGTCGTCACATTTGGTATCAGAGCTTTGGTTTTAGGCAAACCTTAGCCTGCGGAGCAAAAACTCATTAGAGATAGGGTAGAAATACCCTAGAATGAGTGAAATCAATCTCAGAATCATTCCTTTGTGAGAGAACGTATTTTCGAAGTATAAAATGATTTTCAAATGATTTTTAAAGGATTTTTAAAGGTTATTTTGATATAAAAATTTCTTGTTTTGAAAGAAAATTTTCTGGACTTTAACCCTTTCGTATCCACCTTGTTAGTAATTTCTTTGATTAGGATTTCCTTAAAATTCTGAACTTCTATCTTAGTTGGGATTTCTTCGATTAGGATTTCTTTGAATTTTGGAACGCTCCCACTTGTTCTGAAATCCATTCCTGTCTCCCCTAATTGTATTCTTTTGATTTTGGAGCATTCCATAACTCCACTTTGAACGACCTCTATAAAGACCGGCGATTCCGCCAAACTTTGAATGATTTGTAAAAGGGTGAAACACCCTTATAATTGGCATTGATTCACCGGAGATTTCTGTATCCTCGGTTTACGATGTTTTCTATATTCTGCTATATTTAGATTCTATCTCTGGCGATCGAAGGTCGATTTTCCTTAGATTTTCGCATCGATTATATTCCTGAAGTCACGGTTGACCCTATTAAGGTCGCCGTGATTAATATAGGCTTATCCATCTTCTATTTGGTAATTTAATTTATCTCATCTTCGTTCGAGCTTATCTTCGAATCAGAATTCTATTTAATTAGAGTTCCTCTAAATTTGAATCTCTGTTTTGTTTTGAAATCCATCCTTGAATCATTCCTTGGAAAATTTGTAGTTGATTGTCTTTTGAAAATTGTGCATTAATCGAAGTTGTTATTTTGATAAGGATGACCATATGTTTATATAAAGGTGAAATGTTTTCGATAAGGATTATATACCATTTTAAAATTGAGAATTTAAAGTTTTGAATGGATTTGAAATTTTGAAATTTATATAAGAAATGGTTTCATATAAAACAATTTATAACTGAAGGTTTTGACTCTGAATTTGAGTGATTGAACTCCGGCATTTTGGAACTGGTTTTAAGATTTTGAAATAATAAATAATATGATTTGAAAGTATTTTCCGAATAAGAAATTTTTCAAATGATTTTAATGAGTTTCAAATGATTTCGAAAGAAATTTCAAAAGAAGTTTTCGAGAAAATAGAAGTCCAGAACCCACTTATGTCGCTGGAAAATAATTTCGGTGATGAATGCATGCATCATCGACATTGATTTTCGAGTTTCTGAGTGAGGGAGAGGCCACTTCGGTAGCTTTGCTATGCGATTGATTTGTGAAACAATTTTGATTTCAAATTCCGAAGTGTGATGTGATATTCGAAAGATATATGTATATATATATTTGAACAATTTGAAATGAGCCGGTGTTCGGTCCTTGAGTTTTGGATCTGATTTGATATAACCCTATCTTTTGGAATTGATTTACTGATTTGTTGGTGATTTCCAACTCTTGGATTGAAATGTGATTTCTTCGACTATTTTGAAGGTTTCGAGCACATCCAAATCAAGGTTAACTTTTCAAAAGCTAAGAAATTTTGAAGTATAAAGTATACAAGTTTGGTATGTATGTTTAAAATATGTAGTAATATGATTTAAATAAGTTGAAACTATTTTGAATTTTTCTAATATGAAATTTAGATTTTTAATGTTTTGAAAAGAATTTGGTCTTCAAAATATTTTGAATAAAATTTAGTTAAATGTTTTAACTTAGTAACATCTTTATAAAACTATATATTTAACAAGTTGGAATAGATACATAAGTTGTACGTATGCTGTTTTATTCGCATAATTAATTTGATCCAGATTTGAGTACACAAGTTTGAGGTGAATTACACCATTTGGTGTTAGGATTTTTCATTCGATTCTTGACGACGAATATTTGATATGGATTTTGGGCTTGATTCTAGGATTCTCTATCATAGTATATGGCTATGCAAGGAGACTGATGGTTTCTAGTCAAGAAACCATATCAAAATCCGCATTAGGGAAGTCCAATGGACGATACTAGTTCGAAAGCGAACTTGTGTGATCGAGCGAGCGATCGAATGTGACTTTGCGAAACGATGACATATGTACATCTTATATTCTAATATCATTGATATACTTGCCGCTGAAATTCGAAGTTGTTGGGTTGGATATCTTTGTAATTTAATTCGAATTTTTCTTTAATGAAAAACTACTATCAATTTAAGACCATTTTTCAAAACTATTTTTCGTTTATTCTTCTTAAAACAAACTATTTTAAACTATTTTATTTACAAAACTATTTTACAAACTATTTTTTTTTATACAAAACTATTCTAAATTAAAAATCTTTTAGTAAGCAAAGATGTTCAATTCCATATGGCTCTTCATGCAGCAAAATTTATTTTTGAAAATTTTTGATCCTTATATAAGATGAACTTTATGTAAGTATAAGATGATTTTGAAAACCATTGATGTTGGAAATGAATTGTTTGACTTAAATTATATTGATTTAGAAACTTGGATTATTATCCAAACCTATTATCTTGGAAACTTTGAAACTGAAGATATTTAAATTGAGAAGAAATAATTTGGTGGAATTGTATATGATTTTGAAACTGAACTGATATTGAAACAAATTAAAAATTGAGAACCTTGTGTTACTAAATACTTGATTTGGGAGTTATCGAACTTATGTGAAAATTGGTTTGTATAAGTATGATGTTGATTCGAAAACTATGGATTTGAAAAGGTACTCAATTTGAAAAGTGAAATCTTATATAATTGAAGTCTATATAAGTGTGATTTGATATACTTTTGATTTTGGAAAGGTATTTGATTTGAAAAGAAAATCTTATATATAATGGACTTTATATAAGTATGATATTTGAAAGTGATTTGTAAAGGTACTATATGATACATATTTTCGAAGTAAAGATATGGAAAGTGCCTTCTGCTTGATATCCGCTTTGTGGCCACATTGTGGATTCATTTTATCAATATTTCTCTGATTTTTGGTTTTCCTGATATGATACTCGAGTTTCCATCGAATTCCATGGCGTTACCCATGGTCTTACGAGCGCGACTACATAGCGCAACTGCTTGGCTGAGATGGCCTAGGGGTACGGATTGTTTCCTAGGGGATCCAGGCGTAACCATTGTGTATCCTGCATCTATGTAGGTCGCATTTGTAGCGAAACCGCCTGGCTGAGATGGCCTAGGGGTACAGATTGTTTCCTGGGGGATCCAGGCGTAACCATTGTGTATCCTGCATTCTACTAGTCATCATGGCGTAACTCGCATGGCTGAGAAAGCTTACGGATATGGATTGTTTCCTGGGGGATCCAGGCATAACCATTGTGTATCTGCGAATCATGGTTAGACAAAGGTTTTGTTTGTTTTTGTTTGGATTGTACTTTCTATATCTGGTTTTAAAAGTTTTCCAGTATTTGCACTGGGTGTTGAAACAGGTCTACGAAGTACCTGGAGAATTATAGCTTTGCGCCTGATCAACGCACTGCCAGATTCTGCAGGAACGAGGATAAACTTGTTAAGACATCGAGTTATAAAAGTATTTTGATAAAATATTATATAAAGGATATTTGATCAGTTATTTCTTTTTCTAAAGATTTAAAAGTGTTTCAAATATTGTTTACTTCTTAACTAACAAGTTGAATTTAAAAGACTTTTATGGATATATTAAAATGGATTTAACCAAATTATTAAGTATTAAAGAATTCCAATTGAAATTTATATGGTTTTAAATTAATGGCTCATCCTTGTCTTTCGTCCTATTTTCCCTTCTAGTTATTCCTATTCTCCACCTTGTTAAACTTACCTATAACAACAGTTATCAGGTATAATTTCAATCTTCTTGTTATCTTGTCTTAATCTTATTTCATTATATCTTTTCTATGCTTTTCCCGTACCTCATTCCTTTTCGGGGATGAAAAGTTATCAGTGGGGGAGAGTGTAACAACCATGTATTGTGTGATTATTTTAATTGTATATTTTAATTATTTTTAATTGAATTTCCTGATTTGAAAACTTTATTTTATTTATTAAAATGAATAAATTTTGTTATTTTAAATATAAATTTTGATTTTGATGTGAATTAGAATTCCAAACATGACTAAATAGAATATTTTCTAGAAAAATGAATTTTGGTCAATATGGTCAAACTTTGGCTTTTAAATTTAAAGTTTGAAAATTTGAATTTTATCTTTGATTATGAAAGTAAATAAAATTTCAAGAATACTGCTTTTCGTTTCGTTGAAATCTGATTTATAATGTGAAAGTTATGCCCTTTTAAATATTGTGTGTAATTTGCTGTATTTAACAAAATTGTTTATTTTAAATTATATAAATAATATTTTATTTGGTCATGTAATGTTCTAATTTATGTTTATATGGGTAAAATAACTTGTTATGTATATATTTTGGTTTTAAAACATTTTTCAAAGTGTAATTGACATTTTCCAATGTCAGTTGTATTCTGTTGATAAATTTTAATCTCCAGTTTCAATAAATTAAAGGAATTCTTTATTTATTTCTCTTTTTCTTTAAGATCTTATTTTATTCTCATTCCCACTTTATTTTGTTCCTCATTTTTTTATTTGACCTTTCATTTGTTTTAAAGTGAAATAGAAATTTTCTAAAACTAGTGATATTCTATTTGTAATTTTTAAATCCTGTTTTGAATTTTTAAACAATTTCTTTAGTTCTTTTTCTAATTTCTATAAATTTAATTATTTATTTCATTTTGAAAATATAAATGAATTATTTTACTTCACATTTTTGTTTTAAAATATTTTTAAAATGAAGTTGTTAATTTTCCAAAGTCAATAGTGATTTATTTGTAATTTCTGGACCCTGTTTTCAATTTTTAAGCAATTTCTTATATTCTTTTTCCATTTTCTTTAAAATTAATTATTTATTTTTATTTTATATTACTTTGTTTCGGTTCTAAAGTCAAATACTAATTTTATTTTGTTTTATTTGAATTAAAGAAAAAGGAAATATGAAAGAGTTTAAAATGCTTTAGAAACTGAAGTCCTTTCACCTCCTTAAGTCTTTGCCAAATATTTTGAGAATTAAATTTCCGGTGCTTTGAAATTTTTGTAAATGGTTTGAAAATAATATATTCTTATGTGAAAGTAATTTGAATAGAAGTGATTTACAAATGATTTGAAAAGAAAAAAGTGGTGTATTCCCCTCTTGTCATTGGGAAATAATTTCGGTAATGAGTGCACGTATTATCGACGTTTATTTTTCAAGGGTCTGAGTGGGGGAGACCACTTAAATGCTTTCTGTACTCTTTTGGATTAAATAGAAATTGAATTGAAATTTTCTAAAGTATGAAATAGAAATAAGTATATATATATATACACACTTTTTTGAAAAAAAATGGTTTAAATCGAATCCGGAGTTGAAATTCTTAAATTCTCTAATAAGGAATGATTTTAATTATTAAACTAAAGTAAATCTTGAATTGTTAGAAACTTTTGAATTGAAAAAGGTGAAATTGAATTTAAGTGTTAAAAAAAAAAATTGTAGTAGTAACCCTTAATTTGGAAAATAATAAATTGGAAATTTATTTAATAGGTATAACACTCAAATTAAATGAAAAGAAGTTGTATATTGTTTAACTACATTCTATTTGCATAGCTATAACTTAGCTAATACTTAAAAAGTTTAAAATGCTAATAAGGATAAGTAAATGAATAATATACAAGTGTGATTGCGAATAATAAAATGTGAAGATCTATTGATAGTTGTAAATATAAAGGAAAATTAAGTTGTAAAATGAATTAAATTTAAAATTAAGTAAATATAAAATTAGTAAATGGAAACTAATTAAATTTGAATAAAACTAAATGTCAATAAACTTGGAAGTGTATGAAATTAAAATTTTGACTTGGAAATGTATAATTGATTTAGTGTAGATTTTGGATGGATGTTAATGTTTGATATGCATTGGTTGTTAGATGGATGGTAATTGATTAAATAGAATTCATTAGTGTAAATGGAATTGAATAAACGGAATAAAAATTTTAAATAATTAAATTCAAATTTGAAGCAAAGTGAAATTAAATATAATTGAATTCAAATTAAATTGAAGCAAATTGGCTTAAATTTAAATTATGAATGAAACAAACTTCAATAAATCGGAAACAAATCGAATGTAAACTTATTTCATAGATAAATAAGAAAATAAATGACTTTGTGTTTATGATTGTTTCTTTAGAAAATTTGAATTTTGATGGTTTGTACTTTGAAATAATAAAAGCAAATTTCTGGAAAAATCCAAAATTGTCCAATGTATGCTGAAACGAAAACAACCATAAATTTTAAATGACTAGACAAAATTCGACGATCTTAGACTTTTCGGAAAGCTTAGAAACTATAGCACGACTTTTGTTTAGAGTGTCTTGAGAAATTCCTTCATTTACATAGTTAAAAATTTGAATCTTCTCGCTGGCCTGTGTAAAAAGGAAGCAAAATCAGTAGCATATACCCTTAGTATTTTCACCATAACGTTTTACTGGTTTATCGGATTTTAACGATCTTTCCCTTTCTGGAAAGCTTAGAACTTAAGCTAAAACTTTTGTTTTAAATATTTTGTGTTTTTCTGTCATTTAGAGGGTTGAAAACGTGAGTGAACGTCGCTGACCTGCGCAATTCATTGCCCAGGCTAAGGTGTATCCATTTAGTAAAACGGCCGTAACTTTTGAACGGATGGTCCGAATTTGATGATTTTGGACATTCCGGAAAGCCTGAAACGAATGCAACAACTTTTATTTAGATTATATTTTAAAATTTTATCATTTAAGTGACCAAAAACTGGGATTTGATCGCTGTCCTGAATTTAAAATTTTCAGTTTTGAAGTTAAATACGTTATATATATGTTGTATATGCTAAGCATTTCGATCTATTTTCATATGCATTATTCTCACTTGGTTGTTGAGTATTTTAGTAGGTAGCAAAGGGTTGCGCTTCGCTTGTGGAGCTCGCTTCTGCGCTAATAAAAAAATGTAAGTTAAATTTCCAATAGAAACTAATAAGGTACGTATTCGGATTATATATCGTATTTTGGTATTATATATTGTTTCCCGTGGTTTGGGATGCCTCCTCTTTGAGATGAGATGTATATTTGTGATTATATATGTATTGTGATTTTTCCGGACTCCGTCGTACAAAGGAGACTCCGCCGAAATTTTTCGAAATTTTAGGACTTAGAAAATTTTGTGAAAATTGGATTTCTAAATCTATAGTAAACTATTTATTTAAGTTATGTTTTCTAAGTTGAGTAGAAATTTATTATTAAATATATTATATGATAATTCCTTACTACACCCTTTCGTGGACGAAATGTTTTGAGTGGGGGAGAATGTAACGACCCGTATTTTTCTACTATTTATGCTATTGAATTTAAATGAATTTTTATTATCATTATGGTTAGAAATAAAAAATCTAAGGATTTAAGTGGTGAATTTCACAACCTGAACTTAATTTAATTGATAAAGTGATTAATAGAATGTAAATATAATGTTGTAAATTTAATAGAATGTAAAGTATTTAAAAACCTTAATTAATGTGTTCAATTGATAGAAGTACACATTTAAAAACGTAATATTCATTCAAATTAAAATGTAAATAGGTGTATATTAATGTAATGAAATAAAATTAGCGTTGAATATGGAATTATAAATCTGATTTGATTAGTAACGAACTTATAAATGCAAATTAATATACGTGGCTTGTTTATAATCGGAATTTAACGTTTTGTTAATATAAATTGTAATTAAATCTAAATTTAACGTTTTGTTAATATAAATGAAAGTAATAATCGGAAATAATGTTAATTTTGTTATAAAATGACAGTTGGTTGAATAAAAGGAATGCAAAATAAAGTGGTCAAAATATTGGAAATCAATAAGAGTTAAATAAACCTTTATGTTATATAAATAAGAATTAATGCAGTAACTAATTTAGTGCAAATAAATTTATGGAACGAATGTTAAGATCTTAATTGATGGAAATTAATAATTGGAGATAATGTAAATTCCATTTAAATATGACTATTGGTTAATGTAAAGATTTTAAATCAAGATTTATTAATTTATTTGAATGTAAAGAATTAAGGTAATTGAGTTTATTGCAATTAAGTAGAATTAAACATTTATTATTACGTTAGTTGAAAATTAAGTGAAATGGGAAAATATTAATGCGATAGTTTTGAATCCAATGTTAAATCCATCTATTTGACAATAATGAATGGAATAATGATTTGTTAATCTAAATTTAATAAATGGGTTTTTTGAGAATTTAGTTTATAATTTCTAAATATAATGAAGTGGAGAAATTAACACTGCAATTGATAGATTTATCAACATTTAATTTACATCTAAACTTGTTTAAATTTTGTAAATGATTAGGAAATATAAAAGTGATAAAATTGTCAATTTTAAGATTGAAATTTAAAATTGGATTTTATTAATTAATTATTAAATTATATAATTAATGGAAAAATAGCCATTTCAACCACTGACTCGAATTTCGACGAAAAAAGTTTCATCGGATCCGTAACGGTGAATTATTGTAGGATTTCAAGTTTCGTATCGATCGGACTTGTCGTTTGATCGTACGAACTCGAAACGCCTTGAAATAAATGCAATTGAAATCAGTTTGGAAAATATTGTTTTTAGCATAACTTCTTCATACGATGGAATTTGGACTTGAAACCTTTTCCATTACGTTTAGAATATTTTTAAACATCTATTTTGATATATGGGTTGACCCAATTTCGTTCCGGAGTCAGAACGGGCTTTTTGGGCCACTTTGTCGTTAGCGCGTACATCTATCTTCCCCGCTCCATTCTATTTCAAATTTGTCTATAAATACCCAGTTATAAACTCTAGCCTACTCCTATTTCTAATTTGTTGTATGTATATTCCAACTATCTCTCCTCCTCAATGGCAGACAAATACCTAATATCAATTGCAATTCAAAATCAAAGCCAAGATTCAAACTCCTCAAAAAAATTCAAATAAATTATATATCGAGGCTTTCGATGTACGCATCTCAAAACTGAAATTCGTTTTCCGATTCGATGCATCGTTTGTCCAAAAATTCTAAATCAATTTTCGACCGTTCATCGTGCGTCGATGAACATCGACGGATCGACGAACTATTTCTGGGTTTTGGAGAGTGGACGATGGGGAGTTCATCGGTATGCTCCGTTTCGCGAATCAACAGTTAGATCTTCGGCAAAATTTCGATTAGGGTTTCAGTTGAGGGTGGCGGCCGCATTTTTTCCGGCGAAGTGGTGGTCGTGGGGGGTGCCGTTGGGTGTGGTTTGGCGAGTAGGTGGCGATGGTGTAGGTCGGCGTTGCTGTAGATGGCCGTGGCGACGAGCGTTCGCGGTCAAATTTCGGTCAAACATGGGTTAATGGGTTCGAACGTTCTGCCAAGGGGCTGCGTTTCCTAAGATGCTAGTGACGATGACGTGGCAGGGGAGGTAAAGTGTTCTTCTTTTTTTTAATTTTTTTTTTGAAATTCGTACACTCTAATCGTCATAACTTTCTCATACGAACTCCAATTCACGCGCGGTTTTTTGCAATAGGATCGTATCTAAATTTCAGACGTTTCGGCGCATGTTTCGTTCAGATCTGAGACTGTGAAATTTTGGGCCTTATTAACGGGCTTTGAATCAAAGGTGTGTTTTAACCACTCACGCTTGACTAAATATGTTATGTTAGTTAATTTGAATTCATTAGTTAATATGAATGTTTCTGGTTGCTAGTTAGTAGTTTAAAATTGACGTTTAGTTGAAATTTAATCGAATTGGATTAAATTGTTATTTAAATTAATGTTGAAATTTAATTGTTAGTTAAATACCCATCTATGATAACCAGTTATTTGTTATGACCTGTTGATTGAATGATGAATTATGATGTTTGTTTGATGGTTGATGTTTGGTACGTTAAAATTATTATTCCAATTAAATATGACATTCATTGCCGTTAATATCCATTCGATTTAATATTAAATTCCAATTTGCAAGTTTATACCTGTTAATAATAATAAATAGTCTATTGATGTTTATTGATTGATGTTTGAAATGTTTGAATTATTATTTCAGTTAAGTATGACCTTATTTCATTTAATCGTCATTTAATTAGCATGAACTTATAAATTGCCAGTTAATAACCGTTATCGATAATCAATTAAATTATGTTATCTATTGTCTGATTTGGATGATGATGTGATGGATGTTTAACTATTGATATTTGGATATTTGAATGTTGTGTTTATTTTATGTTGTTCTAATACTGCAAGTTCCGATAGTGTTTATTTTATTTTATATTTATATTTAATTAAAATGGGATCGGGTTGAAATGATAAATACCCAATTAAACAACTTGGCCTAAGATAGACAATTAAAATAAGAAACCCGATTGGTCAACAAATTATTTCGAAATTAATTAACAAACTTAATGGATTTAATTTGGAACTTAAAATGATTTTACCCGAGTTTAAATGAAATAAATTAATGGATTTGATTTGAACTAATAAATTTATTTGAATTGTAATAGAATAAATAAATGAATAATTTTGAGTTTATATGGAATTGGATTATGTAAAATTTAAAGTTAAGTAAAAATTTAAGATCTATAGACTTGGTTTTGGTTAAACAGATTTGAGACTTGATAATGAAATTTAATTTAAGATTAAATGGAATTTGACATAAGTGGAATTTAAACTAAGTAAAGTTTGCGAATTTGATTAAGTGATAATTTAAATATAAAATGATTTTCAATTGAGTGAATTAGTTTAATTATGATTTTGTAACTTGGTTACGAAGTTAAATTGTTTTGAAACTTGTTGAGAAAAATAAAATTGTGTTAATTAATCAATGAACTAAATAAAGTGAAATAAGATTCTTTAATAGAAATTGAATCTGATTTTGTAAACGGGTTAACTAAAACTATTTTGATTTAAAGGGGATTTAGTTAATGAAATTGATTTAACCGAATTTATAATTATATTTAATGAAGTAATGAATGTAAACATAAATGTGAATGAATCGAATTTTGTTTAAATGATTTTGAATTAAATTAAGAATCAAATTAAATCCATTGAATATGAAATAAATTTAATAAGTGAAATTGGAATCTTATTAAACTGAAATTGAATACTTGAATTGATTTGCTAAATAAATGTTGAACTAAATTTATTTGGAAATATGATTTAACCATTGAAACGAATTGAATTATGAAATAATCAAATTTGAAAGTAAATTTGAAGTTGACTTTTGATTTGATTTGGTTTGAACTTTAAATATTAAATGACCATCGGTGTAATAATATGTAGTTATTAAAGAGACCGGGATCGGGTATGGACATACTCTCTGTCGATACCGAAAACCACTTTAATTACTAATATACACAGAGTGTTGATCCAGAACGAAGTGGATAGTTTTGGTGAACGCGTTGATTGAAGAAAGAGAACGATTTTGGATGACCCCTGACATGACTAAAACTGGATCCCAGCCGGGCCATTAAGGTTCGCCACCTCTAGCGGACACACTTCTTCGTTACCATATCTATTACTTTTGTGATTCGATTTGGGTGCACCCCTCGATTATGGAAGTGTTGTTTTGTGGTGTTGGGGTAGTAGCTGCTATGCCCAACATCAGTCCGGATGACGCAACTACTAGTATCCTAGTTGGTATCGCCTCATGTACCTTGTCATACTGATTATCCTATTCGCGACCACTACGATTTTGATTTGTGTTATACCTATGGGGTACCCTCTGATAACCACTAGTTTACGGTGGGGCTTACGGTGTTGTATAGGCTATGACATTTATAAACTGTGTTAAGGGTGGAATAGGCCATGGCTTAACGCTAGGAATGATATTTTACTTTATGATAGACATTATTGTATATAGCGTATTCGATTACATAGTAGATAGTTTAAAGGATCCTTAGGAGATGGAAATCCCGAACATCTCTTAAGTTAATGCGCGCATGTTAAACATTGGATAGGAGGTGTCTAAAACCCGTAAACATCTCCGACGCCCTCACACTCATATTTACTTATTCGATTTAACCTACATGAGATATTTTAGTCCTGACTCGAGTGTTTTGTCTTTTCATTACGCTCGGGTCAGCCTGAGCATTTCAGATTAGGTTGAAGATATATTCTGGAGGACGAAGACGGAGTTTGGTATCACGTCATTTGTATTCTACTACTGTATTATTTTTCCACTGCATTGTTGTATTATATTTGATGTGTATGTAACTCTGATTTGTGATGTATAATAATAATCAAATGTATTTATTTAACAGCTTCATGAACTGTTATTTTATTATTATATCTTATTCCTTCCGCTGCGAGATTTTGTATTTGTTTCTATTCTTTCTTATCTATTTCTTATTTACCCCAATAACTATCTGTATTTTGGATTGTTTGAGTCGGCATGTGTGTATGTTTTGTCGACTTGAACGGTCAAAAATGCAGGTCGTTACAGAAACACCCCACACCCCTTAATATACCCAAAAGGACACATTAAAAGGCATGGTGCGTTGTAGGTATAACTAAATCTAACAGAGACTAAGATTCACAAGACAAAAATAGATAAAAACAACAGAAACTTAGAATAATAACTTAATTAAAACAAAACTTCATAATTGCTTCATAAATAAGTCAAATACGAAATACCATATACATGTCTAAAATCCAATATGTCTCATGAAACAAAAACTCATAGTCTCAAAAATCAGAGAACATAATATCCCTCATAATAAGCCAGTACATAGAAAGAACAAAGCTAAAAAATAAAAGAAATACATAGTAGAAATCCCCTCCAAGAAAACTCCAAGCAACAGCAATCTACTGACTTCTCCCTTGATTTCCTATGGGGGGAAAAGGAAAAAATAGAGGAGTGGGTCAGACTAAAAGTCTGGTGAATGATAGTAATTACTAGAGTCTTTAAGCAAGATAAAAGTAATAGACTCTACAATAGTTCTACCATAAATAAGGATAACAAAGGAAATAGGAAAGAAATAAACTGGAAATAAGTACGATTAAATATTGCTCAATTTATAAGATAGGTTAACTTTGATTGCATGCACTTGTACTTGATTTCTGCTTTGATAGGCTGAATTCCAAATCCTGTAATTAGGATGTAACCCTACTCCTACCCTTTTTGATCGGTCTACTACTCCATAGACCTTGCTGCGGACCAGACGCTATATAAATCCCTACACAGTAGCCAATGATATCTACGAAAGATGCACAGAGAAACCACTGTGGATCCGGACGACAAATATAGCTCTCAACATAGAAGGCAATGGTGTCTACAACTCTTAAGGGTAGGCCTCACCTCTAATATATAGCTCTCTACACAGAAGGCAAGGATTAACATTTAGGTGTTAGGACTCGTCGGTCTTGGAATTCTGAGATTGAGTTTGCTCAACAAGTCATTGCTTCATAGACGATGAATAACACTTTATCAGTTGTAACGTATACAACTCTTAATCTATGGTACCTTGTCCTAATTTCACTTTAACCATGAGTTTGCCCAACAAATTGAAATGAAATTATTCGCTTGTACTTACCATATTGCAACTGCCTAAGTATGGTATATGTACATTGAGTTTTCTCAACGAATACATATAGTTATCTTACCTCGTCTATTTAATATATTAATAATACTACACGTAAACTTTCTAGCTTGAGTTTGCTCAACAACAAAGGAGTATAAAAGTGATTTATTAATATGCACGCACACACATGGTAGAGGACAACATTATATTAAAGATTTGTAATCTTCAATATATTATATTGACTGATATTGACTTACGGTATTTCTTATGAACTACCCTCGCGATTCAAGTGTTGGACACATCGGAAACCATGGTATACATACATTTACGTATATATTTATTTCTTAAGTCTATTTTGGGTTTTTTATTTTGCAAAGTAAGTCGGTTTTATAGTAGACCATCCACTTTTATTACTAAACAACGTATTATAAATGGAGAAAGAAAAAAAAGAAACAAAATTTATAAAAACATAAATAGCCAAACAAAAACCAAAAGGAAACGGCCCATTGTAAAAGTTCGCTTAATGCCCCAGCAACTAGAGTGTTAAATCGAATTTAAACCCTAAACACGCCTCGATTTTGCAATATTTTTGAAACAGAGAAGAAATAAGGAGACTAGTCCCCTTAAACAATATCGCATGCCTTTTTTCCATATCGCCACGAGAACTTTCTTCAACAATCTAAGAAGGACAGTCGAGGCATAAGATCTCCATCTGGTTGCTTTGAAAATTGTTATCCAATCAGTAATGCGGTTTCTTGTAGCATAATGAAGGTTGAAGTGGTGTAGAAGTCTTTTCCACAATTTGTGCACATACAAGCAGTTAAAAAATAAATGCCCTATATTTTCAAAAGCTCGAGTGCATCAAAAGTAGCTGAAACAATTTATAATTTTTGTACGTAGAAGATTGTACTGTGTGTGAATCGCATTATTGATACTTTCCCACATTAACAAGTTTTCTTAAGGTTTTGAATTTGATTTCCAAATTCTTTTATACCATGGAAAAATGTTAAGTTGTTGATCTTTCAGCAGGGCTTTGTATACAGTTGAAATGGAGTGACTGCCTATATTATTCCAGTGAGTATTCAAATTTGATAATGGGGTGAAATAATTTTTGAATTGTATTTCGTAAGGTTCCGACAATAGTAGAGCCAGCATGAGGTAAGATAATAGTCCTATAGTGAAAACAATCATCAGCTATAGCTATCTTAGGGATACCAGAAATGGCACGCAGATTATAATCTATTAATGAAGAGAGAATAATACCATATTTACTTCAGGGAGAATGCCAAAAGGACTAAAGAAGATTGCATTTGATTATGCAAAGACATATATTTCTGACCTTCAGAATGCTTCTCCAAAAGTAACTTGAATCCAAAGGAATATCCATGGTACAGAAATTTCTATTTTTTAAATTATAATGTAAATTCCATGTAGCCCACAAACTGTTATTTTTGTTGAGAATTTGATTGACATAGTGGGATGTTGTTGCTTGATTCCAGAGTTACAAATTAAGAATGACAAGCCCCCAAAATTTGAATTGCAACCGTGTTCTTTTGTAAGATATAAGGATTGGCTTTTGGAACATGGATCACCTTGCCATAAGAAGTGGTTAAATGCCCTATTTAACATAGTGATCAGCTTAACTGAATGATGAAAATTCTAAAATAGTACGTATACATGGCAGTAGCTATACATTTGATGATCACAAGTCTTGGTGCTTGAGATAAACTGCTACTTGGCATTGAATATAACCTAGAAACAATTTTTTCAAATAAAGGCAAGCATTGGGCAGTTGAAACCCTAGAAGCGCACATAGGAGCTCTAAGATAAATAGCTTTAGCATTAAGAGGTTGCAAACCAGATAACAAAATAATTGCATTGGCTACATTGAAAGTTACGCCCGCAATGCCAATTTGAGGCTTCTATTTGTTAATGTTCAAGCCAGTTATAGCTTTATTATGTCCAAAGCTTTAAATGTATTTATAATGGAATGGACAGTTGGTTTAGTGAATAATAACAAGTCATTAGCAAACATTAATGTGGAGATTTTATGCCCTTTGCATTTTGGGTGATTTTTAATCAGTTTATCATCAACACACCGATTGATCAGATAAGTAAGCAATTCTATGACAAAGATAAATAAATAGGAAGATATGGGATCTCCTTGTCTAATACCTTTATTTGAGCTAAAATAGCCAAAGGTTTCCCCAATCAATGATAAAGATATCTTAATAGATGATATACATGTATGCAGCCAAGCTAAGAAAGGGAATGGGAAGTTTATCTTAGACATTATAGAAATGATAGCAGCCCAATTAACAGTGTCATAAGCCTTCTAAATGTCTAATTTGAGTACACATTTGGGAGATATATTTTTCCCATCATAACCTTTCGTAAGTTCTTGAGAGAGAAGAATGTTCTCAATTATAGATCTCCCAGGCAAAAATCCAGTTTGGTTGATTGATATTATTGCATTTAGGCAGTCCTTCATTCTACCAAAGATGATATTAGCTATACACTTGTATTTAACATTACAACAAGCAATTAGCCAAAATTGTGTTACATCTTAATGGAGTTCAGATTTAGGAATTAGAGCTGGCCTTGTGTGACTAATGCCATTGAGCATAACGTTGGTTTTGCAAAAATGTAGAATAGCTTTGATAACATCAGCTTTGATAATATTCCAAAAAATTTGGTAGGAATGTGCAGTGAAGCAATCAGGTATAGAAGAACTAGATGGTTTCATTACAAAAATTGCTTTTGTGATCTCTTCATGAGATATTTTCATAATAAGGTTGCATACTTAGGCATTAAATATGGCTGTATGTGAAGATGATGGAGGGGAGAAAAATCAATGTGTGCAATAGAAGAGCCAGATAATAGTTGTGTGTAATAAGGTAAAAAAGCATCCTTTACATCAGCCTAAGAATTTAGGTGAGCTCCATGATGATCATTTAACATATGTATAATAGTGATAGCTTTTGTGAGATTGAAAGGGTTATGAAAGAGTTTAATATTCCTATCACCTCCTTCAGTCTAAAGATTCCTATTTTTCTGCTTAATCATCTCAAGCTCCATTCTAATAATAGTGGCAAGTTGAGAAGTTAGAAGGTGCTCCTTATCTGGTATATCATTGTCTGAAGGATTAGCATGCATAAGTAATTATTGAGATTGCAGCTCTTCCCTAATCTTATTAGAATGAAGATTCCCATTGCGATATTTATTATGTGACCAATCCTTTAACATAAGCTTTGTGAGTTTCAACTTTCTCTAGAGAATGAACATTGGATTACCATATACAGGAGAACTCTAAACCTGAGCTACAAGAGATAAAAAATCAGGTTCATTAGTCTAAGTATTAAAAAATTAAAATAGGAGGGATCTTTTTTGGTACCATGCCCCAGTTCAAAATAATCGGGCTTGTTATCCAGCCTTTTGACCGGCTATATTCAGACCGATTGGATAAGTGAGACTTGATGATAGACAAGGCAAGCAGCCCGGAGAGGTGATCACAGAGACCAGAGATCAAGCATTGATAATAGCATGAAGCAACGATCAAGCGAAGTCGTGAGATAGACTTTTCGGAATATTCTAAGTATGGATTTGAACCTTTCACTAGGCAGGGGATCAGATCGGATCACTATGCCTATAAACAGTCTGAATCAGCAATTCAACTAAAAGGGAATCGATCGATATCTCAAAAAACATAAAGGCAACTATGCAAACAAATCTAGAAACATGAAGCTGGCATAGTGGGGACCCACCATGGCGATCGCATGGTGCCATGTGGTAAGGAAGACGATCGACTACAATCGCTCCATATTGGGAATTAGGCCTTAAAATTTTCTGGATGACTTCATCTACATCTATAGATTCTGCCGGCGAATTTTCAGGAAGATATTCGGTTATCTACCCCTATAAATACAGGGTTCATAGATGATTTGAAGGATCTTTAGGTTGTTGTTTTTTTGTACTCTATTGTAATTATGGATTCCAATCTGATCCCTCTTGTACTTAGAAATTCAAGTGATTAATAAATTTATTTCATCAAAATGGATGTAGGCATTCAACGTTGAACCACTATAATCCGTCTGTCGTTGTTCTTTACTTGTTTTTGCTTGTTTCCTCTATTTTAATTTTGATTTCTTCATTTATTTGTCTACATATAATATATTGGGTGTTTGTGCCAACTTTTGGTGCAAACATTTCAGTGCTTTCATTGAGAGTGAATTCTCAGCCTGATTGGATCTCATCATCTACTAGTGGATTCCATATCCACAAGATAGTTCCAAACTTCCACCGATAAGTTTTCGTTTCTACTCAGATTTGAAGAAGATCTAGAAGGAACCTATTAGCCATGGCCAGAGGAAAGTCCACTATTTCCCGTACTGTTGAAGGCAATGACGATGATGGTGTTCGACAAGTTGATCAAAATGTACAACCGACAGCTACCGATGCCCAGAATCTAGCCGAATACATCACCAGAGCTGATTTTGAAGTCCTAATGAAGGAACTGATGGATAGCCGTCCGCAGCTAAAGCAACAAATCTAGGCTAACATTGACCAGATGAACCAGTTGAAAGATCAGCATGGAAAGACAAGGACTGAGCCTACTCCATATTCAGGATAAAAAAACTCCTCACTGATGACTATCACCAAAACAGACGTCGCAAAATGGATGCATATGTAGCTGGAGCATCGGGACGAGATCAGGCGATCGGCTATGGCCGATCAGCACCGATCGGTACCAAACTCCCCAGGGGGATTGGCACTGAACCCTCTAATCAAGGGGGTGATCTTCATGTAGTTGGAGGAGCTTACTTTGGAGGTGTCACGATCGATCAAGGTACTAAGGCTCGGGTGATTGTGATTGAACCGTAGTTGAGAGACGATGATAGAACTGCTGTTCAGGAAATGGATCAAGAGCAAGAGAAACCAAGGCAACGTGGTGCTATCTGGAGGCATGAATCAAGTCGCTCACGTGAGATGGAATACGACTATCGCCTGGCACCAACTTTCCAAACACCAAAATTAATAGCTACGGTGTGGAAACTAGTGAAAGAAATTCAAGGCCTGAGCAAAGATGATTGGGAACTCTCCGGAAGCCATACTCCATCCACCGACAACATTCTATATGCAAATTATCCACGACAATTCCATATGCATATGATGCCTACCTATGTAGGAAAAATTGACCCTAGGTAGCATCTCTTGAAGTATGAATGGTACATGGACTCCATCCGAGCCTCTGATGTAGTCAAGTGCATGTGTTTTCCTAATTTTCTAAAAGATGTTGCGACCATGTGGTTCACCAAGCTATCATCGCGGTCAATCTCTCCATTTGATGAGTTAGAAAAGAAGTTCCTAGAGCAGTTCCACATACATACGACTCACCCCAAGGATGTAATATCACTCTTCAGCTTGGTCTAAGCTCCGGGGGAGTAACTGAAAGATATTCTGTAAAGGTTTAATACAGCTGTTACAGAAGTCAATAATCTGAATGATGATGCAATACTCATGGCACTGACTAGGGAAGTCGACCCTGATTCCAAGTTTGGCGATTGGTTAGTGGGAAAGCCTCCTTCTACGTTGGACCTTTTCTTTGCAAAGGCAGCTCAATTTCTGAGGAAGGAGGAAGCAAAGTGAACCAGGAAGAGAGATGTTGCAGGCCCAAGCACCAAGGGAATACAAAGTAATGTGGCAGTGAAGCCGTCCGGTGATAGTTTAGAGAAATTTCAAATCAATATTCACAACAAATTGAATGAGTAGAAGAAAGATGGTGATAGAAACCATGACTGGAGATGAGATTCCGAGAGAGGGGAGCTGAGGATGCCATCGTTTGATACATACATGCCGTTGAATACGTCGCTAGAGAATGTTTATCCATCAACTTGTAACACTATGCAGTACAGGAAACCACCTCCGAAGGAACCGACAGAGAAGCAGAGATAGTCCAGAAAGTACTATAGATTTCATGAAAGTTATGGACATACCACGAAAATGAGTGTCGCCACCTCTGTGATGTTAGTGAGAAGTAAATTCGAGAAACAAAATTGCAGCAATTTTATAAAGCCCTGCGGGAAGGCAAGCTGGGGACATCTAACCCTAATCGAGGACAAGCTCCACCCAGTGCTGAGGAACAGCGACAGACTGCAGAGAGATTAGTTATTAATACCATTGTTGGAGGACCACATCCAGTCGACAAAAGCTGGAATGAAATGGAGCGTTACATGAACGCTATCAAACATGTTGTCATTGAATGTTGCTCGAGCACGAAGGATGGTGCTCCAGCAAAGCAGCAGCGAACTATGACAAATGGTACGTGTTTTAGAGTAAAGATGTAGGCAAGGTAGAGGCCCCTACGATCGACCCAATGGTGATCTCGACCATGATCGGCCCCGCCTTGGTGAGAAAGATTCTGATTGATTGTGGAAGTTCTATGAATATCATTTTCAAAAAGGCATATGACCAGTTGTTACTGGAAGCCAAAGGTTTGAAACCGTGCAAAGCCCTTATTCATGGCTTTAACGGTATTGCAACTGAAGTAGTAGGCAATGTCGAGCTACCGGTAGAATTAGGAGATGCCAGCCGAAGAAGAGTGCGGGTGCTGCCGTTTGTTGTGATGGATGTGAACTCTCTATACAATGCTTTTCTGGGCTGATAGGCCCTTGCTGAATTCATGGCATCTATCACCCCTTGGTGCTTAACACTAAAATTCTCAACAGAGAACGATGTGGGAATCATCCATGGAGATTAGGCGACTGGCCATGCCTGCTATGTGACTGAGTTGAGAGATGCTCAGTGGAGAAAAAAGAAAGGATGTAGAGAAGTGTCTCTGCATCAAAACTAATGAAACTTAGCAATCAGCATCCTAGCCTTGGCTTGGGCACCACAGTCGGTTCTATAAAGATATAGATCGAGAGATGAATAAGAGGAGCCCAAAAAAACCAAGGCTGCACCCGATGAGCCGACGATCGACAACACGGTCAGCCACACGACCCATCACGGGTCCTGAAATTTTGATCACAGCTCAGTGCAACGATAGTAAAGAAATTAGCTGGCTTTCTCCGAGCGAGTCTTGATGTGTTCGCTTGGACCCATTTTTACATGTGTGGGATCCAACGACTATCGCAAGCCATGCATTGAATATCGACCCGAGGCATGTCTTGGTGAAACAAAAACGATGCAGTATGGATCTTTAGAGGTCCGCTGCACTTAAAGAAGAGGTGGATAAACTCATAAACCATAGGTTTATCCGTGATGCCCTCTACCCAAAATGGGTGTCCAATCTAGTTCTTATGAGAAAGGCTAATGAAAAGTGGCGGACATGCATCGATTACTCAGACCTGAACAAGGCGTGCCCGAAAGACAGCTTTCCACTTCCAAGGATCGACCAGCTGGTAGATTCAACCGCTGGACATAAACTGCTTTCATTCAAGGATGCGTACTCCGGACATAATTAGATCCCGATACACATCCTCGACCAGGAACACAACAGCTTCATTACTAATTTGGGGTTGTACTGCTACGTTGTGATGCCTTCTTGGACTAAAGAATGATGAAGCTACTTTCCAAAGACTGGTCAACCAGATGTTCAAAGACCAGATCAGGCGATCAGTGGAAGTACATGTGGACGATATTCTCGTGAAGTCATGGAGATCAAACAACCACATTGATGACTTGGCGGAGATGTTCAGTGTTCTCCGAAAATATGAAATGAAACTTAACCCCTTGAAATGCTCTTTCGATGTTGCATCAGGGAAATTATTTGATTTCATCGTCAACTCTTGTGAAATTGAAGCCAATCTCGAGAAGATTCAGGCGATAAGGGATATCTAAGTGCCAAAGAAAATCAAGCATGTGCATAGTCTAAATGGGAAGGTCACCGCCCAAAGCCATTTCATCTCCAGAGCCACCGACAGGTGCATTCCTTTCTTTGACTTAATCAGGAGAGGGAAGGGAAACTTTGAATGGACATAGAATTGTGTTGATGCGTTTCAAGCTCAGGTACATCACTTAGAGAGACCCCACATCTTGTCCAAGCCACTAGATCATAAAGACTTGTATGTCTACTTGGCAGTGTCGGTACATGCCATAAGTGCTACACTGCTACGCGAAGAGGATCGGACCCAGAGGCCAGTGTATTATGTTAGCAAGCGATTGACAGGTGCTGAAAGAAACTACCCGAAGTTGGAGAAACTCGCATACTGCCTGTAGATTTCATTAAGAAAGCTCTGGCCTTATTTTTAGGATCACCCAATTAATATCTTTACTAACTGATGTGCATGTAAATGTGCATATACTTACATCCATATTTTATCTCTTTTTATTTAAATAAACATCATATTTGGGCATTTTAACATGTTTAAAACCAAAATTCAATTATTTTCAAACCATCATATTTTCATCTTCATTCAGGGGCAAAATGGTCATTTTGTGCTTGTGTCAATTTAAGAATTTTTACTTGGACATTTTTTGATAATTTTTATAGGAATTTGGATGCATATGGAAGAGGCTTATATGAAGATACATGCATGCACAAATGAAATACAAAGGAATGAAGAGGAAATAATTCAAGTTCAAGATCATGGAGGACCCCACCCACTTACCTAAATGTACAATTACGAGCTAATGGACAACTAAGTGGAGGTTAAAGCTTCATGCACAACAAATGATGGATTAATTAGTGGCTAATGGTTACTTGGTGGCCACACTTCCTAAAGGGCATTTTAGGAAGCCCCCTAAAAAAAAGAATTAGGGTTTTATGCATGTATATATAGCCCTCTTATGTACATGAAAAGATCATCTACTCTTTCATTTTACTTAGGAAATTAAGAGATCAAATTGTAAGCTCAATGTTATATGAAATAAAAATGGCTTCCAAGCCTCTTTTTCCTCTCTTGTCCACATGCTTTTCTTTGTTTTTATGTTAATGCTTATTTCTATGCTCTCTTTCTCTTAATGTTCATAGCTTAATATTTACATTCATGCAAGTAGTGGAGTTTATATTTTTATGCAAGTAGTTAGTAGCTAATCTCTTTTGCTTTCTTTGCTTATTTTCTATTTTCTTCTCTTTTAATGTTGAAATTTACTTGTGTTGCTTCAATGCCACAAATGAGTAGCTAAACCCCTTCAATTTAGGGGTAATGAAGCTCTCAAATATTATGTAATTTCAACATTTGTTATGATTTATGATCTCTTTGTTTGTGCTTTATGAAAGTGAATTTTGATGCAAGTTTATACAAGTGGGTTTGATAGCTTATATTGCTCATGCAAATGAGCTATACTTATTCAACATAAACACAAATTGCATCATCATTTGCTAATCCATTTTTGATTGTGAAGAGAAAGTAAAAATGAAATTCTATGATCTATATTACTAGTTACAATAGTAAATAGATCATACTTAAAATAGCTTTTGCTTTGGCTTCATTTTCATGAGAATTATAAGTGGTTTATTTGTTGTATTATAGTTTGATGGTTTGAGTTATGTTAATTAATAACATAAACAAACCATACTTATGATAAATACAAAAATATTTCACTTAACATCAAAAGCTAGAGATCACAAATTGTTTGTTTGTTGATTTACAAAAATATGAGAGTGGATTTGCCTCTAAATTATTCTCTAGTTCAATAGTTTTTTAATCACATTTTAATTCTAGCTTTAGCTTCCTTTTGTAGTTAACAACTTTCATCTCACTTTGGTCTAATTTGATTGAATATATTTTTAATCTCTTACAATTCCCTACGGATCGACCCGTATTCATCACGTACTACAAAGTGTACGTCGTGCACTTGCGGTAAATTTTATTTCAAAATTCGTTCGGCTATTTTCTAACTCGATAGACATTTAGCCGTCCGGACAAGTTTTTGGCGCCGTTGCCGGGGAATTGATTTGATTTCTGTTTCTATTCATCAAATTATTTTCTTTTGATTTTTGTATGTTTTAATTTTTGTGTGTGTGTGCATTTAAAAAAAATTTGCATTGTGTGTTGTGTGATTGTTGTGTCATTATTGTTGCTGTTGTTTTTTTAGTGTGCTGTTCATTTTACATTTCTACTTTAGAAAAAAAAACCTTTTTATTTCATCATTTTCTATTTTCATTCAGTGTACAAGTTTGTATTCACTGTTTACATTTGTATCACACTTTTGTTTACATTTGTAAATACACTGCCTTCATCCATCATCCCACAAAATTCTCAACATACAAGCAAAAACAGACCACTTCTAACTGCCATAGCCACCCCAACATCCTCTTCAGTTCAGCCACTTGCTGCCCAACTTCCCAGTGCCACCACATCACACATCTGACCAAACTCTACCATCATCAAATACAGCCTTCACCATTCTCTGACTGTTTCTTCATCCATCACCATTGCATACAAACAGTGCATGATATCAACTTCACCATCTTGTTGCCACACCTTTCCACCACAACATCCACCACTGTCAAAACTGCACACAAACCATACCACACATCCTCCCCTTCAGTTCAACTGCATGAAACTGCAAACTCGATTTGCCCGAAACCAAACTGCTGCGACATCACGAAACTCTGACTTCTGCTTACATCCCTGACAAAACTTCTGCATAACTACATCAACATACAAACCACCCATTTCCATCATCAAGAATCCGACCATCGCTACTACAAGACATTTCCCTGCAATCTAACTGCTGCACCACTATCAACAACCTTCTACAACACTTCAGTTCTTCCTCCAGACCCTTCTTCGCAACCTTACTTCACCATACATCCCAGCCATACAACAGCACCCTTACAACATCAACTTACATTGTTCTCACCATCACTGAACTTCACCTCTATAGACAACCCCTGTCCCACTTCGTTCCATTGCCTTTTATTTCACCTATCATTACCTACTACATCACCAGAGCACATTCAAAGATCTGCAATTCAACAACATCTATACTTCACTGCAAACAATTATACTTCAACCACCTTTCCACTACAATATCCACTTCATTTCAAACCCAATATACAACCACAGTATAAACCATGACATCTCCTCACTGTAATAAGTCGTGCGACCCCCAAACGAGCAGCAGCGACTTGCCACCGCAAAGTCTAAACAATCGTCGGATCGAAATCACAACACCCAAACGCCAATCAACGAAATCACGACCAATTTCTTCAATACCCAAATCAACCACGACTTCCTCATCACTGCATCCATTTCCTCAACCTTTGAATTGCTTGTGAAGTTACTTCTGAAGTTGATTATTATTTCGAATAGCTTTCTGGGTTGATTGCGGAGTATTCGTTTGTGCGAAGTCATTGTGATATTATTTCCTTTTTAAAAAAACTATGTTGTGATGTTATTTCGATTTTGATTGTGGATTTCAGGAGTGTTTTATTATTCTGGGTGCTTACTAAACAAATGGGCCGGGTGGGCTTCTAATTTATTTTGTTTTGTTTTGTTTATTTTCATTTTGTGTTCCATTTTCCTTTTGTTTTTTTCTGCTTTTTTTTAAACCAAAAAAAATTGTTCTGTTTCATTTGCTTACTCTCTCCATTTTTTTCTTTTCTTTAAAAAAAACAAGTTGTTTTTATTTTCATTTGTGTTGTTTACACTTGTTGTTTTCATTTGCAAATAGTAAAAAAAAAGGGTTTTCTTAATCTGTTTTGTTTCCCCTTGTAAATTTTTTTTTTAAGTAAAACTTCACTTTTAAGTTTCCTCTCCAAAAAAAAACAAGTTCAACTTTGTTTAATTTTCATTTTTCATTTGTTTTCACTTGTTTTAGTTTTCATTTATTATATTTTCAATTGTTTTGTTTTTCGCTTATTTTGTTTTTCATGTTTGATAAACATACTAAAAAATAATAATAATAAAAATTGTTGAATATATCTTGTTTTTCATTTCAGGTTGCCAAAGCAGATTAAAAGGAAGAACTGCTTGCCCAAAAATAGTTACTGCTTGCTTATAAAAAAAATTGCCGCTTAAAAAAATAATTGCTAATAATCTGCACGCTCTGGTATTGTGCTTTCATCTCTAGTACATTGTTGGTTGCTTGCATTTGCATTTATATATACAAAAAAAAATTCAAAATCCAAAAACAAAAACAAACTTTATTTTAGTTGCATTGTAAATTCACGTTTAATTTTTGTTATGCATCCATCTCATCTTATTTTCTTTTCTAAGGGCAGTACACCAATTCACATAAGGTGAGGGATTTCATCACCCTTTCCTTAGCCCAAAAACGCATTTCATCGTAGAATTTGACTAATAATAAAGGTTTGACATTCGACTTAAGGGTGTCGCGAGCTCATCTAGGGCTTACTTGTACCTTCACAATTGTTTTCTTTGAACAATTTTATTTCTTGGTGTCTAGGCTACGGCAGAGTAATAACCAGTTATAAAAATTACGGTGATACGTAAATATTATATTGGTTGTTCCTCTGAAGGTACTTAAACATTCGGTTGCATTGCTACGGTGATTCGTGGAGCACCGATAACTCCTGCCCGTTACCTGGCTAAGAAATATTTTTGTTGAATTAAGACAAAGTGTGATTATACAATTTTGGGTTAGGAGCTACTAAGGACAGAAAACTGTAATTAAGTCCTTTGCATTCATTTAGTTGCATTAGTTCATGCATATATAAAAAAAATCAAAAAATCCAAAATAAAAAAAATTGTAAATTTTTCTTAACTTATTTTTAATTCCAAAAAAAAATTAAAATCTTTTTTTTTTTAATTTGAAAATTCAAAAAACGAAAAAAAAATTTACAAAAAAAATATAAAAATTTGAAAAACCAAAAACAAAACAAAAAAATCAAACTTCTCTTTTGAAAATAAATTTCACTTGGTAAATATTTTTCTTCCTCTAAAAAAAAATTTCACTTCGATTTTCAAATTTTCTTTCATTCACTAAACTCGATTCTAACTTCTTTCTCTTCTTGACTTTCACTTGTGCATGAGTACTTGGACTCGTGACATAACAACAAATCGTTAGACTCGCGACCCTTCTACAAACCGTTTAACTCGAACAAACGATCCTCCCGAAATGGCGAACGAGAACGCCCCACGAACTCTTATGGATAGAATCTTTCCCGATAGAGTTTCTATTCCATCTTGCATCACGTTACCCGCCCATACGGGTAACCATTTCGAAATTCACTCAAACCATATTGCCACTCTTCCGAAATTTGGAAATTTCGAACACGATGATCCATACATCTTCTTGACTAAATTCGAACAAGTTTGTGCAACCATTAAACTCCAACAACTTTCTGATGACAGAATCAAACTTCGATTAATCCCATTCGCTCTTACGGATTACGCTGAAAAATGGTTGTACAGCTTACCATCGAACTCGATTAAAACATGGGAAGAATTCGTAAAAGCTTTCTTAAAAAAATTCTACCTTTGGAAAAAATGAGTAGAATCCGAAACGAAATTGTAAACTTTCATCAATTCAAGGGAGAACCATTCGGAAAATATTTTGAAAGATTCAAAGAGCTTTTGATAAAATGTCCACACCATAATTTCGAAAAATGGACGATTTGCCAAATTTTATATGATGGACTCGAAAATAGCTCACGTACCATGCTCGAATCAATGTGCCAAGGCAACTTTCTTGCCCAACATCATGACGATGCTTGGCAATTTCTTGAAAACCTCGCCAAAAAATCATCCCAATGGGAACGTTCGAATGAAAAATCAATCTACTCACGATCGAGTGCACACTCGATAGGATCTTCTGTTGCTTTGGAAGCTAAGATCAACGCAATGATTAAAAAATTTGATAACGTTTTCTCATCGAATCAAATGAACCAAGCTTCCTAACCGATATGTTATAAATGCAACGATCCTAATAAGCTTAGTGAATGAGAGCTTGAATACCGCTCGTAAATAATCCAAGAAACATGACAGGGATAGGAACTACTAAAGGTACTAAAGAAACAAGAACAACAACTACTAATTCATCCGCCAATATATTTCCGAAAAGTCGAAAACTCAGAGATAAAGGTTTTGTGAAATCTTCTAGGATGTTAATTGGTAAAAGGATTGGAGTTGGTTGAATGTATTTTCCAAAATAAGCCAATCCTTTTTTGGTAAGACCCGCATAAAAATATGCCTTGGACGTGAGTAAAGCTAAAGCAACAGTAGTATTTATATCATTCGTGGGGGCAGCCAACTCTCCATGAGGTAACTGTATGATTTTCCAAGGTAAAAGAGCTCTAGACCAATTAGAAACAAAAATAAATAAGAACACGGTTCCAATAAAGGGAACCCAAGGCCCATATTCTTCTCCAATCTGAGTTTTACTCAAGTCTCGAATAAATTCAAGAACATATTCAAAGAAATTCTGCCCGTCGGTAGGAATAGTTTGTGGATTCCGAACAGTTATGATAACTGACGTCGAATAAATCAATGCTTTCAACAAAGCCAAAAATGACTCGTTTTCTCCAACGTATAACCCTGGTTGGAGAAACCATCCAAATTTTGCATGGAACCAAAACAATCCCAACACGAATACGATTCGTCCCAATTTGCAAGCATTTCCGAATAATGCTTCGAATCCTTCCTTTCAACCCAACAATTTTCAACCAAACTTTGCGGGCCCGTCCCATAATCAACCGCAACATCAAACTTTCAACCAAATACTGCTCATCCTCCCCAAGATGATAAACGTTTAACTTCACTTGAGAAAACTCTTGAAACGTTGGCTAAAGCAACTACTCAAAGCCTTCAATCAAACAGCAATTTGCAAAATTTATTGACTTCATATATGCAAAACACAAATCAATCAATTGCAAAACTCGAAATGCAAATTAGTCAATTAGCCACATCTGTAAGTGAACGCGAACGAGGAACATTCCCAAGCCAGCCCCTTCCAAATCCCTGAAATCAAAACGCAAATTCAAATCAATCCCATGTTGTTCAAGATAGCAACGTCACCCAATTGAATGCTATCACAACTCTTCGTTCCGGGAAACAAATTGATAATCAAGTCGTTATTCGAAACGATTTACCGGAAACTTCTCTCGATATTTCTAAAACAACGAATGAATCTGAACAGAACGTGGAGCCAAACGTTGAATCGAATGCCAATCAAAACTCTTCTTCTTCTACTCGAGTAGACCCGCCTACCGAGTATCGTGTCCCATTTCCACATCGTCTTCGACCAAAGAAACACTCGGACCAAATGGAAAATACGTTGGAAATTTTTAAACAAGTCAAAGTTAACATTACGCTTCTTGACATCGTTCAGCAAGTCCCAACTTACGTGAAATTCCTTAAGGACTTGTGTACCCAAAAGCGACACACTCAAGTGCCCAAAAAAGTCTTTTTAGCCGCCAGTCTGAGTGAAGTCTTGTCCCAATCCATGCTCGTAAAATACAAAGATCCTGGCTGTCCTACGATTTCGTGTACAATTGGTGACAAGACGATTAACAAATGTTTGATAGACTTAGGCGTGAGTGTCAACTTGATTCCATATTCCGTGTACGAACAATTAGGCTTAGGTGAGCTCAAACCCACAAAAGTCACGCTTCAATTTGCCGATCGTTCCATTAAGAAGCCCGTGGAAGAAATCGAAGACGTGCTCATTCAAGTAGGGCAATTCATATTACCCGTTGATTTTATTGTTCTCGAAACACAACCCATGACAAATCCCGCAAGTCAAATTCCATTGATTCTAGGCCGACCATTTTTAGCCACCTCAAATGCCTTAATCAATTGTCGTAACGGATCGATGAAAATCTCTTTTGGAAACATGACTTTGGATCTCAACATTTTCAATGTTGAAATCTAATTGAACGAACCTCGTGACCAAACGTTGGAAGTTAGTGCCATTCACGAAAACTTTGAAAACGAAACACTTGATTTTAATGATGAACACGAGGCCGAGTTACGAAAAATTGTTTCACGAAATTCCTAACGAGATTGAATACACTCTTCCCTTTGAATCGCTTCAAGTTGAGTCCGAATCGAAATCAAACTCTTTGATCGAAAAACTCCCAAAGTTGGACCTCAAAGCACTTCCCGATCACCTTAAGTACGCATACTTAGGTGATAATGGAACGTTGCCCGTCATAATTTCTGCAACTCTCTCTCCCTTGATCAAGAAGCTTCTCTTCTCTCTATTCTTTTGAAAAACAAGGAAGCGATTGGATGGTCAATCTCCGATATAAAGGGAATTAGTCCCACTCTTGTCCTACATCGCATTCATTTAATTGACGATGCCAAGCCTGTTCGTGTCGCGCAACGAAGGCTTAACCCAAAAATGAAAGATGCGGTGCGTGATGAAATTCTTAAACTTCTCGACAACGGAATCATTTACCCATTCTCCGATAGTTCATGGGTTAGCCCAATTCACGTTGTACCGAAAAAGTCTGGGCTAACCGTTGTCAAGAACGATTCAAACGAACTTATTCCAACTCGTACTCAAACTGGTTGGTGTGTTTGCATTGACTACCGAAAACTAAATGCCGCAACACGAAAAGATCACTTCCCCTTCCTTTTATCGACCAAATGCTCGAACGTTTAGCTGGCCACGAATTTTACTGCTTCCTTGATGGTTATTCTGGCTATAAACAAATTCCCATCGCTCCCGAAGATCAAGAGAAAATGACTTTCACGTGTCCATTTGGTACCTTTGCTTATCGACGTATGCCATTCAAACTTTGTAACGCTCCTACGACTTTCCAACGATGCATGGTTGGAATCTTTTTCGACATGATTGAACGCTTTCTAGAAGTTTTTATGGACCGTTTCTCGATCTTTGGCGATTCTTTTTCCCAATGTTTACATCATCTCGAATTGGTTCTAAATCGATGTAAAGAAAATCATTTGACTTTGAATTAGGAAAAATGCCACTTTATGGTCAAACAAGGCATAGTCCTTGGAAATATCATCTCAAATAAAGGCATTGAAGCAGATAAAGCGAAAATCGATGTCATTGCAAATCTACCCATTCCCAAAACTGTTAAGGACATTCGATCATTTCTTGGACACACTGGCTTTTACCGATGCTTTGTGAAAGACTTTAGCAAAATTGCTCGTCCTTTGACGACTCTTCTTGGAAAAGACGTTCCTTTCAATTTTAACTCTGATTGTATCTCTTCTTTTGAACGTCTTAAGAACGAACTAATTTCTGCTCCAATCATTTGTGCCCCCAATTGGGATCTTCCTTTCGAAATAATGTGTGATGCTTCGAACTTTGCCGTTGGTGCTGTCTTAGGACAACGCATCAGCAAGATCCTTCACGTGATTTACTACGCGAGTATGACTTTGAACGACGCTCAACTCAACTACACAACAACCGAAAAAGAGCTTCTAGCTTTCGTTTTTGCTCTCGAAAAATTCTGACAATACTTGATAGGGTCACACATTACTGTGTACACGGACCACTCTGCGCTTCGATATCTCTTCGCTAAGAAGGATGCCAAATCCCGCTTGATTCGTTGGATCCTTTTACTTCAAGAATTTGACCTTACAATTAAAGACAAAAAAGGATCCGATAACGTCATAGCCGATCACTTGTCTCGTCTTCCGAACGCACCATCTTCTTTGCCAATCAATGAAAACTTCCCCGATGAACAACTCCTTTCAATTTCTATCGACCCATGGTACGCTGATATAGTGAACTACTTAGTCACTAAAGAAACTCCCTCATCGTGGTCCAAACAGGACAAATGCAAATTCATGTCCCAAGTGAAGTATTTCTATTGGGACGATCCATACTTGTTCAAATATTGTCCCGACCAAATCATCCGACATTGCATTCCGGATAATGAGATTAGGAGTGTTCTTTCATTTTGCCACGATCAAGCGTGTGGTGGACATTTCGGTCCTCGAAAAACTGCAGAAAAAGTGCTTCAGTGTGGTTTCTATTGGCCTTCTCTTTTCAAAGACTCGTTTGAATTTTGTAAAACTTGCGATCGATGTCAAATGCTTGGATGAATTTCTCGACGAGATATGATGCCTCTAAACCCTATTCTTACGATCGAAATCTTTGATGTATGGGGTATAGACTTTATGGGACCTTTTCCCAACTCTTTTGGAAACTTGTATATCCTTCTCGCTATCGATTACGTTTCAAAATGGGTCGAAGCCGTTCCTTACAAAACCAACGACCATAAAATTGTTGTGAAATTTCTCAAAGAAAACATCTTTTCGAGGTTCGGCACACCTCGCACAATAATCAGTGATAATGGGACCCATTTTTGCAACCGGTCTTTTGAAACTTAAATATAAAAATACTCGATAACCCACAAGTTATCCACTCCGTATCATCCTCAGACTTGTGGCCAAGTTGAAGTTTCAAATCGACAAATAAAACAAATCATGGAGAAAACTGTCAATAAAAATCGAAAAGATTGGTCTTAGAAATTGACCGATGCGCTTTGGGCTTACCGTACTGCTTTTAAAACTAATCTTGGGATGTACCCATTCGTTTAGTTTACGGTAAAGCTTGCCATTTACCCGTTGAAATTGAACACAAAGCGCTGTGGGCAATTAAGAACTTAAACTTTGATCTTGAGAAAGCTGGCGAAAACCGAAAACTACAACTCAACGAACTAGAAGAACTTAGGAACGACGCGTATAAAAACGAGAAAATTTACAAAGAAAAAACCAAAGTTTTTCATGACAAGTCAATCCTAAGGAAAACGTTTTTGCCTAACCCAAAAGTTCTTTTATATGACTCAAGCCTTCATTTATTCCCTAGGAAACTTAAATCGAGATGGACCGGACCATTTGTGGTACAAACTGTTTTTCCACATGGTGTCGTCGAAATAGAAAACCCCAGGGATGGATCGGTTGTCAAAGGCAGTGGTCATCGTCTGAAACCTTTCTTGGAATTGCCAAATAACCAAGAGGAGGAGCTCATGATCCTTCATGAGCCAAGCTACGTCTAGTAAGAATGTTAACCCTCTTTTGTAAATATGTACATATTTTTCCCCGCTACACTCATTATATCATGCATTGACTGTGAGGACACAATCAAAATTAAGTGTGGGGGGAGTCTCATTTTCACTTTTTAGCATGGCATTTTTGAATTTTCATTTTTCTTAAAAAAAATCTCAAAATTTCAAAATCTCAAAAACATTTTCTTTTTAGCATTTTGATTTATTTTTTAGGAAACACTATGGGATAAGTATAAGTTTTGGTTTATTAAATTGAAATTTTGAAATTTAATTTGTCTTAATAAAAATAAAAATGAAGTTTGATTACAAATAACAATGGTTTAACTAGTATATAGGAAGGTTCATATGTGTTAATAATGAAGTATGTTCTAATTGAAAATCTTTGTTTAAAAAAATGCTAAATTTAAAGTAAAGGATATAACATTTTTATCTTCTAAGTTAAATGGTGCTAAGATGATTTTGCAAAACTCTCTCTCAAAAAAAACATTTGTATATATGTATATATATATATTTTTAACACCTAAAGTCATGTGTTCACACTCGTGTGTTCACTCGCCATGCTCTGTACCCTTCTTACGTAAGCCCGAAAGGCAGTACATGATCGGTATATCTGGCCTCGGTTTATCTGAGTTAGGTGTATATAGATAAAAATTCTTTTTAATAATGCCTATAGTCGATAAGTGTTCACACTTGTGTGTTCACTCGCCAAGCTCTGTATTCCCCTCACATCAGTCCGCAAGGCAGTGCACGGGTAATATATCTGGCCTTAGTTTACCTGAGTTAGGCATATGTAAATATTGTTAATATCAATAAAATTTTCAAATAAGAGAGAGTAAGCAATTGAAATCCAAGCACCATTTTAACTTGTTTGATTTAACTTGTTATTGAAAAGAAACGAGAATACCACTTTGACAAACTTTGATAATAAACTAAGGATTTATTTCATAGTTACACTTTGTTATCAACCGAAACAACGAGTTAAACTATTGTCTATTTGTTATGATGACTTGATTTTTGTTGGAAATTTACGAGTAAATGACTTAAATTTTCGAGATAATGACCAAGACTTATATTTAACTTCTTTATGTCGATTTAAGAGTAAATCCGTCAATTGTAAATATTTTCAAGAACTTGCATTCATCCCATTGTAAATAAATCTTGCATTTTGTAAATATTTTCACTTTGCATCTGGATTTTGTTGGTAGTATCCGCTGAAAACCCTCACGAGACAACACTCGTCCTACTGGGGACACCCAGAGGTTTAACGGCTTGTTGCATACGCTCAATGCAATCGTGCTCCCTACGAAAATGGATTTATCTTAGTTTTCCTTTATTCGAGGACGAATAAAAAGATAAGTGTGGGGGTAATTGATGTGCACGTAAATGTGCATATATTTACATCCATATTTTATCTCTTTTTATTTAAATAAACATCATATTTGGGCATTTTAACATGTTTAAAACCAAAATTCAATTATTTTCAAACCATCATATTTTCATCTTCATTCAGGGGCAAAATGGTCATTTTTGTGCTTGTGTCAATTTAAGAATTTTTACTTGGACATTTTTTGATAATTTTTATAGGAATTTGGATGCATATGGAAGAGGCTTATATGAAGATACATGCATGCACAAATGAAATACAAAGGAATGAAGAGGAAATAATTCAAGTTCAAGATCATGGAGGACCCCACCCACTTACCTAAATGTACAATTATGAGCTAATGGACAACTAAGTGGAGGTTAAAGCTTCATGCAAAACAAATGATGGATTAATTAGTGGCTAATGGTTACTTGGTGGCCACACTTCCTAAAGGGCATTTTAGGAAGCCCCCTAAAAAAAGAATTAGGGTTTTATGCATGTATATATAGCCCTTTTATGTACATGAAAAGATCATCTACTCTTTCATTTTACTTAGGAAATTAAGAGATCAAATTGTAAGCTCAATGTTATATGAAATAAAAATGGCTTCCAAGCCTCTTTTTCCTCTCTTGCCTACATGCTTTTCTTTGTTTTTATGTTAATGCTTATTTCTATGCTCTCTTTCTCTTAATGTTCATAGCTTAATATTTACATTGATGCAAGTAGTGTAGTTTATATATTTATTCAAGTAGTTAGTAGCTAATCTCTTTTGCTTTCTTTGCTTATTTTCTATTTTCTTCTCTTTTTAATGTTGAAATTTACTTGTGTTGCTTCAATGCCACAAATGAGTAGCTAAACCCCTTCAATTTAGGGGTAATGAAGCTCTCAAATATTATGTAATTTCAACATTTGTTATGATTTATGATCTCTTTGTTTGTGCTTTATGAAAGTGAATATTGATGCAAGTTTATACAAGTGGGTTTGATAGCTTATATTGCTTATGCAAATGAGCTATACTTATTCAACATAAACACAAGTTGCATCATCATTTGATAATCCATTTTTGATTGTGAAAAGAAAGTAAAAATGAAATTTGATGATCTATATTACTAGTTACAATAGTAAATAGATCATACTTAAAATAGCTTTTGCTTTGGCTTCATTTTCATGAGAATTATAAGTGGTTTATTTGTTATATTATAGTTTGATGGTTTGAGTTATGTTAATTAATAACATAAACAAACCATACTTATGATAAATACAACAATATTTCACTTAATACCAAAAGCTAGAGATCACAAATTGTTTGTTTGTTGATTTACAAAAATATGAGAGTGGATTTGCCTCTAAATTATTCTCTAGTTCAATAGTTTTTTAATCACATTTTAATTCTAGCTTTAGCTTCCTTTTGTAGTTAACAACTTTCATCTCACTTTGGTCTAATTTGATTGAATAGATTTTTAATCTCTCACAATTCCCTGTGGATCGACCCGTATTCGCCACGTACTACAAAGTGTACGCCGTGCGCTTGCGGTAAATTTTATTTCAAAATTCGTTCAGCTATTTTCTAACTCGATAGACATTTAGCCGTCCGAACACTGACCAGCCGTTAAGATAGGTCGTACAGCGACCTAAGACGTTTGGAATGTGAAATGGAACATCGAATTGAGCCAGTTCGATGCCACTTATCTCCCTCCAAGATCCATCCAGGGACAAGCATTGGTGGACTTCATAGCTGAATTCACTGCACAAAAACGACTCTCTGGAGAGCAATAGAGAACCTAACGTCCAACGACAGATGTACACGGATGGAGCATCCAAAGATCGATGTTCTGGTGTCAGTCTCGTACTAGTAACTCCTGAGGAATGCTCAATCTGCTATGCCATGAAACTTGACTTCCCTGCATAGAATAACGAATCTGATTATGAAATCTTGATCTCTGGGCTTAAACTGGCAAGAGGGCTGCGAGTAAAAGCTTTGCGAATTTTTTATGATTCCCAGTTAGTAGTAAACCAAGTCAGGGAAGAATACCAAACAAAAGGAGCACAACGTGATCCTTACCTCAATTGAGTCCAAGAACTATTAACTGATTTCAAGCATTACACCATTATGCACATTCCCAGAGAACAAAGTGAGAAAGCCGACTCACTGGCCAAGCTGGCCAGTTTCGAGAATGCATAGCAAATGGCTTGATCCCAGTTGAAGTACTCAATGCTCCAAGCATTGACCAGATAGAGATCAATTGGGTCTTAGAAATAGAGCTTGAGAAGGAGTCATGGTTTTCTTCGATTAAAGGTTATTTGCAAAGGGGAGCCCTTTTCGAACGGAGGAATGGAAAATGGCAGATCCTTCATAAAGCTTCACGATATATCCTTCATGTAGGAGTCATGTATAAGAAGAGTTTATCCATCCTCCTGCTTCAGTGTATCGCGAATCATGAAATCAAGCGAGTATTAAGAGAAGTCCATCAAGGAGAATGTGGCGATCACACTAGGGGCAAACCCTGGCGTTGAAGATACCCCGCTATTGTTATTTCTGGCCAACTGTCAATCGAGACGTAGCTGATTACGCTAGGTGATGTGACAAGTGCCAGATGTTTGCAATGATTCCGAGAGCCACACTGACCGAAATCACTCAAATGGTCAGTCCATGGACTTTTGCTACTTGGGGTATTGACATCATCGGCTCCTTGCTAATTTCTTAATATGGTGCGAAGTACGCCATCATAGCAGTTGATTACTTTACTAAATGGGCTGAAGCCAAACCTTTGGCCACAATCACTACGAAGAAAGTAATCAATTTTGTTATTCGAAACATTCTCTGTCGTTTTGGGCTCCCTCGAACAATCATAACCAACAACGGGACCTAATTCGATGGTGCTGAATTCAAAAACTTCTATCACTGACATTATATCGAGAAAAGATTTGCGGCAGTTGCTCAACCTCAACCCAATAGATAGGTCGAGGCTGTCAACAAAATCATAAAGTCCATTCTGAAGAAGCATTTGGAAACGGTAAAGGCAAGTGGGTTGATGAACACCCATATGCATTATAAGCATACATAACCAATCACAATCCACGATTGGCCATACTCCATTCACCCTTGCTTACGGCTCTGAAGCCGTGATTCTTGTAGAACTTGTAGTCCGTTCACATTGGATGAGTTATTATGACCCCAGAACTAATATAGATCTCCTTTTGGAATCTCTAGATATGGTCGATGAGATGTGTAAAGAAGCTGATTTGAGGGCGGTTGCACACCGACACTGAGTCACCGGATACTATAATGTTAAAGTCTGAACCAGGACCTTTGAAATTGGCGATCTTGTCCTAAAACAAATCTTTCCTAGCCCTGCAAACATGGGTCCAAGATGGGAAGGACCGTATATCATTAATCAGAAGGTTGGAGATGAAACTTTCAAACTACCGACTGTCGATGGTATCACACTTCCTAGGGCATGGATTAGCAAGCATTTACAATGCTATTTCACTTGGTATTGTTTTATTCAGTTGTATTTAATTTAGAATTTGCTTTGCAGTTGAATTCAAGGCCATATAATAAGACAGATTCTGTCGCTTCTTTTTTATTATGCAATAAAATCTGAAGTTCCTTCCATATTTGTGAATTGTTTGTGCATAATATAATTATTGTGATATACATCCTACTTACATCCACATATGCATAATATAAACCAACAAATACTCGAAGTTTGGTGCCAACCAAGTACTCGGGTCCGTAATCGAATTAAAAAATGAACATGACTCGGTCCTTCATTCATAAACTCTCGCCTATAATCTGACGGGCTGAGTATAAAACAAAGAACGGGTGTGGCTCAACCATCCATTAACTAACTCCGTCTTTCGATTCGATGGGTAAAGTAAAAGTGGTCGTGATACGATCGAACACTCTTTGACTTTTGCCCATCACTTGAGGGCAAGGGAATTAATCTAAAAAAATGTTATTCAACCGTTTCCCAGAACAACTTCTGTCCCCAAAGCATGGGCTAATTATGAACATCAAACGGCTGTGATTGACTACCCATCGACTAACTCTGATACCCATAGTGCGAATAAGATTACAAACAAAATGAATGAGTGTGATTCGACCGTTTATTCTCTGACTCTGGCTTGAACCCGACAAGAGGAGTATGAACTCATTATGAATGGGACTCAACCGTCCACGAACTAACTCCACTAACCCAAGACTGGGGGGCAAGAGTATAATCACTGAACCGCTAAACACTGCAGCACCACATTATGGCTCGCACCAAGTGTTTGACACGAACTAAGGCCATGGCCGAAAGAGGCCTTGAGATGAATTTGTCGGGCCAACACCCGAAGCAACAGGCGATCGAAAGATACTGCAACTTGAACGACGAGCAATGAATTACAAGTACATTGAATGAAAAATGTATTAGCTCAAAGACTTAGACAAGTTTCATACAAAAGCTAAACAGGAACGAAAGAATTTTTATTCACCTACTGAAACTTGAAAACTAAGTACAAGTTTATTTTAGAAACTAAAAGCCAAAAAAGGGGGCCTTACCAGCACAATTACGGCCAACAAAAAGAGACTAGCTACCTAGCTACGCACCACCCAAGCCGGTTCAACAGCTATTTCTCCCCTTTTTGGGCTTCTTTGGGGTGTTCTTCGGGGTTGATTCTTTGGAGCTACCACCTCGTTCTTTCCTCTTCGACCCTCTTTTGCCCTTGCCACCCTTAGGTGAAATGCTTTCAGAGACAGAAGCAATTTCACTTTAGGATACAAAAGGATCGACTTCCACAGAAGTGACAGTGCTTGGTAGTATAACTTGGAGCAGAGTAATATCCACTTCAACACTTTTCCTTTTGGCTTGCAAATCTAGCTCCTCCTTTTTAATACGCTCCTTCGTGTTATGTTTATCAATGTGTTCGTAGGCTTAGGTTACTACAACATCCTTTGTTTCGTCCTGGCCCTATGGTCGTGAGTCTTTTTTTCATTCAAAGCCACTATGACTTCAGCATCCGGGTCAAGTGTCTCAAAAGGTTGATCGGTAGGAGCCACCCTGTATAGTGGCGGTCGAAGTGGACCCCTTGGTCTGCTCATATGTCTCAGGGTAACATCATCATCGGGAGCATAGATAGATGCCGACGGACCTGCAATTTCATGAAGACCAATGGGTAAGCCTATGACTCTCGGGTGCGAGATGTAAACCTTCTCAAATGTCGAAGAAGTAAGAGATATACCTTCACCAGATTGCCCTTCGGTCATAGCTGGAGTACCACCTTCCAAAATCGAAGACGATCCAAAAGATTTATGCATCCCTGGAAGATTTGGATCGTAGCTCGCATCTTTTTCCAGGGCGTGAGAAATTGAAGCACTAGTTGCTTGAGTAGTAAGAGGGTCTTGGGAACCAGATCCCTAGGCTTCGCTGCCATCTTTCCTTTTTTCAGTAATCGCTAGATCATTGAGTAAACTGGACCGAGCAGCCTTGAATTCATCGGGCTCTTCATCATGCAAGATTTCGCACATGATCTACTCTTTATCCACAACAGCATCACCGAGGGACTTCTTTTTTAGGTCCACAATATGGTTGTGGCTTTAACGAGCGACTCGGGATACCCCTCTCTAAGGAAGCGGAGGTTGCGATTCATAAGGATGCATGCATTGTAATATATCAACCATGGATCGAACTCGTCCTTATCTATGTCCGACCCGCCTCCCTAGCCTAATCCTTGAGGGCCTCTATATGTGCAATTTGTATGTCGACCTCTATTTTAGCTTTGCGAGCCTCGATGGTCTCCTCGCAGTATCGTTGAGACTCCAGCCGAGCCTCAAATTTTTCCTTCTTTTCCTTCTCAAACTCCTCCTCAAGCGGTTTAATACGAAAGGCTAAAGCATCATTGTCTTTTTACAGCACATTCTTCTCCTTCTATAAGACGACTTTCTCAAGGGTTAACGTACTGCTGTGACGAGCGACAGTGTCCGGTTCAGCCTGATGTACTTTCGTTAAATGCTCGATGGCTTTAGAAGACTCGTCGATTTTTTTCTCAGCATCGACCAGCTTCGTGCCCAACTGCTTGGCATCCTCATCCAAGTGCTTAATGATGTCTTTGTCATGAATCGCCTCAAGAGTTAAGCGATTGATCTTGCGTTTCCTTTCTATCAACACCTCAGAAATCCTCTCAACAACACAGAAGGTTGTACTATGCTGGACATATACATTATTAATGTAAGAAAGCAATATATCCTTGGCCTATAGTTAAATGCAAAGAGGGAACAAATTTGAACTCGTTGAAGCACAACTTCAGAAAGGAGGCCTTGAGCTCTGCCATCTTCTCAGCAGTAGTGGCATCAAGAGTAGTCAAGGCTAAGAAGGCCCATCTGTTGTGCTTGCGCGATGAAGTATCAAGACCTTCTGCACCAGACTGACATTCCGAAGATCAAAGGATGTCAGAAGAACCCGAATGTTGCTCAGGCAAAGTAGCTGAAGTGGGAGCATGAGGCAGCGACTTAGTACTACTATGTGTAGTAGGGTGTTAACTGGCACCCTTGTGGTGAAGGCTGATATTTTGATTTATGCCTAGATGGCAAGTCCTTGGATTAGAGGCTTCGATCTCGATCTTATATTCCTTCATACCCTTCTTGTCTTAATCAGGGTCCAAACTTCAACTGGGCCCAAAATAAGATGGCTGGGAGTATGATGATCTCTTCAATCGATCATAGTTGTGGGGACGTCCCATCGAGCCTGCAAGCAAAATGAAAGTGTAAAAGAATCACAGGAGTTAAAGGTGGATAAGTGCCATGCAGTGCAGTGCACATGATCAAGATTTTCCTAGTGTCCCCCAACAGACCGGTTATAGGATCTTTGCTCACTGGAGTAATCTCTCTCATGCTAGTGGGAGGAATGTGCGCACCAAATTGAATAGGAGATTCAGATCCGCAAAGGCTTAAATTGAAAAAATTATAATTCCCAACATCATTTGGAATTGGGATGTTCGATAGCCCCTCGAAATAGTCTTCTGGAGGCAAAGAGCTGGATTGATCCATCACATTAGAGGTTGACTTGGATTTCTTGAAGGCTTGCCCTCTGCGAAGTCTATAAACGAGCCTTTTTCTTCTTCTCTTTTCTAAGGTGTGGAGCTGTGGGTCTTGGGAGTATCTAACCGCAGGCTCATGACATGAGCTCAAATCATCACGACTAGGCTCATTAGCACCGCCCCTCGCCTCACCTTCCTCGATGACATCCCGAGCTCCATCGATTGAAGGCACAATAGGATCAACTTCGTCATCTCCCTGCCCAACGACATCCCTTCTTTCTACAACTTCCTCGTCGGTGTTTCTTGGCAGTCCTATACAACTGCCTTCTTCTAGTATGCTGAAGACAAAAAGGCGCTCGACGGTAAGAAGAGATCTGTCCCTATCCACCACGGGTATATTTTTAAACGTTGAAATCGCCTCCGAGTACACGTCGCCAGCAGGACATGGATGGCTACCTGCAATATTCAATAAAAAACTGTTAAATTCAAGATACGACTTGAATAAAAGCACTTCAAGTTAAATTTAAAACAACACTTACGTCCTTCCAGCCATCATCCTGCAAAACCAGGTTTACAACGCACATAAAACCATTCATTCTTAAAAGCACTCAGTTTGTTCCAAGCGCCGATTATGACCTAGCAATTAATGACTGACTCAAGGAAAGTGTACAAGAAGCTTCCCCCTTTGCCGCTTGAGATTGTAAATGAATCTGATGTCTTCTGGAGTCAGCTCACGATATAAGAATTCAAGGAATATCATGTACGTGTAGTGTAGAAATGTGCAACTGTTTGGATGCAGTTGAGCTAGTGCCAATCTTAAATAATGCAATATTTTCTGAATGAATGGATTGAATGATGGAACGCAACAAGCCCAACACATAAACTTTTTGCATGCAGTATACCCCTCCGGGGGCAAGTGAGCCCTATCGTTGCGAGACGGGAATCGCACATCCTTATACGGAATCCCATGTTTAATGCACAGTCTGCGGAGAGAGGCCTCATTGACTTTTGAAGCCACTGAATCCTTTGGATCATTAAAAAATATTGCATCTTCTAAAGTGTCAGGTGCTGGCTCGATTTCTGCTTTTAAGTTTGAAGGAATTTCAAGCACTTGTCAAGAACTATCAGGTTGTTTGGATTGATGGCCTGGAGAGCTTCGAGCATATATTTTTCCATAACTTGACTCAACGTCAGAATTGTTGTGATAAGTAGTTTATTCAATATCTATAGTGGCTAAACACTCTGAGTATCTGGAAGCTATAGCTATCAAACTCAGTAGATAGAAATCATTAGAAAAATTAACATGTTCCCTCTGTGTTAAGTGTAAACTAGTACGGTGTGGTGCAGTGTTATGCAATATAGAAATAGACATCTCAGAATTAAGACGACAGTTATGACGAGATTCTAGGATTCGACCGAAGTGACCGTCAACGCTGACCGTCTCAACCCACTTTCACATCATTGTTTGTAGATTTAATCTAAGATATGATATTAGTTATCGGCATACTAGAGTATGGAATATGCATTCAAGTTCGTTTGGGACTATATGTAATACTTGTTCAAGTTCAAGTCATATTCAAAAGTGTGCGACTTTGGGTTCCAATGGTTTAAGTCATATAAGTCCAAACATTCAAGTTCTAAGTCATATGCATTTGTTCCAAAATTCAAGTATTCGAGTTTGAGATCATGTGTAAGTCCCTAATTCAAGTTCAGGCTTTAGGAAAATTCTTATGTGTATATAATCAAGTCCAAGTGTTAAGGTGTTCAAGATCATGTTCAAGTTGACATGTCCCATGATTTGGATTCATTTATGCATATAAGTTCATGTGATCAAGTCTTAATATCCAAGTGTGTGTAAACAGGCTGAAAAACGGCTAAGTGCCCCTAGGTGAGGAGATCGCAACCTATCCCTCACATAAGGCGACTTCACCTTATCAAATTTTAAACTCCAAAATGCCATAACCGATCCCACGAACTGATCCCTCTACTTATAACTCCTTCATTCCATACTCTCCATACTACCAACACTGATCCCTCCTTCAATCACCGATCGCTCCACTTCATGTTATAACCAATTGCTCATCATCATCACCATTCCATCCACATGACTATCTCCTATACAACCATCACCGATCCCAATCACCTATCCAATCTAACACCAACTCCTAAGTCCATAACCACCAACTTGAATCACCCCAAATCGCCTCATCACCAAGCCCTATTCAAATATCATGCTATAAACCCACCTATGTAATTCAATGATTGAAAGATTCAACAGTAAAGGGTGAGTGATGGGTTGGTTTTGATTCGAGTGGGGAATATTTGAGTTGGGTGTTGAGATTGGGTTATTGAAGGCGGCAAATTGATTTGAGATGATGGTGAAGGTTGTAGAGGGTAGAGAAGGACTGGATTTATGAAGGGATTGGGGAAATTGGTGATTTTCTTATCTAAAGCTTGTTAATGGTGATTGCAAGCGACAATGGGGTTTGGATCGGTTAGCTGAATCAAGTGAAGTGAAGAGGGTTAATCATTTCGCTTATATATGTAAATGTAGGTCGAACCCACTAGCCTAAAATCAGCTAAGCCCACCTAAACTAAGGGATCGGTACCGATCCCCAGCATAGGGGATTGGTACCGAACACCTCTTACCCATGTTTTAAAAACCTAAACGAAAATGTGAATGGATGATGAAAAATATAGCAATGCAAATATGTTCCAGCTAAATGATATTGGCAACAACCCATGAATGTGCACTTGTACATATCAAACATTTGAGTTCTCGAAATGACAAAGGTTGAACTCTCGCCTGGATTTCTCAGAAAAGAAGTCACTACAGATAACTGATGCCTTCTAAATCGATCGACAAGCTCGATGAAACTGAGTGTAGGCAAAGACTGAGGATTACACTTCAGATTTATATTGATAACTATGGACCAAGCATCATGATGAATGGAGAGGGATACGACTGTTCAGAAAGACAATTCAACGGAAGGATAATGACAGTTTAGGAAACTGAATGGAATTCTTTTTGGCGATTCTAACTTACTTCGATTTAAAGCACGTCATGTTTGAAACAAGACATACCTTAGGGGTAAGTGTTATCCGACCTTTTGACCCGACTATATTCAGACCAATTGGACAAGTTAGACTCGATGATAGATAAGGCAAGCAGCCTAGAGAGGTTATTACAGAGACCAAAGATCGACATTAACAGTAGTGTGAAGCAACGATCGAGCGAAACCAAGAGATAGACTCTCTGGAATATTTTTAGTATGGATTTTTCCCTAGGCACGGGATTGGATCGGATCACTATGGCTATGAACAGCTTGAATCGGTATTTCAATTCAACGGGAATCGATTGATATCTCAAAAAACATGAAGGCAACTATACAAACAACTCTGGAAACATGAAGCTAGCATAGAGAGGGACCCACCATGGCAATCACATGGCGCCACGTGGCAGGGAAGACCGATCGACCTCGATCGCTCCATATTGGGAATTAGACCTTGAAATTTTATGGGTGACCTCGTCTACATCTAGAGATTCTGCTGGCGAATTTTTAGAAAGATATTTGGTTGTCTATGCTTATAAATATAGGGTTCATAGCTCATTTAAACGATCTTTACGCTGTTGTTTTCTTTGTACTCCATTGTAATTATGGATTTCAATCTGATCCCTCTTGTACTCAGAAATTCAAGTGATTAATAAAGCTTTCATCAAAACAGACGTAGGCATTCAACGCTGGACCACTATAAATTCATTTGTCATTCGTTTTTACTTGTTTTCTGCCTGTTTTCTCTGTTTTAATTTTGATTTCTTCTTTTATTTCTCTACATATAATATATTGGGTGATTGTGCCAAATTTTAGTGCAAACAGGGCTGTGACCGAGAAAATTGGAGATAGAAAATAGAAATAAGACAAGGCAAAGTGGAGAAAGCAAGAGCATTTAGATATGATCTATCCAATTTACAGAAAATCCTATCACTAGATCTACTACAATTGTTCCAAGTGAATAATGAGTCTATTTTAGGAATTTGTAAGAGATTAGATTGGTTATTTGCTTGATTAAGATGAGTTATATCTAAAAGCATTAAGGGATTACCACTATATTTTTCAAAATAGGATTGCATAGTGTTGAAATACCCTAGACATAGCCAAGGCCGAAGGGATGTTTGAAGAGAAGGCATGATATCAAAGAGGTGTTGTCTAGCATTTTTGAAGTTGTCTGCATAGATGAATGTTATATTAAAAGGGAGATTGGAAAGAAGGTGAGTGATATTACAATGAAAATATTGTCGATGAGTTGAGTAATTAATAACATGAAATATTTAGGGACTCCAAAGAATGAGGAGACGACCATAAGGTGCATGATTAAGATTATGAACATGAGATTAGGTTGGAGCAATTTGATTAGCGGCTTTAGTCATTGAGTTTAGTTTCACAAAGAGCAAGAAGTTGCAGATGATCAGTGAAGAGAAGGTGTTTAATTTCATGAATTTTTGTATCATCGTGGGCTCCCCGTACATTCCAAAACCTAATGCTACCCAAAATGAAATATTTTTGTTTTTGGTGGCAGATAGCCTTATGATCCTTGTGCTTGCATTAGAGGCTATCTTACTTGCTGAGGAAGTATTAGGAAATATTTGAGCATTTGAAAATTCTGCACTATAAGTCAGGTCATCTAAATCAAAGGATTGATTTTATTTGTGTACCAAGCTTTTTTCTTTTTATTTATAGAATTTTCATTCTCCCTAAAGGAATTATCAGCAAAATTAGAATTTGAAGGAGTTGGAATTTTATCAGGTTGGAAATGTATGATGGTATCAATGGGTTTGAGCTTAGCATATGGACTTGTTGAATTTGTAAGAGAAACGTGCATAGGGCTCTTGTGCATGTCAACTTCATGCACTATATCTGGTGGTGTATCAGAATCTGTAGAATTTGCATTTAAGGGATGTTGCTTTTGTATAGTTGGAATAGAACTGAGATTGTTAGTGCAAATAGGAGGATCAAGATTCAAGTTTTGTAAGGAGATGGGGGATGACTGAGAGTTATTAAAAGAGATGAAGGTTGTGTCAGTTGGATCATGTGCAATAGAAATGTGAAGAATAGAAATTTTAAATTGAAGGTTATCAGCATTGAGAGTATCATCAGGTAGAGGACTAGGGGTTGCTTTTTCAGTATTCATCTCAAAATTAGTGTACTCGACTTCTTCCAAATCCTCTAACAAAGCAAAAGGATTGGATGTGATTTATGTTGTGTTAGAATTAGAAGGGGATTTGGCAGCCAAATTTATTTGTAAAGAAGAATGAACAACTTCCAATTGTTCTTATATCTCTTCATCATTATTTTTTCCTACATTCATTTCAACTTGCAAATCTTGGTTATCTTCTTTATTACTGCTGTCAAATTTAGTTTTCTACTACCAGACTTGAGCAATTGCTTTTGCTTTAGGATGATTCACTATTTTAATAGTCTTATGATTCAGGTCAGTAGCATTTGATTGTGTAGGAACATGTATTTCATCATTATGGTGCCTATCTTGTTTATTGGAAGAGTTTGTATCCTTATAATTTTGATGCATATCACAATCTAAAGTTGCATGTCCAAAAGTGCAACATTAGGTGTATATCAATGGTTTCCAAGCGTACTCAATATAAACCCTTTGAAAGTCCTCATCACCCACATTTATAAATTCCAGCTGCTCTTTATCTAGTCTAATTTCAATCAAATATTTAGCATATTCATGTCTTTCTTGCTTCTCCATAGCCTCACTAAAGCATATTAATCTTCTAATATGGCAAGTTAGCTAATTAATATAAGTAATGCCCATGTTAAATGAGGAATATTGTAAAAAATGCACCCATATGGGTACATTCTTGACTTGAGCTTGCATAGCACCAAATGTTGGTTTCGATGTTGTAATGACAAGCATTTGACCTTTTATAAATATTGGGTTAGAATGCAAGATCTTCTTTCTATCCTCTTCATAATTAAATTTAAAGAAAAAAATTGGGCCATCGGATTTGACATTACAGGAGCCGTTAAGCTTCCACATGCATTTAAGTGGAGATATTACACCCATGTAGTTAATTTTTTCACCCAGAAAAAAACTATCTAAATAATCCTGCCAAAAATAAATACCTTCATTAATGACATCTTGAGGAGGTGTTAGAGCAGAACCAACATCGTTTAAAGAAAAATCACGAGGATAATACGACCCTGCGTTGTATGGCTTCAATTTACACAAAGAGGATCAATGCATGGAGGAAGGTTTGCTCAGAGAGTCAACAACAACTTGCACTTGTCGCATGGTGTAACCAGAAAAGGTAAAGGGAAGAGTTTGGTTGATAGGTTGGAGTGAAGCAGTAGTGATAGAAGGTGGATTAGGCGAACGTGTAAGAGGAGGTGAGATGATATGACAGGTCTGAATGGAAGAAATGTCAGATAAAGGAGGAGGAACGAGTATGGCAAAGGTAAGGGGAAGGTCAGAAGGCATGGCAGTAAAAAAATGTGGAATGATATATGTTATCCCGCCTTTTGGAAAAGCCGTGATATCATCGGTTCGACCAGGAATGGATGGTCAACAGCCTGAAGAACCTGTTACATATAGTACTATAGACGATAGTCAGGCAGATTCAAACGATTCCCAATCGAAGTGTAGCTATCATGAAGTAACTAGCCTGGCCCCGTGAAGTTATATCTCAAGTTTAGGGTTGATTGAGGTTCATATGCTGAAGCTACGAATGAAGCTAGGATGTTTATGGATTAACCAAGAACGATTCATGGAACAGTTCAAGTCAGCAGAGAACATTCAAGATCTTGAGATCCATGAAGCCAATTTATGTGAGACTTTCAGAGCATCAACAACATGGTAAGGGAAGCATATAATAACAATCGCGCATCCCAAAGTGGAAGTGGAAGGAAGGCCGATCGTTACGCACCGATCGTTATTGGATGATTCAACGTAACGATCGGTGTACTTCAGTGTGTATTCTATCTTCGATCAAGATCGGCCCATTCTCACAATCTACTACTTATAATGATGCCATATTTTAGAAGCAACATCGAGAGACAAGTGGAACCCGCCATGTACGATCGCAACTTGACTAGAGCAAATAAAAATGATCGGCTATCATTAGGCCGATCGTTCCATACCATCGAGATATCACTGCGGATCGATGTGATGGGCTCCACTGTACTTGGAGAGCCTTCTTACAAAGTTTCAACCCAATCCATGCGCATCCTCTGCTATAAATATAGCAGGCATAGCTTCAAAAGGGAGCTTTTCTTCTGGCAGCGGAGGCTCTGCCATTTTCATTCTTTATTCTTGTATTAATGGATCCTAGCTGATCCAAACATCTTTGTAATTGTAATCATATGAAAGATCAATAAAAATATGAAGTGGATGTAGATCAAGATTGTCGAACCACTATAAAAATCTACGTGTTCATTTAATTTTTCTATTATGTTTTTGATTTCATTCATTGTTTAATTTCCATGAGATTCTATGGGTGTTGATGCCCAATTTTGGCATCAACATTTTGGTGCTTTCATTAAGAAATGAATTCTCGGCTCGATTGGATCTCATCTTCTACTGGTGAATTTTCATGTTCGTGAGATAGATCCAGCCTTTGATCGACAAGTTTCCTATTCTACTCGGATTTGAAAGAGATCTTGGTGGAAGCTACTTCCCGTGACCAGAAAAGCCATGTATACTTCCCTTGCTGAAGAAGGAAATCATGAAATTTGTGACCAATTAGCCATATGTTTCATGAATGTTCATATATTTTCAAGTTTTAAAGCATGTGGGAACGATCGGCAATCGGCTATGACCCATACACACTCATTGAAGTTCGTTAATCACGAATCCTGATGCCCTATCATCTTAAATGATCGTTCCCTACGGTGGTTCATATTGTTCATTTCAACAGCTAGGATTTGGCCAATGTCTCCTCTTCACGATTGTTTTTTGTAGGATCGTTTTCACCCTAGAGGGGGGGTGAATAGGGTCTACTAAAAGTTAATGCGGAAATAAAAACAGAAACAGAAAGTAATGCAGTAAAGGTCACATACAGTTTTGCCCAGCTTCGACAATAACCTACCTACGTGCTGCCCCCAAGGTTTCTACTAGAAATTAAGTAATCAGACGCTTACAAAACATGTAAACTTGCGACCTGCTAACTTGATTAACCAAACTCTAAGCTCAAAACCCTGCCATAACTCAACCATTGAGTTGCGAATTCTTTGAACTACGCATGTAGTTCATAACCTAGTTAAAACTAGAGTTTGACTCAAATAAAAAAAATAAAAACAAGCAAAAGTACTAGAAATAAAATACCCTAATAGAAAACTATACGGCCCAATAAATAAAACGAACAAAGGAGTTATCTTTTTATAATGCGGCCCAAAAAAACAAAGATTAACACGCTTCTTTTTTTTATTTTGCTGCCGCCTTGTTCCTTTCCGTTCTGGAATTAGGGTTTTTGAATTTGGAGACGCCGATTCAAGATTGATCGATTGAGGTGTTGAATTCACTTTGATTTGCTTTGTCAATCGACTCCCTGGCTTTGATTTCTCACAGTCGCTTCAATTTTGTGTCGAGCTGGATATTGCTTTGAATTGCTACGTGATTTGCCCCTTTTCGATTTTTGATTATGCTCGACTTTGATTCGAGTTTTGGATTTGTTTGTGATTTGTTCTAAGTAAGCTCTCTGAATTTTGTCTCGAATTAGAATGATTATTTGCCGATGATGAATTGGGCATTTATAGGGATTAAAACCCTATAATCTCTTTCATATATTTTGATTTGAATTCTTCAAATACTTTACTCGGCCATTCATTCTTGCTTGAACGATGTGATGATTTTGGACTTGCTCATTTCTGTCTATCGGTTGAATATGTTTCTGATCTTTGCTGCTACGACTTGTTCATCCTTTGAATGTATTTTTGATACATTCAAATATGTTTAAATATATTCAAATTTGTTAATTCTTTACTGCCAACAACTTGTTCAACTGCGACATTTTCTACTCCTTGATTTTCATCGAACTACTACTTAAAATTACTGTAACATGTAATCTGCTTCACTATCATTTCATTGCCCTATTCACTATTTGCTTGAGTTTTAATGTGTGTTTATATTTGACTTTGTCTGGTGAACTTGAAGTCTTCATGTATGTACATGCCTGTTTGCCTCTGAATGAATTTATGGCTTGATCATGTTGAGTTGCTGTCATGTGCATATGAACATATTTACTTGTTTGGTTGCATTTGAAACTGAAACTCGAGATGCTGGTCTGGTTCCATTTGAGTCTGGTTATATGTTGTTGCTTGGTTGCATACACACATGTCTGAAGCGTGTTAACCCATTTTCATTTATGTTGTCATGTTGTATGTTGCTTTGATCTTCATGTGTATATGCAGGCTATGCTTGCATATCCATTTTGCTTTGTACTTGCTATGTTATTATTACCTAACCATGTTTTGTGCACATTCATTGATCTGGTCTTGATTTGCTTCGAGTTAAACTGCCCCAGTGCCATGTGCATACTTGTTGTCATGTTGCACTTGGTTGGTCTGCACTGTGCTTGTTAGACTTATTGGCTTGATTGTTATTCTTCTTTTGTAGTGCTTGTTGTTGGGTTGAGTATGTTTGTTTTCATGTTGCATTGTGACTTGCTTCGAGTTAAATGTCCAGTTGCTTCGAGTTCCATGTTTGTTGCACCACTATTGATATCTTTAACTTGATGTGTTCATGCCTGAAATGATTCATGTGTGTTCAAGCCTTTAGCTTGCTGTGTTCATGCCTAAAATGATTCATGTGTGTCACCCTATGTTGCCTTATTAGACTTGAGTCTGGTCTGGTTCCAGTGTGTTCATGCCTGAATTTTGCTTGATGCATTGTTCGATGTGCATGTATACTTTGTGTGCTGGTCTGGTTGCAGCCCTTGTGTTCATTGTGCCTTTGTACATTTGTGGTCTGGTTCCATATGAATGAAGTCTTCATTGATGTTGACTGGTCTAGTTGAGTTGCATTTGCACTTGAGTTGAATCCGGTCTTGGCTTGGGTTTGTTGTGCTCACCTGTCCCTACTATTTTAACAAGCATGTGTATATCGTTGTGCATGACCTTGTGGCATGTACAGTGATACACTGTGCATGTCACATGTTGTTCGTGAAAGATGAATTAAAAAAAATGACAAAATATTTCAAACACACACTTAATTGTTTATTTTGCAGATAACCGAGGCAAATTATATTTTCAAACACACACTTCATTGTGCACTGCAAAATATTTCTTTTTCAATTTTACTACGTCAGTGTTTATTTTGCAAATAGTTCAGATGTGGAAACAGGCTGGAACAGAGTTGAAGATCAAATACGAGTGATGATTGAATTATGTAGTGAGGTGAACTATGTATGTAAAATTGTATAGTGAAAATTGTGTTGTAATTGAAACTTGTATAGTGAGAGCTTAAATTTGTACTGTTCGAATTTATAATAAAATATTTGTTTAAATATGAACTCCGAGTTATTTATTTTATTCAATAAATATTTATTTAATTATGTGGAAAAATAAAATAGTACAATAACAAATACATTTAAATGAATATATATATGTTTATTATCATCAAACAAAAATCATAGGCAATTGTATTCTACAATCTCCCCCTTTTGATGATAACAAACATATATTAAGATTTTGACTCTATTAAATGTATTTGGTGTTGATGAATTCTATTAGCTCCCCCTATTTGAATACTCCCACTACAACAAAAACTCTCCCTTTACATATGCATGAAAATAAATAAAAATATGCAAAATAAAAAAAATAAAAAATGCAATGAACCCAGATGAGAATATGCAAATAAAAAATTTGAACTTATTTGCCAAAATCTTAACTTCTCTCCCCCTTTTATTATCAACAAAAGAGTAACAGTGTTAGAAAATAGTGATAGACATTAATACAACATTAAACTTAATCAATTATAAATATTAAATTTCAAGAAAAAAATCAAACCAAAATCATAAATACTCTACTGGCGGATATTCCATTTTAGAGTGATAGGGGATGTCGGTATAGAAAACCATATAGTCGTGTCCATTTGCAGTATATTTATGACAGGAATTTGAATACTTACTAACCATGCATAACAGTTAGGACTTTTAAATGATATTAGTAGTATGCTCTATTTTTATTAAATAAGAATTCCAAGCATCTTCTAACCACGCATAACCGTGAGGACTTTTAAATGGGGTTAGAATAACCTCGCCTATTTTATCCAATTTAGATATGTGTTCCATACATGCATAACCGTGAGGACTTTTTATATGAGCATGAAAGCACATATTCAAAGATTCCAAGTAGTTCACCCATGCATAACCGTGAGGATTTTTTAATGAGAGTGAGTACTTTTGGATGATTTTACTGCTAATTAAAAAAATGAAATTCCTGTTTAAATACCACATTTTGACATACTATATTGGATTTTGAAGAGTGATTATCATAGAAATATGATAGGAATAGAGATGGTCATGGAATTTTTACCAACCAAAGTTATTATAAATTTTGTTTAAATTTTTTAAAGAAATTTACTAAATATACTCTCTCAATACATAATGTATGATCAAGGTCATCACTCATCACTTTTTCAGTCACTATTTAGAGTCAGATTAGTTAACATAGGCATTTAAGATTAAATCCAAAAATATAAAATCAAATTTCTAAAATGCCTAAACTGAGACGAAGTCGATAATAAAACTAATTTATGGAAGGGGTTTTGTAAAAATGTCTGCCAATTGAAATGAAATTTATGCAGATATTTTCTTTGGAAATGTGATCTCTAATGAAATGATGTCTAACATCTATGTGCTTGGTGCAAGAATGATGTACAGGATTATTTGTGAGATCAATTTCACTTTTGCTATCATACATAAGTGGGACTCATTTAAAATTTGGACCATAATCTTGCAAGGTTTGTATCATCCCTAAGATTTGAGCAGAGCAACCGCTTAGAGCAATCTACTCTTCCTCAGTGGTAGATAATGCAATGCAATTTTGTTTTCGACTAGACCATGCAACTAACGAATGTCCCAACATAAAACACGTTCCACTAGTACTTTTTCTATCAACTAGACTACCAGCATAATATGCATCTGAATACCCTTTTAACTCAAAGTTATCATTAGTGGGATACCAGAGACCAAACCGTGGGGTACGCAACAGATACCTTATAATCCTTTTTACAGCTTTTAAATGAGATTCTTTTGGATTTGTGTTTAACAACGGAATTTCTATCGAGTTAGAAAACCGCCGATAAATTTTAAATTAAATTTATATCGCAAGCGCACGGCGTACTACGTAGTACGTAGTGAGTACGGGTCGATCCGCATGGGAATTGTTGATTTAAATTTCCTATTCAATCAAATTAACCAAAGTTGAAAAGTGTGAAGCTAAAAATGTAGAGAAAATGACAAAAAGAAAGTGATAGAAATATGAGAGTTAAATGACAATTTAGTGATAATTCCACTTTCTAGATCATATAGTTCAACAAATTATGAAATTATGATCTCTCTTTTTTGGTCATAAGTGAATTTAAATAATGTGTTGATCATAAGTATGGCTCATTTGTGCTATTAATTAGCTCAACATAAGTCATCAAACTATAACACAACCTTTAAACCACTTACTAACTTTCATGAAAAATGACAACAAGTTGAAAGCAAAATCTATTTTAAGTATGGTTTATTAACTATTAATTAGAAATATAGACCATCAAATTTCAATTTCAACATTCACTTCTTTGCCATAATCATATTTAAATGAAGAGGCAATTTTTTTTTGTGATTGTTTAAGCATAGCCTATTTGTTATGAACAACATAGACTATCAAATTCAACATGTAACAATAAATCACATCAACATTCATTTAAGCACAAAAGAGAGCAATAATTATCAAAATGTTGAAGCTACATGATTAGAGGCTTCATTACCCCTAAATTGAAGGGATTAGCCTCTTATTTGTGTTATCATATCAACACTTGTAGCATGCAACATTAAAGAAAAACAAGAGGAAAAACAAGAGCAAAAGGAAAGAAGAACTATTCTACTTGCATAAAATAAAAGAGATCTACACTATTACATAAGAAGAGAAGAATGTAAATAACATAGAACACTAATTAAAAATTCATAAAAAAAAGGAAATTACATGAAATAGAAATGGCTAAGTAGCCATGAAAAGAAAAGAGAAGATTTCTTTTATTTCTAAGCTAAAACTAACTAAGAGGAAGAGAGGGTTACATGAAGATATGGGGTATTTATACAAGTTAGAAACCTTAATTCATTTTTTTAGGGAATGCCCAAAATGCCCTTGTAGGAAGTGTGGTGGCCAAGTTATCATTAGCTTCAATAATCACCCATTAAGTGTGCATGAAAGTGTAATGGCCATTAGCATGTGGATTAGCTTTTAATTTGTACATGAAGTGTTTATGCCAAAATTGGGCACAACACTCTTCGGAAGTCTTTGAAAAGATAAAGTGAAGAAATTAAATGAAAAAAGAGGAATTATCTAACAAAAACTCCAAATCTTAGAAATGAGAATAATTAAAGTGCAAGGAGACACAAGAATTTAGGGTGGTTCGGCATATAGCCTACGTCCACTATGAAGTAGTTTTCTTTATTGATCTTTCTTTTGTGTTTACAAATGAATTCAATGATTTACAGCAGGCAATTATGATTTGCAGCAGTGAATTTTGTTGGCAGCAGCAGCAATTGAGTTCAGATCTGGACCTGGCGGAGTCCGGGCGTTGGAGTGCTCAAAGAGGAAGAAGAACCCCTTTTTTGTTGGCTTTGGGGGTTTATTTATAGGTGTAGGAGGCTGATATTTCGTTCAGATCTCAGGAGACCCTCTCTGGCACATGACCAGGCCCGCACGCCCAAGCCCGTGAAGTTTCAGTCCGATCCGTGATCGATACGAACAGATTTCGACTCGATCAAGATTTCATCCAATGGAGTCGAAATTTGGCGTGAACATTCTTTAGCATGCACGTAGTCTTCTGTGAAAATTTCATAGCATTTGGACTTGTAGATTGGGAGATATGATCGATACGAAATGGAGTTTTTCGGTAGGCTGTTTCCTTCGACTCGCTTTCGTTTCGACTCGCTTCTGCTTCGACTCGGTGACGTGGCGCTTTCTGGATCGCTCTGCCTTTGACGCTGTTTTGAGCGAGTCGAAGCGCGCGCTTTGGATGGTTCCAAACTGGAGCGAGTCGAAGAGAGCAGTTCTGGGAGGTTTGAGCAGTGGAGTCGAAGTTGATGGAGTCGCTCAGTGGTTCGAGGGGAGCGAGTCGAAGAAGGCCTCTTGGAGAAGCGAGTCGAAGCAGGTACTTCAGATGACTGTGAAGCGGGTCGAACAGGAATGAGTCGAAGTTGGCATCTGAGGCATACGGAGCGAGTCGAAGGGAGCGAGTCGAAGAGAGCAGTTCTGAGGGACGTGGAGTGAGTCGAAGAGAGCAGCTCTAAGGGACGTGGAGCGAGTCGAAGTTGGCTTCTCCTGAGTGTTGCAAAGCGAGTCGAAGAAGCGAGTCGACCGGCAATTGATTTTCATCCAATCTTGTATCGCTCATAATTCGAGCATACGAACTCGGATTGACTTGAGATTTGAAACGTTGGCTCTCATGGCTTAGCTCACCATGTCCTACCAATTTTGGCTCGATCCGGACTCGAACAAAATTCATCGATATCCGTAGTGAGCCCGTATATAACTGATCTCTGGGACGGGCCGTCACTAGTTACTAGTCAATTCCTTGGTGTTGCGGTCTTGCCAAAATGCGGGATAACATGAAGTAAGGTGGGTAGGTGGGGTCCTCCATGATCATGGCTTTGAATTATTTCCATCTCCATTCTTTTGTATTCACTCTTGTGTATGCATATATCTTCATGAAGCCACTTGCATATGAAGCCAAATTCCTACAAAATAATATAGAAATTTCCAATTAAATTTTCTCAAATTAATATATGCACAAAAATGACCATCCCCATATGGAGATGAATATGTGACAATTTGACAATAATTTGAATTTTGTTTAAACAAGTTAAAATACCCGATATGATCATTTATTTAATTTAAATAGATTAAATATGGTGGTAAAAATATGCACATTTACGTGCACATCAAATACCCCCACACTTATCTTTTTATTCATCCTCGAATAAAGAAAAACTAAGATAAATCTGTTTTCGTAGGGAGCACGATTGCATTGAGCATATGCAACAAGCCGTTAAACCTCTGGGTGTCCCTAGTAGGACGAGTGTTGTCCCATGAGGGTTTTCAGCGGATACTACCCACAAAATCCAAATGCAGAATGAAAATATTTACAAAATGCAAGATTTATTTACAAAGAGATGAATGTGAGTTTTTGGAAATATTTACAAATGAAAGATTTACTTTTAAATAGACACAAATCAGTTAAATTTAATTTTTGGTCATTATCTTGAAATTTAAGTCGTTTACTCGTCAAACTTTCCAATAAAAAATGAAGTTATTGAAACAAATGGGCTATAGTTTAACTCGTTGTTTCGGTCGATAATATAGTGTAACTATGAAATGGATCCTTAGTTGATTATCAAAGTTTATCAAAGTGGTGTTTTCATTTCTTTTCAATAACAAGTCAAATCAAATAAGTTAAAATAGTGCTTGGATTTCATTTGCTTACTCTCTCTAATTTTTTTTATTTGAAAATTTTGTTGATATTAACAACATTTACATATGCCTAACTCAGATAAACCGAGGCCAGATATATTACCCATGCACTGCTTGCAAACTGATGTGAGGGGAATACAGAGCGTGGCGAGTGAACACACGAGTGTGAACACCTATTGACTGTAGGCGTTATTAAAAAGAATTATATATATATACACGTAACTTAGATAAACTGAGGCCAGATATACCGATCGTGCACTGCCTTTCGGACTTATGTGAGAAGGGTACAGAGCATCGCGAGTGAACACACAAGTGTGAACACATGACTCTAGGTGTTTGTTAAAAATATATACATATATACAAGAAATATATATTTTTGTTTTTTTTAAAAGAGAGTTTTTTGTTGTTTTTTTAAAAAAGTTTTGCAAAATCATCTTAGCACCATTTAACTTAGAAGACAAAAAAAATGTTATATCATTTACTTTAAATTCACCACTCTTTGAAACAAAGATTTTCAATTAGGATATATTTCATAATTAACACGTATGAATCTTCCCATATACTAGTTAAACCATTGTTATTTGTAATCAAACTTCATTTTTATTTTTCTTAAGACAAATAAATTTTCAAAAATTTCAATTTAATAAACCAAAACCATATATTTAACCTATAATAAATCAAAAGAAAATTTGTTTTTGGGATTTTTTTTGAGTTTTTTTAAAAGAAAATGCAAAAATAAACCATGAAAAATTAAAAATGAAGATGAGTCTCCCCCCCCGCACTGTGTCCCCACAGTCAAGCCAAGTGAAAGGAGAAAAATAAAACAAAAATAAAAGGATGACCTATATTTACATGAAAACGAAAAGATTATTATTTACAAGAGTTCAGAAAGTATATCGTCAAAAAGTAAATGAAACGGTCTTCTAACGACCGATTCATTTGTCTCGCCAAGTATGCGAGACATAGCTCAAGCTCGAAAAACCAAACCATAAAAGATTTCAAAGTTGAATGTTGATTTCAACTCAATTCAACTCAATTATCGTGTTTTCAACCACTTCATTAAGATTATTATTTTCAATTTCAAAAGTTGTTATTTGAAAATCGTCGATTTGGGTAAAAGATGGATTATTGTTTGACTCGTCAGACGTTGAGATTTGGTTTTGTTGTTCATGTATTTTTTTGTATGTTTCAATCAACAAATCCGAGTGATCATCGTAAATTTCGTTCATTTGTTCAACAAAATCCAATTTATAATTATTAACTTGAGAATTTTCGAATTGGACGTGTTGAGAAGAAATTTTTTCACTCGCATCGTAGTCAAGATTATTCCCATAGCCAAAACTATTTGAAAAGTGATTCACATTTCCATTTTGAAATTCATTTTGGAGTTCGAAGTTGTATTGGCATGGGTTATACTCAAAATGATTTGAATTTTGAAGTGAATTTAAATCTTGATTACTTTGAAAATTTTGAATTGAGTTATCACACAAATAAGAATTACACAAATCATTTATCATTTGATTTTGTTGTGTAGAGATTTCAAGTAAAGTTGAAATGCTATTTTCGAGATTTGAGGGTTGTTCGTCATTTTGAATACTTTGTGGTGCAAAATCCGAATCGTTTGAACAATAGTTGTTGTTAAAATATCCATACGAATTTGGTGTGAAATTATACGGATTATATTGATTTTCACAACTATCGTAGAATTTATGTAAGTAGGCAAACTCGGACATTTTCAAGAATGTTTTTGGGTTTTTTTTATAAAGGAAAAATATTCACAGATAGAATTTATTTTTCAAAATGAAAATTGATTTTTTTGTTTTGTTTTTTATTTTTCAATTTTTTTTTTTGAAAAGATTATATTTTTTTTTGGGTTTTTGGATTTTCTAAAAAAAAACTAAGTAATTTTTTTTAATTTTTTTTGATTAAAAAAATTCAAAAGGAAGGATTTAAAAACAAAGTTAAGAAATATTTACAATTTTTTTTAGTTTTGGATTTTGAAATTTTTTTTTAAATATGCATGAACTAATGCAACTAAATGAATGCAAGGGTTAATTACAAATGATTTATCCTAAGTTAACTCAAAATTGTATAATCACACTTTGTCTTAAATCAACAAGATAATTCTCAGCCAGATAACGGGCAGGATTATCGGTGCACCATGAATCACCGTAGCAATGCAGGCGAAGGTTTAAGTACTTTCAGAGGAACAACCACTATAATATTTACGAATCACCGTAATATTTATAAATGGTTATTACTCTGTCGTTTCCTAGACACCAAGAAAGTAAATTGTTCAAAGAGGACAAATTGTCAATATACAATTAAATGTTATCGATGTGTAATCATTATTATTAATCAAAATTCTAGGATGAAATGCAAAACTGAAATTAAACTTGTATTAACAATGCAACTACGAATGAATTTTTTTTTATAATTTTTTTATATGCCAGCAAACAACAATGCAAGACAAATAAAACAATATATAGGGGTTAAAAGCAGCAAATTTTTATAAGCAAGCAAGTGGTTATTATTTTTTTAACAAGCCAAGCGAAGCAAACAACTCTTCCAATATGCTTTGGCAACCTGAAAATAAAACAAGATATATATACAGTTATTTAGATATATCTATGAAAAAAGTAAGAAAAATATGAACCCAAAACAACTTTTTTTAAGGATGTAATTAAAGACAAATGGAATCAAATTAAATTAAACAAAAACAAACTAAATTAAAAGAAAAAAATTATTTTAGGCAAATAATTATTTTTTTAAACAAACTAAACTTTAAAAAAACAAGCTTTACAAAAAAGAGAGAGAAAAAAAAATTATCTCGGGCTCAAAATGAAGCCGAAGACCCGAAAAAAAATTAGCTGATCAATTTCTCAATCAAACTACAGGAAAAAATCAACCGCAAAAATTTCATCTCATTTCGTTTCACCATTCAATTTTCTTAAATTCTCAAATTAACAACCACATTCAAATTCTCAAATTCACAACCATTCAATTCACAGCAGGCTATTCGATTCAGAAGTTCGATCCACAGCAGGCGATTCGATTCACCATTTAATTTACCAAATTAGCAGGCGATTCAATGTTTGAATTTGAGATTTGGGTGCTCGCAATGGTTTGAGGCGGTTGCTAAGAGTTTGGGTGAAATTGAATCGGAGGCAGCAAAGTCAATTTTGGTTAGGAGGGTAGGTCGGGGACTGGTTTATATCGGTGATGGTTGTATTTGACAGCAGTGGCTTAGAGGGGAGTTGGCACTCCTGGTTGATCTTTAACAGAGAGGTATGTAAGTAAATTATGCACTATCTTTGATTACAGTGGTATGTTGAGTGGTCAGTTTTGATCAGAGGGGTTTTTGGGGATATCATAGTGGTAGATGTCGGGGGAGGTGAACTTTTTCAATGGAAATATTTTAGAAATGGTAGTGAATGATGAAGGCTGTGTATGTACTGATATGGTGGTAGTTTTGTTGTCTGATATGGCAGATTGGCTGCAGTAGTTTGGTGGAGCACTTGTTTAATGGTTAGCAGTTACCAGAAATCTATGGTTTGATGCTGCAGTTTAACAGAGGGGAAGTGGAGGATTTGAACGTCAAGCAATTGTATGGACAGAACACAGAAATGATGGTTTGTGGAATGTAGGAGGTTAGAAGTATGGGGGTATTTGTGTTGGGACAGTGGAAGTACAGTGGTGTAGTTGTTCTGCAGTTTGAATTGGCGGTCAGGTGATGTTGAACTGTTTGAGATGTTTGGTGAAATTGCGGATGTTTTGGGTAGGAAGATGGGGCTGAAATGACGTATGTGCATAGGGGGAAGAGTTAGCGTGGAGAAGCAGTTGTTTTGTAAATGAAGAAATGTGTAGAGGCAGGTTGTATGTTGAGGAAGTAATGGCACTGGTGCACGGCGATGTTTGCAGAAGTGAATGTTGCGGCTTGAAGTGGTTGCAGCTGAATTGAAATGCGGCGGTTTTTTTATGGTCGAGGATGTTGATGGATGGAAGTTGATGATATTTGGCAGCAGAGAGGATGGTGATTGAGTAGTTGACTGCAGTGTTTTGAAGGGCTGCTGGAAGGATTCGAATTGGTTTGAGTTGACAGTGGTTGCTATGTCTTGAGTGGATGGATGATGCTGATCAGAGGTGGATGGTGGTTGATTGTTATAGGAAGTGAAAGCAGAAAGACTGTTGATGGTTTGTAGAATGAGAACTGATGTATGTGAACTGTGGAGAATGGTTTGTTTCAGGCAGTGGTTGGTCTATGGCAGTGGTTCGGTGGTCAGATTGATACTGGTAAGGGAGTAATGTGATGTATTGTGGCAGTTATGTGTTAATGTAATACAAGATTCACTGAGTTAACAGTGCAGAGGAGTGAAAGCTGTATTGGTGAATGTGGAGAATGTGGTCGATTGGAGGAGTTGGAATGTGCAGTGATTGTTGTGGTGTACCGTTGGGTCTTCGAGCAGAGGAGTATGCATATGAGGTGATGTTTGGTCAGTTGTGATGTAGTAAGGGATGTGGTGATGGTTGTATGGGATTGTACGTGGGTAGTTCTTGTATGACAGTAGTGAGAAAGAGGCAGTGGGATGTAATAGAAGCTTGTTGATGTGCAGGCTATTTGTGGATGTAGTGATGAGCAGAAGTGATATGGCAGAGAGGAAGCAGGGGATGGTCTGAACAGTAGCAGGGGGGTGTTTGAGTGACTGGATGATTGTGTTGAACAAGGCAGCAGTTTGTGTTGATCAGGTGGGAAACAGAGAGAGGTAGCAATGTATATGCATAGGGTTGGTTGGTGACACACTGTTGTGAAAGAGGAGATGTTCTGAAAGAGGTAGTAATGAAGTGCTGGCAGAAAGGCAAGTGAATGTTTGAAATGTAGTAGGTAGGTGGAGTTTTGTAAGGGATGCAGTGTGTTTGTGAGTGGTAGGATAGTAGTTGTATGGTGAAGTTAGGTTGTTTGATATGTAACAGGGAGGAACAGTGTAAATGCAGTGGAAATGCAATGTAACGGTGTTTGTGTTTTTTTTTAAATTGAAGAAAGGAATGTAAAAAGAAAAAAGAAAAATGTAAAATGTAAAAAAAGAAGGAATGGAATAAAAGATTTTTTTCTTTTTGAATGAAATTGTGTATGTTTTTTTTTCTTCTTTTTTTATATGCAAATTCAATGCAAACTAAAAAACAAATCAAATACTAACACAAAGCACACACTAACACAAATATATATATATATATATATATATATATTAAAAAAATGCAACACACAAAAAAAATTAAAACACACAAAAATCAAACAACAAATAATTCGAAGAATAGAAAACTAAAATCAAAGCAAGTCCCCGGCAACGGCGCCAAAAACTTGTTTAACAATGGAATTTCTATCGAATTAAAAAACTGCCGGTTAATTTGAATTAAATTTATACCGCAAGCACACGGTGTACTATCGTAGTACGTAGTGAGTACGGATCGATCCGTATGGAATTGTTGATTTAAATTTCCTATTCAATCAAATTAACCAAAGTTGAAAAGTGTGAAGCTAAAAATGTAGAAAAAAATGACAAAAAGAAAGTGATAGAAATCTGAGAGTTAAATGACAATTTAGAGATAATTCCACTCTCTAGATCATATAGTTCAACAAATTATGAAATTATGATCTCTCTTTTTTGGTTATAAGTGAATTTAAATGATATGTTTATCATAAGTATGGCTCATTTATGCTATTAATTAGCTCAACATAAGCCATCAAACTATAGCACAACCTTTAAACCACTTACTAACTTTCATGAAAAATGACAACAAGTTGAAAGCAAAATCTATTTTAAGTGTGGTCTATTAACTATTAATTAGAAATATAGACCATCAAATTTCAATTTCAACATTCACTTCTTTGCCATAATCATATTTAAATGAAGAGGCAATTTTTGTTTGTGATTGTTTAAGCATAGCCTATTTGTTATGAACAACATAGACTATCAAATTCAACATATAACAATAAATCACATCAATATTCATTTAAGCACAAAAGAGAGCAATAATTATCAAAATGTTGAAGCTACATGATTAGAGGCTTCATTACCCCTAAATTGAAGGGATTAGCCTCTTATTTGTGTTATCATATCAACACTTGTAGCATGCAACATTAAAGAAAAACAAGAGGAAAAACAAGAGCAAAAAGAAAGAAGAACTATTCTACTTGCATAAAATAAAAGAGATCTACACTATTACATAAGAAGAGAAGAATGTAAATAACATAGAACACTAATTAACATTTCATAAAATAAGAAGGAAATTACATGAAATAGAAATGTCTAAGTAGCCATGAAAAGTAAAGAGAATCTTTCTTTTATTTCTAAGCTAAAACTAACTAAGAGGAAGAGAGGGTTACATGAAGATATGGGGTATTTATACAAGTTAGAAATCCTAATTCATTTTTTTAGGGAATGCCCAAAATACCCTTGTAGGAAGTGTGGTGGCCAAGTTATCATTAGCTTCAATAATCACCTATTAAGTGTGCATGAAAGTGTAATGGCCATTAGCATATGGATTAGCTTCTAATTTGTACATGAAGGAAGGTGGGTAGGTGGGGTCCTCCATGATCATGGCTTTGAATTATTTCCATCTCCATTTCTTTTTGTTCACTCTTGTGCATGTATATATCTTCATAAAGCCATTTGCATATGAAGCCAAATTCCTACAAAATAATATAGAAATTTCCAATTAAATTTTCTCAAATTAATATATGCACAAAAATGACTATTTTGCCCCCATATGGAGATGAATATGTGACAATTTGAAAATAATTTGAATTTGGTTTAAACAAGTTAAAATACCTGATATGATCATTTATTTAATTTAAATAGATTAAATATGATGGTAAAAATATGCACATTTACGTGCACATCAATTTGATTGAAACTGTACACACAAACAAACATACAATATAATGTCTGGTCTAGAAGCAGTAAGATAAAGAAGTATACCCACGTGTACCTAGAGTAATCATCAACCAATACAAAACAATATCTCTTACCACCTAAGCTTGCAATATCGTTAGGTCCAAATAGATCCATATGAACTAGTACAAGGACTCTAGAAGTACTTATAGTGTTTTTGGCATGAAAAGATGATTTTTTGAATTTTCGCATAGTACATGCTTTACATAGAGTTTCTGTTTTGAAATCATGAGATGGTAAACCTCTTACCAAATATTTTCTTTTTAATTTGTTTAACAGATTCATGCTAGCATGTCCTAATTGTCTATACCATAAGTTTGCTTCTTCATCCTTAGCTACTAAACATTTTGAAAGAGTGAGATCATCGAAATATAGAGAGTATATATTACCTTTCCTCTTTCCTAAAAGTAATGTTTCTTTTGATGATTGGTAACCATTTTGCACAAATCAAAATCAAAAACAACATTCATTCCCTTATCACATAACTGGCTGATTGAAATCAGATTATGGTGCAGATTTTCAACATATAATACATCGTTTAAGGTAAATGTACCGTTACCTACTTTACCTTCACCGATAATTTTACATTTATCATTGTTGCCCATTGTGACTCTGCCACCTTTGTACTTCTCTAGGCTAAGGAACTTTGATTTGTCGTCCGTCATGTGCCTGGAATAGCCAGAATTCAAGTACCACTGTTGTTGTTCCTTAGCCTGCCAACACACCTATACGAGAGAAGAGTTTTGTGACCTATTTGTTTTCATAGGTCCATGATTGTTAGTGACAAAAAAATTTGAATAAAAAGTAGAACCATCTTTTGGCACCCAGATTTGTTTGATTTTAAGGGATTTTACATTCGTGTCTTTAGGAACCCAAATTGGTATGGTTTTCATGTGTTTGGGTCTATACCAGCAATTGTTGTGATTGTGTCCAATTTTTCCACAAATCGTGCACTTGGAATTGACATGATTAGTTTCACTTCTACCTTTTTCAGATTGAGTATACCCAAGTCCTTGTCTAATAATATTAACAGTTTGTTTCCCTAATAGCATATTTAGTGATCTTTCACCTTTGGAGAATTTTCCTAAAGTTATAGACAATTGTTGGACTTGTGACTTGAGAGATTCATTTTCATTCAATAACAAAGTGCACTTTTTAATAGAATTTTCTCTACTAGTATTTTTACTTTCTTTCAAAATCAGAATTTCATTTTCAGGCGATTTAATTTTAGTTTTTGACTTTTTTATTTCCACTTCTAATGATGGACACTTGTCACACTTAGGGCTCTTATTTCTATAGTTTTGAACCAATTGATCAAGCTGCTTATTTAGTTCTATCAAACTATCCTTTTGTGATTTAATTTTAGCGTACTTCTCCCTAAGTCTTTTAAAACAGCCATTTACTTCATGAAAATATGTAAGTAATTGTGAGTGACTAAGTTTTGATACCTCGCTTGGCTCGTCATCATCGTTGTCACTTGTTTCTCCTAAAAGACACTGATTTGCTCTTTCACTCTTACTGCCAGTGCTTTTATCATTCTCATCACTTTCATCCCAAGTAGTTGCAAAACTTCTCCTTTTCGGTTTCTTTCCTTTGCTGAATTGATCTTGAGGACAATTTGGCTTGATATAACCAGGTTTATTGCACTTATGTCCTGCTCTTCTGAGTTGTCTAGAACTTTGACGATTCTGCTCTTCAGTTTTTGATTTAGGGTAGGATTTCCATATTTGCGGTTCAACCTTTTGAATCTCTTTATTATCAATGCTAGTTCAGCTGCTCCTTCATCATCACCATCATCATCTTCACTTTCCATCGTTCCTTTGAGAGCTATTGATTTCTTTCGTGTATCTCCTCCTTCAAGTTCTTCCTTGAATTTGATTTCTAGCTCATAAGTGGTAAGGTTTCCGATAAGTTCTTCAATTTTAACCTGTTTTAGATCCTTTGATTCTTGGACAGCAGTCACCTTGGCTTTAAAATTTCGTGAAATAATTTAAGGATCTTCCGGACTATTTCCAGTTCTGTGTATCGTCTTCCTAGATATATTGATTTGTATACAAGATTTGAAAATCGTCCATAAATTTTTTTGACACTTTCATCCTTTGTCATTGTGAAGTTCTCGTACTCGCTACTAAGCATGGCAAGGCGCGATTCTTTAACTTGGGAGGTTCCTTCATGATCACTTCAAGCGTGTGCCGGATTTCTTGCGTAGTTAGACAATGTGAGATACGGTTAAATTCAATTTGATCTAATGGGCAAATAATAGAATTCATAGCTTTAGCATTAGCAATTTGTTGTTTATTTTCAAGATTAGTCCATTGATCCATAGGTTTTTCAACTTCTTGATTATCTACCATTATTGTTGGTGTGCTATATCCCGTTTCAACAATATTCCATGCATCAATGGATTTCAGAAAAATTTTCATTCTAGTTTTCCAATAAGCATATCCACCATTGAACATGGGTGGTCTAGCTATGGACTGACCTTCAACAAAAGCATTATTAAAAGAAGCCATTGAAAGAAAAAATCAATTTTTTTAACAAAAAAATGGTTTTTGTTCCTAGCTCTGATACCACTTGTAGGATCATTTTCATCCTAGATGGGGGTGAATTGGGTCTACTAAAAGTTAACGCGGAAATAAAAATAGAAAAAGAAAGTAATGCAGTAAATATCACACACAGTTTTACCCAGCTTCGGCAATAACCTGCCTACGTTCTGCCCCTAAGGTTTCTACTAGAAATTAAGTAATCAGACGCTTACAAAACATGTAAACTTGCCATACCCGCTAACTTGATTAACCTAACTCTAAGCTCAGAACCCTACCACAACTCAGCCACTGAGTTGCGAATTCTCCAAACTACGCCACGTAGTTCGTAACCTAGTTAAAACTAGAGTTTGACTCAAATAAAAAAAATAAAAACAAGCAAAAGTACTAGAAATAAAAAAAACCTAATACAAAACTATACGGTCCAATAAATAAAATGAATAAAGGAGTTCTCTTTTTATAATGCGGCCGAAATAAACAATGATTAACGCGCTTCTCCATTTTTTGCTGCCACCTTGTTCCTTTTCGTTCTGGAATTAGGGTTTTTGAATTTGAAGACGCCGATTCAAGATTGATCGATTGAGGTGTTGAATTCACTTTGATTTTCTTTGTCAATCGACTCCCTGGCTTTGATTGCTCACGGTCGCTTCAATTTTGTGTCGAGCTGGATGTTGCTTTGAATTGCTACGTGATTTGCCCCTTTTTGATTTTTGATTATGCTCGACTTTGATTCGAGTTTTGGATTTGTTTATGATTTGTTCCAAGTAAGCTCTCTGAATTTTGTCTCGAACTCGAACGATTATTTGCCGACGATGAATTGGGCATTTATAGGGATTAAAACCCTATAATCTCTTTCGTATATTTTGATTTAAATTCTTCAAATACTTTGCTTGGCCATTCGATTCTTGCTTGAACGATGTGATGATTTTTGACTTGCTCATTTCTGTCTATCGGTTGAATATGTTTCCGTTCTTTGCTGCTATGACTTGTTCATCCTTTGAATGTATTTTTGATAAATTCAAATATGTTTAAATATATTCGAATTTGTTAATTCTTTACTGCCAACAACTTGTTCAACCGCGACCTTTTCCACTCCTTGACTTTCATCGAACTGCCACTTATAATTACTGTAACATGTAATCTGCTTCACTGTCATTTCATTGCTCTATTCACTGTTTGCTTGAGTTTTAATGTGTGTTTATATTTGACTGTGTCTGGTGAACTTGAAGTCTTCATGTATGTACATCCTGTTTGCCTTTGAATGAATTTATGGCTTGATCATGTTGAGTATTTGTCATGTGCATATGAACATATTTACTTGTTTGGTTGCATTTGAAATTGAAACTCGAGATGCTGGTCTGGTTCCATTTGAGTCTGGTTGTATGTTGTTGCTTGGTTGCATATACACATGTCTGAAGCATGTTACCCATTTGCATTCATGTTGTATGTTGCTTTGATCTTCATGTGTATATGTAGGCTATGTTTGCATATCCATTTTGCTTGAACATTTTGCTTTGTACTTGTTGTGTTATTGTTACCTGACAATGTCTTATGCACTTTCATTGATCTGGTCTTGATTTGCTTCGAGTTAAACTGCCCCAATGCCATGTGCATACTTGGTGTCATGTTGCACTTAGTTGGTCTGCACTATGCTTGTCAGACTTATTGGCTTGATTGTTATTCTTGTTTTGTAGTGCTTGTTGCTGGGTTGAGTATGTTTGTTTTCATGTTGCATTGTGACTTGCTTTGAGTTAAATGTCCAGTTGCTTCAAATTCCATGTCAAGTTGCTTCGATTTCCATGTCTGGTGCACCACTATTGATATCTTTAACTTGCTGTGTTCATGCCTGAAATGATTCATGTGTGTTCATGCCTTTAGGTTGTTGTGTTCATGCCTGAAATGATTCATGTGTGTCACCCTATGTTGCCTTGTTAGACTTGAAGTCTGGTCTGGTTCTAGTGTGTTCATGCTTGATGCATTGTTCCATATGCATGTTTACTTTGTGTGCTGGTCTAGTTATAGACCGTGTGTTCATTGTGCCTTTGTACATTTTGTGGTCTGGTTCCATATGAATGAAGTCTTCATTGATGGTAACTGGTCTAGTTGAGTTGCATTTGCACTTGAGTTGAATCCGGTCTTGGCTTGGGTTTGACCTTGTGCTCACCTGTCCCTGCTATTTTAACAAGAAAGTGTATATCGATGTGCACGACCTTGTGGCATGTACAGTGATACACTATGCGTGTAACAAGTTGTTCGTGTAAGATGAATTAAAAAAATAATGAAGAACAACCCAAATAATTGAGGCAAATTATATTTTCAAACACACACTTCATTGTGCACTGCAAAATATTTCATTTTCAATTTACTGCGTCAGTGTTTATTTTGCAGATAGTCCTGATGCTGGATACAGGCTGGAATATAGTTGAAGATTAAATACGAGTAATGAGTGAATTATGTAGTGAGGTGAACTATGTATGTAAAATTGTATAGTGAAAATTGTGCTATAATTGAAACTTTTATAGTGAGAGCTTAAATTTGTACTATTCGAATTTGTAATAAAATATTTGTTTAAATAAAATATTTTTTTAAATATGAATTCCTAGTTATTTATTTTATTCAACAAATATTTATTTAATTATGTGGAAAAATAAAATAGTATAATAAAAATACATTTAAATGAATATATATATATATGTGTGTGTGTGTTTATTATCATCAAACAAAAATCATAGGCTATTGTATTCTACATTTTTCACCGATCGTTTCCATACGATCATTCCAGTTAGCCCCCTCACCGATCGTTTTCATTAACTCATCCACCTTCTTAACTGATCGTTCCACATGAACTTTCTAATCGATCGTTTCGAGGCCATAAAGCTGATCGTCTCCTATTAGCATATCCATTAACAAATGCTCAACCATCCACTTCTGTTTCTACCAGCAGTCTGGCAATGATTGGTATTGAAGTTCCTCGAAGCTAACATCCTATGCTATTATGGAGTGGTATGGACATCGGCATACAAAATTTCATTGGAGCTGGGCGTTGAAATTTTTTTGACAAGTACAACAACAGGCAAGATCTTGAAACCCTCGCTCTGGCACAAAGCAAGACTCGGGTAAGACAAAGTTTTTCCCGAAGCAAACTCCAAAGTAACCAAGCGCTGATCACCAAGCCTTCGAATTTATTGACCCCAAGCAAACAATTGATTGACTCAAAGCGAACTGATTGTTGACTCCAAGCAATTAGCTGATTTTCTCGGGTCTGACTCCAAGTGATTTACCACTAACCTGTCAATACCATCCATCTCGTCTTGCACGTATCTTGGACATGCATATGTTATTCGCAAGCAGAACAAGTAACTGTAGCTCAAGAACGTACCGGATTGACGGTGACAGAAATATCCTAATCCTATCGATAAAGAAATTTGACGATTAATTGAACCACCCGCGGTCGACTCCCGTGGAGAAGGGCTTGGACAGAATGGAATAACGAGCATACAACATTGCTTCACTTATTAATGGGATTTATTCCGATTTCTTTTGAATGAACCCTATTTTAATTTCGATTGTGTTGTGAATTGTGACGAACTTGAACTAAACTACTTCCAAAATGATGTAGGTGACCAGGTACTCAAAGTTGGCCACCAACTAATCTCTGCAGACCATGATATAACCTATGGGGTTTTTATCAAAACGAACATGATTCGACCGTTCATCAGCTAACGTATGCCCCTGACTCGGGACATCAAGACACGGAATGGAAAAACCCGACAAGGTCAGAATCTAATTGAACATGGACACGATTGACTGTCCGTTCAGCAACCTTCATGTTAGACTTGAAGTAGTGCAATTGATTGCCTGATCATCAACCACCGCTCTCAACACATGGACACGACTGCACCCTAAAACAGATGCAATTTGACTGTCCACTCAATAACTCTCTAGCTCCATTTGCTAGAGAGAATATGAAGCAAATTATACAAGACTTGATTATCCAACCCCAGCATGGATGTGATCCAACCATCCATCATTCACCTCCTTCCTTAACTTATTTGGAAGAGCTACAATCACCAAGTGGACAAGAATCGACCATCCATTTGTCAAGTTTCATCCTTGATGCTGGGGGTAGAATTCCATTCCATGGATGAACATGGTTCGACCATTCGCTCGACAGCTCTGACCTCGACTTGACAACTGAAGTTTAAATTAAAAGTAGGTGTAACTGGCCACCCATCGAGAAAACTCTATGTCCCCGGAGTGCGGACTGGAGTCTAAACTAGTCGGACAGAGAAATGACTGCCCCGAGCAGAAACACGACTGCCTACTAGAAAACTCTAAGTTCCCAGAGTGCGGACTGAAGTATAAACCATTCGAGCGGTAAAACGACAGCCCCAGGTGGAAAGACGACTACTCACGAGAAAACTCTAAGTCCCCACATTGTGGACTAGAGTACAAACAATTCGAGCGGAAAAACGACTGCCCCGGGTGGAAACATGACTACCCACGAGAAAACTCTAAGTCCCTGGAGTGCGGACTGGAGTATAAACCATTCAGGTGGAAAAACGACTGCCCCGGGCGGAAACACGACTGCCCATAAGAAAACTTTGAATCCCCAAAGTTTGGACTGGAGTATAAACCATTCGAGCGGAAAAACGACTGCCTCGGGAAGAAACACGACTGCCCACGAGAAAACTCGAAGTCCCCAGAGTGCGAACCGGAGTATAAACCATTCGGGCGGAAAAACGACTACCTCGGGCGGAAACACGACTGACCACGAGAAAACAACAGTCCCCAGAGTGTGGATTGGAGTATAAACCATTCGGGTGGAAAAACGACTGCCCCGGGCGGAAACACTACTGCCCACGAGAAAACTCTAAGTCCCCAGAGTGCGGACTGGAGTATAAACCATTCGGGCGGAAAAACGACTGCCCTGGGCGAAAACACGACTGCCCACGAGAAAACTCTAAGTCCCCAGAGTGCAAACTAGAGTATAAACCATTTGAGCGAAAACACGACTTCCCACGAGAAAACTCTAAGTCCCTAGAGTGCGGACTGGAGTATAAACAATTTGAGCGGAAAAACGACAGCCCCGGGCGGAAACACGACTGCCCACGAGAAAACTCAAGTCCCCAGAGTATGGACTGGAGTATAAACCATTCGGGCAAAAAACGACTGTCACTTCTTATATCTCATCCAAGTCTACAACCTCACTGTTAATTCCTTTGATGGAAATTCCTTTTCCAGACAAAACAATGTGTCGAGAAACAATAATCTTTGTTCCTTAGTATTGTAGAATATATATCCCATTGATTTTTTGGGATATCCTATAAATTTACATATTACCGATCTTGCCTCTAGTTTATTCAAACCACTCTTCTTAATGTAGGTCGGACAACCCCATAGCTACAATACTTGAGTTGGGGTTTCTTGCCACACCACATCTCATATGTGCCTTTGGCACGGATTTAGTAGGCAACAAGTTCAACATATGTGCTAAGGTTTCAAGTGCATATCCCCAATAGGACAGAGGTAACTCAACCTTACTTATCACGAAATGAACCATACCTAATAAGGTTTAGTTCCTTCGCTTTGACATGCCGTTATGTTGTAGAGTATATGGTGAAGTAACCTGAGAGATAATCCCATTATCTTTTCAGTGCTTTTGGAGTTCGTATCCAACATACTCACCTTCTCGATTAGATCAAAGAATTTTAACCTTTTGGTTCGTTTGATTTTAAACTATATTCATATACTCAACAAAATTCTCATAGACATCAGATTTGTTCTTTATAAGATACACATATCCTAATCTTAAGAAATCATCAATGAAGGTAAGAATAGTTATCTTTGGTGATTACAGGAATCAGACTACCTACACAACTATATACTAACCTTAAGAGTTCATCAACTGTTTCATTGCTCCCACTTGAGGGGTGCTCGGTCATTTTACCTTTGAGGCACGGCTCACATGTGTCAAATGACTCAAAATCATGTACCGGGAGAAAACCTTTGGTTTTCAGTTTATGCAGTGTTTCTCACTAATATCATCTAGTCTATAATGCCAAAGATAACTGAGATTTATATTGTTTGAAGAATTATTCATTGAACACACATAATTTGTATTGATCACAAAAATGCTAGTTTCAAGAACACTATTGCGGACTTTATTTCCATTCAAACTAATGTTCATAGCATTATACGCATGGTGAAATATATATATCAAGTCTCAAACAATCTAGAAACAAGCACAATCCCACAAATAAAGTCTTTTACAAAGTAGAAATTATTTATTATCGATACTACTCCACTAGGCAAACATAAATGATAATCTCCTGTTATCCTTGCATCTACGGTAGATCCATCAATAACCTAGAGCCTCATCTCTCCTTTTGCCATGCAGCGCCTGTTCTTAAGCCCTTGTAACGAATAAGGTGTATGAGTTCCAGATCCAGTATCTAAAACCCATGATATTTTATTGATTGTAAAACAATTTTGAATCATTAATGTACCTAATGGAGCTACATAACCATTCTATTTTCATTCTTTAACAATCTTTAAGTACTCAGAACGGTTCCTTTTTCAATGGTCTTTCTTCTGGCAATAGTGACATTAACCCTTATCGTCGGTCTTCTTACTCTTCTTATTTTTCTTACCATCTCTTTTTCACTTCTTCAAACTTTTTGAAGATGACACCCCACCCTTAACAGGAAGTATGATCTCTTGATCCTTCAATTGTGACTCGACCGACCTCAACAAATTGAGGAGCTCCACGAGATTCACATTCAGTTGGTTCATATTATAATTTAGTATGAACAGTTCATACTACGGGGTAAGTGAACCAAGTATCAAGTCTACCTGCAACTTGTTGCTTATCGTCATAACCAATTATGAAAGCTTAGTAATATGACCCTTCATCATTAGGACATAAATGTCCAACTTCTGTCCTTTTTGCATTTTGGTGTTGAATAATTTCTTAGTAATCTCATACCTCACAGAATGAGATTGCTTACCAAAAAGTGTCTTCAGACTATCGAATATCTGATGGATAGACATGGTTCTATGTTGCCTTTGCAACGGCTTGTCAAATGCAGATAACGCAAAAACTTGAGCGGTTTCCAGGTCGGCAACCTACTTATTATAAACAATATGAAGTTCAGGATCAGTGTTTTCAACGGGTCTCGTCATAGGAGTACAAGTAACAGACGTCCAAAGACGCTCATATGGTAATGTCATCTTGATAGCTCTTAGCCAATTGACATAGTTGTTTTGTCCTATTAGTTTGTCGCTTTCACTATACAGTCTTGGAGTTGACATTTTCTGCAAGTTTTAATTGGTAGATTATTAGGACAATACAATAGTAGATGTTCTTATAATATTAGAAAGGTTAAACTTTATGTTTCATTTTACCAATAAGCTCTCGCTAGTCTTTTAAGTTTTGCCAAACCCTAAGTTGAAACATAGAAGTCTTTTTACTTCACTATCGGTGTTGGGACTCGTCGGTCTTGGAATTCTGACATTGAGTTTGTTCAACAAGTCATTGCTTCATAGACGATGGATAACTCTTTATCGATTGTATCGTATACAACTCTTAATCTATGGTACCTTGTCCTAATTTTACTTCAACCATGAGTTTTCTCAACAAATTGAAATGAAATTATTCACTTGTACTTACCATATTGCAACTGCCTAAGTATGGTATATGTACATTTTCTCAACAAATACATATAGTTATCTTACCTCGTCTATTTAATATATTAATAATACTACGCATAAACTTTCTAGCTTGAATTTTCTCGACAACAAAGGAGTATATAAGTTGTTTATTAATATATATATACAAACACACATGGTAGAGGACAACATTATATTAAAGAATTATAATCTTCAATATATTTTATTGAGTGATGTCAACTTACGGTATTTCTTATGAACTAGCCTCGAGATTCAAGTGTCGGACACATCAGAAACCACGGTATATGTACATTTACGTATGTATTTATTTCTTAAGTCTATTTAGGGTTTTTTATTTTGCAATGTAAGTCGGTTTTATAGTGGCTCATCCACTTTTATTACTAAAAAACATATTACAAAAGGAGAAAGAAAAAAAAGAAACAAAATTTATAAAACATAATTAGCCAAACAAAGCCCAAAAGGAAACGGCCTATTGTAAAAGTTCGCTTAATGCCCCAGCCATTGGAGTATTAAATCGAATTTAAACCCTAAGCGTGCCTCGATTTTGTAATATTTTTTGAAACAGAGAAGAAATAGGGAGACTAGTCCCTTTAAACAATATCGCATGCCTTTCTTTCATATTGCCATGAGAACTTTCTTCAACAATCTAAGAAGGACAGTTGAGGTAGAAGATCTCCATATGGTTGCTATGAAAATTGTTATCCAGTCAGTAATGTGGTTTTTTACAGCAGAATGAAGGTTGAAGTGGTGTAGAAGTCATTTCCACAAATTGTGCACATACAGGCAGTTAAAAGATAAATGCCCTATATTTTCAGAAGCTCGAGTGTATCGAAAGCAGTTGAAACAATTTATAATTTTTGTACGTAGAAGATTTTCCTGAGTGTGAATCGCATTATTGATACTTTCCCACATTAACAAGTTTTCTTGAGGTTTTGAATTTGATTTCCAAATTCTTTTATACCATGGGAAAATGTTAAGTTGTTGACCTTTCAGCAGGGCTTTGTATACAGTTGAAATGGAGTGATTGCCCATATTATTCCAATGAGTATCCAAATTCTATTACGGGGTGAAATACTTTTTGAATTGTATTTCGTAAGGTTCTGACAATAGTAGAGCCAGCATGAGGTAAGATAATAGTCCCATAGTGAAAACAATCATCAGCTATAGCTATCTTAGGGATACCAGAAATGGCACACATGTTATAATCTATTAATGAAGAGAGAATAATACCATATTTATTTCAAGGAGAATGTAAAAAGGACTGAAGAAGATTGCTTTTGATTATGTGAAGACATATATTTCTGACCTTCAGAATGCTTCTCCAAAAGTAACTTGAATCCAAAGGAATATCCATGGTCCAGAAATTCCTATTTTTTAAATTATAATGTAAATTCCATGTCGCCCATAAACTGTTACTTTTGTTTAGAATTTGATCGACATAGTGGGATGTTGTTGCTTGATTCCAGAGTTTCAAATTAAGAATGACAAGACCCCAAAATTTGCATTGTAACCATGTTGTTTTGTAAGCTATAAGGATTGGTTTTTTGGAACATGGACCCCAAAATCGGGTCAGTTCCTCCATCACCACTTCTGCTTTACCACCTTGGCCAACGCCTTATCCTTCGCGCACAGCTCACGCTCTTTTGAACACCATGTATCCTCTACAGCCTAGGCCTCATTATCAACCCTCTTTTGGGACCTCCTAGCATCTTCTTCAACATTAATCTTAGCAGAGACCAGTACAACTTTCTCAGTATTAGAGCGCAAGATCAACCTCAAGTTTTGCCAACCAATTAAAAAGGAAAGCCTATGCACTCTCCGTCTCATATGCCTTCACCAATAAGGTCGCAAGCTATATAAAGGTAAAGTTAGACAGATGTAAGCAGCACACAAGTTATTAAAATAAGAGAAGGAGAAGGAGAAGATCACTCACGTAAGACCAGAGTTTCTTCAGTTCAAATAAGAATTCAGAAGAAGACACATCAGAGGCCAGGATGGGAAGGAAGGAAGGCGGGGAAGATGAGACAACTTGTGGAAGAGTTTTCCTTGTAGTTCTCTCTGCTCTCTCTATAAAGGCAGATATAGTTCCTTCGGGCATGGTCAAATAGCTCGCACCGAGGGCATAATCATTCTGTGAAGAAGAAGCAATCTACATAGATGGGGTAGAGATAGGTGGGGGAGGAATGGCCTTAGTGAGAAGAGGTAGAACATCCGAAACTGGGGGAGGGGCAGTCTTTTGGAAGTAGGGCAAGAACCACCAAATCCCTCATGTTGCCTCTTCGAGGCCTGGTTTTTCCTCATAGCCGTGTGGATCTTGGTAGTAGTTTTAGCATCCATTGTACCTACAAAGGAAAAGGAGAAATAGGATTAAAATCATAAGGATAATAACTTCCAAAAAGCTACTATAAGTAACTCATACCCCTGATTCGGTTAAATAAAAAGAGGGCCTAAGTATGCTACGACAGAATGTGTGATGAAGTCGTAGTAGATTATGGTCATTCAGTTTTGGTCCATTAAAAAATTTATTTATTTTCCCATCCTTTGCCTCCAATCTTAAAATTTGCCATCCATGAGAATCATATAGTATTTCATTTTCCTTAGAGGAGCTGGTGTGGACAGAATATGGATGGAAGGGAGAACGAAAGCCGTTTAAGTTTGAAATAAAGAAATAAAACTCTGCCCACTTTTCATTTTTCCATGGAACATCAAGAAAAATCGATTCTCTGGCCTGAGTGTAAAAGAAGCCATCATCCCCCTTTAAAGGATTCTTCCTAACTTCAAAGAGAAACTGAAGTTCCTCGCTTGTAAGATCAAAGCCATTATCGACATATGGAACGAAAGTAGCCAAGGCAAGAGTATAGGAAAGTTAGACATTAGCCATATTAAGAGACGTAAGCCATTGATGAATAGTCGGGTGCATGGGAAGATAAAAACTACATCGGATGTGTTCTGGAGTAATGGAGATGAACTCGGTCGACGGCGTATTAATGCGTTTATGTGGTTCAGGAATCCTAGCTTCATAAACAAAAAATCCAAATTGTTTGAGAATGCAGGTGACATCTTCCAATCGAGTGATTTCGAAGGGAGGAGGTGTAGAGGAAGACGAAGAGGAATCTATTTCAAAATTTCAAAAGGTTACTTCAAAGAAGAATCAAAGAAGTATCGAGGCAAGTTCTCCTATTTTCAATCTAAAGAAAATCCCTAAATATGGAAATTGGAAATCAACCTAATAAAAACATTTCTCAAGCAAAAGGAAATTAAGGAAAGATGAAGAAAGATATACATCCCTTAATCTGAATAATGGCCACATGATCGAAGTAATTAGGGGTTTTTATGAAACGAGGATTGACTGCTAAAATAATGAGTACAAAGATTGAGAAGGATCTGCTTAGAAAAATGAAAAGCCTGATTAAACAGTGGTTTGAAAACAGACCTATGAGAGAAGGGCACGTGTACAAGAGCGTTAAATGCAAGAATAGCAAAAAAGAGTTTTCCATTACCGAAAAGAAAAGAAGAGTTGACAGAACTGACAGGATATGCAGACCGGGTGCTCAAGATGACAAGTCTACCACGACTTGCGGTCGTCGCAAACTCGAGGGGCAAGTGTTACACCCATTCTTAGCTCGAACCACATTGAAGGATAACGGGGCAGGGCGCGAGACTAGGAAGACTACCCTCATATTGAGAAGATTAGATGTAAAAGAACAAGGAAGTGAAGCAATCAAACTCATACTGCATAGGAAGCCATCATGAGGCTACAATACTTAACCCGACCTGAACCGTGCAATTAGAATTGCGATAGAAGACAAATACTACACCCATAAGGAAACGGGGGTAGGTCATAACGACAATATATAAGATCAAAGAAGAACAAGAATACTGCGCCAAAGCCTAAGAGGCAATACATACTGAACTGAGCTGATCGCATATCCAAAGCCCATACTTTGTCAACACCTACAAGAACAGGTCTGCACCAGCACATAATGGGGGCAACCAGGCAGTACACATGAGGACACAAGCACCCTAAAGGGCTATATGCATGGCCACTCAGGATATGCTTCAACGCAGAAGCATACTTACATGTAGATGACAAAGATATAGAGCTCCTCTTTTCTCTCATCAACAATCTGAGCATACTACCAATGGTGGAAACTCAGATCATAATCAGCTCAGATCATGGCTATCCTCGAATACGCTCTAATCATATGTCAAATCATCTATCAGAATGAAATGGGGAAGTACAACTCTATTTCTGCCAAGTATGATAGTAGGTTAAGCAAAGAAAAGAATGGATGTCAGCACAGCAGTATGCCTTGAACATCAGGAAACAATCATCACCACACCTCTTTGCATACATATCCCAAAGCCTTAGGGCGGCCCTCTGGTACTCTTCTTAATACATCTGCCTCTTCAAGTTAGAAGAAGGCCGACCCGCATAGTTTTTAGCTTCCCGCCCTATTTTTCAAGCATCCTGCTTCAATTTCTAGACTCCCACCAATAACATGACTTCCCACCTAAGACATGTCACCAATCCAGACACAGCAAATGGGCATTACGGATGATTGATAGGTGGCAAGATCCGAAGGTGAAGATGGAAGCAAAGGATAATGGGCGATCATGACAATCACGGTGCACTGTTGCTGTGATGACCGGCCTATACCACCGGCACCAGTAGTATATAAATAGTGCACTGCTGTCATGCCCAACCGATATAGCATTAGGGTTTAGAATGAACCAATATAACATATAACCTGTTATATCTCATAGGGCATGGATAAAATATAATATCACAAATATAAAAAAAAAGAGATAGTAATAACAACATGACCAGACTATCCTTATCGGCATATAATATCCAAAGGGTTATACATCAATAGTAGAGTTTATACAACAGAAACAAACTCAACAACTATCTCTGATACAAATAGTAATAAGCAAGCACTATCACGGGCTCCACTGCGTTGCTCAGTGGAATAACCGTAGACTCCATATATGTATATAATATGAGATATCTCCATCCAGTTCCTCCTTCGAATAGCTATTGCGTCAACAAGATCTGTTATCTAGTCTACTTATTTAAGAGTACCCAAGATAATAAGAGGCAAAGCATAAAACCTTGGGTCAGACATTAGTCTGGTGTGAGAAAATGATTCTCAAAATATTAAACAGCTAAATATGGTAAGAAACAAGAGTACACGAACCATACCTGACCTGTCTATGCAACCAAAGAGTAATCATACAACACTATAATATGCTACTCTACAATATCATTAAGATATATCACAAACCAGAAAAAGGATATCAATCTTCTAGGTATTCCAATCTCCAATACCTACTTCCTATGATACCTATGAGTGATAGCTTACTAAAGAGAGAAACCAAAGCAACCATAGCACCCATAGAATCCATTAAACTATCTTAACTATTACTCCATGTGCTCTAAATATATTATTGCTTGTATGGCCTCTTTTTTATCAGGGCCTAATGAAAATCCTGGTTCTCTATTGTTCTCTCGTATCTCATAGCTCAAAGCTAGATACGTGTCTCACAGCCCAGAGCTTGACACTAGACCCAAAGCCACGAGTCGAGGGTATACAACCCCTTCATTGACCCATGGATGTCCCTACTTATAATAACCCTGCTTAGAGTACAACAGAAAACACTATGAGCATCTACGATCCCTTAGCACATACACCCAACCCCTTCTCTGGTCCATTTGGATACCGCGCCCTTATTGCTCAATACAGTTTCCATTATTTACTAAGAAACCTTCCACATTTTTCGATCACACAGCCCATCCCCTTTACGAGCCGCCATCTTCAGAACCTACTCCTAACATGAGCCAACATTTGAATACCATAGATTTTCATTATGTTGTTATATCATCATCTAACATGATAAGAATGAGCTAACACCTCCAGCATGATCTACAGGACCTCTACTTCACCTTCCAGAAATTTCATCCCATTTGGACTTAATCCTAAAGCTCGGCACCGACCTCCCAACTCTGCCCCGTCCTCTCCACTTAGCTAATTTATGGCTAAGTTTTCTTCCACTCCTTCCTTTCTTCTAGTACTCCATACCCAAATACTTTGACCCCGACTTCTCTACACAAATCAAGTCGTCATAGAATAAGTCCTCTCTTCAAAGCACCCTGCTTCATATCTAGAAATAAGTCGTCATAGCCCCAACACTTAGCTAATCACCTATCCATCACCTTAGGCAACCTCTACTAGCAACATCCTTGCTCTCCCCAAAGTCGCTGACTTGTTGGACCAAACTACAGAACTCAGTATCGACCTCTAATATCGATGCTAACTTCTGTGCTTAGAGAATTTGAATCTACAACTTGAACCCCAAGCTCCTCGCGTACTACAGAGCTTCCCCTCCAAGTTTTTTCCAATTCCGACCAACTTTGCCTCTGATTTGCTCAATTCTCCGACCTAATTTTCTATGCAATCACAGCACTAGCAAATAACATCAAATCATATCTTCCAACATTGAATAACAAGCAATCGCATCCAATCATTCATGCAATCCATCAAAATAAAACAAACAAGTCAAATTCTAACATAGATCTACATATGGCATGAATATATGAGCATAAGCAAGGGTGAATTCTAATAAATCTAGAGTATATACATACTTTAATATGTAATTAAAGCTAGAAAAGCTTTTGTTGCCAAAAATAAATTTAAAACATGTTAAACCCTATGATTCTACCATGTAAACATGCATAGTATAGTGAGAAGGCAGAAACCCCTCACCAATTACCAAACTCAACCAATACGACTGTAGATCCAATCTGGACAGTAATGTAATGTGCTTCAAATCAAGCAAATTAATAACCTCTATATTCTAGTTGATGATCTAATCTCTAATCCACAATCTAGTTTGATTTAGGAAGCAATTTGGGTAATTTTGGATGAAATTAGGATCGATGTAGGGCTAATTAGGGCTTAGACCTGATTTAGAATGAGAGGGAAAAGGTTTAACTTGAATAATCATCCCCCTATTTATAGTATTCTCTAATTAGACTAATGAGCTCACTAGTGGACTTAACTAATTACTCACTAATCCTGACCAACTGCTTTAAAAAATTAAAACAGACGTAACATTCTAACCGTAAGTCCGTTTTTCAATTATGACCACTCTATGGAATAGGAAACCGTCATCTAAAGCAATGGAACTAGTTTGAGGCCCTAATTCGACTCCTATTAAAAATTATAGTCCAAACAAAATCTCCAAGGTCAAAATGGTCACATAGAAATTCGAGAAAAATCATAGGTGTGTAAAATGTCTCTAAGAGTCATATCCTAAAATTATAGAATCATACAAGCTAATACGAATAAAATAAAAATATTTTAGGATCCTCCGATACGTAAAATATAGGTCATTACATTCTCCTCCCATAGGAATTTCGCCCATGAAATCCCCAAACAAGCTGAAGTATAAGCAACCATTGTCATCCCACATTCCTATCAATCATAAGCAAACATCTATCATCTTAAATAAGCAGCCAAGCACTCGATAGTAGGTGATAAATCCTAGCATGAGGAATACTAACCTAACAAATATAGTATACAGGGGTGAAAGTAAACACGATTAACGATGGGTCTTACCATTCAAAGAGCTCCGGATAAGAAGTCTTCATGCTCCCTTCCATCTTCCATGTACAATCATCCCCACTATCGCTCCATTGTACCTTCAGTAGATTTACCATCTTTCTCCTAAGTTGTTTCATATTGTACCAATAATACGACGTGGCCTACGAGGTATAGAAACTTCTGGTTCTACCTCAACATCTTCTAACTGATCCGGTGTAATATTTATGCCTGAGTTGTGCACAAACTTCGATAGATAAGAAAAATGGAAAACATTATGCATGGCCGCCATCTTCTGAGGTAAGTCAACCCTATATGCTAGCTTTCTGATTCTCTCGACTATCAGAAATGGTCCTACAATCTCGGTGCCAACTTCCCCTTCCAACCAAACCGAACTACATTCCATAGAGGAGAAACCTTTACAAACACGATATCTCCAACACACAAAACTCTAACTCTCTTCATCTCTTGTCCACGTATATTTTTTTGATCCTAAGTAGCTTTTATTCATTGTCGAATAACCTTAATTTTCTCCGAAGTCTCTTTAATCATATCTGGCCCGAGTATCAGTTTCTTGTCCGCTTCCCACCAACATGAAGGTGATGTCAGCTATATAGTGCTTCATATGGAGCTATACCAATACTCAACTGATAACTGTTGTATGCAAACTCCATCAAATGCAAATGATCATCCCATGATCCACTAAAGTCTATAATGCGTTCTCGTAAGAGATTTTCCAATATACGAATTACTCTTTTGGTCTGCCCATCCGTTTGCGGGTGATAAGTTGTACTAAGAGGCAGTTCCATCCCTAACGCCTTATATATTTTTTTCCAAAATCCACTAGTGAACAACGGGTCCCGGTCACTTACAATGCTCTTTGGAACACTACGAAATTGTACTATCCAGTTTACATACAGCTCCGCCAGCTTAGATGTCGTTCTACTTGACTTGACGAGTATAAATCTTACACTCTTGGTCAAGCGATCTACTACGACCCAAATGCAATCGTACCTTTCTCAAGTCCTCGGCAATCCATCAACAAAATCCATCAATACTTGTTCCCATTTCTATTTAGGAATCTCTAATGGTTGCAATAATCCATTAGGTTTCTTCTGCTCTACCTTTACCAATTGACAGTTTATATACTTCGAGATGAATGCAATATCCATCTTTATACCTTCCCAGTAGTAAGTGTGCTTCATATCTTGTTACATCTTATTACCACCAGGATAAATAGTCAATCTAGAACGATGACACTTTCTTAGCACTTCATCTCTCAATCCATCAACATCGAGAACAAATAATCTTCCATCCTTACGAAGCCAAACTTCTTGGTCGAGTTCGTATTGCTTCATGCCTTTAGACTCTACTCCTACTTTTATATTTATTATGATCTCCACTAGCCTAGTGTCCTGCTTTTGACTAGTACTGATCCTATCGATTAGAGTAGGCCTAATCGACAAACTTGCCAACATTTCAGGTTCTAACCCACAGTGAGGCCTGAAATCAATTCCAGCAATATATTCTATCTGCTTTCATTCCGAGAACATTGCTTCCAACCCAGAATGTCTCCTACTCAATTCATCGGCGAATGCATTCTCTTTTCCTGGAGTGTAGGAAATACTGAAATCATAAGAGGCCAAAAATTCCAACCACCATTGCTATCGAAGGTTGAGATCCTTCTGAGAGAAAAGGTACTTCAAGGATTTGTGGTCCATAAATAGTTTAAATCTTTCTCCCAACAAATAATGCCTCCGCATCTTCAAAGCAAAACAATTGCCGTCAATTCCAAATCATGAGTTGGGAGATTCTTTTCGTGCGGCTTTAGCTGTCGATGAGCATAAGTGGCAACTCTTCCCTTCTGCATCAATACCACACCGAATCCAGTACCACAAGCATCAATGTATACTATCAACTCTTCATTTCCACTTGGAATGATCAATGTTGGTGCACTTGTCAACCTCTCTTTCAGACTCATGAATGCATGCTCAAAATTCGCATCCCACATAAAGGTCTTATTCTTCTTCGTCAAATTGGTCAATGGTGCCGCTACCTTCAAGAAGTCTTTTATGAAGCGTCTATAGTATCCTGCCAATCCTAGGAAACTTCTTACATCCATATCATTCTTGGGCTGATTCCAATCTTGGACCGCTGCCACCTTCGCAAGATCCACTGTTATTCCCTGTCTCGAAACGACGTGACCCAAGAATCTCACTTCTTCTCCCCAAAAATACACTTAGAGATCTTCGCTCTCAATTTGTGCTTCCTCGTTATCTCTAGCGTAATTCTCAAGTGTTTCTTCTGCTCCTCTTTAGTTCTGGAATAGATTAGAATATCATCCACGAACACAAGTCGAACATATTCAACTGGTCTCTAAAAACTGATTCATGAGATCCATAAAGTATGCATGAGCATTGGTCAATCAAAATGACATCACCAACCACTTATAGAAACCCAACGGCGTACAAAAAGCAGTAATAGGCACATTCTTCTTCGCTACTCTAAACTGGTGAAATCATGTCTCCAAATCCATTTGGGAGAACACCTTTGCACCGTGCAGCTAATCGAACAAGTCATCAATGCGTGGAAGTGGACATTTGTTCTTCCTCGTCACTTTATTCAGCTCATGGTAATCCACATACAACCTCAAAGAGCCATCCGCCTTCGTTGCGAATACAATAGGTGTGCCCCACTCAGACATGATTCTCCGAATGAACCCTTTCCTCAATATGTCACTCACTTGCACCTCCAATTCCTTCTGCTCTCCGGGTGTCATACGCCTCAAAGGCATAACAATTAGTCTGGCTTCCTTCACCAAGTCTATCTAAAACTCGATCTCTCTATGTGGTGGCAATCCAGTCACTTCCTCTAAGACATCTGGATACTCTCTAGCGACAGGCACTGATGATAGTCCCTCTAGTGGAACCACAAGCGAAATAGAAAGCTAACCATCACCTTATCCTCTGGTAGGCAGCTAATCGCTACCGTTCGCCCATCCACATCCTTGACAATCACCAACGGCTTCTCGCAATCCATTATGGTTGCATATTTCCTAAGCCAGTCCATACCCAAAATAATCTGAACCCAACAAAGTTCAAAACAAAAAATCACAAACCAAAAAACATCGATGTCTGGATAAAACAAGGTCTTGACAAACCATGCAAAGACTAGTAGAGCCACCAATAGGGTTTGTCACGATTAGGGGTCAATCTACTATCTCAAATTCAAATCCCAACCTATCTACCAGATAACTACAAATGAATGAGTGAGAAGCACTAGTATCAAAGAAAACTCGAATAGGAACAGCACCAATAGAAAGCATACCTTGAATGATGACTCCTTTCCCGTTCACCTTTATTGAGGGCGCACTCGACGAAGTCAGGACTGCATCCAAAGCATATGCCTTCACCACCTACTTATCCTTCACCGGTTCTGGACAATTCTTCTTCAAACGCCTAGGCTTGTCATAGTTGTAAGATTTCTTCTTCTCACTCGTCTTGTAGTCTTTAATTAGATGACCATTCTTGTTGCATCTGAAGCAAACAGGTTCTCATTTACCCTTCTTCTTGCCACCCTTACCTTGAGTCTGCTTCCTCTCACATTCCACTTCTTCTTGGCTTCACCGCTTTGCTTCGATTTGGTTCCTCTTTCTCAGTAGAAACAACAATAGTAGTCTTAGCTTAATGTACAAGCTCTCATGGTGAAGCGCCTTCTCTACAAGCTTCTCAAATGGCTCATCTACACGATCCACTAGCTTTTCCCTCAAGCAGTCATCCAAACCAATGATGAATTTCTAATTCTTGCTCAATGGATTGTCAATGAATGACATCCCATACTTAGAATAACCAATTAAATTCTTTCACATATTTAGAAACTGTCATCTCTCCCTTCTTGAGATCGGCAAATTTTCTAAATAGGACCGACTTCTGAGCAGCCAAAATAAACTTCTCCTCGAACCTTGCCTTAAACTGATCCTAGTTGAACTGTTCCTCTAGAGTAACAATAGTAAAATCATTCCACTAATTCATGGCTCGGTCCTGAAGCTCTCTCAAAGACAAATTTCTTTTCATGGCATCTTCCACCTCCGTATCACCAAAGATAAGCTCACAAGAATCTAACCAATCTTGCACTTCTATAGCTGACTCCCTCCCATGGAATAGAATTCCTCTAAGGGTAGAGTAATCCTTGCTCAATGTAGCAAAATCAGCCCAAGGCGCTTGCATGGGAGCACCTCCACCTAGCAACACTCCAAGAGCATTCCCCATCATATTAGCCATTATAGCATTGAATATGGCTTGGACACCAGGCATAGCAGCTCTTGATTCCGCTCCTTCCTTTACTCCTAAAGCAGAATTCATCACAGTATTCCTTGTACGCCGGCTCATTCTCATTTGTAACAAGAATGATCAGTCTTTCATAAAGAAACTATATCTATAGTGCCCATGTGCATGCGACTTATACTATATAACATATTACTATATAGTTTTGAAAACCAAACTTATAACAAGTACGCACTCTATCGTACACATGTATATACACTCTTGATCCAGTCTAAGGCGATAAAACCTTCCATATCTCTACTGAATTATGGTATCAACTCCAGTTAATCGTATAACCAAAGCACTAATACCAAATGTGATGACTGCCATATACCTTTGGCATCAATAGTATATAAATAGTGCGCTACTGTCATTCCCGGGCGATATAGGATGATCATCAGGGTTTAGAATGAACCAATTTAACATATAACATGTCATATCTCATAGTACATAGATAAAATATAATATCACAAATATCATAGAAGAGACAATAATAATGTAAACAGACTATCATCGTCATAATATAATATCCACAGAGTTATCATCAATAGTAGAGTTTATACAATGGTAACAAACTCAACAACTATCTCTAATGTAAATAGCAATAAGCAAGCACTGTCACGGGCTCCATAAGTTTCTCAACAGAATAAGTGTAGACTTCATATATGTATATAATATGAGATATCTCCATCTAGCTGGTCCTCTGAACAGCTGCTGCGTCACCTAGAATTGTTATCTAGTCTACTTATTTAAGAGTACTCAAGATAATAAGGGGTAAAACATAAAACCTTGGGTTAGAAAACAGTCTGATGTGAGCGGTAAATGAGTCTTAAAATACTAAACATGTAAATATGGTAAGGAACAAGAGTACACGAACCATACCTGACCTGTCCCTGCAACCAAAGAGTTAGCATACAACACTATAATATGCTACTCTACAATATCATAAAGATATACCACAAACTAGATAAAGGATATCTGTGTTTCGGGTATTTTTATCTCCAATACCTACTTCCCCTTATACCTATGAGCGATAGCCTAATAAAGAGAACAACCATAGCATCCATCAAACAATCGTAACTATCACTCTATGTTCTTTGAATATATGATAGCTCGTATGGCATCCTTTCTATAGGTACTAATGGAAATCACGGTTCTCCATTGTACTCTCATATCTCACAGCCCAAAGCTGGATACATGGCTCGCAACCTAGAGCTGGACACGAGACCCAAAGTCATAGGTCCGGGGTGTACATGTCCCTTCATTGACCTATATGCGTCCCCACTTACAATATCCTTGCTTCTAGTACAATAGAAAACACTTCGAGCATTAATGATTCCTTAGCACATACACTTGATCCCTCCTTTGCTCCATTTGGATATCGACCCTTTCTTGCTCAATCTAGTTTCCATTATTCACGAGGAACCCTTCCATATTCCTCGATCACACGGCCCATCCCCTTTACGAGCCATCATCTTCGGAACCTACTCCCAATACGAGCCAACATCCGAAGACCATAGCTTTTCATCGTGCTGTAATATCATCATCCAACCTGATACGAATAAGCCAACACCTCCAGCATGATCTATAGGACCTTAATTTCACTTGCCAGAAGTTTCATCCCATTTGGTCCTAACCCTAGAGCTCGGCCCTGACCTCTCCACTTAGCCAATCTGTGGCTAAGTTTTCTTCCACTCCTTCCTTTCTTCTAGTAATCCATGCCCAGATGCTTTGACCCTGACTTCTCTACACAAATCAAGTCATCATAGAACAAGTCCTCTATTCAAAGCACCTACTTCATATTCTAGAAATAAGTCAGCATAGCCTCCAACACTTAGCTAATCACCGATCCATCACCTTAGGCAACCTCTACTGGCAACATCCTTTCTCTCCCCAAAGTCACCGACTTGTTGGACTAACCTACAGAACTCGGTACCGACCTCTCATGTCGTTGCCGAATTCTGTGCTTAGAGGATCTAAATCTGCAACTTGAATCTCAAGCTCCTCCCATACTCCAAAGCTTTCCCTCCAAGTTTCGTCCAATTCCGACCAACTTTACCTCCAATTTACTCAATTCTCCAACCTAACTTTCTATGCAATTACAACACTAGCAAACAACATCAAATCATATCATCCAATATCGAAAAACAAGCAATCTCATCTAATCAAACATGCAATCCATCAAAATAAGAAAAATAAGTCAATTTCTAACATAGATCTACATATAACATGAATATATGAGCATAAGCAAGAGTGATTTCTAATCAATCTAGATTGTATACATAGTTTAACATGTAATTAAAGTTAGAAAAGGTTTTATGGCCAAAAATCGATTTAAAATATGTTAAATCCTATGATTCTACCATATAAACAAGCATAGTATGGTGAGAAGGCATAAACCACTCACCAGTTGCTAAATTAAACCAATATGACTGTAGATCCAATCCGAACAACAATGGAATGCACTTCAAATCAAGAAAAACAATGGTCTTTATTTTCTAGTTGATGATTTAATCTCTAATGCACAATCTAATTTGATTTAAGAAGCAATTTAGTAATTTTGGATGAAATTAGGATGGATATAGGGCTAATTAGGGCTTAGACCTGATTTAGAATAAGAGGGAAAAGTTTTAACTTGATTCTTCAGCCCCTATTTATAGTATTTTCTAATTAGACTAATAGGCACACTAATGGGCTTAATTAATTACACATTAATCATGGCCAACAGCTTTAAAAACTTAAAATATGCATAAATTTCTAATCGTAAGTCCATTTTTCTGTTATAACCACTCTATAGAATGAGACACCATCATCCTGAAGCAATGAAACTGGTTTGAGATCCTAATTCGACTCCTACCAAAAATTATAGTGCAAACAAGATTTCCAAGGTTACAATTGTCACATAGAAATTCGAAAAAAAATCACTGGTGTGCAAAATGTCCCTAAGATTCATAACCCAAATTTATAGAATCATATAACCTAATATGAATAAAATAAAAATATTTTTTTTTTGGCAAAGCCAGCGGGGTTGGAATGGGCCCCTACCATTTATTGATATACCAAGAGCTAAGAGATACAAGGGTAAACAACCCACCAGAGGCAGGCAAGGAAATACAGAGCAACAAGAGAACTAGAAAAACAGGCATATCAACAAGAAAAGAAAAAAAAAAGAAGAAGAAAAACACACACAACAGAAAACAACAAACACTTAAAGAGAAGGGAGGGCCATCAAAAATCCAGGATTAAATTGATGACTAGAGGCAGCTATCCCGTGTTTCATCTTCTCTATGATACTTACTTTCATTTGCATGCATGTTTTCCTTCTGTCTTTGAATATGACGGCGTTTCTCTCCTCCCATATTATCGCAATGAATGTCTTAAGTGTAAAAAGCAAAACGTAAGTTGATTCACTCCTCCATCTAGTTGCCTTGTATATGATGTCCCATTCCTCCTTACTGTCATGACCAACTGTTCTTCCAGAGATGATGGAGATGATCCAGCTCCACAAACTGTTCACATACGAACAACTGAAGAAGAGGTGAAGAGAGTCCTCATCCGCTGCATGGCAGAAGATACAAGTTGTATCAATGATTAACCCACGCTGCCTCAACTTAATTTTTGTCTTTAGAGCATTGCCAAATAACTTCCATAGCATCAAATTCTGACTTTCTGCATTGTGCTGCAGCCATATACGTTTATGCCAACAGAGAAGGGAGGTATTGAAATGGCAAATAAATTTCTTGTACATTGCACCAATCATAAAGGAGCTTTTGCAGCATGACCAGGATATTCCATCATGTGGATATATATTAACTTTAGCGCCACGAAGTTGATTCCATAGGTTTCTAACCGACAGGTTACTGGAATAAGGGAGATCTGCTTTACCATCAATAATACATTCCAACGCCAGGGCAGAAGAGGGAATAGCAGATTGAACTTGTTGATTGAATGTGAGACAGTGACTAAGAATGGTTCCTTCTTTTATCCATGGGTCATGCCAGAAAGATTGACGACCAGTAATACCGATACGACTTCTAGCATAAGGGAGGATGTCAGGTCTGATTTTCAGCAGATTACGCCAAGTCCAACTACAGGATTGAGGAATGTCCATCGTCCAGAAATTTTTATTACGAATTATGTATTTGTGAGACCAGGAAACCCATAAGCTATTTTTATGGTTAAGCAGGTTGTCAATGTGCATCACCATAGCTGCTCGGTTCCATAGAATAAGATTTTTAATACCCAGACCTCCCCTCGATTTAGGTCTTTCAAGTTTGGAAAATGCACATGGGGATAGCTTCCTAGCTGTGATAGACCCATGCCAGAAGAAGTTCGACATAGCTGACCTTATCATTTTGAGAAGCTTGGAAGGAAGAATGAATGACCGCGACCAATACACTATCATGGAGAAAATTATGGAATTGATGAGAGTGAGCCTTCCAGCTTGACTAAGTAATCTGTTGGTCCAGTTCGAAAGCCTGGCAGTGATTCTGTCAAAGAGAGGAATACACTGAGCTAAAGTTATCCTCGATGTTGCAAGCGGCAGACCAAGGTACATAGCAGTTTCGGTTCTATGAGGGATTGCAGTAAATGAAGTGATTTGGGTAGTTAACAGAGGGTCAACACCAGCTATCATTAAGTCAGATTTGGATAGATTAATAGCTAACCCAGTTATTTTGAAGAATTTGTCCAGACCATGCATGATGGAGGTAACTGTCATCATATTAGGCTTGAAGAAAATGACCAAGTCATCGGCAAACATCAAAGATGTGATAAGCGGGTTACTACATTTTGGGTGAGTCATAAACTTGCCTTCAAGGACGAGATGGTTTAGGATTTGGGTGAGAATCTCCATCACGAGAATAAATAAGTAGGCTGAGATAGGGTCTCCCTGTCTAATGCCCTGTTTCCCCTGAAAAAAACCAACACTACAGTTGTTGACCATCAGAGAATACCTAGGTGTAGAAATACAACAGTGTATCCATGCAACAAAGTGTTTGGGGAAATTCATTAATCCCATGATTCTAACTATTGAGTCCCAATGCAAGGAGTCAAAAGCTTTCGATATGTCTAGCTTGAAGGTAGCTCTGGGAGAGACGTGGGAGCTGTTATAGCCTTTCAGCAGTTCATGCGACATCATAACATTATCAAGAATACTCCTACCTTTAAGAAAAGCTGCTTGGTTGGTAGAGATAACTTTACCAAGAACAGAGTTAAGCCTATTCGCTATTATTTTCGAGATGCACTTATATATTGTATTACAGCACGATATAGGCCTAAAGTCGGAAACTCGACAAGAGTTCTTCACCTTAGGGATTAGGGCAATGTTAGTAGCGTTGATGGACCCTATCATTTTGCACTTGTTGAAGAAATTGTGAATAGCCTTCAAGAACGTTTGGCCAACTATTTCCCAAGTAGAGGTGAAAAAAAAGGAGTTGAATCCATCGGGACCTCCAGTGGAATTAGCATTTAGGGAGAAGAGAGCAGATTTGATTTCAGAGTTTGTGACAGCAGCGGAAAGAAGAGCATTGTCTTCTGGAGAAATTCTCGGTATGTTTATTGTATCCAGAAGCTCAAGAGAAGGGTTGAATTGGTTATGGTTACCAAGCAATTTACTGAAATGGTCCAGAAACATTTCATCAATTTGGACAGGGTCCGCAGTATATTCACCATTCATGTCAATGAGAGTACTAATTAACTCTCGAGATTGCTTGGCTTTGAGAGAGGAGTGGAAAAAAGCAGAGTTTCTATCGCCATTTCTAAACCACTTGAGCCTAGATTTCTGTTTTATCATATCAGCTTCAATTCGTAATGCTTCAAACAGTTGGGAGGAAACTGCAGCCTCTTTAGCTGCCAGCTCGCTATTTGAAGTGTCATTCATCATCAATTCCTGAATAAGTTGCAGTTCCTTAGAAAGAGTGTAGGAAGCTAGATTACCTTGACCAAATTTACACAGAGCCCAAGCTTTCAGATCTGCTTTGACTGCCTTCAGTTTACTCTGCAATATAAACATAGGGTTACCAAAAAATTTAGTTGACCAAGCCTTACTAACTATTTGAATAAAGTCAGGGTGTTGAACCCAAGCATTAAAAAATTTAAAATTTGTGTTTCTTTTTCTCACAGCAGAACCAAAGGATATGATCTGAGGAGAATGGTCAGATAAGCCAGGCATTGGAAGGAGATTGAACATTTGGGGCCATTTGACAAGAGCATTGAGATTAGAGAATGTGAAATCAATTTTGGAAAAGGTACGAGGGGATTGTCTACTAGAGTTGTTCCAAGTGAAGATGGCACCGACAGAGGTAAGTTCAATTAGATTAGAGAGAGAGATGGCATTGCTAAGAGGAGTTATTTGACAGAGGGACAAAGGGTTCCCTCCAAGTCGATGAGACAAATGGTAGGAGCAGTTGAAGTCCCCCATGACCAACCATGGGTGAGTTTCTTGACGTAACGAAGGGAGAAGCGAAAGATAAGACTGACGAGCTAGAACGGAGTTGTGACCATAGATGACAGTTAGATAGAAGGAAGTAGAAGATGGAAGGTGGATACAGTGAGTGTGAATTAGTTGCGAAGAAGTTAAGATGGGGTTAAGGTGGAAAATAGAGGGGTTAAATAAGATAAGAATTCTACCATAGGGAGCATCACTAAGATTATTTATCATTTTCCAAGTCGGGTTAATGAACGTAGCGGCCTTGGAAGAGAGAGTTGCATTAAGTTTAGTTTCTAGTATCGCAACAAGACTCAAAGAATGAGTGGATATAATTTGCTTGCATTGGTTTAGTTTAATTTCCGAGTGTGCACCACGAATGTTCCAAGCTCCTATGTTGTTCATCATTAAACAACCATTTGTTTCTGTTGAAGTTTCTTCTTGCCACCTCTAGTTAGAGGGGATGATTGAACTATGGTTTCAGGAATTGGTGAAGTTAGGATTGATCCAGCAGGGGGATTGAGATCCAATTCAGACAATTGAATTGGTTTCTTTATTTTACTGGAACAAACTGGCATAGCACAAACATCTTGCATTAAGTTTTGGATTGAGCTGTTGTTGGAAGGGCATGAAGAGGAGAGGAGCTGAGGAGGAGGGGGCATCCACGCTTGGGGAGCTGGAATATGATCATAGGGAAGATTTGCTTCAGATTCAGTTACACCAGTGTGATTAGAAGAGGTGGATCCTGGGATAGCATCAGAGACTTCATGGACGTGCACGTGCACATGGGATACATGCACAGGCTTAGTCAGAGAGAGAGGAGTTTGATTATTAGCACTTGAGGAAGCAAGAATTTTTGGAGGAGTTGAAGATGACAAGACCATTATTGGTTCCAAGTTAACATCACTGGAGTTAATGATGATATTGGATTGAGGGAAAGGCATGACAGAGTTGCCTGTACTACTGATATCTGCTTGGTGGATTTTATTTGTTTGAGATGGCAAGGAAAAGTCTGGCACGTAACTTTCAATTGGGAATGGTTTAAAAGTTGCCTCAGCAAATAAAAATATTTTACGTTCCTTAAATTCGTAAAATACGGGTCGTCACACTTCCATACTATAAATGGAGGCACTAGATGACACAGAAAGGGGACGATTTTTCCAAGATGAAAATTATATAACAGAATCAAGAGATATTGTATTTTTCTACAAAATTGTAATCATCTGTATTAGACAACAATATATAGTGGATTATCCCATGGATGTCAGATTGATGATAATCCGAACCACGGAAAAACTTCTATGTCCTTCAATTTTATTGGTCATTCTTTGTTTATATTGTATTAAATCATGAATAATGAATTCCCCTGTAAAACCACTTCGACATTCCAACAAACAGTTGGAGTGCAATTGTAAGGCTATGTAAGCATTTGGCAACATAGTCACTTCCTATAGGCAGCTTTGATACATGTTAAATCTGTTGATTCAAATTCGTGGAAGTAATCAGCATCTAGATTACTTCCCGATCCAGTTGAGTGTTGTGAAGCCGGAAAACTTCACCAATACACACACATATATATTAATTTAATAATTTACTTTTAATTAATTTATTTAATTAAGCAATTTTAATTAAATTTTAAAGATTTCGAAAATTATTTTATACACGTACTTGTATATTTATATTTTCTTAAGCATTTCAAGACAACATAACATATGCCATTATATATTATACGTGCATATACATATAATTTTAATTAACTTATTTAATTTATTTATTTCTTTTATTAATATTATTAGTAAATTTAATTTCGAAATTAACTTTTATATTTATATATATATTCAAACATTTTGAATAACTATATTATAACTTATATAATATATTTCTTATTTTAAATTTAACTTTTAAATCTAAAATCTTTATTTTTAATTTCCAAAATTATTTAGCTCAAAGCCCAATTTAAATTGGGCCTTTCTATTAGGGGCAACCTTCAGGCCCACATAACTATTCGGGCCAGGCCTGTAACCAAGTAGAATATAGTACTTAATTATCCAAACCTAATCTTTTGACACTACCTTTTTAGACACCCTACTATCTGGGTTGTGAGCTTAATTAGTTAGCCCTAACATGACCGATTTAGAACACATAGGCAATTGGGCATTGATAGCACTATTGGAACTGGGCCAACACATAGTAGAGTAGTTGGGTAAATTTCATTTTTTTTTACATATTTGGATCTTTAATTGGCCTATGTAGTCTAAAATCATTTGGAACTTTTCTAAATTTCTTTTAAATAAAATCAATATTTTATTTAAATTTTTGAAAATAAATATTTATTTTATATAATTTATATTATATTGTATATATGTGTATCATATACACATATGTATATATATGCACATGCAATAGGGTAATATGTACATGGTTTGACATGTGTGTGTAGATGTTGGGATTTATACCACAACAGACATGTTAGCCCTTTATGTATACAAATGGATTGTTAAAATGTGTGCGTGAGTATACATATGCATTAAATTATTATAAAAATAATATTATGTAAAATATAATTATATATATATACACACACACACTTTGAAATAGTAATTGTAAATAATTTATTTCAAGTACTTATAATATATACAAGTATATATGCACGCCCAGGTGGGCTTGCATTTAATCATAACGTGCATGCATTTATAGTTGCACCTATGGAAGTAGATTCGATAGTAGCATTTCCAGCATAACCTGAACCTTAGGCATCGACCGAGAAGTTTTAGACAATAGAAGAACATTCATAGAACCTATAACTTAAAAGCATTCGTAGTTTATCATTCCTTTCTTTTGTTTTAATTTATTTTGTATTTAACTTGTGACTGTATAGTGTATATTGCTAGGATAATTTTATAAACGTCAAAAATATTTTTCCCAAAACCTACCGCCATGAGGAGGATCTCTTGAGTTCCACAATTTTAGCCTAATTTGTATCTCCTAGATCAATTATAACAATGTTCATATGGCTAGAATGTGAATTTTGATCAATATAAAAGTTGTCCTATATAAATAAATATAATATAAAGAAATGTATTTAGTTTGTATATATTATTTGGAGAAATTATAATCGATTAAAACTGACTATATCATAAAGAGCATTAATTAACAATGCAACTAATTTTATTGCATTTCAATAGGAATGAGAATTGAACCAAATATATGCCTACCCAACAAAGCGCCACAACGCATATATTTTAATACCAAATTTGGTACCAACCATAGCCACATGCCTTGCATGTTAGAAAAAAGGCAAACAAAAATTACTGTATAAGCATTTTGTACATTGATACAAATTCAATTATAAATGTAATATTTACATATTATGTTACACAACCATTTCTATTCGATTTACTTGTACAATTCCCAACTATGTATATTCCTTACAAAAGATTACTGATGTTGATGATAATAATGTTCAGAATGGACTCATAATGCATAAGCGATGGTCTCATAGTATAATAGCCAGTTGTTTAAACAGACACAAACAAACATGTTTTCCTATTGATGCGGTTCTATTTTCCTTTAAAAAGAATGAAAAACATGTCATTACATGGTCAATTTAATTTTTATGTGGATAAAAGATTTAAATATTATTTTCAAATCATACAGAGTCCATTATAATCATGTCAGAATTTGGAGTGCAACTGGAGACTCATTATTGGAGGTTTGTTTATGTTGTTTGGTCTGTCGTCTGTGAGTGCGTAGTCATATGGGATTGATTACATTTTCCTACCAAGATGGATACTTATGATATAAAAAATAATGCTAAGTTATACCTGAATTTCTTTGTTCTGATTCTTTTAAATTTTAGTTAGGCATTGGTGATATCCATATTATAACCAATGTTCAGGGAATAAAATATCTTATTAACATATCTATGCATTCACAATTAGTCTTTGGAAAAGGAAAAAAACTTCATTGTAACTTTTGACAAGGAAACATGAAAGGAAAATCCATGAATATTGCTTTTAGAATTCATATTAGTTTTGTTCATTAATTACAATACAAAAAATTGAAAGTCTATTGATTGAAGCTGTTAGAATTTTCAGTATCAAGAAAAAAGCTACATGTCCTTGTTTTTAATGTTGTCATAAGAAAAGTCCCTGTAGAAATGTATATGTAAATTTGGTCCCTGTTTTTGAAAAATAGAAAACGCAAGCTGTCTTGCACTTTTCTGACGGAAAATGCAAAGCAATTTGCACTTTCCAGATTTTGAAAATTTAGTGAAAATTTTGAAAAGCGCAAGCTAGTTTGCGCTTTTTGATTTTGAAATTTTTTTTAAACATTAAAAATTTTGAATTTTTTTGAAAAGCGCAAGTTAACTTGCACTTTCTATCGGGAAAGTGCAAGCTAGTTTGCGCTTTCTGATTTAGAAAAACAGGGACCTAATTTACAAATACATTGCTATAGGGACTTTTCATGTAACAGCATCAGAAATAGGGACCTTCTGTGCAAAGGCCCTTTCAGTATTAGCTTGTAAGATTTTTGTCAATGTTTGATGCTCTACATGTCCGTCTTTAATAATTTTATCAAATGTTTATAACATAAGGAATATTCATGCATCAAATAATAAGGATTGCAACTTGATTACAACTTGATTCCTCTCCTTACTTATTATTATGTCAAATTATTATGTCAATTTTCAACCAACTCATCTAACATTAGAAAATTGACATAATAATTTGGAAAAAAATAATAATATAAATTTATCGCACATAGATTCACCAAAATATTATCTTATGCATTTGAATAGAAACTTCATTTTATATTCCATCAATAATAAATTCATTGGCAAGGGCAAGTCATCATTGCGTGGTGAAAATTATCATAACAGACATGTGAGGTTTGCATTTTGCAAGAGTCATGCACCTCTTAATGCTGCTGCTGAATTATTGAATCGTATCGTACAAAAGTATATGTATTGTATGGTACCTTCTATAGAAGTTTGTACAACATTAATATTGACATTTTTTTATAGAAATGGCATTTTGTACAATTTGAAGGAATCAATCTAAACCCAAATTCATACATTATTAATTTTTATCAAAAAATTATCATGGCCGTAGTGAAAACCAAGAACTACTTTACCATTGCAACTGCACAAAACACACATGAAAAATCATTTCTACAGGGAAAAAAAATCAAAAACGGTTTAGCATAGTCATTGGCAAGGGCAAGTCGAGTAAATCGAAATCGGTTGAAAAGTACCTATGGTCGAAGTTGAATGAAAATTGGCTCAATGATGACTGAGCGCAGTCATCGGCAAATACCTATTATGGAGGCGCAATTGTGGGTTAATGCTAATCTTCATTTATTGTCAACCGTAGGTAATCGCTAATCGTGGTTGCTGCTGCCTGGGGTTGGAATTCGGTTGTTGTTTTTAGTGTTTGAGTCGGTAGGAAGGGGAAAAGGGGAATTAGGGTTTTTTTTGGGTTGCGTGGTTTTGTAGGTGCTGGAATAGCATGGCGAATGCGGGTATGAGAGATGCGGAAGTGCAGTGAGAGCAGGGGTATATTTGGTTTTATGTATTTTTTACTTAAATATTAATTAATTATAAACTGTGTAGAAAATTAATGTTAAAATAAATAAAAATTTATTTTCAAAAAACAAATTGACTATTACATAAAATATATACATAATTTTTAGTATTTATAAATATATATACACATATTTTATTTATATAATCAATTTTAAATCAAATAATAGTATATATACCTATATATATCCAAAAATAATAATAATAAATTATGCCAAAAGCCTTTCTAACAAAAATAAAATTTGTAAAGTTTTAAAACATATATTAAGAGTATCATCAGGTAAAGGATTAGCGGTAGCTTTTTCAGTATTCATCTGAAAATCAGTGTGCTCTCCTTCTTCCAAATCCTCTAATAAAGCAAATGGATTGATGTGATTTTAGTTGTGTTGGAATTAGGAGGGGATTTGGCAGCCAAATTTATTTGTAAAGAAGAATGCATAAGTTTCAGTTGTTTTTGTATCTCTTCATCGTTGTTTTTGCCTTCATTCATTTCAACTTGCAAATCCTGGTTATCTTCTCTATTTTTGATGCCAAATTTAGTTTTTTCTGCTAGACTTAAGCAATTGCGTTTGCTTTGGGATGATTCACTATCATAATAGTCTTATGATTCTGGTCGGTAGCATCTGATCTTAGGAACATGTATTTCATCATTCTGTTGCCTATCTTGTTTATTGGAAGGGTCTGTATCCTTATAATTGCTATGCATATCACAATCTAAAGTTGCATGTCTAAAAGTGTGATATTAGGTGCATATCAATGGTTTCCAAGCATACTCAATATAAACCCAGTGAAAGTCCTCATCACCCATATTTATAAACTCCACCAGCCCTTTATTTGGTGTAATTTCAATCAAACATTTAGCATTTTCAAGTCACTCTGCTTCTCCATAGCCTCATTAAAGTATAGTAATCTTCCAATATAGAAAGCTAGACGATTAATACAAGTAACGTCCATGTTAAATAAGGAATATTGTAAAAATGCACCCATATTGGTACATTCTTGACTTGAGCTTGCATAGCACTTAATGTTGGTTTCCATATTGTAATGACAAACATTTGACCTTTTATAAATATTAGATCAGAATGAAAGATCTTTTTTCTATCCACTTTACAATTACATTTAAAAAAAATTTAAGCCATCGGATTTGACATCATAGGAGCCCTTAAGCTTCCACATTCGTTTAAGATGAGATATTACACCCATGTAGTTGATTTTTTCACCTAGAAAAAACCAACAAAAAAATCCTACCAAAAAGAAATACCTTCATTGATGACCTCTTGAGGAGGTGTTAGAGTAGAACTGACATAGTTTAAAGCAAAATCATGAGGAGAATACGACCCTGTGGTGCATGGCTTCGATTTAAACAAAGAGGACCATTGCGTGGAGGTTGGTTTGCTCAAAGAGTCAACAACAACTTGCACTTGTCGCATGGTGTAACCAGAAAAGGTAGAGGGAAGAGTTTGGATGATAGGTTAAAGAGAAGCAGTGGTGATAGAAGGTTGATCAGGCTAACATGGAGGAGGAGGAGGAGGTGAGATGATATAACAGGTCTAAACGGAAGAAACGTCATATAAAGGAGGAGGAATGGGTGATAAAGGAGGAGGAATGGGTATGGCAGAGGTAAGGGGAAGGCCAAAAGGCATGGCAGCAAAAAAAAGGTGGAATGATATATGATTAATAAAAGTTTATACATTCATATTATATAACTTTCATTATTATATGACTTTTTATTTTAATTAGATTATACAATAATCTTATGTACAACATTATATTAATTAAATAATATTTAATTAACCTTAAATAATTAACACTTTAATTAATTGTATATTATTCAATTTTAACATATTATATTGAATATTTATATACTATAACCTTTATAGTAATACACATATCATATATATATATATGTATGTATGTATGTATGTATATTAAATTTTAATTAATTAATTTAATTAAACAATTTTAATTAAATTTTATTAATTTCGAAAATTATTTTATACATATACATGTATGTTTATGTTGTCTTAAACATTTCAAGACAACATAACATATATCATTATATATATATAATTTTAATTAACTTATTTAATTAATTTATTTCTTTTATTAATCTTATTAATAAAATATAATTTTGGAAAACTTATATATTTTTTCAAACATTTTAAAAAACTATATTATAACTTATATAATATATTTCTTACTTTAAATTTAACTTTTAATTGAAATCTCTATTTTTACTTTTCAAACAAATTTTGAAAATTAGCTCAAAGCCCAATTCAAATTGAGCTTTTTTTATTAGGGGCAACCTTCGAGCTCGCATATCTATTCAGGCCCGGCCTGTAGCCGGGTAGAACATAGTACTTAATTATCCAAACCCAATCATTTGACACTAGCTTTAAAGACACCCTACGATATGGGTTGTGAGCTTAATTGGTTAGCTCTAACATTACTAATTCAGAACACATGGGCTATTGGGCTCTGATAGCATTATTGGAACTGGGCCAACCCATAGTGGAGTAATTGGATAAATTTCAATTTCTTTTACATATTTGGATCTTTAATGGGCCTATGTAGCTAAATTCATTTAGAACTTTTATAAATTTCATTTAAATAAAATCAATATTTTCTTTAAACTTATAAATAAAGTTTTATTTTATATAATTTATACTATATTGTATATATGTGTACCATAAACATATATGTGTGTGTATGCACATGCAATAGGGTATTGACATGCCCGTGTGTAGATGTTAGGATTTACACTGCAATGGAGATGTTAGCTCCTCATGTATACAAATGGATTGTCGAAATATATGTATGCGTGCATCAAATTATTATGAAAATAATATTATGTAAAGTATAATTATACATACACACTTTGAAATAGTAATTGTAAACAATTTATTTAAAGTATTTATAATACGTGTTAACCCAAAAAATGGATCAACACCCTGATTTGAGTGTGAAAGCACCAGCCCTGTTCTTACAGAGCAATGATATAGATAATAGGTAAATAAAAGAACAGTAAAAGAAATGAGACAATAAGATTTTAATAGTGGTTCGGATGTTAACGAAGCCTAAGTTTACTTTACAGTTTTATTATGATTGATTGCTATTACAAGTAGTATTTTATTATAAGGCTTTTGGGTTTCCTTAGCTAGATTGAATCCCCGGAGTTGGAATCCACTGGAGAATCACAGTAAATCCCTCTGGAGATTGTTGTGAAGGAGATGAAGAGTGAAGAAAGTTTCCAGTAGAGCTTCAGCAACCAGTCCGGAGAAGAGATCCCACTTGTGTTGCAGGTAGGATGGTATTTATAGAGATCGGAGAGCTTCTGGACCAGGCCCGTTTGCTGCCTGCTTACAGATGGACATAGGAAGAGGCTACGACCTTAGCTCGCGACTCGAGCCAAAACCATGGATCGCTAGTGATCCATGGATTATGGCTCGTGTACGAGCTACTTGCTTAGATATTTATCATCGCTTTACTATGCTAGCTCGCTAAGTTTCCTCGATCAAGCATGGATCATGGCGATCCATGGTGTATGGATCGCTAGCGATCCATACACTTGGCATATTTTGTTTTGTCTTTTAGGCCTTCTTTGCTCCCTTCATACCATAGCGAACCACAATGCTGTATTGATCGCTGGAGATCCATAGAACATGGATCGCTAGCGATCCATGCACTTAGATTATTTTTAGAGTTTGATGTCTGGAATGACTTCATTGCCTTGTGTTGACGTTGTTCGTGTAATGTCGTTGAACGTTGATCTGTTTTGATGACGATTTACTAGCTGGTTGTATTTAGCTGCTGATTGGACTGAATGGACGCTAGTCTCTTGGTTTAGTCAAACTCAGTCATTGCTATAGTAACATGGCTTGGCTCTCTTTATCTGGTTCTTTTGCCCTTTTGGTTGAGTTTTGAGCCATTCTGACTCCATCAAGTTTTATGTCTTCTCTTGGATTCTGCTGGGTAAAAATCCTGGATAACATTTGCCCCCCAAGAGCATGCCTTCATTGAAAACAAGGCGTGCTCTGGAAGTAAATGCTTTTGAGTTTTCATTTTGTGAAATCTTGTTGATTATGTCGAGGATACCATGCAAATTTGGCTTTGACTGATGAATTTTTGATGTGAATCGTCAGAGTCCACCTCAAGGTGTTGTTCTCAATTGACTGACTTCTGACGGCCGTTCTTTTTTTGATTTTGATCTGAATTTTAATTCTTCGTATTGACGATGCAATCTTTGCTCCGAAGTTTACGCAAGGGTTTAGGTCGGTAAGTGGAATGATGTAGGTTTGGAGTTGTCCTATATAGTTTTAATTCGACGCATCGGTGAAGCTAAGTTTTGTCTCAAACGATTATACACCGTTCTAGAGCGAAGTCTCACTCTTTGTCTTTAGCTTTTTCTTCTTGAGAATTTGGTTAAGTTCCCGTCGATGTTTTTGAATTCCAATGCGATGATTCATTCCAAAATCGGATACAATGGATGATTCAATCATATCGCTCTTCTCGTTTCTGTATTCCAGTTATCCTGGAAAGAAAAGCTTCCCACGTCGTTTCGGACAGCGGCTCCGTTATCGATCGTTGATCCATAACGGGTAAGTGTGGAAGAGATAATTTTAAAGGACGATATGGGTTGTTTTTCAAATGTAAGCAAGCTATCTACATTATATTGTTTGTTTGCAGTATTCAGGATACTGGATTCTTCTCATGTACATTACACACTGCATCTGCCCCGTTAAACGCTCGGAACTCGACTGATCAACATACGCCGACTTCCCTTGGATTTCGGGCGTTGGTTATACGAGGATAATATTTAAAATAAAACATACCTGACAGGGTTGAATGCCAATTTTTTGTTGAAAATGACTTTTCGGTCATCCAACCTGTATTCTGGCTGAGGGACTTCCACTTCTCCAGAAGCTGGGTCCTTCGCAACTTAGGCTTCTCTTCTTAATCCTGTCATATTGGGGTGATCGATTACAGTTAAATTACAAGGCACAGCTGCTCTTATAGAGTTGTAGTTGAAGTTTGATCAGGCACATCTTTAGTCTTTGGAAACTAGTTCATGAGTTATTCGATCGCGAATATCCTTCCTTTGTGGTTTCTGGAATTTGATCTGCATACTAGCTTCTATCTTAGGGGACTATTGGCTTAATTCCTCGGCTTCGAGAATTTCTTTTTATAGAACTATGAGGTAGCTTGGTTTAGCCAGTTTTGTGACTGTTCTTGTTTATGTTCAGTCGAATTCATGCTCAGTTGATCTCGTTTGACAAAGCATTGGTGTAAATGCCTTAGCCCGTAGGGCTGATTACTTTGACTACCGAACCAACACATTTTGCGAGGTTAGGTCTCCTAAGAAATAAGTTTGATTACCCCAGTTTGATTGACATGATAGCGCCTACCTTCGGAAACTGAGGACTTTGTTGCTTGATCCCAAGATCTGAGTTTTTGTAATGATGTCGGTAGGCATTAGAAAGATGCGTTTCTGGCATCTTTTGCTAAAGTAAATTCTTTCGAGTTCAGCGTTGAGATCCTAATCATGTGTTTGTTTCTATCTTCATAAACTCATGTACGGATGACTCAAACCTGTTGATTTTTCCTTGATGTTGTGGATCTTCGGATAATGTAAGATTCCAGAAGGTAGGATTAAAGAGTCGATCAAGCTTTTGCTTCTATTTTCGAAAGCCGAAGTATCGATAGTTTCATTCTGGGAGTTTCTCCTTAGCATCACCAAACTTCAAGTAATGGCATATTCCTGCAAGTTGGAACCAAATGATCTAGTTAGACCTTGAGTAGGTCATCGATCTTTCTCATCATTGCTAGACTATGAGCGACGGTTGATTTCTGAACGTTAAATCTTTCATTTCCTTTGTCGGTGATTTTGTTGCCAGAATGCTCTGTTTTGTGATACAGAACCGTTATCTAACCAACCTCACGGTTATTCATGTTTAGACTTTGAAACATTTCTTTTGATCAAGTATTTGTGTGTTTATCCCTCCTTGAGGGACTAGCTATTTCGAACGCCTATATTTAGGCGATTGTGAGAGGTGGAGATCTGTAGGGAAAATTGGTCAATTGCCCCCAGTCCAGCTCTCAATCCCATTCTGGAATTGAGGAAGTTCGGGGATTTTATTTCCGACCTTCCATGATTGTTCCCACTTGCGCTTGGCCATGCATGATTTTCTTGGTTGCTAAAGTTGTCACGGAAGTTTTTTTCATATGTCAACTCCTATCTTTGTGAATTGATAACTTAGCTGCTTGGTTCTAAGCAACATCTCCTCGAGGCTGCCTATTTTTTTGCTGTATCTAAATTCTTTCTAAGTAGAATTTTGGAAATTCAATTTTCCACCATCTTTCATCCTTAGAAATTAGCACAGGAGCAATTCAATCTTGGGATTTCCTTTCTGCGCAGCTCTATTTCCATGCAGTGGTTGATTCCCGCGATGTCAGGTTGAACCGTCTGGCTAACCTATGAAAAGATATGTCTTCTGGTCGTTGCCTGTCATTGGGCAACAGTATTTTTCCGAAGACATGGGTAGAAACTCAGTTGAGGTCCAACATCTATCTCCAGAAGCTAGTGCACCGATGGGTCACCACGATGAGTGTTTCTCATCAACCCTATAGATTAAAGTTTTCCCGGCATTGCCGGGACAATACCGTTACTTAGTGAGTAGAAAGTTTCCCAGAGTTTCCAGCGCAACACCGGTACTTATGTAACATCCCTCTACTTGGAGGCCCAAAACTAACGGCTATGGATGCTGCAGTCATCCATAGTTATTAATCTTCAACGACCAAATACGGCGGTGCTAGATACATTGATACACAGATCACACAAATATGGAAAAAAAATTAACAATTCAAAACATATTCCCACATTCAAATCAAAACATTTCATGTTCAATACATAATCCCAAAATACATTAACCATGTTCAGCAAAATATACATGACACATACGCCAAGAGCGACATATGAAGATGCCCCCTTGGTTGATCAGAGTATATAGTAAGGCTAATAAATCTACCTTTACATCCAAATACACAGCGAAAAAGAAAACTCTAAATAACTGTCTGCCTCCTGCACGCCTCTGGAAGCTTTATTCGTCTAAGGAAAACCTGAAAACCCTAAATCCTAAACTACTCAAAATCAATTGAGTACCCGAGAGTTTAAGAGGAAAATAAAAACTTCGAGTCAGACATAAAGCCTGGTATGAATAATAGTCTATCATCTCGAACCAAATAGATAGCTAGTGAGATCACGCCGTTTAGCAGAACGGGTTTTCCCCTCACTAGTATCCTAAAACCTTTATAAAACCATATACTGTGCTCCTGCATCCACAATGGTTAAAAACATAGTATTTCAAAACATTATGATGATATGCAAAACAAGCAAATTAAATCTGGATTACTCATCCCTATTCATTCTGAATATCTGTCTTAATTATAGTTTCTAGGATTACTATTAACCTAATAGTTTTCATGCGCTAACTAATAACCGGTTAAACATTTAAGGACTCCCTGTCCAATTACATAGTTTTCATGGGATGACTATGAACCTGTCTATCTGACATTATCATTTACATATAGTTTTCATGGGCTGACTATGAACCTATTTATCTGACATCATCATTTACACATAGTTTTCATGGGCTAATTATGAACCTGTCTATTTGACATCCTCTTTTATACATAGTTTTTCATTGGCTACTATTAACCTATTGGCCCTTGCCAATATCATACAGTTTTCATGGCCTTACTGGAAACCTATCGGCCCATGCCAATATCTTTCCATTATATTTTACTCATTTAGGAGTTTATTCAATTTATATTCACTACTATGTAAACCTAACTGGTTCTCCTACACTTTTTCCCTAAAATACAGTTATGGGTCCATTATAAAGTGAATATATTCATATTAGAAGAAGCAATATAACAACATAGCAATACCACTCCTGTGAGTTTTATTTATCAAAGATAGATTCTTTTTAAACCATTATACAAACTCCTTTAATATAGCCATGGTTTTTCCTTTAAAAATATATTTTCGGTCATAAAACCTTTCGATAGCTTTGAAACCTAGCTTTCGACTTCATAGGGTAACCTCCTTCGAAAGCTCTTAAAAACATTAGGCTCCTGCCTTATATTACTTTAAATTTTACCTTTCGAAAATATAAAACTTGGTCAAAAGAAAACAATTTTTCAACCACTTTGAAAGTATCTCCTTCGAAGGCAAAGAAAACCAAGCAAACATATTCGAAAGCAAAGAAAACAACCCCCTTCGGAAATATAAAACTTTGTTTTAGCCATAACTTTTTATAGGCGCAGAATTAAGGTCTCTAACCTATTCCATCATGTTCAAATGATGGTTTGCCTTTCTGTAGAGTGGTCACAATGGAAAAAGGAAAAACAGGCTTACGATTAGAAAGTTATGCCTATTTGAAGTTTACAAACATAGATGGAGAAAACTGCTACAAAAGCGCTTCCACAACGTTTACAAATGTTGCCGAAAGGTAGCTTCCGACAAGGTCGAAAGGTTCACCAAAAACGCTGCAGAAAGGTTCAGAAATGCTGAGGAAGGTTCGATGACGAAAGATTTCTTAGGTGGAAGGTTTTATGACAAAAGATTCATCAAAAACGCTGCAGAAAGGTGCAGAAATGCTGCGGAAGGTTCTATGACGAAAGGTTTCTTAGGCGGAAGGTTTTATGACGAAAGGTTCATCAAAAACGCTGCAGAAAGGTGCAGAAATGCTGCGGAAGGTTCTATGATGAAAGGTTACTTAGGTGGAAGGTTTTAAGGTGGAAGGTTCGGTGGTAGAGTCGTAAATAACTTAAAAACTACCACACTTAATCATTGTCAAATTCCTATTGGTCAATAACATACTTTAACAATTCTTTGTCAAATTTCTATTAGCTAAAGACATTTCTTTGCAGAAAATCTGCTACAGATCAGGATTATAATTTTAGAAATTATTTTCAAAATAATTAATTATATTAATATTTTAATATAATTATTAAGCCTTTTTAGCTTATAAAATTCATAATAAATCGAAATCAAATTGGAAAAATCTCAAAAATTCACCAAAAAACTAAAATAACATTTTCTTCATCATATAAAAATTTCGGGGCAGAATTTATTATTTTATTATTTTAATAATTAAAACCCGAAATAAATGCCTTTATCACCTTAGGAAATTCATAAAATATTCCTATTATCTCCAAAAATTATGAAATTAAAAATCCATCTCCAAAATTACGTTTTACATAATATATCCAAAAATCAAGTCGATTGGAGGTCATTTACTAAGGTTTTTACTCTAAAACCCATCATTTTAATTCCATAAAAATCTCAATAAATCACCATAAATCATTATTCTATCTAATCAATGGTTATTAGATCCAAACATGATCAGCACAGCAAAATACATTCAGTTACTATCTATAACCGAACCAAAACAAGTAAAAATGAGATGATTTACACTATTATTAACCTTGATTAGTTAATTGGAGAATGAGATAATTTCCTAGCTTTAATTCCTTACTTTTATCTTCAATTTTCTGTTCTTCCTTGAGCTTTTAATGGCTGTCGGAATATAGGTAAGGAGTTATAAATGAGAAAGTAAAAGTTGATTAAGGTGGAGGGAGGGATTTATACTCAGGAATGTAGCCTCATTTCCTAGTTTTCCCCTTAGGAAATCCTCCTACTTAATTTAGTTAAGTCTTATTTTAGTTCATTCATTAAGACACGCACATTGAATCTATTAATCTCATCTCCCTAATTATTCACATTATTCTATTTAATTTATCAATTAAATATCCTGAATAATGTTAAACAAAAATTAGGGGTGTTACAACTTATGAAATAGAAAGTTTCCCAACGTTGTCGGGGTAACGCCAGTACTTAGGAAATAGAAAATTTTCCCGACATTGCCAGTGCAACACCAGTACTTGAAAGATAAAAGAAGGCCTTGGCGTTACTGAGGCAACACCGACACTCAAGAGTTTGGGATCGATTTTCCCCATTGATTCGGCGTTACTTTTAGTCCAGTTGGATACTAATTTCGGTCTTCGAAAACTAGCACTTCGATGATCGGATTACAGAAGTATTTTCATAGTGCTGCCTATCTTCGGACAGTATTAAAGTCATGTTGGTGAGGATTGAGTCATTCATCTAATCCTGTAGAGTTGAGTAGATTCCTTCTAACCCAATCTAGTTGTTTTCTTAGCGTTGCTTAACTTCGGGATACGCTATTTTCTGAAAGGATGAGAGTCTCAAGTGCCTCTATTACTTTGCTTTGTTTATAACCGTCAAATTCTCCCTTTGGCAGTACTGGGTCATTGCTTAACCAATTCCATGGTCACTCTTGTGTAGGATCTAATTTCCTTCGGTCGATTTTTGTTGCAAACTGACTTCCGTTTGCAGAACCTGTTATTCCCAAATGCTAAATTCCGAGCACTTATAGAAGATTAGATGATGTGGGGTGAGTTGTTACATTTCCCCCCAGTATGCTTGCACTCTTCCCATCGTAATCATGGATCGAAAGAGTTTGGTAATGTTTGTCTTGAGTCTATGACAATTAACATTGCTTGTTCCATTCCATATGTGCTATGCTAGGTCATTGACATTGTTGCAAATATCCGCCTTATCTGTTGGTTCCAATCTTCGGGAATCAATGGCTTAGCTATTCGATTTCGAGCATTCTCTTCTTGTCGTTGTCTGCCTTTGAATAACAGATGATTTTCTACAAGTTAGGTTTTGAGATCTCAGTCGAGCACCTTCTTCTGTCTTTGGAAACTGGTGCGTCGATGATTTGATTCTGGAAATGCCTTCCATTGTCTATCTTTAGGCGACGGTAAGTTCCTCCTTTTACTGCAAGTTGGAGCGACCTTTTATCTTAACCAAGCGTTAATGTGTTATATGCCCCTCAGTCTACAGGGCTGATTATTCTGAACAATTGATGCGAGACTTGATGTTCTGGGCGGCTCCATAGATGCCCCTAGTCAAAGGTGCATCGCAGCTCCTATCTCTGGGATCTCGTGACTTGGATGTCTTGAATTTAGACATTTTGTACATTAACTTTGGTCAAAGATCAGAATTCTTTACCAACTTCCTAGTTTGTGAACTTTGCGGCACTACCGGAGCAATGTCGGTTCTTTCGGGTAGCGAGAGTTGATCACTATTAATCCTGCAATATACAAGTTTTCGGGTGTTGTCGGGACAACACCGGTACTTGATAAATTTTAATGGTTTGCTGATAATGTCGGAGCAACATCAAGCAGTGCTTGCGCGGCTTATGAAATGCGCGGCTTTTAAAAGTGCACGGCTTACGAAATGCGCGGCTTTCGAAGTGCGCGGCTTTTGAGAGTGCGCGGCTTACGAAATGCGCGGCTTTTGAGAGTGCATGGCTTACAAAATGCACGGCTTTTGGTACTCCTCGGTATTGCCTACCTTCGGGCAGGGCGAAGATTTTACATTGTAAAAGTTAGTGCGTGGCTTATGGGGTGTGCGGCATTTAGTTTTACTTGGAGTTGCCAATCTTCGGGCAACGTGAGGAGTTAAAAATTTTTAAGAGTTAGTGCGCATCTTATGAAACACGCGGCTTTTGGTACTCCTCGGTGTTGCCTATCTTCCGGCAATGTAAGGAGCGTATGTTTTGGAAGTTAGTGCGCGACTTATGAAATGCGCGGCTTTTGGTACTCCTCGATGTTGCCTATCTTCAGGCAACGTGAGGAGCATATGTTTTGGCGCAGCTTAGGAAATGTGCGGCTTTTGGTACACCTCGGTGTTGCCTATCTTTGGGCAACGTGAGGAGCGTATGTTTTGGTGCGGCTTACGAAATGCGCAACTTTTGGTGTTCCTCGGTGTTGCCTATCTTTGGGCATAATGAGGAGCGTATGTTTTGGCACGGCTTATGAAATGCGCGGCTTTTGGTACTCCTCGGTGTTGCCTATCTTTAGACGACGTGAGGAGCATATGTTTTGGGCCTTCCCGATGTTGCCAGAGCAACACCAGTTTGTAGGAGGCAAGGATCGGGTTACGCCGATCCAGTGGGGGTCGATTTGTTTCCATCGACCCAGCGGGTTATTTGCATGAACATGGTTTTATCGGTTCAAGAAGCTGGGCATAGCTTACTAGATGCGCATAATGGTTTGGGCCTTTCTGGTGCTGAAGGGGTGATACCATTTCATAGAAGGTAAGGATCGAGTTTTCCCATCAATCCGGCGATTTGACTTCGCTGGAATGCAATTTCGTCAGTTCTAAGAGATAATTGGTTTTCAGATCGTGTAACCGTGGCTTGAGCGATTCTCTCGTATTTCAGGAAGAGATGTGCATGGCTAAAAAAATAAGATTGCCACAGCGGAGAGATCTACATCCGATCGCATGGAGATGGTTATAAAGAAAGAGCTTATGGGAGTTTGAGGCAAAACTCTCAGTGTTTGGTCCAAACTATCTCTAGAGAATTGGTCTTCAACTGGAATATAGTCTAAGAGGAAAAGGATCTGGTCATTAAGGGTGGTAAAAGAGGAGTTGGGAAGAAGTAAGCAGTATTATGCTTCTATTTCGTTTGTTGCGCTAGCTAGGTCGTTAAGTCCGTAGTTGTCCGAATGCAAGAATTTTCAATCGGACGTAACAGAACCGTGGTATGATTAATCTTGGCTATTCTTGTAGCTAATCAAGTATGTGTGGTACACTCATGCCATAGGGCTATTTGCGCGCTTAGACTGTATCTGGGTTTTCTCCACCACTCGTCTGGTTACCCCGAGTCCAGTGGGTGCGGTTCTCCCGAGTTCTAAGTCTTAGCTTGATTCGAGTCAGCATCTGATTAACCACAAGGTCGGTTCAGTTTTGGCTTAGATACTTTGAGCAACTTTGAAGTTTTAGAATTTAGCACTGTTTGCCTCATTCGTCGTTGGAAGTGATTCCATTAATTTTACGGAGTGACTGGTATGATTGTTGATTTGTGGCCCCGGAGCCTGACTTCGTTGACTTCGGGGAGCTATGGATCAGATGACTGCTGATATTCTAGTTCACCTTCATGGATATCAGTCATACATAAATTTTACTGATCTACCGATTCGCCTTCACGACGCTTTAGTTCGTGAAAGATCTTCGTGTTCGCGAAGGGTTTTTTTATCAGATATCCGCTAATCTACCGGTTTGTCTTCACGACGCTTTAGTTCGTGAAAGTCCTTAATGTTCACAAAGGGTTTTTTGGATCAAATGATCGTTGGTCTACCGGTTCATCTTCATGACGCTTTAATTCGTGAAAGATCTTCACGTTTGAGAAGGGTTTTTTACCTCGGATGACCGCCGATCTACCAGTTTGCCTCCACGATGCTTTAGTTCGTAAAAGACCTTTTGTGGTTGGATGTCCGGTGACTAGATGGCCTTGGAATGGTAATTTATTGATTTCGAGAGGAATTTTGGTCAAATGTCCGATGACCAAACGGCCTTGGACCGATAATTCATCGACTCCAAGAACAGTTTTGGGTCGGGTGTCTGGCGGCCCAACGGTACTAAAGCGATGATTCAATGACTTTACGAGGAATTTTCGAGATTCAGCTTGTGGGAACACAGTTTTATTGGTTTCTGGAGACAAACGGGTTGGATCTGTTTGTTGGACGATCCTTTGGGCAAGGCTTCTTGACGCTACCAGAACGAAGTCGATTCTCAAAAGGGAGATCGACATGACTCGTTGAGGGCATAGAAGCATTTCTTTTGCCATGCCATCTACAATGCCCTAGTGTTCCGGTACGGCTCATTTGGAATAGGAAAGTAGACAAGGGTGGATGAGTAGGCATCGTTTAGGTTGCTGCCTCATTCCTTAGTTGCTAGCTAGCTAGAGTGTTATTTGATAATCATCCTTTCGTCTAATTTCGTCAATTAGTTGGGGAACTTTCCTACTGGGTCTTAGTAGCCTTGCTTGGGCAGAAGATCCCTGAGGTCTTGTAGCTCCTTCACCGTTTGGTATGTACTTTGGAAAATTGCCAGGTTCACCTTCTTCCAATTACACTACTTCCAGTCTTTAGGACCGACTTACCTTCCCATAGAATTCTTCCAGGGTAATAGGTTTTTTCATCCTTTAATGATTCTTGAAGGCCTTACAGTAGACTGCATCTGTTGCCCTCGCTTCGTCCATATGCTAGTCATACCTGTAAAAAAGCAATTTCGAATCCGTTTTACAGTTGTACAAAAGGTATAGTTGGCATGATAAACTTCTTTGGATATTCTGCATGTTGAATGGCTTTGGTGAATAGGTTTTGATTGGGGAAGATGCTCTAATCATTGTCAGACCGGTCCTTTTTTCAAGTTACGCATGTTTATAATGCTTGAGAATGATACATGCATGATTGCCTACACTTGAATGAATGGAAATGCTGATGAATGACAAATCACTTATGATGGGGTCATGGATCAGTGACGATCCCAAAAAAATTCAAACTAGGTGAGATCGGTCTGGGGTGACAAAGAAGACCCCATAAGGCTGCATCCCAAATTTGAAGGTATTCGGAGTTCGCACAGTCGAGTTATGGATAAAAGAAGATGGATCGGCATTGATGGATCGGTGGTATTTTACTTGGAGTCTGACCCAAGAAAATTTTCCATTTGCTTGGAGTCAGCACATGGTTCGCATGGAGTCACAGAATTTGAAGTGATGGGTTGGTCACAAATAGTGCTTGGAGTCATTTGCATGTTAGGTTGGAGAAACCTTGGTTTTACCCGAGTCTGATTTCATGCTAGAATTTCCTAAGTTTGCTTCGAGTAAAATGGATGATTACCCGAGTTCGACTTCGACTCAGGACTTCCAAAATCTGCTTCGAGTCAAATAGGCAATTACCTGAGTTTGACTTCGAGTCAACCCTAGAGTGAGTTTTTCAATGACCATTTTGAAGATTTTCGGCGATGACCATTTGTGATTCGACGATGGGAGCTCCATGATGGGATTGGAGACTAGTCAGTTAGGAGTGGTTATAATATACCATAGGAGCTTGGCCTTGTAATCGATCCAGGTTTATGTCATATCTTCTTGGTTCTCATGCCTCTGGAACTACCTTTTGAGTAGTAGTTCCTCGTCCATTGCTTAGCATTGTGCTGCGGCACGGGTTTTAGAGCTTCTTATAGCGTTTTGCATGTAAGTGTTTTCGTCCAATTTGTCTTCCTCAAATTGTTTGTCATCTTCAGAGCCAAAGAGAGTGATCGTTATCTCCCCGTGGGGTTTTCACCCCCAAGTTCGTGTTTGTCGCAAGTGCTTTTACAGTGGGTGGAGTGTTAACATTTTCTTCCGTCGTGATTTTTAGAGCTCTGCCTGCTACTTCTTGTTGCTTTTGCCTTCTATCGATTATATCCCCTACGAACGACCCAAACAGCGGTCTCGCTGGCCGGTCAGCGAGTCGGGGTCCAGGGGCGAAGCCCCCTAGTTTGGGGGTTCGAGGGAGCAACATGGCCCTGGTGGGGGTTCGGGGGCAACGCCCCCAAAGTTCACGGTACATGTTACGACACTTTCGATAAGCTGATTCATTGGAGAAAGCATTACGACCCAAGCCAATTCAATGGACCGCCAGCAATCCATAGCTTATGGATCGCTGGCGATTCAAAAAGTATGCTGGAAATCGAGCCAACCCCTTAGCATCCTTCTCCCATCGATTTCCATGTAGGTTGTTGTAAATCAATGAAACAGTATGGATCGCTAGCGATCCATAGCATAGCATATGGATCGCCGGCAATCCATATACTTAGAATATTATTGAACTTTGCTTTCTAATGTTTATGGCGGTCTGGTGAAAAGGGATGGATCGGTAGCGATCCATAGTGCATAGATCGCTAGCGATCCATGTACTTAGTTGATTTCCAAGCTTTGCCTTTTGGATCGCCTCTATTATCTCGTGTTGATGTTGTTCATGAAACCTCGAGTTAATGCCATGGATCGCTACCAATCCATGGGCCATGGATCGCTATCGATCCATGCCCTTAGAGTATTTTCCTTTCTTTTTTACTGCTGCCATTAATTCTCAACAACAAATCTTCTAAGCGACGATTTAGGATCTAACTTTTGAACCTATCTGATCCAAAGTAGATAGCTAGATCTTTGCCTGAGTTGGGTTCTCAGTGAAAGCACCAAAATGTTAACCCAAAAATTGGATCAACACTCTTGTTTGAGTGTGAAAGCACCAGCCTGTTCTTACAGAGCAATGATATAGATAATAGGTATAGAAAAGAACAGTAAAAGAAAGAAGACAAGAAATTTTTATAGTGGTTCGGCTGTTAATGAAGCCTACGTCCACTTTATAGTTTTATTATGACTGGTTGCTGTTAAAAGTAGTGTTTGATTACAAGGCTTTTGAGTATCCTTAGGTAGATTGAATCCCCAGAGTTGGAATCCATTGGAGAATCACAATAAATCCCTTTGGAGATTGTTGTGAAGGAGATGAAGAATAAAGAAAGTTTCCAATAGAGCTTCAGCAACCCGTCCGGAGAAGAGATCCTGTTTGTGTTGCAGGTAGGATGGTATTTATAGAAATCGGAGAGCTTCTAGGCCAGGCCCATCTGCTGATTGCTTACAGATGGACATAAGAAGAGGCTACGAACCTTAGCTCGCGACCCCAGCCAAAACCATGGATCTCTAACGATCCATAGATTATGGCTCATATGCGAGCTACTTGCTTAGATATTTATCATCGCTTTACTATGCTACCTCACTAAGTTTCCTCTATCAAGTATGGATCGTTGGCGATCCATGGTGTATGGATCGCTAGCGATCCATACACTTGGCAAATTTTGCTGTGTCTTTTAGGCCTTCTTTGTTCCCCACGTGCCATAGCAAACCACGATGCTGAATGGATCGTCGGGGATCCATAGAATTTGGATCACTAGCGATCCATGCACTTAGATAATTTTTGGAGTTTGATGTCTGGAATGACTTCATTGCCTTGTGTTGACGTTGTTCGTGAAATGTCGTTGCACGTTGCTCTGTTTTGATGATGATTTACTAGTTGGTTGTATTTAGCTGCTGAATGGACTGAACAGACGCTGGTCTCTTGGTTTAGTCAAACTCAGCCGTTGCTTTAGTAACATGGTTTGGCTCTCTTTAACCAGTTGCTTTTGCCCTTTTGGTTGAGTTCTGAGCCATTCTGACTCCATCAAGTTGTTAAGTCTTCTCTTGGATTCTGCTAGGTTAGAAACCCGGACAACAATATGTATATAATATTAATTAAATGACAAAATTATTATAAATTTTATTTTTAAAATTAATTTTGAGAATATATATATATATATTTGTATGTATGTATTATAACATGAAACTTAGATATAATTTTTTATTTAATTATATACGATATGTATGTATAAACATATAATTAGTTGTTTAATTAAATATATGTGTATAAAGATAAATCAGTATTATTATTATTATATATTAATATATATTTGTTGTAAAGCTCATGGTTTGGGTATTTTATTTTATTTTTTTAATTTTATGTTCAGTTTTATGTATTTTTTATTTAATCGTTAATTAATTATAAAACTGTGTAGAAAATTAATGATAAAATAAATAAAAATTTATTTCAAAAAAAATTGACTAACATATATTGCATAAATTTTTTGAAACACCCTACACCCCTTAATATACCCAAAATGGACACACTAAAGGTATAGCTAAAGCATCATAGAGACTAAGATTCACAAGACAAATAAGTAAAAACAACGGAAACATTTAAATAATAATTTATCATCTCAAAATAAGTCATAAAAACATAACATGTCTGAAAAACTTAAAATCTCTCATGTCTCATGAAAATACATCTCAATCTCATATAATCAGAGTACAAAATTAACAATAATAATAGTAATCCCTCTCACAAGTGCAAGTCCATAATAAGCCAAATGAAAAAGATGAAAAAGCATAAGAATACATCTGAAATGAGAAAACTCCGAAAATGAATCTCCAAGCAACCTAAATCAACTCAACTCTGCTGGCTTATTGGGGGGAAAAGGGGGAAATAGAGGAGTGGGTCAGACAATAAGTCTGGTGAGTGAAAGTAATTACTAGCATTTCTAAGCAAGATAAAGATAATAGACTAAGCAATAGTTCTAGCTTGAAAGGAAAATACAGAAAAGATAAAACTCGAATGAAATACTGTTTTGATTCCGTTAGACTGTTTGCTTTGATGGTTTGATTTGATCATTTGCACTTTTCTTAAACTGCTGTGATTAAGCTGAAACCCTAATCCTATCTCAACTGCTAACTTCATTAGGCTGAAATCCTAATTCTGCCCTTTGATCGGCCTATCTATCTCTGTTGTGCCAGTGTGAACCAATCCTGTTGGTCACAGCATAAGACACCTCTTTAGCGCTTAGGACACAGTAGCGAATTATTTACCCTAATCGATGGCGCACACTCGGTCATCGCCGGTACACACTAACTGTCACCCCCTATTTGACCCTTTATTTACCCTAATCAGCATAAGCGTGCCCAGCCTCACCTAACTGTTGTGAGACCATCAGTCCTAGACCTGAAAGGGAATGCTGCCCAGCCTCACCTAACTGTCGTGAGACCATCACTTCTAGACCTAAAAGGGAATGCTGCCGGTACTGGTCCTAACAAACAATCTTCTAGTTTTGCGCCCCTTGCCCAAATCCCCAGATTTGAGCCTTTATCTTTTGGCCACTTATTTACCCTAATCAGCATAAGCATGTCCCGCCTCACCTACTATTGTAAGACTATCAGTCCTAGATCTAAAAGGGAATGCTGCCGGTATAGGCCCTACTTCTATATTTGCTTATAACTTAATCTAAGTTTTAAAATAAGCCTCTTCTGTTATTTCTGCTATATTTGCTTATTAACTTAATCCAAGATCTAAGTTTTAAAATAAGCTTCTTCTGTTATTTCTTTCTTTCTAATTATAACCTATGTTATAATTGTTACTCTTCTATTTTCTCTTTTTAGTTATAAGTTATAACCACTTGTTATAATCATGCTTGCAAATATCTCAAATTTTCCTATTTCCGTCCAACTCTATTTTATTTCAGTTTTTCTTATTTTACATCTGATTCCTGTAAATTTAGTGCTTTTCTATTTTAATCCATATTAGCGAATTCTTCTCTTTTTAATTTATTCGCGTAAAAAGGGATTAAATCTTTATAGAAAGAAACTAACATTTACAGGCTAAATTCCAATTTAAAACAGATGTAAATAACTGTAAATAACTATGAATAACTGTAAATAATTGCAAATAATTGAATAAAATAGCTGAATAAAATAGACATGGAAAGAACTTCTGAAATTTACTTAAAAATAGACTGTAAATAAACTTACATAAAAATTGTCTCAAAATTGTAGAAAAACTACAACTATTAAGAACCTTATTATTTTAAATTACTTAAAAATCTAAAATAATAACAAAACACTCACCTGTGGTCCTTAGCTCTATTCCTTGGCCTTCCCAGATCCACTTCTAGGGCGTAGAATATTTTTATTAAAAAGGCCTTCTCCCCAGAAAATTTTTCTTGTTAGGGTTCAGCCTCAGGCAATGAACCCAATTGGGAGAAAATCTGAATGAGAAAAACAGCTAGGCATATGGTTCTATTTATAGTGTGGCTTAGGGATCTCAGGCAGTCGGATTTGGAGATTAAATCTGGTGCAACCACGTCATATGCTCACTAGGAACTGTCGGATTTAGCTACGAACGCACAGGATTAAACTGAAAATCAAAAACATAGTCCTCGGCTCGTACCTGGATGAAATAGCATCCAGGAAGAAACGCGAGTCGACCTAAGATATATGATATATGCGGGTCGACCTATGTTCTCTGGGGGTCGACCTATAGGTCGACCTGACCATAATAAAGGTCGACCCCTATGGGTCTTTTTATTTTATTTTTCATTTTCCTTTATTTAATTCTGAATTCTTGTTTCTCTCATAATTTCTCCATATTGACTCGGATTTCGACAAGTTATATATGGAAATTGATCAGAAAATCACCATGGACCTAATGGTGCAACTCCCGTAGCTAGATTTGACAATTTCACAAACTTATTTTATTATTTAATTAATTCGTTGATTAATTATTATAGCTCAAATTTTGGGTTGTTACATTCTCCCCTCTTTAAAGGATTTCGACCTTGAAATCTCCAAGGACGGAAGAATGAAATAAATATTTTCATCCAAATTTTACAACCACATATTCAACCATCATCCATTACATACATTGTCCTTAAGCTATCTAATGCAATTTATGTTATATGTAATAGTGTAGTGTCAATGTACCTAACTAATGCAAAAGATTAGGCGGTCTACTGATTCAGTCGACCTCCTTTTATGCAATCATGTATGTGCCATGTATCCAAATGAATGCAAGTTTCTTAATAATAACTGATAGTTCTATATGCGTGCTACAATCATCATCCAAATGCAACAATCATATGATAATCACTCATTATAGCAATCATGGAAATAAAAATGCAAGTGCACACACATCCATATGCATATACTTTAGTGACCTAGTAAGACCGATCCCAAAGAGATAATAGTGCCTAGTGTGTGTGTATGCGTCCATTAGCATCCACTAGCAAACACTTGCAACCACTAGTGTCCATCATACATAACATGTTCTAGTAACATGTTTACATTTAGTCCTACCATCCATAGGTTAAATCCTAAGATCTACCCACACAAAGGATACTAAAGGAAAGAACCTATTCAAAACTAAAGATGGAAATAGGAAATTCAAAACGAACCATCGAAAAGATGTGGATAAGAGGTATGTATCTTCTCCTCAGCCTCCCATGTAGCATCCTCAATACTATCTCCCCACTACACCTTAACCAAAGGGACTTCCTTATTCCTAAGCTTCTTAACATCATGCCCAACGATCTTGGTAGGAATGTGACGAACCGATGCTTCTCTCTCCACTTCAACTTCCTCGAGTAGGCTAAGTTCCACTACCTCTGCTGAATCATGTAAGCACTTTCTCAAGTGCAAAACATGAAAAACATCATGAACTTCTACGAGACTCTCCGGTAGCTTTATTCGATACGCCATCTTCCCTACCCTTTCCATAATGGGGAACGGTCCTATGAATCTGGGAGCAAGTTTCCCACTTGATCCAAACCTCGCTACCTTTCTTAGCAGAGACACCTTAATGAAAACCAAGTCTCCTACCTCAAACTCAATATCCCTTCTCCACTTATCTGCATAGGATTTCTGCCTATCTTGGGTCGTCTTCATTCTTCTTCTAATCAAACAATCTTTTCTGAAGTCTCTCTAACCATGTCGAGACCAAGTAGCAATCTTTCTGTAGACTCCAACTAACACGAAGGCTACTTGCAAGGTCTTCCATAAAGGGCTTCAAAAGGAGCCATCCCAATGCTAGCCTGAAAACTATTGTTATAAGCGAATTCCACTAAAGGAAGGTGCTCCTCCCAAGTCCCTCCAAAATCAAGAATGCACATCCTCAACAAATCCTCAAGAACTCTATTAACTCTCTCCGTTTGGCCATCCGTTTGAGGGTGATAGGCCATACTCAATCTAAGCTGTGTACCTAAAGCCTCTTGCAAGCTCCTCCAAAACTCGCTAGTAAAGATAGGGCCTCTGTCGCTCACTATGCTAGAGGGAACTCCATGAAGTCAGACTATCTCACGAACATATAAGGATGCGAAATAAGGTGTTGTCCTCTTACTCTTGACCGGAATGAAGTGGGCGCTCTTAGTCAAACGATCTACAATTACCTAAATACTGGTATTCCCCTTCCTAGATCGGGGTAAACTATCCATGAAGTCCATCAAAACACTATCCCACTTCCATTCGGGTACATCCAAAGGTTGAAGGAATCCGCCAGGCCTCTGTTGTTCCGCCTTAACTCTTTGGCACACAAGACACTTAGCCACAAACTCTGCTACATCCTTCTTTATGCCACTCCAACAAAACACTCTCTTCATGCCCCTATATATATTATCACCACCCAGATGAATAGTCATCCAAGAATGGTGTGCTTCTACTAGAACTGCACTCATCAAATCACCAGTGCGGGGGACACAAAGTTTTCCATCTCTCCTTAGCCACCCTTTACTATCGATGGAATAGCGTTGGAGATGCCTAGAGACCACTCCTCTGCTAATCCTATCCAAAATATCCACAAGCTTTGAATACTCTCGCTGCCTTGAGCCAATCTGATCTATGAGGGTAGGCTTAACCACAAGTACTGAAATCTTTGCAAAATCTCTGATAAACTTCCTATAATAACCAGTCAAACCTAGGAAGCTTCTAACTTCGGTAGCTTTCTTGGGGGCCTTCCAATTCTGTACTGCTACTATCTTAGCGGGATCCACTGCTAAACCCTCTCTTGAGACTACATGCCCCAAGAAACGCATCTCCTTATGCCAAAAGTGACACTTCGAGAACTTTGCTTTCAACTGATGAGCACGAAGTGTACGAATAACCTCCTCAAGATGAATAGCATGCTCTTCCATACTCTTAGAAAACACCAGAATGTCGTCCACAAACACTACAAGGAACTTATTTAGGACATCTCGAAAAACACGGCTCATCAAATCTACAAAATAGGCTGGGGCACTGGTCAGCCCAAACGGCATAACCAACCACTCAAAGAATCCATCGGGTGTCCTAAATGTTGTCTTATCGATGCTATCGTCGGTGACCCTAAGCTGATGAAATCCAATGGCTAAGTCAAGCTGAGAAAATACTGAAGAGCCAACCAATTGATTGAAAAGATCGTCTATCCTAGGAAGTGGGTAACGGTTCTTCTTCATGAGCTTATTCAACTCACTATAGTCTACGCAAAGTCGAAGGGAACCATCTGCCTTTGTAGCGAAGACGACAGGCGCTCCTCACTCAGATATGCTCCGTCTGATGAAGCCTTTCTCCAATAGCTCACCAATCTGCTTACTTAACTCCTTCCTCTCCCTAGGAGCCACATGTCTCGCGAGCAATGCTACTGGCTTAGCATTGTCATTCAGATAGATCCTAAAGTTGATCTCTCTCTTAGGGGGTAGTCCCCTAACCTCCTCAAAAACGTCTGGGAAATCTCTAACAACTGGAACTGAATCTAACTCTCCTAGTGATGAATCAAGGGAATAAAGGAAGCTCAACATGATTGACCCCTGTAGGTCGCAAGAAACCTCGGGAGTCCTTCCGCTACATGTCTCTAGTCTGACGACTCACCTCTCGGAATCTAATATCGCACCATAAGTGGATAACTAGTCCATCCCCAAAATCATCCCATATCCCGAAAATCCCAGTACATAGGCGTCACAGTCAAATTCTATGCCTAGTATAAAAAATTTCAAACCCCTACAAATCATGGATAAATGTGACGATCCTCCTATGGGGTTTGAAACAACTATAGGGTCTACAACTAGAGAAATATCTAAGTGCAAACAATCAACCAAGGAACTAGACATGAAAGAATGTGATGCTCCAGAGTCAAAAAGAGTTCGAATAGGAAAATCTAAAATAGAGATCAACCCTTCTACAGAGACTTTCCTACCTCGATCTGATCCACTAATAGAAGGTGCTGCATCCAAAGCCTGTACTTATGTCGTAGATGCACCTGCTCTCTGCCCCATCTTCTGAGGACAAGCTCTACTAAGGTGTCTAGCCTGCCGACAGTTATAACACCTCCCCTTCATCGTGTCCTTCTTACAGTCTTTTGTGAAATGCCCAACCAATCCACAACTATGACATTTCTCGCCTCTCTTGATCTTTCCCTTTTGAGGTCCTCCTTCTTTCTTCTTGTCCTTCTTATTCTTCCACCACTGCTTCTTAGAGTTTTCTGATTTTGGAACCTTCTTAACCTCTTCTTTCTTAGCTACATCTAACATGGGAGCCATTTCCACAAGTGACTCATACGTCGCTCCCATAGGTACATGTGTCAACGCCAACCCTTGGAGGGGCTGGTTCAAACCCTTAGCAAACTTGGTGGCCTTCTTATGTGATGTATTAACAAGCTCCATCCCGAACCGTGATAACTCATTAAACTGATTTATATACTCCTTCACCGAAAGACTCCCTTGCTTCAGACTAATGAACTTCTCCAACTACATGCTTTCCTCGGCTTGCAACAAGAATTTTCTCTCAAACCTTTCTCGAAATCCAAACCACCCAATGTTTCTACCCTCCATCTCTATGATCTCCCACCAGTAAGAAGCTTCTCCCTTCAGCTGCCAAGATGCAAGCTGAACTCTCTGTCGGTCCTCCAATCCTAATAGCCCAAATATCCGCTTAGTATTCCTCAACCAAGCTTGTGCCTCTACGAAATCCTCTGTGCCAGAGAACGTCTTGCCTCATAGACTAGCGAAGTCCTTGCATAGTTTAGAAAAATTGGTTGTTGCAGGTAGATTAATGGGATCTCCACCCGCCGGTGCTGCATTGGGCGCTTGCCCTTGCACCTCTGGTGCCGTAGCTTGGAGGTATTTACGGAACCAGCCAGGGACTTGGAAACCCTCTGGAAGATTTTGGGCGTCCGCCATTCTATGCAAAGAAAAGAAAATTTAGGCTTGAAAGAAGGTTGAACTGGACTTGAGGGGATTTTCATAAAAACTCTCTTATACTCGAAACTATTTCTAAGAGTTTCTTTTTGACAAATAGTTTGAAAATATGTTACCTTTGAAAAATACTTTACTTTTAAAGCACATTTTTAGGAATCATATAAGCTAAGGCTCTGATACCGAATGAAACACCCCACACCCCTTAATATACCCAAAAAGGACACACTAAAGGATATGGTGCATTATAGGTATAGCTAAAGCATCACAGAGACTAAGATTCACAAGACAAATAAGTAAAACCAGCGGAAACATTTAAATAATAATTTATCATTCAAAATCATCTCAAAATAAGTCATAAAAACATAACATGTCTCAAAAACTTAAAATCTCTCATGTCTCATGAAAATACATCTAAGTCTCATATAATCAGAGTACAAAAGTAAAAATAATAATAGTAATCCCTCTCACAAGTGCAAGTCCATAATAAGCCAAATGAAAAAGATGAAAAAGCAGAAGAATACATCTGAAATGAGAAAACTCCGAAAATGAATCTCCAAGCAACCTGAATCAACTCAACTCTGCTGGCTTATTGGGAGGAAAGGGGGAAATAGAGGAGTGGGTCAGACAATAAGTTGGTGAGTGAAAGTAATTACTAGCATTTCTAAGCAAGATAAAGATAATAGACTAAGCAATAGTTCTAGCTTGAAAGGAAAATACAGAAAAGATAAAACTCGAATGAAATACTGTTTTGATTCCGTTAGAATGTTTGCTTTGATGGTTTGAGTTGATCATTTGCACTTTTCTTAAACTGCTGTGATTAAGCTGAAACCCTAATCCTATCTCAACTGCTAACTTCATTAGGCTGAAATCCTAATTCTGCCCTTTGATCGGCCTATCTATCTCTGTTGTGCCAGTGTGAACCAATCCTATTGGTCACAGCATAAGACACCTCTTTAGCGCTTAGGACACAGTAGTGAATTATTTACCCTAATCGATGGCGCACATTCGGTCATCGCCGGTACACACTAACTGTCACCCCATATTTGACCCTTTATTTACCCTAATCAGCATAAGCGTGCCCAGCCTCATCTAACTGTTGTGAGACCATCAGTCCTAGACCTGAAAGGGAATGCTGCCCAGCCTCACCTAACTGTCGTGAGACCATCACTTCTAGACCTAAAAGGGAATGCTGCCGGTACTGGTCCTAACAAACAATCTTCTAGTTTTGCGCCCCTTGCCCAAATCCCCAAATTTGAGCCTTTATCTTTTGGCCACTTATTTACCCTAATCAGCATAAGCATGTCCCGGCCTCACCTACTATTGTAAGACTATCAGTCCTAGATCTAAAAGGGAATGCTGTCGGTACAGGCCCTACTTCTATATTTGCTTATAACTTAATCTAAGTTTTAAAATAAGCCTCTTCTGTTATTTCTGCTATATTTGCTTATTAACTTAATCCAAAATCTAAGTTTTAAAATAAGCTTCTTCTGTTATTTCTTTCTTTCTAATTATAACCTATGTTATAATTGTTACTCTTCTATTTTCTCTTTTTAGTGATAACCACTTGTTATAATCATGCTTGCAAATATCTCAAATTTGCCTATTTATGTCCATCTCTACCTGTGCAGTTAATGCCCCGCTATTACCCCGCTATAACCTTGCTATATCTCATAGCGGATTTCTACCGCTACGATTTTTCCATATAGCCCCAAATATAGCATTTCCGCTTTAAGCCCCGCTATTTCCGCTATATCCCGTTATTCCCGCTATATTTTTCTATTTTCGCTATATCTTCTTTAAAAGAAATGAATTGAAAATTGACATTTATACATTATAAAAATTATAAATTAATTAATTTAATTGAACTTTTAATATATTTTCAGAAATGAAAATACTCACATATTCTACTAAATTCAATTATGTTATATAACACTTTTACGTTTATTTACAGTATATTCGCACATGTTTTTATTTAAAATTAGTTGTGCATTAATTATAATTCAATTGAATGTTATTTTTTCATTTAATTATCATTTATATATTTGTAAAAATATTAAGTACGAGTTTTATATACTATTTTATAGTCATCCGCTATATCCTGCTATATCTTCCTTGTATCCCCGCTATGACTTTTTGCACCTCTGCCGCATTGAATCTGCCGAGCGCTTTAACTGCACAGATCTCTACTTTATTTCAGTTTTTCTTATTTTACATCTGATTTCTGTAAATTTAGTGCTTTTCTATTTAATCCACATTAGTGAATTCTTCTCTTTTTAATTTATTCGCGTAAATTGGGATTAAATCTTTATAAAATGAAACTAACATTTACAGGCTAAATTCCAACTTAAAACATATGTAAATAATTGTAAATAACTGTGAATAACTGTAAATAATTGCAAATAACTGAATAAAATAGACATGAAAGGACTTTTGAAATTTACTTAAAAAAAGACTGTAAATAAACTTAAATAAAAATTGTCTCAAAATTGTAGAAAAACTACAACTATTAAGAACCCTATTATTTTAAATTACTTAAAAATCTAAAATAATTACAAAACATTCACCTGTGGTCCTTAGCTCTATTCCTTGTCCTTCTCGGATCCACTTCTAGGGCGTAGAATATTTTTATTAAAAAGATCTTCTCCCCAAAAAAAATCTTTTTAAGGTTCAGCCTCAGGTAATGAACCCAATTGGAAGAAAATCTGAATGAGAAAAATTGCTAGGCCTATGGTTCTATTTATAGTCTGTCTTAAGGATCTCAGGCCGTCGAATTTGAAGATTAAATCTGGTGCAACCACGTCATAGGCTCACTAGGAACTATCGGATGCAGCTACTAACGCACAGGATTAAACTGAAAATCAAAAACATAGTCTTCGGCTCGTACCTGGACGAAATAGCATCAAGGAAGAAACGCAGGTCGACCTAAGATATATGTGGGTCGACCTATGTTCTCTAGGGGTCGACCTGACCATAACAAAGGTCGACCCCTAGGGGTCTTTTTATTTATTTTTTCGTTTTCCTTTATTTAATTCTGAATTCTTGTTTCTCTCATAACTTCTCTATACTGACTCGGACTTCGACAAGTTATATATGGAAATTGATCGGAAATCGCCACGGACCCAATGGTGCAACTCCCATAGCTCGATTCTGACAATTTCACAAACTTATTTTATTGCTAGTTAATTCGTTAATTAATTATTATAGCTCAAATTTTGGGTTGTTACAATTTAATTCATATTTTCAGTATTTATAAACACACACATACATTTTAGTTGTATAACCAATTTAAATTACAAAAATAGTATATACATATATATATTTAAAAATAATAAATAAATCATGTCGAAAGCCTTTTTAACAAAAATAACTTTTGTAAAGTCTTAAAACATATATTATGTTGTGTTAAACTTTTTAAATTAGATTTGGTATCTAAACCCATTTAATATTATTATTTTTAATTTTGAAAATAATAAAATACTTTTTATTCCAGATTGAGAGCATGTACAAGAAAACATGCATAAAAATATTAAATATATATTTACACTTATATGCACAACTATCAACATGTGACAATCCATCGATATACCGATTTGTGATATTTCTGGCGAAGTAACATATGAAACAGTGATCGTATAAACATTTATATATGATAGTAAACTGAAAGAGTGCCTTTCACCAAAGCTCAAGGCTCACATGCTAGAACGAAGAAGTGAACTCCTTGAATCCAATTCCAAGTCCTAAAGTAATTAGCTCCCAAAATTTTTTACCAACGACAATCAAATTGTATTATATTTTATGTTTTAAAGGCTTGAAAATAAGAAGAAGAAGAAGGGAGGTGAGTTCGGCTACAAAAGGATGGGATGGAGGCTTAGAAAAAAATTAGTTCTAAAGTGAGGGTTAAGATGCTTATATAAAGGAGAGAATAGAGAGCAAAAGTAGGATCAAGATCCTTGTTTATCTCTTACCCATTCTTTTCTTTTAAACATTCAAATTCCGCCCCTTAAGCCATCAAATGGATGGCCTCATCATGCTCCTATTATGGCTGAAATTAGCAAACTCCATATGGACCTCAAATCCACTACAAGCCCGAACAATTGTAACAACCCACCTTGGAACAGGCCTAAATTTCGATGCAGAAAAGACCCATCAAAAATTAGATCCATTCTAAGGTTGGTTGTTGGTAGGAAAAAGAAGCAAGGGTACAGAGCAATAACTGTTCTTTCAGAACTCACAGCGGATGGAATAAAAAAATAATATCAAATTGTACCAATTTATTTCAAAACCATTTGAAATGCCATAATACAAAAATCATAAAACTGACATATAAGATATGTTACATCATTTGTCCAAATACATGGGTACAACATAAAAATATCACAAAAGATAATAATAACTGCCACAATCTTAAGTCACTCTACCTTTAAGCATCGCCACCGTCATCACTTCGTCCTTAACAAGTGTGGTAATGAGGAGGGAGTCAGAACAACAAATGTCTGGTAAATAAAAACCTTGAGTCTTACCATTTTAGTACTTGGGCAGCATATTTCAAAATAAGAATATGTCTACGTACATAAAACCATTTAATACTTCTTATAAGGAATGGAGGTGGGTCCACAATCAACCGCTTAATACCTTCCATTCCCGAAGCAAGTTTCTAAATCCCATACCCTGAATCCTAAATTATAAACATATAACAATGCGAGAGATATTACCAAAGCCACTTAATAGATTTTGTTGGAAAATAGGCAGACTCTGGCTATTTAAGACCTCAATTGAGGCAGACCCCAGCATTTAATACATATTCCTAAGGCGAACTCCTCAATGGTAACTATCTAGCTGACATCGTATGAAATCTCTCGAGCGACTTAATACTTCTTTATGGAAAGGCGAACCCGCAATCAGTCACTTAATACCTTATCTCGAAGCGGACCCCTATTATGATACCACCTAACGTGCCTAATAACTAGCCACTTGGCCATTTAATACTTCATTTAGGGAAAAGAGGCGGGCCCTTAAACAAACACTTAATACCTCAAGACCCCCAAACAAGCCCTTCGTATTATGACTCATACTCATAATGATGTCTCATATTAGTCCGACTACTCATAGGAACTGGTAGCCATATTAGCTGGGAAGATTTACCCTGCAGAATTTGGGACTAACCTCGCGTCATCACAAATATTTATCATAAGAGATGTCTCACATCAATAGGAAGCGTACACAATTGCTGGTAGCCTCAAAGTGAAGGGCAGACTTCTGTCGTGCAAATCTACTGACCTCGTATCCCTATGACTTAGCCATAATTTAAATACTCTTCATATATTATATTCATCTCACTGTTTTATAATTAAGGCCTTATAAGGAATCTTCCTTATTACGCCTTAAAATATCAATTACCTTGCTAAAGTTGGAAATTAATGACAATTACTACCTAATAAACTATGCAATTATACGCCATAATTATACATTTATTACGCTAATAGAAATAAATATATATTCACACCTAATCAATTCTAGCGTGTGATTTATACGTCCTAAACTAGAGTAAAGTGTCAATTCTTTTAACCATAATACTAATACAAGTCCTTTTCCTTAAAATTCCCAAGATTTCAATATCCATAACAATGGATTCCAATATTCATAACAAGGATGAAATATTCATAGCCAAAACTGCAATAAACAGACTTGTAAATAGAAATAGAAACCCAATTTATTACATTAATTCAATGGAATATCCTAAACAATAGGAATTGCAATCCGAACTTCATATTCTATTCAACTTAACTTTTACATAGAAATAAATGAAGGAATTTTGTGTGGAATAAGTGGTGTAAACTAAGAATAGGATTCGTACTCTAAAAACTTATTTCGTTATTGAAAGCTCACAATTTGAATTAAAGAAAGAGGAGAAGTGGAATAGACTATGATATTAACAAAAATTGCAAAAATAATAAACTACATCAAATTAATATAAATAATTGAGAATCTTCATCTAGAATTAACATTATGAAATAAAAAGGAATTTTGGGGATTTTATCCATTTTATTTTCGCAATCCTAAAACCCCTAAGGCATATTCAAATCCATAGATATATACTAATCAATTAGTGAAAAAGAAATATTAAGGTTACCACTCACAGATTATTCTTTGTTATCCGGAATTTTGACCCGGCTATATTGAACTGATTACACAGGTTAGATTCGACTGCTATCACGGCCGATGAGTCTAAAGTGACGGTTGTGGGTCCTAGAAGTCAAGTATAGATGATAACAAGAAGTCGAGGTTGAATGGAATTGATAGATATAAGAAGAAGAATGTTCGAAGTATGAAATATGGTTCAACATATAGGAGAGATGGGCATAAATTAACTTCTATAATAGGGATTGGTATGTTTTAGGGAGTAAAGAGCATTTCGGTAGATAACAACCAATATCTCAAGATCTACAAGTCCAATGCATATAAAATTTTATGAGCAAGATATGGAGACCCTAGGGAGCCTAACCTAGGGATCGCACCTCAAAAAGATAAAGTTAGAGGGATCGACACTCTTCCCTTGGTAGGGATCGGCAGGAATCAGCAAGTGTTATCCCGCCTTTTGGCAAGGCCGAGATACCAAGGAATTGACTGGAAAGTGAGGGTCGTACGTCTCCAGCATTGAATGGCTGTTGGACAACTACAAATATCGATGAATTTTGCCCGAGTCCAGATCGGGTTACAATTGATAAGACATGTCAAGCAAAGTCGTAGAAACCAACGTTCCAAATTTCGAAACAATCCGAGTTCGTATGCTCAAGTTACCACCAGTGGAAAGTAGAAGGAATAGCCTTGGTTCGAGTCCATCAGACCCAGCCTTAGGTTCGAATCCATCATCCTTGCATTAGTTCGAACCCATGAGAAGTAATCTTGCTTCGACTCCGTCGAACACTCGAATCCACCAGGAGCGAGCCATAGTTCGAATACATCCTCATATTCCTTGGTTCGAATCCATCGAAGCCTTTCTTGCTTCGAGTCCATCAAGGGAACACCCTTCGAATCCATGAAGTGGAAGGAGCTTCGATTCCATCCTATAATTGTCTTCGAATCCATTACCTCGAATCCATTGGAGCATTCCCATCTTCAAATTCATTCAGCAGTAAAGTCTTCGTATCGATCGACTATGGAATGCCCTGATCGATACGAAGGGAACGTACGTTCTATCAATTCGAAGGAGCATACCTTCGAATCCACTACTTCGAATCCACCAAGTCGCAACAGCTAAAAACAAGGATTCGACCCAGTAAATTCGGAGAAAAAGATGGATCAACCCGAGGAACACGCACCACGTCATCATTCTCGCACGCAGGCATATGGATTCGAACCTATCGATTCGAACCATATCGATTCGAACGAATCCATGTGACGGAAAACACACTCTTGAATCGATCATAACTCGAGATCTACAAGTCCAAATGCTATGAAATTTTCACAGTAGCTTACTGGCAACCTAAGGAATGTTCATGCCAAATTTCATCTCAATCGGAGCAAATCTTGATCGATTCAAAGTTGAGTTCGAATCGATCCCGAAGTGGGCTCGGATTTCCTGAAAGCGGGCATGTGGGCCCCCTCACGTACCAGAACTGGTCTCCCCGAACTTTAGGCGAAATATCAGCCTCCTACACCTATACATAGAGCCCCTGGTCATTCAAAAAAGGGGTCGGACAATTCTAAAGAGCTAAAGAGCGCCCAGACTCTGCCAGATTTACTCAGAATCACCACGGCTGCTTTAGATTCAGACTTAGCTTAGAAAATCAGTTGTATTTCATTACAAGAAATTGTAACCTTCAAGCATTGAGCAATAAAATCATCAAACTTCATAGTGGACGTAGGTGAAAACGCCGAACCACTCTAAATCGCTTGTCTTTGCACTTTACATTTCTGTTATTTGGAGTTTTTGTTAGATAATCCACAGTTTAAATTTTCATTCTTCACGTTTATCTCTTCAAAAACTTCCGAAGAGTGTTGTGCCCATTTTTGGTACAAACAGCAAGCAATCCATGTTGAAGCAAAGATCAAGCAATAACTCAAGTTCTATGGATACAATTGGCATGAAATTTGAAGGCTAAGCATATTTTAGCGTGAGGAAGCTACCATAGGGAACGCACCCCAAAAGTTGACCAAAGTAGGGATCGGTACCGATCCCTCTTCTTTGAGTATTGGGCCATGTGATCCCTCTTGTGGGTCCATATGGCTCTAAAGGCCCTTCTGTCGAATTTTCAGGGAGATATTTGACCATCTTCGTCTATAAATGCAGGCTTTGTTGTTCATTTTTAGGACTTTTATGATGTTGGTTGCTTTATATTCTTTTGTAACAAAGGATTTTCATCTGATCCTTATTGTACTCAGTTTATAAAGTGATTAATGAAGCAATCCGTTCAAAGTGGACATGGGCATAGAACACTGAACCACTATAAATCGTTGTGTGTATGTTATTCTTTAAATTTGATGCTATTTCTCTATTATAATCCTCTATTTTCATTTATTTTCTTCATTTCTTTCTCTTCAAAACTTTTATTAGCTGTTTGTGCCAAATTTTGGTGCAAACATTTTGATGCTTTCACCGAGAGCCTTGATATTCGGCTTATTAGGATCCCTTGTTCCTACTGGATTGCATAGATCCCTCGAAGGAGATCCACGATTATCTTCAAAAGTTTGCTTGTTCTATTCAGATTTGCAAAAATCTAAGCAAAGCTATCTATAATGGCGAGGAACACTAGATCTACTTCTTAGAATGCGGAAGGAAACAAGAATGCTAGCATCCAGCAAGGAGGCCCGAGCAGTCAACCGATGAATGTGAATGCTGATCCAGTTGAAGCCTAGAATCTAGCTGATTTCAATACAAGTGCTGAATTCCAGAATCTGATGAGAGAGCTAGTGTATGGCCGTCAATAATTAAATCAGCAGATTCAAGCCAATATTAGCCTAATGAACCAACTCAGTCAGCAACAGCGAGGGAAAGCTAGGAGGGTCCCTACCCCTTACTCAGCATTGAAGAGTTCTAGTTCATCGGACGAGTATCATAGACACAAACATTGCATAATAGACGGATATCGCGCAGGGACTTCGAGGCATCAACAGGCAGATCTTACTGGTCTGCCATGACTGATCGATGCCCATCCTTCCATAGGGATCGGTATGGATCCCTCCTCCAGAGGAAGGAACTTACCTGTACCTACTGGGATTCAAGCTGGAGCTGCTGCGGCTGATTTGGATGATGGAGTTCAGTTGAATGTTGACCAATTGCTTCCCCAGAATGATGATGAAGTGAATGTACGTGGTATACATCGGGATGATAGTGAACCAAGAAGGCATGGAACGGCCCGTAGAAATCTACCAAACCATTCACGTGAGGTGGAACACGACCACTGCTCGGCACCAACTATCCAAATGCCGGACTTGTCGGCTATGGTTTGACAGTTAGTGAGAGAGAGCCGAGGCTTGACCAATGACGACTGAGGAATCTTAAGAAGCCATATGCCTTTCACTGACAATGTCCTACATGCAGAGTATCTAAGGAGGTTCAACATGCCTTCGATGCCAGCTTACGAGGGAAAAACTGACCCCAGGCAGCACATCATGAGATATGAATGGCTGATGGATTTTGCACAAGCAAATGATGCAACCAAATGTAGACGTTTTCCTGTTACTCTCTTTGGAATAGCAACAATGCAGTTTACGAGGTTACCTCCGTGGTCAGTCTCTAAATTTGATGATTTGGCAACAAGGTTTGTGGAGCATTTATGTATGCACGCAACTCACCCCAAAGATGTAATGTCCCTATCCAGCGTGATCCAAGCTCCGGGAGAATCGTTGAAAGACTACTTAGAGAGATTCCATACAGCTATCACAAAAATCAGTAATCCGAATGACCATGCAATATTGATGGCCGTAACAAGAGGGATTGATCCAGAGTCTAATTTTGGTGATTGGTTAGCTGGCAAGCCACCAACAATGTTGGAACGCTTTTTTGCAAAGGCGGCTCAGTATTTGAGGAAGGAAGAAGCCAGATGCTCTAGGAAGAAGAATGTTGCAGGACTAAGTGGAGAAGGAGTACAGAGTAATATTGCAGTAAAGCAGTGTGATGATAGCTCTGGAAAAGTTCAAATGAATGTCCAGAACAAACCGAATTAATAAAAGAAAGGCGGGGATAGGAGCCGAGAATGAAAGAGGGATTCCGAAAGAGGAAAGGCTAAGATTCCGATGTACGATACTTACACACTACTGAATACATCACTAGAGCATATTATTTGTCTACCTGCAATACCATGTAGTACAGTAAGTTGCCTCCGAAAGAATCAATGGAGAAGCAGAAACAGATGGGAGAATATTATCAGTTCCATGAATGTTATGGTCATGAAACAAATGAATGCAGACATCTCGAGGATATTATTGAAAAGCTGATTCGAGAAAGAAAGTTATAGTAGTTTGTAGAAACCCCATAGGACGGCGGGCAGGGGACATCCAACACCAACCGAGGACAAGCACTGCACAGGGCTGAGGCGCCTGCATGGATTGGCGGACGATTGGTAATCAATACAATAGTTGGAAGACCACATCCGACAGATAAGAGTTGGCATGAGATGGAGCGATACGCTAGTGCGATGAAGTATTTGAATTTTGAATGTTGTTCGAGTACAGAAGATGGAGCTCAGGCAAAACAACAACATATAATGGCAGATGATATTGTGTTTAGAAACAGAGATGCAGACAAGGTGGAGACTCCGACAATCGAACCAATGGTCATTTGGGCCATGATCGGCCCCGCTTTAGTGAGAAGGATATTGGTTGATTGTGAAAGTTATGTAAATATAATTTTCAAAAAAGCTTATGATCAGATGAGGATGGAAGCGAAGGACTTGAAACCGTTTAAAGCCCGCATTCATGGCTTTAATGGTGCTACAACTGAAGCTATTGGTTATGTTGAATTGCCTGTGGAGTTGGGAGAAGGTGACCACCGAAGAGTGCATATTTTTCCATTTGTTGTTTTGGATGTTGACTCTCCATACAACGCTTGTCTAGGCCGATCGACCCTGGCTGAGTTCCGAGCAACTCTTGCCCCATGGTGTTTGACTTTGAAGTTCCCGACATATAATGGTGTTAGAGTTGTTTATGATGATCAGGCGACCGGACATGCATGTTATGTAGCTGAATTAAGGGATGCTCAACGAAAGGAAAAGGGTAAGGATGTGGACAAGTCTATTCGCATCCTAGCCATTGAAGATTGACAACCTGCGTCTGAGCCTTGGCTCGGGCGAAACAGCCGGTTCTATAGAGACATAGATCTAAGAGATGACGAGGAGGAGCCCAAAGAGACCAAGGCTGCACCGACTGAGCTAACAATTGACATCACAGTCAGCCACGACGACCTGTCACGGGTCCTAAAGATTGGATCACAGCTCAACCCCCCGATGATGGAAGAACTTGCTAGATTTCTCCATGCGAATCTCGACATGTTTTCATGGACTCACTCTGACATGTATGGGATCTCGCCTGTCATCGCAAGCCATGCATTGAATATTGACCTGAGGCATGTCCCGGTGAAACAAAAAAAGCACGGCATGGATTCGGAGAGATCTACCACTCTTAAAGAGGAGGTGGATAGGCTCAAAAATAATGGGTTTATTCGTGATGCCCTCCAGCCTAAGTGGGTATCTAATCCTGTACTTGTAAGAAAGGCGAATGGGAAATGGTGGACATGTATTGATTATTCAGACTTGAACAAGGCATGCCCAAAAGACATCTTTCCCCTTCCAAGGATTGACCGGCTATTACACTCAACCGCGGGACACGAATTGCTATCTGTTATGAATACGTACTCAGGATATAACCAAATCCCGATGTATATTTCCGATCAAAAGCACACCAATTTCATTACCGATGTTGGATTATATTGTCATGTGGTAATGCCGTTTGGACTAAAGAATGCAGGAGCAACCTACCAATGCCTAGTCAACAGAATGTTTAAAGATTATATCGGAAAAACAACGGAGGTATATGTGGATGATATGCTCGTGAAGTCACGACGGTCTAGCGACCAAATTGAAGACCTGGTAGAAATGTTCGATATTCTTCGATACTACAAAATGAAGATTAACCCGATGAAGTGTTATTTTGGCATAGCATCAGGAAAGTTCCTGGGTTTCGTTGTTAATTCCCGCGGTATCGAAGTTGATTCTGAGAAGATCCAAGCTATTCACAACATCCAAGCACTAAAGACTATCAAACAAGTACAGAGCCCGAATGGGAAGGTTGCTGCCCTAAGCCGATTTATTTTCAGAGCTACTAATAAATGCATTCCTTTCTTCAACTTGATTAGGAGAGGAAAAAGGAATTTTAAATGGATACAGGATTGTAAAGACGCATTTCAAGCTTTAGTGAACCACTTAGACAGACCTCCCGTCTTGTCAAAGTCGGTGCATCATGAAAATTTATATATCTACTTGGCCGTCTTGGTACATGCTATATGTGTCGCGTTGTTTCGGAAGAGAATAGGATCCAAAGACCGGTCTATTATGTCAGCAAGCGATTAACAGGAGCCGAAAGGAACGAAAATGGAGAAACTGGCATACTGCTTGTTGATTGCATCATGAAAGCTCTGCCCGTACTTTCAGGCACATCATATCAATGTTTACACCGACCGGTCGTTACAACAGGTCCTACAGCGACCTGAGACGTTTGGGTTGCTTAAGTGGAATACTGAACTTAGCCAATTTGACATCACTTATCTTCCTCGAAGGGCTATCTAGGGTCAGGCACTGACGGACTTTATAGCAGAATTTACTGTGTAGAATGATTTCCCGAAGAGCCGTGAAACCCATACTATACGGTGGAAGTTGTATACATATGGAGCATCCAATGATCATTGTTCTGGAGCTGGAATTGTGCTTGTAACTCCCAAAGATCGATCAGTTTGCTATGCTTTAAAGCTCGATTTCCCTTCAACGAACAACGAAGCTGAGTATGAGGCTCTGATTGCAAGACTTAAACTCGCCAGAGAACTGGGGATAAAGTCTCTTGAAATCTTTTGCGACTCAAAATTGGTAGTATACTAAGTCAGGAAAGATTACCAAGCTAAAGGACAACGACTTGCTCCGTACCTTACCCAAGTCCAAAAGTTGTTAACTGACTTTGAGTACTATGATATTACGCACATTCCTCGAGATAAAAACAAAGAGGCTGATTCATTGGCAAAGTTTGCTAGCATCGGAGATGCACAACAGATGGGTTGGTTCTAGTCGAAGTATTAAACACTCCGAGCATAAGCTCGATGGAAATCGACTGGGTACTAGAGATAGAGCCTGAGAAGGAGTCATGGATGACTCTGATTAAAGACTATTTGCTACAGGGAATTCTTTCTGAATGAGGGAATGAAAAATGACAAGTCCTTTGTAAAGCTTCATGATATATCATATGGGAAGGAGTTATGTATAAAAAGGGTTTTTCCATTTCCCTGCTCTGATGTGTCGCCCATGATGAAATAAAATGGGTCCTGAAGGAAAATCATAAAGGGGAATGTGGCGATCTCACTGAGGGGCAAACTCTAGCAAAGAAAATACTCTGTTATGGGTATTACTGGCTGACTATCAATTGAGATGCTACCGATTATGTAAGGCAATGCGACAAGTGCCAGATATATACAAAAGTTCAAAGAGCTCCGCCGATGGAAATTACACAAATGGTCAGTCCATGTCCATTTTCTATATGGGGCATAGATATTATCGATTACTTACCGATCTCTAAAGGTGGTGCAAAGTATGCCATCGTCATGTTTGATTACTTCACCAAATGGGCCGAAGTGGAACCATTAGCTACAATCACAACAAAGAAAGTAATCAACTTCATCGTTTGGAACATCATCTGTCGTTTTGGTCTTCCATGAACTATTGTAATAGATAATGGTACTCAATTCGACAGTGCTGAATTCAAAGACTTCTGTCGTCATTACAACAAAAAAGAGCCTTTGCAGCGTTTTAAAAGTGCTGCCATAATCATTAGCATCGTTTCGAAGAACGCTGCCTAATGTCATGCTGCAATAGAGTCAGGAAATTCCGCATCGTTTTTGAAATGTTGCTTAATAATGGCTATCGAAGCTTTTAAAAAAATGCTGCAGTAAATTAATTTTGCAGCTTAATTAAACGCTGTTAATTCTTTTAGCAACGTTTTGGAAACGCAATCTAATAGCATTTCAGGTGAATCGGTAATACAGCAGCAGTTTTGAAACGCTGCAAAAATAAGTTCTGCAGCTTTTTTGAAATACTGCGGCATATCAACGTTTTTGCTACATTTTACAACTCCTACAGCAAACTCAATTTATAAAACACTAATAGATACAGTTTGAAATTATAAATAATTATAAAGATTAAATATAATCAGAGACATAATCAAATCTACATCAATTTCATACTAGTCATATACAACATTTCATGAATAGTGTTTTAAGCATAAATGTTAGCGACATAGAATCTTACAAAAAGAGTTTGCTAAAACAGAAAATATAAATCATGGAAAGTCTAAACCTGTCTCCTTCAAAAGTCCAATATGCCTATAAGAAGAAAAATGTAATTAGAGATTAGCGGTAAAAGAGAACAAGTATTCCCATATAACTAGACTATTTGTGTTAATAGCGCGCAGTTTAATATTACATGCCAGGCAAAACTAGGAAGTATCTTGGCAGCTTTGATATTATAAAAAGTAACATTGATTAATTAGGCAGAAGTCTATGAGAAATAATTGAGAGCTTATTATACATTCTGGCCCACTGGTTCTTCCCTAGACCAACTAACATAGTGGCATTCTAAAATGAAAAAAAAATGCATTAATGGATGATATCAACTTTCTTTAAGCCGATACATTTCCCTATAACTTTTATTATTGACTAAAAAAATTTAACACTCGTGAACATATGGAATGGCTAGGAAAATTTAGATGTATAGTGAATTAGCGCAAAGCATAATTTTGCCGAAGTTATGGGATATTTAGTTCCTAAATAGAAAATGCTTTTGTGTGTGCGCTCAACAATAAGGCATCTCTGGTGAATATATTGAATTTTTGTAGCTACTAAATAATAAATATAATATGATGCCAACTTATAAAACATCCTACCAGACCAAACTTAATATAAGTTGCACCCATTTTCTCAAACAATCTTCGCATGTAGACATGAGAAAGTAATCCAAGTTGTAGTTGAGTGGGGAGACTAACGGAATCATTTGTTGCCTGCTCAAAATTAGAGTATCTTATTGCTATTCTAACTCATATATGTAAATATAAATATGATAGAAAACTTAAAATATAAACAAAAAATTGGAAAACTTTGAGTTATAGTTTCATGTTGCTGAAGTTTAAAAATTCATACATGAAAAATTACTAAAGAAATGTTCCATGAAATTCTGTTCTACAGTGCTTGTCCAATTGTATTATTAATTTTTTAACTCACTAGCTTCTTGGTTATGCTTGCAGTTATATTTAGCTTCGTACATAGCTAAAACTGACTTTACTACAACCATTGTCTAATTCTTTTACTTATTGAGATTATGGTAGTTATGTAAAATACAATGCTGTAAAATGAGGACAACCACTAGAAATAAATACTAGTTTTTTCTTGGAAAAATTAGTGATTAAACTAACATATGATTATATCCAATGCAGCTACTTGAGAGGAGTAAAATTTCAAAATGGTGTTGAGAGATTTTATAAAAGATAACAAAAAGGTACAACAAGTATTATCTATTTATACTTAACGACAGAGGGAAGATACTGGCATGGGCATATAACATATGAGTTATTGACTACTGCTTTTTATAAATACTAAATATATTCTTGAGTGTGGCAGCCAAAACATACTGATATTTGCAACACAAAGATAATAGATATATGAAAACACAATTATTTAATGAATTGGATAACTTGCCTCGACTCCATAGAAATTGGGGTAGAATTGAGACTTGGAGATGGACAGTTTGCTTTCCAAGCTAGAAGATATAGCAGCACTAAGGTTCTTGTTAGGTCGGGAGTCAAACCTCCAACCGAAACTAGTTCTTCTGTTCCCCCAAATGACATAGCCACTAATCCTTTGAGTACAATCATTGCATACTGTCATGTAACAAATAATTTTAATATTAACTTTGCGAACAATTTCACCATTAATATAGTTCCATATCATTCTTCAGGAATTACATGCAACTCAATACCATATAGCTTGTATTTGCAGTAAAATATAACAAATTATTAAAAAAAAGTGGCACATACTGTGCAAAGGGTTATGTGTTGCACGCGCAAAAAAAACAGTTTTCTTGTTTCAAGATTTAGAATACATGTACTGTTATCCCGCCTTTTGGTAAGGCCGTGATACCAAAAACTTAATTAAAAATCGAGGACGGCCCGTCTCGAAGATCGGTTATACGCACGTTCACTATGGATATCGACGAATTTTATCCGAGTCCGGTTCAAGCTACAATTGATATGACGAGACAAGCAAAGCTATAAAAGCCAATGTTCCGAGTTTCAAGTCGATCGGAGTTTGTACGCTCAAGATATGGATCAATCAAGATCGAGGGGGAAGGCCTCTGTTCGTATCCATCACCCTGCAGTAGCACTGTTCGCATCCATCAAAAAACTATTGTTCGAGTCAATCTGTTCGAATTCAACCATAACCGCGATGTTTGCATCCATCTGTTCGTGTCCATCAACTCGTGTTCCTCTGTTCGAATCGATCAAATATCCCTCTGTTCGAATCCATCGTGTTACCTATAGCTCGTATCCATCGTGTTATCATTTGTTCGTATCCATGCTACTGGTTCAACTTCGTATCGATCGACAGAAATTAATTCCGATCGATACGAAGAAAACCAAGTCCACCAATACAAACAGGATGACTTCAACCGATACGGGCAAAGCTACGGTGAATCAAGAACAGACCCACTCCGATTGATACGAACAGAGATGAGTGATCGATACGAACCGAACGGGCTCTGATCGATACGAACAGCACAAAATGACTTTATAATTGATCGATACGAACAGAGCAGTGGATCGATGCGAATTTAAGCTAGCCCAGGTCGATACAAACGAGGCGAGAATCTTGGAAATACTTGGTCAACTCGGCATCAAAAGTGGAGCGATCCACAAAGCAAGCGCCACGTCAACTGGCATCACGTGCGCAGTATCGATTCGAAGCGATCGATTCGAAGAGATGATCGATACGAACTGAACAGCCTACCGAAAACTCTAACTCGTATCAATCATAACTTGCGATCCATAAGTCCAAATGCTATGAAATTTTCACAGGAGTTTGCGTACAACTCGAAGAATATCCATGCCAAATTTCGACTTGATTGGACTAAATCTTGATCGATACGAAATTCATTCGTACGATCATGGATCAAGTCAGAACCACGTGGGATAGATCGCGTCGGCCTGCCCACGTGCCAGAAGAAGTCTTTCGAGATCTGAGCGAGATATTTTCATCCTACACCTATAAATAGCACCCTAGAGCTTACAGAAAGGAGACTTTTTGGCTCTTCTACGTTCAGACTTCGCCGGATTCATCATTGTACTCGGATTTTGCTGTTGTAATCAGTTGTAACTCGTTGTAATCAGCAAGCAAACTTCAATAAAATTATCAACTTAAAAGTGGACGTAGGCCGGATTGCCGAACCACTATAAACCATGTGTTCTTTACTGCTTTCATCTAAATTTTCTGAGTGTTCTCCATTTTTAATTCTCTACATACTTGTTATCTGTGATCTGTGATTGTGAACTGGTGCTTTCATCGACAATTGGGTGTTTGTGACCAATTTTGGCGCAACATTTTGGTGCTTTCACTGAGAACACTAGCGCTCGGGAATTCTACAATCAGGACTTTGGATCTGAAAGCTTAAAGACTTGGGTTTGGAAAGCTATGGCAAGACAATCAACAAGGAGACCAAGAGCAGAAAGGAGTCAGCATGAAGGAAGTCAGGAGGCTTCCTCAGGAGCGAATCAGGCCTTAGTCTTTATCACCCGAGACGAGATGGAGATGATGATGGAAGCCATGCAGGAGGGAATGCTGAGAAGACAAGAGGAGATGATGCAGAACCTACTCCAACAAGCTGGACAAGCCAGAATGCAAAATCAAGGGAACGCTGCTACAGGAGATGCTGGAGATAGAGATTAGGAGCGCGGAACAACCAGAGTTCAAAATGGAGCAGGACCGTCAGGAGCAGCACTAGAACTTGGGGGCACACATCCGGAGGGCATTGATCCAACCTCAGGCAGGGTACCAGGTGGAGCTATTCAACATTGCTTTGGTAGAGGAATGGATGCCCATCCAGGAGACCGGATTCCAGGATTCCCTCGTGAACTCGGGGGGGCATGTCGGAAGCAAGAGACAAGGGATACAGTTTGACGACAATGACAGATTGGCGGAGATGGTCAGATGAGCCATGAGAGGCGGACTAGTGAATAGAGATCTGGAAGATGTGAATAGAAGTCCTTTTGCTCCTACGATCAGGCAAGCCGTGAATCCACCAGAATTCAAGTTACCAACGCTGGAGATGTATGACGGGAGAATAGATCCCGTTGTTCACTTGACAAGGTTCATGAGGCATATGGAAGTACTGGGAGCATCAGAGGAGGTCATGGCCCGGTTCTTCCCATTGTATCTGACAGACATAGCAGCACTATGGTTTAGACAATTGGAGAGGGGTTCCATTGGAACATGGACCGAGTTGACCGAGAAGTTTATGAGGCAATTCAGAGTTCACATTTCGAGGCCCAAGAATGTAATGAGTCTGGCGACGCTAAAACAGAAAACTGGGGAATCTTTGAGGAATTTTCTAACATGATTTAATGCAGCAGCAGCATCAGTGGATCGTCCAGATCCATCCATGGTCTTAATGGCAGCCGTAGCTGGCATAGCTGATGGAATGGAGTTCAAAAATTCACTGACAAGGGATCCACTTATGGATCTAGGAGAATTTTATCATGAGGCCGAAGGATTCCTACGGTTAGAGGATGCAAATGTTGAAAGAGAAGAAGGAGAGGGAGTAGAAGTTTATGCAGTCAAGGGTGGAAATCCTCCCGAAAAAGATTCAGGCAAGGATGAAAGAAAACGGAAAGTCGAGGATAACGGTGATGAACCAAAGCGACCGCGAAAGGAACTGGGATTCACCTCTTATACGGAGTTGAATGAAATCTTGGAATGGATCTACTAGGACACCAAGGGGCAGGTTCCTTATCGAAAGCCAATGAGGAGGGATCCGACCAACAGTGAAAGAAGATCAGACAAGTATTGCTTATTCCACGAGCTAAATGGTCATAGCACGAATGATTGCCGACACTTGAGGGATGAGATAGAAGGACATATCCGGAATGGCCTGCTATCGCAATATGTAAGGAGGCGAGCCACAACGGTGGAGCAAGAGCGACCACCACATGAACCAACTGGGAACCGCTCAGGATCGAGGCATCAGCTTGTCATCAACTGATTGAAATAATGACAAATAAGTGACAAACTCCACACCAACACGATTAAGTCATTTACACATGTACGGGATCACGAACGATCCTCGGGCATGCTCTGATACGACTATCAATCGCATCAATGTAGGTGTTTGCACTTTGACGTCTCTGTTTTTCCTTTGTTTTCTATTTCTCATGTTTGGACTTAATTTTTTTTTTTGAGAAGAACGGTTGTGTAGCAGGGAACTACACAGCCGATTAGGCTAAATATATATAGGTAGTGTTGGTTCGATCAACATGCCTGATCGATAGCTAAAGCAGCACATCAACAAAAGAGTGTTTAGGTTACAGTCATTGTGTCATATTATAAATAGAGATTAATATACATACTAAGCCAGTGATTATCAGAAGAACTGCAGCGAAAAGTAAAAGCAAGTCGATCCCTTAGTCTCCACCATGCTGTCCTGTCGGTGCGGCAGAGGATGCGCTACCCACCGATTCTTCCGAGGGGGACCTTGCCGAGGGAAGGCGAAATCTGAAAGGCGCCAAAGATGAGGAACCTTCCCAATAGTCGAAAAGATTAGAGATTTTAATGCATAATGCAAGACGCGAGCTAGTGGGTTTGTTGAAGATGATGGCGTTTCTCTCTTTCCAGATGACCCAACAGAAGATAGCCAGAAGAGAGTCGAGATGGGGGTTAGGAGAGCTATACTGCCAGTGCTCAAAGAAATCCTCAATTGAGTAGATTTTCCCAAGATTATGGACGCAGACCAAAACCCAAATGTAGAAAGATAAATCGCATTCGAGGAAAAGATGTCGGATAGATTCGATTTCAGAGTTGCAAAAGACACAAATCTGGTCTGAAGTGATGTTAAAGCGGGTGAGGCGATCCTTGGTATTAATCCGGCCATGTATGAGACACCACTGGAAGAATTTAATTCGGGGAGGTATATGGTATTTCCAAACACGGGGGAAGGAAAATAGTCTACCGGGATGGTTTAGGAAGGAGTAGCATTGGGAGACGGTGAAGCCACTGGAGGGAGCAAGGGCCCAAGAGTGATGATCTGGCAGGGCAGGGGTAAGGACAGTAGAATGTAAGATGTTGAGAGCGGAGAGGAGCTCAGTGAGAGTGTCGGCATCGAAAAGAGATGGGGGGCAGAGGCTGGATAGGCCAAGGTTGACAGCATCCGCCACTGATAAGAGAGGTCGATTGGAGGAGGAGAAGAGGGATGGGAGGGAGCGGTGAAATGGGGAGAGGCTGTGCCAGTAGTCGAACCAGAAAAGACAGTTGGCGCCAGCACCAAGTTTCACTTGTAGGAGCGGTTTGATACGATCAACTGATGCGAGAACACCTGACCAAAAAGGTGAGGGCTTGGAGAGTGGAGCGAAGTGGAGGGCATGAAAAGGGTCCGCATTGTATTGATAGGCCAAGATCCAGTCTTTCCAGATGAACTGGCCCGGAGAGAGGAGACGCCAGAGCCATTTAGCGAGTAGAGACTGATTGAGAGTGATCAAGTTAGAGATGCCTAAACCGCCATGATCCGTGTGTAAACAAATGATTTTCCAACTGATCAGGAATTTGGCTCCCCCACCATTCCAGAGAAAAGAGCGTCTAATAGAATCGATTTTTTTGGATACCCAGCTAGGAATTTTGTGGAAGGAGAGCCATTAGATAGGGATTGCAGAGAGTACCGCTTTGACCAAGACAAGTCTGCCTGATGTCGATAGGGTGTTCGCTTTCCAACCTGCAAGTCTAGATTCGATTCTGGATATGAGGGGAATCCAGTCCGAACGATGAAGCTTAGAGGGACGCAGGGGGATGCCAAGATAGGATAAAGGAAAAGTGTCAATATTGCAGTTGAGAGCAGAGGCAATGGGGGGACCGAGATGGTCAACATTTCCAAGCATGAAGACAGAGCTTTTGCTAAAGTTAATAGAGAGGCCAGAGATGAGTTCGAAGGTGTACAGAAGGACCTTAAGACAGTGGATGTGCTCAGGGGCGGGGGAGACGAAAAGGATCGTGTCATCTGCAAACTGAAGGTTAGATATCGATGGGCTGGGATGGGAATTGGGGTTAGGATTGGGGGGACAGATGCCAGCCATGTAGTTGTCTGCTGTCGCCAGTTTGATCATTTGGTTAAAAACATCCGCTACTAGTACGAAGATGAGTGGAGAGAGAGGGTCTCCCTGTCTGAGACCCCTAGCTGATTTTATGAGACCGCCATAGACGCCACCTATCTGGATCGAGGAAAGGCTTGAGTTCAGTATACATTTAATCCAGTTGCACCACTTAGGTGGGAATCCTCTGTGCATCAGGAGTTCAAGGATGAAGTTCCAGTTGACTGAGTCAAAGGCTTTGGAAAAGTCTAATTTTAGAAGGACGCCTGGGATGTTATTGGAATGACAGTGAGAGATGACTTCTTGTGTTGCCGTGACCCCTGGGACTTAATTTTGTTGGACATTTCTGTTGAAAGACCCATTTGAATGAAAATTTGGTTTTAATAATTCTATAACGGCCAAGTCACTTACACATGTTTGGGATCGCAAACGGTCCTCAGACATGCTCTGAGATGGTGATAAACCACCGCCACAAACAATTCAGAAACTCACTCGAACGTGAAATCTGACGTTAATGATACTAAGTCCCCCCCCCCCGGCACACACAATTCGCCTCGAACGGCATCTGACCGCGAACGGTCACAATTCGCCTCGAACGGCACCCGACCGCGAACGGTCATAATTCGCCTCGAACGGCACCCGACCGCGAACGGTCACAATTCGCCTCGAACGGCACCCGACCGCGAACGGTCACAATTCGCCACAAACGGCACCCGATCGCGAACGGTCACAATTCACCTCGAATGGCACCCGACCTCGAACAGTCACATACCACCCCGAATGGCATACGATCTCGAATGATCGCTATTCGTGGCCTGGTGGATTTATCAATCTCTTTGCAGGCCATTAACAGGATATGGACAACCAGCTTATGGCATTACAAAACACACCTCCCTATCGCAAGGCATGTTTTGGGGGGAAAGTGTTATCCCTCCTTTTGGCAAGGCCGTGATACCAAGAACTTAATTAAAAACCGAGGACAGCCCGTCCCGAAGATCGGTTATACGCACGTTCACTATGGATATTGATGAATTTTATCCGAGTCCGGATCAAGCTACAATTGATATGATGAGACAAGCAAAGCTATAAAAGCCAACGTTCCGAGTTTCAAGTCAATCGGAGTTTGTACGCTCAAGATATGGATCGATCAAGATCGAGGGGGAAGGCCTCTGTTCGTATCCATCACCCTGCAGTAGCACTGTTCGCATCCATCAAAAAACTATTGTTCGAGTCGATCTATTCGAATCCATCCATAACCGCGTTGTTCGCATCCATCTGTTCTTGTCCATCAACTCGCGTTCCTCTGTTCGGATCGATCAAATATCCCTCTGTTCGAATCCATCGTGTTACCTATAGCTCGTATCCATCGTGTTATCATTTGTTCGTATCCATGCTACTGGTTCAACTTCGTATCGATCAACAGAAGTTAATTCCGATCGATACGAAGAAAACCAAGTCAACCAATACAAACAGGACGACTTCAACCGATACGAGCAAAGCCACGGTGAATCGAGTCGAACAGACCCACTTCGATCGATACGAACAGAGATGAGTGATCGATACGAATCGAACGAGCTCTGATCGATACGAACAGTACAAAATGCCTTTATAATTGATCGATACGAACAGAGCAGTGGATCGATGCGAATTTAAGCTAGCCCAGGTCTATACAAACGAGGCGAGAATCTTGGAAATACTTGGTCAGCTCGGCATCAAAAGTGGAGCGATCCGCAAAGCAAGCGCCATGTCGACTGGCATCACGTGCGCAGTATCGATTCGAAGCGATCAATTCGAAGAGATGATCGATACGAACTGAGCAGCCTACCGAAAACTCTAACTCGTATTGATCATAACTTGCGATCCACAAGTCCAAATGTTATGAAATTTTCACAGGAGTTTGCGTACAACTCAAAGAACATCCATGCCAAATTTCGACTCGATTGGACCAAATCTTGATCGATACGAAATTCATTTGTATCGATCACGGATCAAGTCAGAACCACGTGGGATCGATCACGTGGGCCCGCCCACGTGCTAGAAGAAGTCTCCCGTGATCCGAGCAAGATATTTGCATCCTACACCTATAAATAGCACCCTAGATCTTACAGAAAGGGGATTTTTGGCTCTTCTACGTCCAGACTTCGCCGGATTCATCATTGTACTCGGATTTTGCTGTTGTAATCAGTTGTAACCCGTTTTAATCAGTAAGCAAACTTCAATAAAATTATCAACTTAAAAGTGGACGTAGGCCGGATTGCCGAACCACTATAAACCCTGTGTTCTTTACTGCTTTCATCTAAATTTTCTGAGTGTTCTTCATTTTTAATTTTCTACATACTTGTTATATGTGATCTATGATTGTGAACTGGTCCTTTCATCGACAATTGGGTGTTTGTGACCAATTTTGGCGCAAACATGTACATTATAGAAATTTCATATGTATCAAAATATTGCAAAATAACCAACCACCAAACAATTATCAAAAAATAATTTACCGAGCTGAAACAAACTTAAGCCCGAGTGTAAACAGGACTACGCGCTGATTTGAAGTGAAAAGGGCATTGAGCTACGCATAGAGGAGCTAATCTAAACTGCACATCGCGGAAGAAAAACTGAGATGCAAGTGTAGCCTGAAAGTGAGATGATTAGTCAGATTCCTTGTCTCTACTACAAAGAATGTACTGAGTAGAGTGCGTTGCACTGCAGTGTGATCTCTACTACAAAAACTGACGTGGACAGGTTGCATTGCAGTAAAAGGTAAACATTGAGCTACACCGTACAGAATAGTGCATGGTGAAAAACATGTATATGGTGCAAATACATGGTGCAGCTAACTACTGCCAAGTACATGGTTCAGGTCGAAAAGCCGAGGCAGGATGAAGAATAAGGTGCAATGTGCTGCTCAAGGTATGTAACAGAGCAAATGCCACGACGGCAAGTACAACTAATATGCAGGAAAATAATTTGTGGTGCGTTGCAAGCATATCTGAGAGGTAAAGGGCACAATAAAGTTGCTAAACATACGACATGTAGAGTTGACGACATGATGAAATATTGCTGAGCGTAGATCATGAAGAGCAAGCTTTTGGCATAAAACTGAGTTAAATTGGTTAATAATTTATAATTTATCAATATTATTGTTACTGTTGTTGTTCTAAACTTAGTTATCTTTTACGAAAATTAGTTAATTTTATAATTTATTAGTCTTGGTATTATTATTATTATTATTATTATTATTATTATTATTATTTCAAACTTAGTTAAAATTATAAACTTAGTTAATTTTTTATTATTATTATTATTATTATACAAACTTAGTTATCTTTTATAAAATTTAGTAAACTTGATTAATGCTTTATAATTATTACATTATTATAATTATTATAAACGTAGTTAATTTTTTATTATTATTATAAATTTAGATAATTTTTATAAAACTTAGTTAACGAAGTTAATTTTTATGAACTTAGTTAATTTATTATTATTCATATTATTATATAAATTTGGTTACTTTTTATAAATAAGCTGGCCAATATTTTATAATTTATTATTATTATTATTATATAAATTTAGTTACAATATATAAAACTTAGATAAATTGGTTAATATTTTATAATTTATTATTATTAGTAGTAGTATTATTATTAATATATAATTAGTTAAATTTTATAAAACTTATAGTCAATTTATAATTTATTGTTGTTGTTGTTCTAAACTTAGTTAATTATTATGAAACTTGATTAATATTTATAAACTTTGTCTGTTTATTGTTGTTATTGCTACTCCGACTCTTGTTGTTGTTGTTAGTATTATTGTTTTAAACTTGGTTAATTTTCAATTTATTATTATTATTATTATCATCATTATCATTATTATTATATATATAAACTTATTTATTTTTTATAAAACTTAGTAAACTTGATTAATATTTTATCATTCATTACTTTATTATTGTTTGCACAAAAAATGGACAAACACCTCAAAGTTGTATGATTTAGTAGATCTTATGTTGTTCTTAGTGATTTTGGAGGTTTATGCAAATATATGAAAAACAGGGGCTAAACTGTAAAAAGACACGCGGATTTATAGTGGTTCAGCCAGAATGTGCCTACGTCCACTTTATATGTTATTTCTCTTCTTTTGTTGTGATTACAAGTACAAAGCTTTGATACAAGTAAAAGAAAGTTGTTTGAAAGTTCCTTCCGTGCTTGAGCTCTCAAACTTGTCTCCATTGTTGTACCCCTGCCCCTCTATTTATAGAGTGAGGCTAGGGGTAGGGGTCTAGGGTATGTATAGTCGTTGATGGGCCTGGGCTGAGATGATTTGGCCTGGTATGTCTTGGTTCGGCATTGCTTGGACCGGTGTGGAGATGGACGTAGGTTGGATCGGTAGTAGGTGGTCCGGTAGGATGGAGTTTAGGTTGGATCGGTGGCCGTTGGTTCGGTAGGAGTTGGTTCGGTAGGATGGAGTTAGGCTAGTCCGGTAGGAGTTGGTTCGGTAGGATGGAGTTAGGCTAGTCCGGTATGAGTTGGTTCGGTAGGATGGAGTCTGCCGAATGGACGTGGCGGGATGAGAATGCCGGATGGGTTTCTAATGGGCATGGGAACCGAATGAAGTTCTGCCGAATGGGCCCTGGAGAATGTCAATGCCGAATGACTTTTAGGTAATCCTGGGTGGATGCATCTTGCTTTTTGGTCTCGAGGTCTTCTGGGTGAGAACACGCCCAACATTTGCCCCCCAAAGCGGGACATATTCTCGAATATGGCGTGCTTTGTTCGATACCTTCATTCGGCCCTTGGATACCGATCCAGATGGTCCGGTCCTGTCCTCTTGTCTATAAGTAAGGACCATATGCCTTGGCTATTTCTTACCTACCGTACTAAACACTTGTCTTTGCCGGATCAGACTCTTACCCTCGCCGAATCAAAACGTGGTAGCCGAATCACATCTGGTAACCGAATCAGATCTGGTAGCCGAATCAAACATTTCGCCGAATCAGTTACTTTGCCGAATCAGGTGAGTGAATATTCTGCTGAATGAGTTTATGTATTGTATCACTGAATGCCAAATGATCTTGCGTTCGTGCGTTTGTATGCCGAATGGACTTAGTCCTCCGATACCGAATGACATATAAACGTTTAATACCGAATGAGATTATTGAATTGTTGTACTGAGTAAACATGTGTTTTATACTTCGAATTTTTAAGCGAAATTCCAGATTATGCTGCTTGTATGTTCTAACGATATACCTTTCCCATGTTTGCAGATAAAATGTCTCGAAAAGTTGAAACTCGATCAGATAAGAGGAGATCCGGGGGTGAAGGAGAGTCCTCGGCCGTGCCCCCAGCTCAATCAGGATCGGAGCGTCACGGGCCCGCCCCGAGGTCATTAGTGGATGGATATGGTCCCCAGGAGTTGCTGGATTCCCCGCCTGACTGCTTTCCTAGCTTTCTCAAAGAGGAGCAACTTGATGTTATATCTCGTTCCTTTGGGATTGATAGAGCCCTCATGCTGCTGCCGGGTCCAGGAGTCATGCCATACAGTCCTCCCGAAGGATACTTTGCTTATAGCAGGTACCATTGCATGTGTGGTGCTATCCCGCCTCTCAATGCTTGGATAGTCAGCTTCCTCACGTACCTGAAGGTGGCCCCATTTCAGCTTCAGCCCAACTCTTACGCCATACTGGTGAGCCTTTTCGTTATTTTTCGGAGGAAGTATGGTCGCGCTCCCTCCAACCGGGAGATCCGGTACTTGTACAATTTAAGGGGCTACAAGAAGGGGTCCCCATATATTAACTTGGAATCTGCTGTGACCTTCAAGCCGGTCCTGGACCTTTATTCCAAATTCAGCATGTTCAAGAAAGAGTGGTTCTTTGTTAGGGACGACTCCGTCTCTATCCGGCGCTTTACCTCTGGATGTAAGTTGATGCTTTTACTTATAATTTCTATCCTGATTGTGATGCTTCTTCTCATACTTTCTCATTTTTGCTAGCGACAGGTGGCTTTCCTGTTGTGGAGACTGACCGCCTGGTTCAGACGGCGGCGGAGATAGAAGGCATTCTTGGGAAATACAGATCATCTGCTTACTTGATTAGAAATGCGATCCTTCTAGAATATAACTTGATCCTTCCGCAGCAGTCTGTAGTTAAGTTGAGGGAAACGGCGGAAGAGAGGGCGGCTGCTCAGGCCAAGGGAGGCGTTGCGGCAGAGGGTGGAAAGAGAAAACCATTCACGAAACCTCCAGCCGTTGGAGGTAAGAAACTTAAGAGGTCAGACGGTCCTTCTCCCAGCAATTGTCCACTTACTCAGGGGGAGATAGACGCGGAGGAGGAAAGAGGTGAGGCGGAGGGCGGAAGTGACGTTGAGCGTCTTGGTGACGAGGGTGGCGATGGACAGGGTGGTGATGGTTCCAGGGCTCTGTCTTCTGGGCAAGTAGGCGAGATGCAAGAGTGGACGGATGATGCTCTCCGTCAAGCTTTTGAGGGGTTGGGTGATGATCCGGCTTTGGTAGAGAAGACCGGGGAGGCGGACAAAACCGGGACTGGTGCAAGTGAGTCTTCTCCGACTATTCCGGCCAAGGTGGCTCTGACGACTCAAGGTGAACTCTTGACCCCTGCATGCTTCACTAATGATAGGGACTTAGGAATATTTTATGACCCGCTCCCGTCCTGGAATGAAATCCAGGACTTATTGCAGTATCCCACTCCTCCCCAGGGTTTGTACAACCACAGCTGTGTTTCTTTTCCTTTTCTAACTTGTAACCTACCGCGTTTCTTGAATCATATAGTAATGTAAGATTATGACACTTGTTCTTTATATCAGGAGCAGGCAAGACGCCCAAAGCTTCAGACCTTCGACATAGGCTCGAGCAATATAAACTTTCCAAAATTTCTGCTAAGCCGAAGCCCTCAGCCCAACGCTTCGGGGATGTAGTCGGGTACCGTCCTCTTCTTGGGCTCATCGAAGAGGGTATTCAGCAGAGGAAGAGGAGTCATCCTTTATCCGAAACTTCGCTCGGTCCTCAGCCTCCGGCTCAGCCTATTCATGACATTACTGAGGAGGGTAGCGAGTTTGTACCCTCTCCACACCCGTCCGGAAACCCTTCTGTTATTCATATCGACCGTCCCGACTTGGCCCGTAATCCCTTCGCGAGTCATCCTGATCTGGATCCAGGTTCTCAGGATATTATTTTTGACGAAGTTACTGGTGAACACCTTCTCCCCCGTAACCCCATGGTACGAGTACTTGACGAAGCCAAGTCCTTAGACCTCGATCTACTCACCACTCGTATAGTCACTATTGGAGACGAGGCCAAAGCTAATATTGATCGGGTGGCAGAGGAGGCCAAGAAGCTGATGGGGCATCACGCTCGGCTGGTTAAGGCCGGAGAGGAGATAGGGAGCGCCAATATCCGACTTCGATTGGTGGTCTCGGATCAGGCCAAGCAGCTTGCGGATCAGGCTATCCAGATTTCTCAGCATGAGGCTGCTACTGGGCGATTGAGGAGAACCATGGAAGAGGCCAGTCGGGCCGAATTGTGGAAAATGGAAGCTGCTTGCAAAGAGCGGATTGACATGGCTATTACCACGGTGGATGAGGTTCGGAGAGCGGATCTCGAGCAGGTGGAGGAATTGTCCGAGAAGCTTGAGGCTGCAGATCTTGCTCAAGCTAAGTTGAGGGAAGAGATGGAGGTGATGCGGAGGTCCCTTCAAGCTGATTGCTCGAGATACAGACTGGAGAGAGATGCTGCCGTGGAAAGGTTGTCGGCCTCCGATGCCCGGATGAGGGAGTTTGAGGAGAACGAAGGAATGATGGATGACATGCTCCAGGACATGTATTTCCGGACTTGGAAGCAGGGTAACCTCTCTTGGATGGATGATTATCCCAGAGTCATGGCCAAGACATATCTTCGGGCTTTGGAGGAGGCTAAGGCTGATGCAGATAAAGAGGGTGGAACGGTCTTCAGTATGGATGTGGTCACTGCCCAGTTCACCAAGGAGGAGAAAGTGGCGGTAAAGGAGGGTATGCGGCTGCTTGCTGCTGAAGAGGCGGGTGTGCAGGTAGAGGATGACGACCAGGATGGTCAAGAAGCTAGTACTGGTAAGCCTTCCTTTCTAGTCTTTCTGTTAACTTGGTTACTCATCACTAATGAATCCTTTTTATGACCGGACAGGCGGGCAAAAGAACAAGGACAAGACTTCGACGCAACCAGCTCCATGACTGAACCTGAAAAATTCTTTTCGTAGGCTTGGCATTGTTGTATGTGTTAGTCTTAAGACAGTAGAGTAACCTCTAAGTTGTAATTCTTGCTACTTGTAATAACATTATTCTTGACGTGTACTTTTTTAGCTCAAGTTGATTTTGTCATTTCTTGAATATTTGTTGCTATTTCGACATATCGTATGAGAAATGTAGCTATGTATATTCTTGTAATTAAATTGTGTTTGATGTCAGATTCTGGTTTTAAATCATAATCTCATGACTTGCAATGTTAGCGTGTGGTGTGAAAAAATCAAATTATAGTCATGCATTTGTACATAAAGGAAGAAAATACCGCCTTTCATGTTCTGTTTGTAAATGGCAGTTTCGAATATCTTGTATGACCAAGCATGGAAAGCAGTTGACTGCCCTGCCATCTGATTGTGAATCTCTGCATCCATTGGCGGGTATCTCTTACCCTGCATCCTGTACTTTATGGTTTGTTATAGAGGATAGGAGGAAAGTTTTTCAAGTAAAATTGAAATATGTGAAATAGTAAAACTTCCAGTCACGGAAGGCCTTCGATGTGCTTAAGTTCGTGGCAAACGGGTTTTGTAGTCACTTTCCCTAGCTGTGGGTCTTGGAGACATTTGTCACCCATCTTACGCCTCCGCGGGGAGTTAATTCTTTTTTACCACAGCCGCACTTAAGACACACCGGAGCCGAGATCGCGCACAGTAACTACTCGGGCCATTATGGCCCGTACTCATGGGTATTATTCGACTTACTGTGGCCGGCTAGCGTGGGTGCCGATCGTCAACTGTGAACTGCCCCTGGCTGGCCACACCTTATGTTGGGGCTTATAATCGGTTCACAGTCGCCGGCGAGCCTAACGCCGTAATGAGCTGCCTCGGCTATAGTCGGCCTTCTCGGTGGCTTATAATCGGCTCATTACAGTTGGCTTTAAGGGCCGTCGCGAGCAATGAGTTAACCCGCAGCAGAGGGATGCTGGAGCAAAAGTGTCTCATTGGCGAGGGCATAGATTCGCATAGTACCTGTTGGGGCTTGTCCACGTGAAGTTGCATTGTGGAGTGCTTTGAATAGAAATGCTATATGCTCAGGATTTTGTTCAACAGAAAAGGATAAAGTTTAACAAGCAGCCAAGATACAAAGGAACAAGTTAAAAAAGAGACAGGGCTTTTTTAAAGTGGTTCGGCACGAAAAAATGCCTACGTCCACTGATTCTCTTTGTTAATTAACTTCATATGGGCAATACAAGTTAAGAAAAGTATCGACGGAGGTGTTGGATGTTCCATGCCCTCTGGAACACCTCTCCGTCCACTGTTGACAAAATATAGGCTCCGTTGTGGAGATCTTTATGAATTACATATGGTCCATCCCAGATTGGGTCTAGTGCTCCGGGGCGAGGGAAGATTCGCTTGAGGACAAGATCCCCTTCTTGTAAGGTACGATGCTTGACTTTGGAGTTGTATTGTGCTGCCACCTTTTGCTTGTGGGCTGCTGTTTTTAGGACTGCATCATTCCTTCTCTCCTCGACTAAATCCAAAGACATGTTGAGGAGCTCTTCGTTTTCTTCTGGGTTATAGTGGATCCTACGGTGGGAAGGCACAATGGTTTCAACTGGGAGCATAGCCTCCGATCCGTATGCCAAAGAGAAAGGAGTGTGCCCTGTTGATGTTCTGAAAGATGTGCGGTAGGCCCATAGTGCCGTAGGGAGTTCATCCACCCAAGCGCCCTTTGATTTTTCGAGCTTCTTTTTTATCAGAGTTTTCAGAATTTTGTTGACTGCTTCGACTTGTCCGTTTGCTTGGGGATATGCTACGGATGAGAAGCTTTTGTGAATTCCGTGTTCTTGGCACCAGTTGGCGAATTCCTCGCTGTCAAACTGAAGTCCATTGTCTGATATGATTTTTAGTGGGACTCCGTACCTGCACAGAACATTTTTGATTAAGAAGTTGATAACTTTCGCTGAAGATACTTTATTTAGAGGTTCTGCTTCCACCCATTTGGTGAAATAGTCGACTGCTACTATAGCATATTTGGCGCCGCCTCGACCCATTGGCAGTTCACCGATTAAGTCAATTCCCCATACTGCAAAGGGCCAAGGGCTGGTCATCTGAGTAATCTCGGTTGTTGGCAGCCGAGGGATCTTAGCAAATTTTTGGCATCTGTCACACTTCTTGACGAAATCTAAGGCGTCCTTGCTTAAGGTGGGCCAGAAATATCCGTATCGGAGTATCTTTTTTGCTAACGTTTGCCCTCCGGTGTGATCTCCGCAGCTTCCTTGATGAATGTTGGATAAGATTTCCTTGGCTTCCCTTCCGGCGACACACCTTAATAATGGGTTAGAGAACCCGCGCCGATAGAGGATGTCTCCTTGTATTGTGTAGCGGGACGCTTTCCTCAAGATTTTCTTGACTTCGTTACGCCCGTCGGGTAGTGTGCCATTTTGTAGGTAGTCTCGGATGGGAGTCATCCAAGTCGCTTCTTCGGTTGCAGTTATCAGATTCACTTGCTCAAAACTTGGGATCATTTGCCTTGAGACAGTTACTGCCCCGAAGATGGCGACGTCTCTCATACTTGCTTGCTTTGCCAATTCGTCGGCCTCTTGGTTCTCTTCCCGAGGGATGTGTTTGACTAAGTAGTGGTCCAATCGGCTGAGAAGTAACTTGGTCTTCTTTAGATATGCTATGAGTCGTTCTTCTCGAGCTTGGAATTCCCCTAGTATTTGATTAACAATAAGCTGAGAATCGCTGTGAAGACACAAAGAATTGGCTCCGATCTCGATAGCAATTTCTAATCCGGCTATTACTGCTTCGTATTCTGCATCGTTGTTGGTGGCAGTGAACTCCAACCTTATAGCATAGTGCAGTTTATTTCCCCTGGGAGTGATGATTACCACACCTGCCCCCGAGCCTTGTTCGTTAGATGCACCGTCCACAAAGAGATTCCACTTGATATCTTCTGTTATTTCCAGTTGCTCCTTATCCTCGTTGGTAGTGAATTCTGCAATGAAATCAGCCATGGCTTGTCCCTTGATGGCGGCGCGAGGGTGATAGGTGATATCATATTGACTCAGCTCAATACACCATTTAAGTAGTCGCCCGGAAGTGTCGGGACGATGGAGTACCTGCCTTAGTGGTTGATCGGTTAGAACCTTGATGGAATGGGATTGGAAGTAATGACGTAGCTTTCGTGAAGTGATTAGTAAACAGTATGCTAACTTTTCAAGCTTAGGATATCTGACTTCTGCCCCAGTAAACCTTTTACTGACGAAGTAAACTGGTCGTTGCGTGCGGTTATCTTCCCTTACCAAGGCAGCGCTTAGAGCGTGAGATGACACAGCAAGGTATAGGTATAATTCTTCGCCTTCGCTTGGGGTCGAGAGTACCGGTGGTTTCTGGAGGTGTTCGATCAGGTTAAGGAAAGCGGTCAAGCATTCGTCCGTCCATTCGAACTTTCCTTTATCTTTCTTTAGAGCTTCGAAAAAGGGGACGCACTTGTCCGTTGCTTTGGAGATGAATCGGCTTAGGGCAGCCACTTTTCCATTTAGGCTTTGCATTTCCTTTCGGGTGGAAGGTATCTTGATGTCTCTTAATGCTCGGACTTGTTCAGGGTTTGCTTCTATCCCTCGGGCATGGACGATGAATCCTAAGAATTTTCCTGATGATACTCCGAAGGAGCACTTTAGTGGATTCAACTTCATCCCATACTGTCGAAGTACCTGGAACATTTCGCCCAGGTGGCTTACGTGATCTTTGGCTTTCCGAGATTTTACCAGCATGTCGTCTACATATACTTCCATTGTTCGTCCTATTAGCCCTGCGAACATCTTGTTGACGAGGCGCTGGTAGGTGGCTCCTGCATTTTTAAGTCCGAAGGGCATCACTTTGTAGCAGTACAAACCCCGGTCGGTGATGAAACTAGTGTGATCTTGGTTGGGAGCATGCATAGGAATTTGGTTATATCCTGAGTATGCATCCATAAAAGACAGGAGTTCGTGCCCGGCTGTGCTGTCTACAAGTTGGTCGATTCTAGGAAGCGGGAAGCAATCCTTTGGGCAGGCGTCATTTAGGTTGGAGAAGTCAATGCAGGTCCGCCACTTCCCATTAGCCTTCTTTACTAGTACCGGGTTGGCGATCCATTCTGGGTAAATAGCTTCTCGTATGAAGTCATTGGCGAGTAGATTCTTTACTTCTTCATCGAGGGCTGCTGATCGCTCTGCCCCCATACTTCTCTTTTTTTGTTTTACAGGTGCCTTGGTAGGATCAATTTTTAATACGTGGCACGCTATGTTGGGGGAGATTCCGGTCATGTCAGCGTGTGACCAAGCGAATACATCCAAGTTGTGGCGGAGAAAATCAACGAGTTGTTCCTTCAATTCAGTTCTCAGCTGCGACCCAATTTTCAGTAGCCTACTTGAGTCGTGCTTGTCTACAGATATAAACTCCATAGCCTCTGCAGGCTCGGCGGTGGCCTCCTCCTCTTTGTCCCTAGGGTCTAATTCATTGAAAGGGTCGCTGGTGTACCGAAGAGGAGGGGCTTTCTTTAGTTGCTATGCTTCAAGGCTTTTTGTGCAGAGGGCAATCTCTACACCTTTCCCTTTATCTCTCCTGTGGTTGTTGCGAAGTTCGGTTACATAGCAGTCTCGTGCAATATCTTGGTCTCCTTCCACTTCCCCTACTCCATTGTCCGTTGGAAATTTCATTTTCAGGCACCACGGGGCTAGGACAATCTGGAAGTCAGATAGGGCTGGTCTTCCTAGGAAGGCGTTGTAGGCCGAATGGTTTTCTATCAGCACAAACGTCTGTTTCCTTACAACGGAGCGGGGATGGCTTCCAATTTCAACGAAGAGGTCCAGCTGCCCGATGGGCATTTTCGCATCTCCAGTGAAACCGTGTAGCGGTTTATCGCAGGGAGATACATCCTTCATTGATAGCCTCATTTTGTCGAATGCGTGTTTGAACAGGATATTTACAGAGCTTCCGGTATCTACCAGGATTCGGTAAACTTCGGCGGGACCGAGTCGGGCAGAGATGACCATGGGATCCATGTGAGGGTACTGTCTTCCTTCTAGGTCGCGTTTACTGAATGTGATGTCTTCACTTTCTTTCCGCTTTGGGTGGCGCTCTTCTATAACCGTATTGACACAGTCTCTATTGTCTCTGAGCGACTTCCCGTATCTTTCCATCTCTTTCCAACTTCTGTCTGCGATGTGTGGACCTCCTGAGATGGTATGGACCACTATCTTCTCTTGACTAGAGCTGCTAGCGTTGCGGTCGCCTCTGCCGGTCCCTGGTGAGGGTAGCCTTGGGTTTTCACTGGCAGGAGCTGGAGTCCTGTCTTGACTTTTTACATAGCGCTCCAGTTTCTTTCTTCTGATGTGTTCCTCAATCAGATCTCGGAGATGATGGCATTCGTTGGTATCATGTCCGTGGGATTCGTGGAAGCGGCAGAATTTTCCAGATTTCTGTGCGCTATCTGATTCCTTCTTGTATGGTGGGCGTTTGTATCTAACTCCGCCTTGGGTGGCAAGGAAGATGTTTTCGACGGTCTCGTTCAAAGGGGTGTAAGAGTCGAATCTTGGTCCTGGCCGATATAGGCGTTTTTCTACTTTCTTGCCCCCAGCATTGTCTCTGGAATCATTCCTTCGAACGTCCCTTGCCACAGCAGGGGCGTTGCCAGGGGTCGTCTTACTTTGCTGCCCTGACTGCTCCTCAATGGCAGCGTCCTCAAGCCTCATGTATTTCCCGGCTTCATGGAAGAAATCGGGTAAGGTAGCTGGTTTTTCTTTTGTCGATCTTCTAGCAAATTTAGTGTCTGGATGTACCCCACTGCAGAGGGCCATTAGGATAAGCTTCTCATCGGCATCCTGAACTGCGGCTGCTGCGGCGTTGAATCTGGTCAGGTATTGCTGCAGCTTTTCTCCAGGTTTCTGTTTGACGCTGGATAAGGAATAAGCGTCCTTAGGTTGCTCCACATGAATGCGGAACTGACTGATGAATTTTTCTTTCAACATTTCCCATGAGCTGATGGATCCTTGGGGTAGATGACAGAACCAGGAGGTAGCAAGATCTGCTAAGAAGAGCGGGAAGCATTTGCACAGCACCCCCTCTGTTGCTCCACTCATGAGCATGTGCTGCGTGTACCTCTGTAAGTGTACAACGGGATCGGAGGTTCCTTTGTAAGGTTCCATTGTTGGCATCTTCCATTCTCGGGGGGTGATAGCAACTTCGATATTGCGGGCGAAAGGGCTGGTTACCCTAGCGCCTATCCCTCGATCTCTTTGCTCCCGTTGGACACACTCTCTGAATAAGCGCGCCATCCTTTCATCAGAATTTGGAGCAGACAGAAATGAGTTTGGCTCTGTTCTGTGGGGTTGATTCCGTCCAGACAACCTGTAGGGATGGTATCGTCTATCATTCCTCATATTTTCCAGTGGCTGCCTTTGATCTTCTGGGAGCATGCTTGGGTCAGCTACAGTTGGCCCTTGCCTTGATCTTCCCCGGTTGGGTTCTGATCTTAGCACTTCCTCGGGTCCAACTTCGGGCTGAACTCTAGCTCGGCCCCGTTCACCGGTGTTTCTGTGGTTAGGCAGCATGACAGGCTCAGCTGCAGTTGACCTTCGCCCGGTACCTTCCCCGTTGGGTTCAGTACCAAACGTTTCCTCAGGCCTAACTTCGGGCTGGGCTCGGTCTCGGCTCCTACCACGGCTACTTCTGCAGTTAGCTCCTTCGAAGAAGGAAGATCTTTGCTGTCTCTGAGATCCTCCAGACTGGGACTCGCCCCATGATTCAGTGTTGCGGTTGGATTCTTCAGCGTCCCTCAAGCGTGACATGAGATGGTCCACCAAGGCTTCCTGCTGGGACGCGAAGCGGTTAGTTACTTCAACAACGACTCTGTCCAAATCTGCCCTAGTAATTGCTGCAGGCTGTTCTGTGGCAGGAGTGGTTGGGTTAGCCTGTCCTCCATTTGTTACCGTTGCTGGAGGAGGAGGATTCACTTGATTTGCGATAGCTGGATCAGGAAGGCTACTGGATGCGATGTTTTTTCCTTTGTTAACATCTTTCCTCTGTTTGGGAGGCATGTTTTCCAAGTGGCGGATGATGCTGTTAGGAAAACTTGTTAAGCGGATGAAGCTGAAGCTTCGAGCTTCAATTTCTCAGTGAAAGCACCAAAAATGTTTGCACAAAAAATGGACAAACACCTCAAAGTTGTATGATTTAGTAGATCTTATGTTGTTCTTAGTGATTTTGGAGGTTTATGCAAATATATGAAAAACAGGGGCTAAACTGTAAAAAGACACGCGGATTTATAGTGGTTCAGCCAGAATGTGCCTACGTCCACTTTATATGTTATTTCTCTTCTTTTGTTGTGATTACAAGTACAAAGCTTTGATACAAGTAAAAGAAAGTTGTTTGAAAGTTCCTTCCGTGCTTGAGCTCTCAAACTTGTCTCCATTGTTGTACCCCTGCCCCTCTATTTATAGAGTGAGGCTAGGGGTAGGGGTCTAGGGTATGTATAGTCGTTGATGGGCCTGGGCTGAGATGATTTGGCCTGGTATGTCTTGGTTCGGCATTGCTTGGACCGGTGTGGAGATGGACGTAGGTTGGATCGGTAGTAGGTGGTCCGGTAGGATGGAGTTTAGGTTGGATCGGTGGCCGTTGGTTCGGTAGGAGTTGGTTCGGTAGGATGGAGTTAGGCTAGTCCGGTAGGAGTTGGTTCGGTAGGATGGAGTTAGGCTAGTCCGGTAGGAGTTGGTTCGGTAGGATGGAGTCTGCCGAATGGACGTGGCGGGATGAGAATGCCGGATGGGTTTCTATTGGGCATGGGAACCGAATGAAGTTCTGCCGAATGGGCCCTGGAGAATGTCAATGCCGAATGACTTTTAGGTAATCCTGGGTGGATGCATCTTGCTTTTTGGTCTCGAGGTCTTCTGGGTGAGAACACGCCCAACAATTATAATTATCATAAACTTAGTTAATTTATTATTACTATTATAAATTTAGTTAATTTGTATAAAACTTAGTTAAGAAAGTTAATTTTTATGAACTTGGTTAATTTATTATTATTAGTATTATTATATAAATTTAGTTACTTTTTGTTAAATTTGAATAACTTGGTTAATATTTTATAATTTATTATTATATAAATTCAGTTACATTTGATAAAACTTAGATAACTTAGTTAATATTTTATAATTTATTATTATTGGAAGTATTATTATTATTAATATAAACTTATAGTTAGTTTATTTTTTATTGTTGTTGTTGTTGTTCTAAACTTAGTTAATTATTATGAAACTTGGTTCTTAAATTATTAGATTTTAACATTGAAATATACGAATAACAATACTATTAACTTTTAACATCAAAATATATGATTTGGTTCTTAAGTTATGATTATATTCAGTATTATATAGTTACCTGTGTAGATCCACCCAATCTTTATCCATCACTAAATAATACGTAAGCACACAATTTTCTAAAATCTGATGTAGTTAATAACCAGTTATTAATTACAAGCAAAATACAAACAAAATTTGGAGTTATGAATTTATTCTTTATGGTTCTAATTTTTTTTCTACAAAATAATATTTTAAAGAAAACCAAAATATTTTAAAGGATGATGCCGATCCATTGTGTAGTGTTTATTAATTTGGTTATTGAACAGATGGAAGTGATATTACTATAAACAATATTTATAACTTTAGGTACCTGGTCACGATTTTCTTTAAAATGATAAAATAGATGTGCCATTCAATATATTCAGTATCTTTTCCCACGCCCAACGATCCATGCTCCTTTATTTTTATCATTCGTCATGGTCCATGAAACTATTAATTTTTATGTAATTTTATATTTTCCTATCATACTTCTTGTGCTTTGGCTGATATGTTGTGTACATCTCAATGGCTGGAATTTTTTAAATTGAAATTTGACTTTGCTTCTTAGCCACTACATGCCACCTCACTGGAAAGGCATCTTCACATGTAGCCTGATAACATATATGCAATCAAGTTCAAGCAGATTTAATTTACAATAAAATTTTAATTCATTCCATACTTATTTGTAATTTGACAAATTAAACTTCCTGGTGTTGTTTAGTGTGTATTAAACAAAAATTTGCTATATACATCTAAAATGAGAATTGATATTTAATTTCCACTTACTTGGAATGATAAAATGCACATAGAACAAAATGGTAACCTTTTTAACATTACTATTTAGTTATTGTACAAATATCTGTGCATTTATATGAATCAGCAGAAACAGTTATAACGCGTGAGCTCAGTAACAATCTAAAGAAAAGTTCTTATACTCTGTTCATTTTTTATATAGTTTTATCATGTTTACATATAAGGACCCATTCTATACCATTACAAGCAGGAACAGAGCAAGAAACTCCTACAAATCCTCCTGATTGCTGCAGATAACATGCCAAAATTTATCACGAATTTGTTGCACCAAATATGGAAAATATCTGATTCCCTCTATATGCATTTATGCAGTTGTTTTACGACGATGAACGATAATCGGAAATTGAGAGTTCTAGTTGTCGGAAAGTGAACAACCTTATCCTGCTCTACCACTTCCCAGCTAAAAAGTTTTTACTAAATCAATTAGGTTTCATATCGAAAAGATAAAATAAATAAGTAAAAAATAAATAAACATCAGATGTAACGAGTGATCAAGCGGTGGAGAAACACAGATATTTCAACATGAGCGAGCTCATAACCAGGGCATACTCTTGGACCTCCTCCAAAAGGAGTAAACGTACATTTTTCACTGTCATCGTTCTATATTGTTATTTATGGTTACAATTCTGGATAATAATTCAAACAAACTGCTGGATGCTGAGTAGTTTTACGTATGTTTGTTTTATCAGGTGTTTTTATAACATGATAAGCATTAGGAACTTCAATTTGCACTCTATATTGAATTTAAACCACTTAATCCTATGCCTAATAACAACGTTAAGCACTTATTTATGTAAAACACGAAGTAACCAGCGTTGAAGAGCTTATATACCTGCCATCTCCAAGGATTGAAAGTACGTGCATCTCTGAAGTTAGTATCCGGATCCATGTGCACGGCTCTGAAGCTAGCAAATACTTTGCACCCTTTAGGTATTGTATATTCTGCAATCGTTCATATCCAATATATTTTCACGGTGAGTTTGGGTTTAAAAATAAAAAGGCGTGCTAACAACACTTTCTTTTATCAGGGAAGTTGTAATACTTAGTGGAGTGTACACAATTTCAACAAGACATGAACTTAAACTGTTTACCAATAATGTGAAAAGTGGGCATTCTTTAACTTAATACATGAGCAAAATAGACAAAAAAAATTAAATCATTTTAACTACAGACCTTTATAATGTATGTCACTTGTAGCTCTTTTGAATACTCCGCTAACTACGTTAGCTACTCGAAGAGTCTCGTTGATTACCTGAATGTTCAAATACATGTTATAAGATTTTATGGACTTCTACTTACTTTTGGTGACTGGATCAATTGAACTTAAAGATCGTACGCATTGAGTGAAGCGCATAGCCTTGTAATCATCCCATTCTAATGGATCCGATTCATTTTTCTTTGCACTGATTGCATCATGCTCCTCCTGTTTGTAGTACATTGGGTAAATTATTCTCTACTTTTTTGGCATAAGCATCAGAATGTGGCAATCATAATGATTGAAAAATAGAATGCTGATAGCATGTGGAACTGCACATGCAAAGTAGGATATGATGCCCTGCTTTCTTTTATTAGCTGGGACCATTATTCTATATTATTTATCTAAATCACCAATTAGTAAATATACACCATAATGTATTCATGTTAATTGTAACTCAAAAGAGAGAACTCAACTACGAGCAAGAGCATAGCCAAATTATTAAGGTGTGTCTTGTTCGGTCACTTAATGAACCAAATTTGATGGCGCACCGGTTATATTTTATATACAAATTCGGTTAAATTTATTTCAAAATAGTACTTTAAATTTGCACAAGCATTGGTGAAAGCAAACCAAATTAAATAGACACCCTATTTCCTCATAATAAAGAATAATTCACTAGGTTACTTTCATTTGAAACTCTACATAAATCAGTTTGATAGATCATAAGCTTTAAGGTTGTATAGGAAGAAAAGGCCTCGGTTGCAAATTCATTAACCACTTTGATGTATAACTTTAGACATATGTGATGTTCCATTAGATCATAATTTTGATAGATCAAATTCACAACATTATAGCATATTTACAAAAAAGATGAATTGCTAAAGTGCATAGATGGTTGAAAACAATAAGTGAGTCCTCTGTTTGATTTGAACCAACATAGATAGTCCTGCATAGATACAAAATCACTAATGTGGCATATTTAACAAGATATATAACATACGTCATTGCTGAGACTTTTCATCTGCTATTGATATGCATGGTAGATGCAACTAGAGGCTAAAGTAGTCTATGTGCGTATGAAAATTTCTTAAGCTCGAGCATATTTTATATTTAACCAAATTTTACTCAGTCGCATCTGGTTCATCTATTCTGAACTAAATTTCTAAATCGGCTACTAATTGATGAGTAAAACATTTGCATCCATATATATACAATAATCCATCTTTAAAATACAGCAAAAAACATGAAGATTACCTTCAATGATCCCAACAAACCACTGCATTCAATATCCTGTGCAATGACATTAAGCTTCACGCCATTAAGAATATTAGGATTTCCATTTATATCTTCAACCATGACCTTAATCGCTTTCAAAGCCACCCCCCCCTCCCCAATAGTTGAATTGAACGCGAAAAGAGCTCCCAAATTCACAAAAGTTGGCTTTAACAATGTGACAGTGTCATTTTCGCCTTTAGTTAATGCTATGATGAAGCACAAAGCCAGCAGCCTAATTGAAGCTGGACTCGTTATGGGTTTGTATGTACAAATCGACAGGGGTCTTATACTTTCCAAAACATGAATTAAGAATGGTATGAAAAGTAGTAGCAAATTCAGTTTATGAAATTAGAATCTATGGTAGATGAACAAAGGGAAAATGGCATGTGAAGAAATACCAAAACCCATTGAACAAGTTACACAAACGAACAACTATAATCAGAGACAAAATAACATTATTCTTATGATCTTGAAAACATAGAAAAAGAGTACACTAAACTCTGCTAGCCACATCAATCTGGATTAAAGAAACTAGCTAGCCACATCAAAGAATAAAATCATAGTTTCATTTCAACAGTCTAAAATGAAATACATGGTTTCATTTCAACCCTAAACTCTGCTATTTCCAAAAGATTCAAAAAAAAGACACAAGCAAGATAACAGACCCAAGAATTTCAAAATGGATGCTTCAAAATCACGTACTCATGCTAGTAATGGTTTATTCAGACTAGAAATAAAGAATCATATATCGAAAGCAAGAATGAAGAAATCAAATAATACCTTCTATTATGGTTTCAAAACTTTAGGTTGCTCGACAGGTTAAATCGACGGCAGAGACGGTGGAGATGGCTTCGACGATGAAACAGCGGTGCATGCTACGGTGAAGGTGGATGTTGAGCGATGTTTGGAATAGTTTGATTTTTAATAAATTTGGGTTAGGGATATGGAAGAAAGAGGGTTTTAATTTCCTGTGTTTGGATAGAATTATTCACAAGGCGGTAAGTTTTTGTTTTACCCGTGTTCACGCGGACCAGCAGCGTTTCAGCATTTATGCGGACCACTTCTACTTCTAGCTGCATTTCAGGATTGTTTTTCCTTTTTTTAATGATCCACCCTAATAGCTGCAGCATTTTTATTGAAACGCTGCACATTCGTGCTGCGAAAAAATATAGTTTCTTGTAGTGCGTCGGCATCATATTGAAAAGAGATTTGCAGCGGTCGTTCACCCTCAAGCGAATGGTCAAGTTGAAGCTATGAACAAAAATCATAAAGTCCACTCTGAAGAAGCGTTTGGAAAAGGCTAGAGCAAAGTGGGCATATAGGACCACCCACAAGTCTGCAGCTGGCCATACTCCATTCGCTCTTGCTTATGGCTCTGAGGCTGTTATTCCTGTTGAGCTCGAAGTTCCTTCTCATCGAGTAACCTACTGTGATCCCAGAACGAATAAAGATCTCCTCCTAGAATCTCTAGACTTTGTGGACGAGAAACGTAAAGAAGCTGATTTGAGGGCAGTTGCACACCAACACTGAGTCGCCTGGTACTACAACACTAAAGTCCGAACTAGAACCTTTGAAATCGGGATCCCGTCTTGAAATTGGTTTTTCCAGCCCCGTCGCATATGAATCATACTTGGGAAGGACCATACGTTGTTGAACAGAGGCTTGGAAAGGGAACATTCAAGCTAGAGGCTGTTGATGGCATCACACTCCCAAGGGCATGGAATAGCGAGCATTTATGATGCTATTTCACTTAGTCTATTTCTTTTTCATTCAGTTGTATTTAATTTTAGGATTTGATACAAAGATGTGTAATAAGACAAATTATGTCATTTCTTTCCATTTGGCAAATAAAATTTTGAATCTCCTTCATGTCTGTGTTTGTTGTAGCATTACATATTAGTTATGATACTGGAATAACTAGTTTTGACATGTCCAAGCAGGTTCCCAGAGTTTGGAACTAGCCGATTACATAAATTCACGACTGAACTAAATGAAATGAGAATGGTCCGACCGTTCATTTGATAATTTGCGCTCATAACCCGATGGACGAAATGCCTAACAAGGAATGGATATGGTTCGACCATCCAATGACCAAGTTAATCCTATAAAAAGAAGGTACAAATATGAATCAAAAATGATCATGACACGACTAATCGCTCACTAAGTTAACCCCCGAACATGGAGGTAAATTAATCAGTTAAGAAAAGTACGATCCGACGATTTTCCAAAACAACTCTAAGTCCCCAGAGTGTGGACTTGAGTATAAATGAAAACCGGGTGCGATTCGACCACCCGCTAACTAAATCTTATCCCTAGAGTGCGGATATGAGTATAAACAAATAGACGAGTGTGGTTCGACCGCTCGCTATTCCGTGAACTCCGGCCTGAAATCGACAGAAGGAGTATAAACTCCCAAAGGATAGAGTTCGACCATCCACCATTTAACTTTGCTAACCCAAGACTGGGGGTAGGAGTATAATCTTTCAAACTGCTAAACTCAAAATTGTAACATTAGGGCTTGAGCCCCGTGTTTGGTACGACTCAAGACCACGACTACATGAGGCCTTGGGTTAGAATTAATGGATATTATCTAAGGCAATGAGCAACGAATTACAAGTACATTGAATTGAAAGTAATAGCTCAACCACTTAAATAAAAAAATTCACATAAGAGTTCGATAGAAAATAAAGAACTTTTATTTACATAATAAACTTCAAAAATTGTGATACAAGTTTATTCAAGAACGGGGGTCGACCTGCACAATCACGGCCAATAGAAGAGAAAAACATTTATGCAAACTATAAACTGACTAAGTCGGAGTGATGAATATTTCTTTTATCCTTTATCCTTTATGGATCTCTTGGGGGTACCCACCTGAACTTCCACCTGTCCTTTTCCTTGATCCTTTGATGCTCTTGGTAGGAGAACTTTCGGAGGATGGAAGGATTCTTGGGGAACCGACCCGCCATGTGGGATGACTTGTATGGGACGAGATTTGGATCGTCAATGCCCACGTCGGCAGGTTCAGCCTTAGTTTTTTTTCTTAAATAATTCCTCCCTCTCGATGCGCTCTTTTAAGATGAGCTCATCGGTATGTTCACTGGGGCTAGTAATTACAACATCATTCGGCTCATCAGCCAACAGCGGGTCTTCAACTTTATCATCATCAAGCGCTTTGATAACTTGAGCATCGGGTCCTGGAGCGTCAGTGGCTGCCGGAATCTCAACTGATGTCGATTATTGCTCCATGGCAGAACAATTTTTGGGGTTTAGCTGGGACTTGGAAGACTTGTAGATTCGTAAAAACAAGAAGATAAGCCTATGACTATTGGACATGAAGAACAAAATCTCTTGAAAAGTGGATAATAGAGCGGAAAACCTGCATCCAGCTAACTCTCATTTGTCGTCGAAGTCCCCCCTTCTGGAATAGGGGTTAGCACCTTAGATTGATAACCGGAGTTGTCCAAATTGTAGCTTAGATCATGTCACGGGCCGAGAGAAACTGAAACGCTCCGGCTGCTTGAAAAGAAGAGGGGCCTTTGGGATTGGACTCCGAAGACTCGGCAGTGTTTTTCCCTTTGTTGGAGGGTTCTAGAATGTCAAAATATCGAAGTCTCGCAGCAGCAAAGAAGCTCATCCCCATGGAGAATCTCCCGTACTAGTTTTTCTTCGTTTAAATCATCTTCGCCGAGGGTTCTCTTTTTCATTTCAACAATGTACTTCCGGGCCTTGGCAAGCAACTCAAGATAACCCTTACCAAGAAAGCTCGGATAGCGGTGGAAAAGGACTTTAGCATCGTATTCAATGATACGGGGATCGAACATGTCTTTAATTTCATTTCGACTGGCTTCCTTGGCATTCTCTACCTGGGCCTTGATCTGTTCTCTCATCTCACTATGGCATGCTTCCCTCACCTCTTCTTTGAGGACTTTAATTTGAGCAAGTCGCTCATCAAGCTTAATCTTCAAAGTCCGGGCTTCAACAACCTCTTCGCAGTATCTTTGTGATTCCTCTTAAGCTTCAATTTCTCTTCCCTCTCCTTCTTAAGGAGTTCTTCAAGCTCCTCAACGCGGTGGGCCAAAATATTTTTCTCCTTTTGCAAGGTATCTTTTTCCAAGGCAAGCGCACCGCTGCGGTTGTGGGCAACATCAAGTTCCTTTTTATGGGAAGCCTCTAGACGACTCACCGCTTCAGATGTTTCCTGAGCACTTTTTTCTGCCTCGGTCAACTTCACTGTTAAATCCGAAATAGCAATGTCTTGGCGTTTAATTATATCTTTATCATGGATCGCCTCTAGCTTGAGACAATCAATTTCATGCTGTCACTTGATAGACACCTCGGATATTTTCTCTACTAAGTGCTGGAATGATTCATGTTGAACAAAAACATCGTTAATGCATGTGAGAGAACTTGCCTTAGCATTTCATGGGATTGTATGAATGAGGGGAGGAACTTAAGCCTATCGAAATAAATCTTTGGAAAATTGACCTTAAGCTCGGCCAATTTTTCCGCTGTAGAAACTTCAGGAGCTGCAGTCCCCAAAGATGGATCAAAAGCAATGATTAGACGTTTGCTTGACCTACAGTAATGGGCTGCTTGGAGCTAGAGGAACCAGAATATTGCTCAGGCGGTATGGCAACTTAGGGACCATGGAAATAGGTCCAATCACCGTTGTGCATAGGAAGATTAGGTTGAACTTCCTGATGGGATGACCAAGACTGGGACTTATGCTTGGAAGATGAAGATTTCCTTGAACGACGACTTCTTTCTCGGTCGTCATCCGTCTCTCTACGCCTACCCGATTCAGAATCACGTTTGGATTCGTATAGCACCGAGGATCCCCTCAAGCGATCGAAAGCTCGAGATTGAGACATCGCACTTGCGAAAAACCAAACAAAAATGTATAAGTGGCCATTATACAAAAGGTAGATAGATATCATGTGGTGAAGTGCCCGTGATTGTGAATGTCCTAGTGTCCTCTCGACGGACCAATCACAACAGTCTTGCTCATAGGAGTTTTCTCTCCTTTGCCGGTGGGAAGAATACCGTCACCACTTCTGGCAGGAGAATTGATACCCTCAAACTAATGTTGGGGAAGTCATAAGTCATGATGTCATCAGGGATTTGGAGATTTGAAAACCCTTTCATCGAGCTTTCTAAACGTCGGGCAGAAGACTCTTCGTCGACGGAAGTGATAACAAACTCAGGCTCCTTAGCAGTTTTCCTCATACGGAGTTTATATGCAAGCTTCTTTCTTCTCCTAGCTAGTGTGTGAGGTTGCGCACCTTGTGATGGTTTGACCATAGGTGCACTTCCTAGACCTACATCAGCATCGCCAGGCTCGTTGGTCTTGGCACGCCTAATTTCTCCCTCTTCGGCGTCATCCTGAGTTCCCTCGACTGGGGGCATGATAGGGTTATGGACATCACCTTCTTGTTCTGCAACATATCCTTGTAGCGCAGCACTTCCTAGAAGCCCAATGTTGCGACCTTCCTCCAGCAACCCGAGGTAACCATTTGTCGGTTACAAGAAGTCTAATGTCCCTGTCTTCAATCGGAGTGGCACGAATTGCAGTTATTTCCCATGAAAAACTATCGCCCTTTGGACGTGGATAGGAACCTATAGATTTTCAGAATGTTAGTTGATTCGGGATATGACCTGGGTTAAAGAATTTTATAATAGAGCGAAGATGACACTTACATCCTTCTAACCATCTCCTTGCAAAGCCAGGTGGACATTGGACATAAAACCGTTCATGTTTGAAATAACTGAGTTTGTTCCGAGCACCCATTTTGACTTGACAATTGGGCGGAGGTTCAAGGAGAATGTAGGAAAGACTCCTTGTCCATTGTTTAAAGTTATAAATAAACCTGATGTCCTTAGAAGTTGGCGGAAAGAACAAGACATTCACAAATAGTAAGAAAGTGTCATGGAAAAAGGCGTAGGTATTTGGGTGTAGTTGAGTAGGAGGTATTCCAAGATATTTTAGCATCTCCTGGATAAAATAATTGAAGGGCGACATGCATCCGGCCCAGCACATGAACTTATTGCATGTTGTGTACCACTCCGAGGGCGAATGAGCCCTGTCATTCATCGAAGGAACCAGAACGTCTTCGAAGGGAATGACGTACCTAGAACATAGTCTGCGAAGAGCAGCCTCACCAATTCTGGAGGCTTGAGAATCTGTCGGGTTATCTAAGAATATAGCGCCTTCTACAGCATCGGTGGAAGGACTTATATCTTCCACCGGGAGGACGGGAACATTAGAGAAAAGGTTGGCCGACGGGCCGAAAACTTCCGGTTGTTCAGCTTGACGACCAGGGGAAAGCCAGCCATATATAGTTGCGGAACTTTACTCAGCTTCGAGATTACTATGTTGTGAAGTTGGTCCAGAAGACATTGCAGTAAGATGCTCTGAATGTTTGAAGTCCATGTCAACTATACTCAGTAGATAATCGAGATTAGAAAAGTTTACATGTCCCCCCAAGCTAAGTGTAAGCTAGTATGGTGCAATGTCGCGTAGTGCCAAGATAAGAAACTTAAAATAAGAAAGCAAAGTTAAATGACAAGACATTAGATTTCGACCAGAGTGACCGTCATCGCTGACCGTCTCAAATAACGAAAAGATTAATCGGTTATGTAAGCTTTGGGATCGATCATCGGCATATTGAAGTGTGAAATCCGTCATTGAAGTCCATATGTTAAGTTTTAGTTCATGTTCTAAGTCCCAAGGATTTGATCATTTAATTTTGAGTTTAATAGTGAATATGCAAGTCCTATTATTCATCATTGTCATCTGTTCAAGTTCATTGAGATGGGATTGGTTTTGATTGTTCAAACAAGTGATTATGGATTGGTTTTCAAGTTCAATTCGAAGAATAGAATTAGCCGATCCTTATATGTCGATCCCTATTTGCCGATCCCTATTCCAGATCAGTACAACCGATCCCTCTCTTCAGATGAAAGATGTTGATCTGTTTCCTTTAACAAAAAAGCTGATCCCATCATGCTAACCAATCCCATTGATCCCTCTACTTCACTATTTTCAACCATCCACCAAACTTCTACCGCTGATCTATCCCATTTAACCAAACAATCGATCCCTAAAGTCAACTATTTTACTGATCTGTATAACCAAGCCTTACACCAAATTCCAAGCGATACCCCTCTACCTAACATGTTATCCTTCAACTTACTCGAACGAACCCTATGTCGTGACTCCTTTCATCCTCCTCCTTTTCTGCTCTTTCGAACCCTTCCATATCCCACATCTCATCTCCTCCAAGCAAATTCGGCCATCATGTCATCACCGCATCAAGCTCTACCCTAGTCACTAATGGCGTGGAATCCACCATCTTGACATAAAATCGAAAGCTAAAAACTAGAAAACCTACCTACATGTGATATATGTTAAAGGTGGTGGCGAATGGCTAGGAGATAATCGAGATGGAAGGTAAGGGGAAGTGGGTTCGTAAGGGCAAGTTTAATTGCAAAAAGATTTCGTTTCAAAGTTAAGGGAAGAAGAAGGAAAGGTGGGATTGGTTTTAATGGAGAAATAAGGAAGGTTCGGTATTTTGAGGGATGGTAGGGAAATGAAATAAGTAAGGATGGAAAGGAGCAATGTTAGTTTATATATGGGGACGAGGGGATCGGCCCATTATTTCGACTTGAAGCTAAGGGGAGAGGGATCGGTTAAAAAGATACTAATCCCTATAAGCATGCGCATAAAAAAGGAGGGATCGGCTAAACATATGTTGATCCCAACAAATGCTTAAAAAAATAAAATAAAAAAGTGATCGGCTATGAGCATTTATGCAAACAAACATAGGCATGAAAATTATTCAAAGCACATATTTTCAAGATGCAATGAAATTGCATCTTACTCAGCGAAAATTAGTGCCAACCCGTGAGCATACGAATGCGTCCAGGAGCCAACGACAAGAACATGCATCTGAATATGCACGTATATGGTCTAAGAGTTCAATTTTTGAAATTGACAGAAATTGAAATCAAACCTGAAGCCTTTAAGTTCGATGCTGGACTAAATAACCAAAGCTTATTAGTCTCGTAGAACCGGACTTATATATCAACTAACGGAATATAACCCTGGATGTATACTATCAGAAATCGATCAAGCGTCATGAAGAATAAAGAGGGATACAACACTTTGGAAAATTAATTCGATGGTGGGATAGCGACTATTCAGAAAACTGGATGGAGTTCTTTCCGATGACACTAACTTACTACGATTCAAAGCACGTCATGTTCAGCAAAAGACGTACTTTGAGGGCAAGTGTCATCTGGCATTTTGAATCGGCTATATTGAACTGATTACACAGGTTAGATTCGACTGCTATCAAGGCCGATAGTCCAAAGTGACGGTTGTAGAGCCCAAAAGTCAAGTACAGATGATACCATAAAGTTGATGTTGAATGGAATTGATAGATTTGCAAGGCATAATGTTCAAAGTATGAAATATGGTTCAACATATAGGAGGGATCGGCATAAATGAACATCCATAATAGGGATCGGTATGTTTTAGGGAGTAAAGAGCATTCCAATAGAAAACAATCAATATCTCAAGATCGAAAAGTCCAATGCATATGAAATTTTGTGAGCAAGATATGGGGACCCTAAGGAGCCTATCCTAGGGATCGCACCTCAAAATGATAAAGTTAGAGGGATCGGCACTCTTCCCTTGGTAGGGATCGGCAGGAATCAGCAAGCAATCCATGTTGAAGCAAAGACCAAGCAATAACTCAAGTTCTACTTGTCCAATTGGCATGAAATTTGGAGACTAAGCATATTTTAGCCTGAGGAAGCTACCATAGGGATCGCACCCCAAAACTTGACCAAAGTAGGGATCAGTACCGATCCCTCTTCTTTGGGAATTGGGTCGTGCGATCCTTCTTGTGGGTCCATATGGCTCTAAATGTCCTTCTGTCGAATTTTCAGGGAGATATTTAGCCATCTTCGTCTATAAATACAGGCTTGGTTGTTCATTTTCGAGACTTTTATGCCAGTAGTTGCTTTATATTCTTTTATAACGAAGGATTTTCATCCGGTCCCTATTGTACTCAGTTTATAAAGTGATTAGTAAAACAATTTTTTCAAAGTGGACATAGGCAAACAATGCCGACCCACTATAAATCGTTGTGTGTGTGTGTGTTTTATTCTTTCAATTTGCTGCTATTTCTTTGTTATAATCCTCTGTTTTCATTTTATATTCTTCATTTGTTTCTCTTCAAAAACTCTACTGGGTGTTTGTGCTAAATTTTGATGCAAGCATCCTTAGATCTTCCTATATGAATTTACAACACCAAAGCAACTCTTTTCCAGATCTCCTTCTTTTGATATACATGCACACACAGAGCAAAGGATAAGTATATATATAATTTTGTTAGATTTAGTGAGGTTATAAAAGAAGAGAATAGATAAAAAGAATAATTAGAGAAGGATAAGAATCCTTACCTGAATCCCTAATATAATTTATGGATCTAACCAAAGAGAGAAAATGGCAGAGGTTCACAGAGTTCTCGAATATTTTGTGTAAAAGGTGGAGAGGATATGGTCCTATTTATAGGAGTTGAAACATACCAGAACTGTAGAAAAAATAGATCAACAACGGATAAATCTATACCATTCAAAATCACAAAACCCTAGCCGCCACTATAAGGCAACGGTCGACTGCCTATGCTCGACCGGTCGACCACTAGGGGTCGATCGGTTGGGTCTTAGAGGTCGACCGCTCCTCTTAATTCGGGAGCGCTGATTTGTTTTCGTTGCTCGTTTTTTATATTCTCTAATTAACTTTCAATGTTAGCAGTTTAACTTAACGGTTACTTAACCCCCAAGTAATCCTATAGTTAATTTTTGAAATTCAAACCTAAATTTAATACTCATTTAAATTTGAATTCAAACTAAATTATTTTAAATCTAAAAACTTCAAAAGCTTATAACTTCTTCGTTTGAGCTCTGTTTTCAACATATTATATATGGAAATAGATCATAATTTCGCCACAACACAAGGATTAACTTTCATAGTCTAATTCCAATTTTATAAAATTTTCATTTTCAACCCTACCTTTTTAATTCAAATCATCTTTCCCCCTTAAAAAGGATTTCACCCCGAATCTTTCAAGGGGCGAACAACGTAACATGCAATAACATCTATCTACACAATCAAGTTATCTGCACAACCATCTACTTAACCAAAGTGTAATATGATTATATACTGCAGACATACTAAAATAAGCTCCATCCAAGCATGAGTGTGTAACGTGTCATTCAAATATGTATGCAAATATCATAAACATGCATAAAATTTTCTACATGAGTGTAAAGTGGTTGTGAAAAATTGGGCAACCATCGCCTAACACCAATCTAGCAACCGTGAAGCTACCAAAATCCTAATTTTGGAAAGAAAATTTTACCAGTAAAAGATCTTGATGAGTGATCTTCATCTTCTCTTCGGTTTCCCATGTGCTTTCCGCTGGGTTGTCTCCCCATTGTACTAGGACCAGACTAGTTACTTTTTATGGAGTCTCCTAGTTCCATGCTCCACAATGCATGTGGTGGCCCGAGGCATTGTCTACTTTGGTTCTAATTCCCTTAATTGATCAGGCTCAACTCTAATAGCGGTGTCATGAAGGCACTCCCTAAGGTGAGAAACGTGGAAAACATTGTGGACTCCTATCAATCTATCGGGAAGCTCCATGCAATAAGCAAGTTTTAATATCCTTTCCAAAACTCTAAATAGCCCAATGAATCTAGGCATCGATTTTTCAGACTTGCGAAACCTAACCACTTTTCTAAAAGGGGAGACTTTGACAAATATCATATCTCTAACCTCAAACTCATGCTCTTTCCTTTTTCTATTTACATAAGATTTATGATGGTCTGGCGCTCCCTTTATTCATTGTTTGATCAATTCTACTATTTCCATGGTATCATGGATCAAATGGGGTCCGAGTAATACTTTATTGGTGGTTTCCCACCAACAACTTGGCGATTTGCATAACCTCCCATAAAGTGCTTCAAAAGGGGTCATACCAATCGTTGCTTGATAGCTATTATTATAAGCGAACTCGACCGATAATAGGTGCTGCTCCCAATGTCCTCCGATATCCAAAACACAATTCCTCAACAAATCTTCCAAAATTCTATTTACCCTCTCCGTTTGACCATCAGTCTATGGGTGATATGCAGTGTTGATATTCAAAGAAGTTCCCAAAGCTGCTTGTAGGCTCCTCCAAAACTCACTAGTGAACAGGGGGTCACTATCACTAACTATGCTCATAGGAATTTCATGCAACCGAACTACCTCCTTGATATAGATTTGCATGAGAGAAGTGGCAGTTCTATTGTTCCTAACCAGGATAAAATGGGCACTCATATTGATCCAAAAACCCAAATAGCTTCATTACCCCTCTGACTTATAGACAATCCTTCCACAAAATCCATCGAAATTTGTTTCCACTTCCAAGTCAGAATTTCCAATGATAATAATAATAATCCACCAGGCTTCCCTAGCTCAGCTTTTATGCTCTGACATGTTAAGCACTTAGCTATAAACTCAGCTCACTCTTCTTCATTTCATGCCAAAAGAAAATCCTCTTCATATCCTTTAACATCTTATCTCCTCCAGGGTGAATGGTCATCTTTGAGTGGTGACACTCCATAAGCACCTCACTCAACAAAATATCAACCATAGGGATACAAAGGCGTCCTTCCCTTCTTAAGCATCCCTTCTCATCAACCGCATACCCAGTATTGTGTGGAAAGTGCTCTTATCTCCTCAACTTCTCCAAAATCTCTACTAACTTTTCATCAGTCGCATGCCCAAACCCCATGCGGTCCATCAAGGCTGGTGTAATCTCCATAACTGCTAAAAAGTCTTGGATGGGTTCTGTTGGCGGTTGGAATTTAAAATTTGGGAGGAACTCCAACTGCCTCTATTCATATATAGCACTTAGGGTAGCGTGCCTTCGACTAAGGGCGTCAATGACTACGTTTTCTTTTTCCAGGGATACACTTAATACTAAAGTCAAACGATACTATATATTCCATATATCTCTGTTGCCCAAGATTCAAATATTTTTGGAAAAATGTTATTTGATTGGTTTATGGTTAGTGAATAACTCAAATCTTTCTCCCAAAAGATAATGCCTCCACATCGTCAAGACAGAGACGAAAGCTGCCAACTCCAAGTCATGAACTGGATATCTTTTCTCATGATCCTTCAGTTGCCTACTAGCATAAGCTACTACTTTTCCTACTTGCATTAGAACTGCTCCTTAAGCTTCTCAAATGTCTTAGTGCATCTATCGTCCTGAGAAAAGAGTAGGTTTTTCTTAGTCAATTGGTTTAAAGAGGATACTATTCTTGCAAAGTTCTTGATGAACTTTCTATAGTAGCCTGCCAACCTAAGAAAACTTCTAACCTCCAATGCATTCCTAGGGGTCTTCCATCCTTGAACAGCTTCCACTTTGGCGGGGTCTGTGCCAATCCTTGCTCAAAAACGATATGCCCAAGAAATCTAACATCTCTTCTCCAAAAGTAGCATTTAACAAATTTGGCCTTAAGCTAGTCCCTTCTTAAGGTTCCTAATACCTCTCTTAGGTAATCCTCATGCTCCTCTTTGCTCTTGGAGAAAACCAAAATATCATCAATGAACACAACAACGAATTTATTGAGTTTCCCCCTAAATACCCTACTCATCAAATCTACAAAGTATGTTGGGGCATTTGTCAATCCAAAAGGCATAACTTCTCACTCATAAAGTCCATGTGGTGTGTGAAATGCAGTCTTCGACTTGCTTTCTTTAGCAGCCCTCAACCGATGGAATCTAATTGCTAAGTCTAATTGAGAAAAGACTTTAGCTTTTCCAAGCTGATCGAACAAGTAATTTATCCTAGATAAATGGTTATTCTTCCTTGTCAACTTGTTCACTTCCCAATAGTCGATGTAAAGTCACAAAGAATTGTCTACTTTAGTGGCAAAACAATAGGGGCTCCCCACTCTGAAGTACACCTAGGATGAATCCTTTCTTTAATATCTTAGAGATTTGCTTATCTAATTTCCTTCTTTCTTTGGGGGCCATGTGTCTTAAAGGCAGGACAATTGGCCTAGCGTCCTTCTCTAATCTATTCAGAACTCGATCTCCCTATGGGGTGGGAGACCTGGGACTTCCTTAAAGACAGCAGGAAATTCACAACCTACAGGTACAGATAACGGTTCTCTAATAATAAACAGACTTAGTGAGTATAGATAGCTTAACTCAACTAAATCTTGGGGTGTACAAAGAATTTCTAGGTCACGACCTCCATAATTCTTAATCGTACAACCCTCTTATCAAAATCAAGAATTGCTCCATGATATGCTAACCAATCCATGCCTAAGATAAGTCCATACCACTCAAAATTTAGAACGTACGTGTTATATGTGAAATCAACATCGCATATGTCCAACAATAGGTCTTTGGAAATAAAAGATAAATGTGTCAAACCCCCAATAGGATTAGAAACCATTGTTGGGATGGTGACAATCTGGGTTTAAAGGTTTAAAAAGTTTACTGCATTCCTAGCTATAAAGGAATGCAATGCTCTTGAATGAAATAGAGTACAAATTGTAACCCCAGAAATAAGAGTTATGTCTACTAGCAATAGGGACGGCTTCAATAGCATAAGCTTGTTCACATTATCCTTCCTTTGCCAACTTAGGGCATTGATTCTCGAGATGCCCTTCCTTATGGAATTAAAGCACTTTCCTTTAAAAGCTTCCTTCATCGGACTCACTCTACAATCTTTAGATTCATGACCTTTCTTCTGGCATCGCTTGCACACCTTACCATCCTTCTTAAATTTCCCTTTCGACTTCTTGTTAGCCCAAAAGCTTCCTTTCTTGAACCCTCCTTCCTTTTGGGTATGTGCAGCCTTCTCCTTTTCTACCTTCTTATCGTCCACATTAGCCATGTGTAGCATTGCTATCTCTACCAACATCTCATACGAGGCACGAATGGGTACTTGGCTCAACAATATCTCTCCCAGCGGGGAATTCAGGCCCTTCACGAACTTCATGGCCTTTTTCATAGGTGTATCTATCAAGCTCATCCTAAATTTAACCAACTCTGTGAACTTAGCAATGTACTCCTTAAGAGTGGAGTCTCCTTGCTTAAGCTGAATGAATTTTTCCAGTTGTAGACTGTGGTGACCCTCACTCTAAAACACACAGATTTTTTTTTTCAAGAGGAATTCACCACTAAAACCCCAATACACTTATATATTTGAATTTTTATATAGTTTCCAAATATTTTTTTCTTTTTCCCAAGACCCTGATTATACCAATATAATCATATCAGTGTAAAACAAATTAAGACAATTATATATTTGATGATATACAATTGTTTCTTTATTATTATTATTATTATTATTATTTTTATCAGAGGGGATTTAAATCAAATTGAAAACAAAATACCATACAAGCTATTGACAAGCCACTTATTTCCTTTCTAAATTTTGTTCTACTGCCAGAGGTATATTTTTAGCAAATTATAACACTTATACTTTTATTTGACTATTTATATATAGATCAATCTGCCTAAGTAGTTCTATTAACACTAAAATGGTATTTCCTTGATCTCATGATAGTTATCAAGTGTATGCATGAAATTACTTACAAATTTTACTAGTAGGCATGGATATTGGACTTAATTTCCATTTATCATTTCAGGTTGATCAGATGAGGATTTTTAGCATTTTTAAATTTAACATGATGCAGACTTACATACTTGGTGATTTGTGGGATATGCTTGGTGTTATCCATGGGCTGCTTGGTGTTTTCTTTGATTTGTCTCGGAAGCACTTTACACTTCACTGATTGAAATGAAGTGGTTCTAGGCTCCAAAGGTTTGACCCATGGCCATCTAGACCAGCCATAGTCCCTCTTTTACCACTTGCAAACCCATATCCCTCATTTTAACAAGCTTCTACAAATTCCTACTCCTAATCCCCAGCATGTTTGTGTCTAGTTTTTTTTTTGAAATGCTTTCTTATATGTATTCATTCAATTATTCAAAATTCAGTATCTTCCAAGTCTACTGCTCTCATAGTGCTATTTGAAATTTAAATATTCAAATACATACAAACTTCCAGAATTCATGCACATGCCAGTATCATTTACCTGCCATGCACAAATTCATTTCACTTGAATATTCTACTAAAATCTTGAGAGTTCATTTCAAAAATCAATCCCCTTAACTGTTTAATTTCCATAAGGCAAAATATAGGCAATAAAAATCAGAGATCAAATATTTATGCACATATCATATGTATATGATATGTCTATCTCCTTATTTTCTCCAAATCAATCATTCATAAAATAAATTAGTAGTTAACCAGACATCATCAATGATCACCCACAACAGGTTTTGCTTAAGTACATATTTTCAACCCCAAAATACTTAGAAAGTTTCCTACAAGTAACTTCAATTACAGAAAATAGAATTTGTCTAGTAATTTCATTACAATGCAACTGCAAATTTTAAAACAAGTCTCTCTTATTTATACTAGCAGCCAATGCCTTCTTTACTCATCAAGCCAACTTCAATTTCCTGCAAGCAAATCATTTAGCTGCCCCAAAGAATTTTTGAGACACCCAGATGATATCAAGGGCAACCAAAAGGGTCAGTTTACATTGGTATGAGCATTTATCAATTTTTGTATACTTACACATAATTTTAGTAATCTTGCAGTGCCTTCTTAGTTTAACAGGTTTTATACTTAGCATGTTTTGGTTCATTCAAAGAGGTACAAAGTCACATTCAACAAATTAAACAATACACAGCAAACAGTTGAAATAATCATGTGTACAATTCTTAATTCATCCACACCAAATCTTAGATAAGTAAACTCAGGTTTCATACTCCAAATTTCACCCAGCAATTAATCAATGAACAATGTTTATTTTGATTAAATCTAACACCATATTGAATATTTATAACCCAGATTTTTAAACCCCTGTCCCCATTTGTTTTATGGTCTTTAACTCCTTGTCAAATGAACACTATGTATGCATTGTGAAGGAAACTCCCAGGTTACTTAATTTATTTCAACACACAAAGGCCTCAGGATGCAGGTGCACCATGCATATGCTTGCTCCCACCTGGAGTAAGCAGATCATTGACTATCTCCCAAGTGACCAATCTAGTTTTTCTTTCATTCATATTTCAAAGAGATATGACTACTTGTATATTTTCTGGTTCAACCCCATGTTCCCCTGTTTAATCTATGTCCATGTTTAAAAATAGAACAAGAATGCTTAAATCATGTTAACTCTAAAAAACCCACTTACAGATTAATGCTCTAAACAAAAATACACAAACAAACATCCATATCACCCATAACAATTTATTTCAAAGATTCAAATGACTCATAATATATTTTAGGCTGCCTGCAATTGGACTTAATGCCATTGCATACAAAGGATAAATACTCACCTAAGGTTTTTCCTTTTACTGCCTTAATCCTTTGAACAGCAAATTCCCCAAAGCCTCAAGCTTGTGTTTCTCCTAGTTTATTCTTTTATTTTTGTTTTGATCCCGAGAGAATGATGGATTTGGCTATGTGCAGTTATTTATAAATCCATTCTAGGGTTTAAGAAAATGGGTAATTCCCCTGATACCCTTAGATGTTTATGTACACATCATATTCCTGTGTGATCATAAATGGGAAATGCATACATTTAGGTTACTTTAATTAGCTATTTCGGGGATCATGCATTTTTAAACACTCAATACTATTTTCATGACTCTTTTCTACTCATGCAATAAGCATGTGACCCTCAGTTCATTATTTCTTTTTACAAGTTTAAGGAATCTGAAATTTTCCTTTGTATTTTTTTTTCTACCTATCTGTTATTTCCCTTCAATCATGCATACTATCATACCTTATTATGTGATGTAAAATCATTTACCCAAATTATTTGCTTGGAATAAATATGGTATGGAAATTTTTATTTGATTCTTATATGTGTGTGTATATATATATATATATATATATATATATATATTTCTGCCTCTTTGTCAAATCAGTAACTCCTTCCATATTTAAATAAAAATCACATATATTATGCTAATTATTTTTGGCATAATTATAAGACATATAAACCTTTTTATTAAACTTCATTTTATTTTATCTTCATATAAAACAGAAAATACCCCATATATATTAAATGTATATATATATATATTTACATAATTCTTTGAACATAAAGCTATATTTATTTTGAGTTCCAATTTTTCTTCTAATCACCTTAATTCCTTGCATTTTATCAAACAGAAGCTCCCATGCAATTTTATTTATTGCTAAATTCTTTTCTGTTTTAATGCAATATATATATATATATTATATATCTCAGAATTTCCTAATATAAATATTTATTTATTTTTATTTTTTTTCATTTCATTTTTAGGGTCATTACATACCCTCCCCCTTAAAGGAATTATGTCCCCGTAATTTCACCTAATTTCTCCAATTAAAAGCACTAATATATAGCCTGTTGTAACTCCATAATCCCATACTCATATTTTATGAAAACAAACAATGTATAAATATATTTAGAAAAATCATCATAGGCTGCTTAAACATACCTCTCCATCAGTAAACAAATTGGGGTATTTAGCCCTCATTTTATCTTCAACCTCCCATGTACAATCATTAGTGTCCAAGCTCCATTGGATTTTCACCAGTTTGATCACCTTGTTCCTCAACTTTTTCTCTTCCTTGGCAACTATCCCTACTGGTTCATTTGTATAAACCAAATTCTTCTGGACTTGAACTCGAGTAGGTGACTCCAGAATTGCTCCTTCATCATGCACCCATTTTCTCAATTGAGAAACATGAAATACAGGATGCACACCACTCAACTCCTCAGGTAACTTAAGTCTGTAGGCCATAGCACCAATTCTCTGCATAATTTCATATGGTCCTACAAATCTTGGTGATAACTTACCAGATTTTCCAAACCTGAACACTTTCTTCATTGGTGATACTTTCAGAAAAACATGCTCTCCTACTTCAAACTCCATTGGCTTTCTCTTTCTATCTGCATAAGACTTTTGTCTTGATTGTGATGCCTTCATTCTATGCCTAACCAATTCAATCATGTTGGTGGTTTCTTTAACATGATCTGGCCCCAATATTACACCCTCTCCTGCTTCCAACCAACAGGCAGGAGACATGCAGGGTCTCCCATACAAGGCTTCAAAGGGAGCCATTCCTATTGTTGATTGATAGCTATTGTTGTAAGTGAATTCTGCCAAATGAATATGATCCTCCCAATTACCCCCAAAATCAAGCACACATGCTCTAAGTAAATCTTCTAATATTTTATTCACTATCTCTATTTGCCCATCACTTTGAGGATGGTAGGCAGTGCTTAAACAAAGTTGTGTTCCCATTGCTTCTTGGAAGCTTTCCCAAAATCTTGAGGTGAACAAAGTGTCTCTATCACTCACAATAGTCTTGGGTATACCATGTAGCCTCACCACTTCTTTAATAAACAATTGTGCAAGCTTAGATGCATTCCTATCTGACCTGACAGGGACAAAGTGAGCTGATTTGGTTAGTCTATCAACAATTACCCATATACTATTATTGCCTTTCTTAGTTCTAGGCAAACCATCCACAAAATCCATGGAAATACTTTCCCATTTCCACTGAGGTATCTCCAAAGGTTGCAACATGCCAGAAGGCTTTCGGTGGTCTGCTTTAATTTTTGACATGTGGAACACTTTGCCACATATCTTGCCACTGCTTGCTTCATTCCTGGCCACTAGTAGATTCTTTTTAAATCATGATACATTTTAGTACCACCAGGGTGTATGGTGTACCTGGTCTTGTGATGCTCATTCATGATTTCTTCCTTCAACTCTGCAATGTTTGGTACACAAAGCTTATCATTTTTCCTCAAATAACCTTGGGAATCTATTTTAAAATTCTCTGACTCAATGTTATTTAATAACATTTCTTTCTTCTCCTTTAGACTTTGATCTTGATCTTGCATGCTACCAACTTTCTCCACCAGATTAGACTTCACTATGATTATTCCCAGTGTACCATACTCCACCATATCACCATGTTCTTTAAAATTCACTACATCCTTGCTGTATATATCTGCCTCCCCAAGCACTGCAAGGTTTTTAAACTCATCAATCATCAAACTGGCTAATCTTACATGATTTCTGCTCAAAGCATCTGCCACTCTATTAGCTTTTCTAGGAGTGTACAAAATATCTAAATCATATGCAGCTAGAAACTCCAACCACCTTGCTTGCCTCATATTTAAATCTTTTTGAGAAAATAAATATTTCAATGCTTGATGATCTGTGAATAATTCAAATTTTGCCCCAAGCAAATAATGCCTCCATAGTTTTAGTGCAAACACTATTGCAGCTAATTCTAGATCATGAGTTGCATATTTGGTTTCATTGGGTTTAAGTTGTCTTGATGCATATGCCACCACCTTGCCATGTTGCATAAGCACTGCACCTAACCCAGACCCACTAGCATCAGTGTATACAATCATTCCTTCATTTGCTTCTGGGATTTGTAGGACAGGAGCTTCCACCAATGCTTGCTTCAATTTCTCAAAAGCTTGTTCACACTGCTCAGTCCACACATATGGTTGGTTCTTCTTGGTTAGTTTGGTCATTGGTGCGGCTATTCTTGAAAAATCCTTGATGAACCTTCTATAGTACCCTGCCAAACCTAAGAATGACCTCACCTCAGTCACTGTTTTGGGTCTACTCCATGATTGAACTGCAATGACCTTGCTTGGGTCTACACTTACTCCCTGCTGTGACACTATGTGTCCTAAGAATTTTACTTCATGTTGCCAAAATGTACACTTCGAATACTTGGCTTTTAATTCATGCTCTCTAAGTCTGGATAATACTAAATGTAGGTGCATGGTATGATCATTTTCTGTCTTTGAATAAATTAATATGTCATCTATAAATACCAAGACAAACATATCCAAAAAGTCTCTAAAAATTCTATTCATCAAGTCTACAAAATAGGAGGGAGCATTGGTCAAGCCAAATGGCATTACTAGAAATTCATATAGGCCATACCTTGTATTGAAGGCTGTGTACTCAATGCTTTCCTCTGCAACTTTCATTTGGTGAAATCCAGAGGCTAAGTCTAGCCTTGAAAATATTTTAGCTCCATGCAATTGATCAAATAGATCATCTATTCTAGGCAGTGGGTACTTATTCTTGATAGTTACCTTGTTTAAATCCCTGTAGTCTACACACAACCTCATTGTGCCATCATGTTTCTTGACAAATAGCACTGGGGAACCCCAACTGGAACTACTTGATCTTATGAATCCTTTCTCTTCTAATTCTTCTAGTTGATGTTTTAATTCTACAACCTCTTTTGGACCCATTCTATAGGGCTTCTTAATGATTGGATTTGTTCCTGGGATTAATTTTATTTTAAATTCGACTGGTCTGTTTTGAGGAATTCCCTTCACTTCTCCAAACACATCTATATATCCATTGACTACTGGGATTTCCTCTATTTTTAATTCCTTTTGAACTTCATTAATACTCCAGATTTTATTAAAACATGTATTCTTTGCTATTTCACTTAAGATGGTAATTATTTTGCCTTCATTTGTTTCCAAAGAAATAGTAAGGTTTTCTAAATTTAAAATTGCTTTATTTCTCATTAACTAATCTACTCCCAAAATAATCCCAATACCAGGACAATTTAAGGTATATAAGTCTGAATTAAATTCATAACCTCCTATCATTAATTTTAGACGCACACACTTCATCCCTAACATACAATGACTCCCTATGGGACTGTGTACAATTAAGGGCTGATCAATAGAAACACATGCAAGTGCTAATTTCTTTGTAATTTCCAGAGATATTAGTGAATGTGAGGCACCAGTGTCATATATTACTGATATTGGTTGGGTATGAATAAAAATTATACCTTCAAGTTGCCCAACATTCCCAGTGTTACTTGCTGCCAAAGCTCCTACCCTTGCTGTTCCCCTATTGGTTTCTGGGCAATCCTTCTTGAGATGACCCATCTTTCCACAATTATAGCAGCCTCCTCTGGGTATCTTGGGGTCAGGGCATTGGTTACTATAATGTCCAGGTTTTCCACAATTAAAACAATGAGTGAATTTCTTGCTTTCAGGTGCTGTTGCTCCTTCCCCTTTCTTAGCTCCTTTACTTGCATTTCTCTTGTCATAAGGTTGCACTTTGTTCTGACCACCCTTCTTCTTATTGAGCTTCATATTCCTGAATTTCTCTCTTGCAGTGTCATGTTGCTCAAATGAGAGAGTTAGATCAATTACTTGATCGAAGGTTTTGTCCTTGTATGGCAACATTGCCTTTGACAGACTAGGGTTCAAGCCTTGAATGTACCTTGCATTCTTGGCTTCTGCATTCCCTATTAACACCAGTCCATACTTGGATAATGCTTCAAACTTCTGAGTGTATTAGTTCACACTCATGCTTCCTTGCCTTAATCTAATAAAGTCTTCAAGCAGTGTGGCCTTGGAAGATGCTGGGACAAATCTGGCCTCAAGCATGTCCTTGAAATTATTCCAAGTGATGGTATTCTCTTGTCTTCCTGTTGTCACAACTTCCCACCAATCCAATGCAACCCCCTTCAATTTCCTTGAAGCTATCTGTCTCTTCCTTTGGTCATTGATTTGCATATCTGTGAAGACCCTCTCCATAGTTTTTATCCAAGTTTGAACACCTATAGCTCCTTCAGTACCTTCAAAATCCTTTCCTCCCAAAGTGGTACATGTCTTAAGCAGTTTGGAGAGTTCCTCATGAGGATTGTCTTGCCTTGGTGCCATTCCAACCCTTAAAGCTCTCACAAAATCCTCCATGCTCATCACAGGTAGCTCACGTGATGATCCTGCACCTGTGTGATGCCTTGGTCCTACCATAATGCTATAAATATGATTGTTATGTTAGTTTATTTACCCCTATCAGTTTTTGGTGTCTTTACTTGGTTCATTTTTTATTTCTGTGCACATTGTGCATGTGTCACATGTACACACATATATTTCTTGACATAAAACAAAAACATTCAACACCAATAATTCAAACAATGCAGTCAAACATCCATATACATGCAACAACATTTACTATGTTATTTAAAACATAGCTCTGATACCAACTGTGGTGACCCTCACTCTAAAACACACAGATTTTTTTTTTCAAGAGGAATTCACCACTAAAACCCCAATACATTTATATTTGAATTTTTATATAGTTTCCAAATATTTTTTTCTTTTTCCCAAGACCCTGATTATACCAATATAATCATATCAGTGTACAAACAAATTAAGACAATTATATATTTGATGATATACAATTGTTTCTTTATTATTATTATTATTATTATTTTTATCAGAGGGGATTTAAATCAAATTGAAAACAAAATACCATACAAGCTATTGACAAGCCACTTATTTCCTTTCTAAATTTTGTTCTACTGCCAGAGGTATATTTTTAGCAAATTATAATACTTATACTTTTATTTGACTATTTATATATAGATCAATCTGCCTAAGTAGTTCTATTAACACTAAAATGGTATTTCCTTGATCTCATGATAGTTATCAAGTGTATGCATGAAATTACTTACAAATTTTACTAGCAGGCATGGATATTGGACTTAATTTCCATTTATCATTTCAGGTTGATCAGATGAGGATTTTTAGCATTTTTAAATTTAACATGATGCAGACTTACATACTTGGTGATTTGTGGGATATGCTTGGTGTTATCCATGGGCTGCTTGGTGTTTTCTTTGATTTGTCCCGGAAGCACTTTACACTTCACTGATTGAAATGAAGTGGTTCCAGGCTCCAAAGGTTTGACCCATGGCCATCTAGACCAGCCATAGTCCCTCTTTTACCACTTGCAAACCCATATCCCTCATTTTAACAAGCTTCTACAAATTCCTACTCCTAATCCCCAGCATGTTTGTGTCTAGTTTTTTTTTTGAAATGCTTTCTTATATATATTCATTCAATTATTCAAAATTCAGTATCTTCCAAGTCTACTGCTCTCATAGTGCTATTTGAAATTTAAATATTCAAATACACAAACTTCCAGAATTCATGCACATGCCAGTATCATTTACCTGCCATGCACAAATTCATTTCACTTGAATATTCTACTAAAATCTTGAGAGTTCATTTCAAAAATCAATCCCCTTAACTGTTTAATTTCCATAAGGCAAAATATAGGCAATAAAAATCAGAGATCAAATATTTATGCACATATCATATGTATATGATATGTCTATCTCCTTATTTTCTCCAAATCAATCATTCATAAAATAAATTAGTAGTTAACCAGACATCATCAATGATCACCTACAACAGGTTTTGCTTAAGTACATATTTTCAACCCCAAAATACTTAGAAAGTTTCCTACAAGTAACTTCAATTACAGAAAATAGAATTTGTCTAGTAATTTCATTACAATGCAACTGCAAATTTTAAAACAAGTCTCTCTTATTTATACTAGCAGCCAATGCCTTCTTTACTCATCAAGCCAACTTCAATTTCCTGCAAGCAAATCATTTAGCTGCCCCAAAGAATTTTTGAGACACCCAGATGATTGCAAGGGCAACCAAAAGGGTCAGTTTACACTGGTATGAGCATTTATCAATTTTTGTATACTTACACATAATTTTAGTAATCTTGCAGTGCCTTCTTAGTTTAACAGGTTTTATACTTAGCATGTTTTGGTTCATTCAAAGAGATACAAAGTCACATTCAACAAATTAAACAATACACAGCAAACAGTTGAAATAATCATGTGTACAATTCTTAATTCATCCACACCAAATCTTAGATAAGTAAACTCAGGTTTCATACTCCAAATTTCACCCAGCAATTAATCAATGAACAATGTTTATTTTGATTAAATCTAACACCATATTGAATATTTATAACCCAGATTTTTAAACCCCTGTCCCCATTTGTTTTATGGTCTTTAACTCCTTGTCAAATGAACACTATGTATGCATTGTGAAGGAAACTCCCAGGTTACTTAATTTATTCCAACACACAAAGGCCTCAGGATGCAGTTGCACCATGCATATGCTTGCTCCCACCTAGAGTAAGCAGATCATTGACTATCTCCCAAGTGACCAATCTAGTTTTTCTTTCATTCATATTTCAGAGAGATATGACTACTTGTATATTTTCTAGTTCAACCCCATGTTCCCCTGTTTAATCTATGTCCATGTTTAAAAATAGAACAAGAATGCTCAAATCATGTTAACTCTAAAAAACCCACTTACAGATTAATGCTCCAAACAAAAATGCACAAACAAACATCCATATCACCCATAACAATTTATTTCAGAGATTCAAATGACTCATAATATATTTTAGGTTGCCTGCAATAGGACTTAATGCCATTGCATACAAAGGATAAATACTCACCTAAGGTTTTTCCTCTTACTGCCTTAATCCTTTGAACAGCAAATTCCCCAAAGCCTCAAGCTTGTGTTTCTCCTAGTTTATTCTTTTATTTTTGTTTTGATCCCGAGAGAATGATGGATTTGGCTATGTGCAGTTATTTATAAATCCATTCTAGGGTTTAAGAAAATGGGTAATTCCCCTGATACCCTTAGATGTTTATGTACACATCATATTCCTGTGTGATCATAAATGGGAAATGCACACATTTAGGTTACTTTAATTAGCTATTTCGGGGATCATGCATTTTTAAACACTCAATACTATTTTCATGACTCTTTTCTACTCATGCAATAAGCATGTGACCCTCAGTTCATTATTTCTTTTTACAAGTTTAAGGAATCTGAAATTTTCCTTTGTATTTTTTTTTCTACCTATCTGTTATTTCCCTTCAATCATGCATACTATCATACCTTATTATGTGATGTAAAATCATTTACCCAAATTATTTGCTTGGAATAAATATGGTATGGAAATTTTTATTTGATTCTTATATGTGTGTGTGTGTGTGTGTATATATATATATTTCTGCCTCTTTGTCAAATCAGTAACTCCTTCCATATTTAAATAAAAATCACATATATTATGCTAATTATTTTTGGCATAATTATAAGACATATAAACCTTTTTATTAAACTTCATTTTATTTTATCTTCATATAAAACAGAAAATACCCCATATATATTAAATGTATATATATATATTTACATAATTCTTTGAACATAAAGCTATATTTATTTTGAGTTCCAATTTTTCTTCTAATCACCTTAATTCCTTGCATTTTATCAAACAGAAGCTCCCATGCAATTTTATTTATTGCTAAATTCTTTTCTGTTTTAATGCAATATATATATATATTATATATCTCAGAATTTCCTAATATAAATATTTATTTATTTTTATTTTTTTTCATTTCATTTTTAGGGTCATTACATAGACTCGCTTCTACCTTAGACATAAACCTTATCTCAAATCTATTCTTAAATTCCTTATATGACAAAAATCCATCTAGCGTTTTCCTCAGTTATCAAGTTCCACTAATCTAAAGCTTCTTCTTTGAGGTGCCAAGCTACCATCCTCCTCTTTAGCTGATCTTCCCAACTAAGCTCTCTAAATATTCTTTTGTAGTCATTAACCCATGCATTAGCCTCCAGATATCCTTTAGTTCCAGATTATGTCTTCCCTCCCATATTAATAAAGTCCTTATACAACTTAGGAAAGTTAATAGGATGGGGTGTTGCATCGGTAGGTAGGGTAGCAGGTGCCACCAGTGCAGTTGGAGGAATAGGAAATTGATCATCAATCCTAAGATATTGCCTAAACCATTCGGGCATTCCACGAATGGGAGGTCTTTCGCAGGCAGGGATCCATTTCCAGAAGAAGATTGATTATCAACCATATCAACTATTTGTAGGTTAAATATTTAGTGATGATTTCCTAAGATAGCATTATATGCTAAAAGAAAAAGGGTTGCCTAGTGTGTGCGTATGTTCAAGGAAATAGGGGTATAGATATACATACACACACACACACACATATATATATAATAAGAATTTTGAAAATCCTTTTTAAAAAACCTTTTCAAAAATAATAAGTATGCCACTCATATGTATAGTTTCCTTATTGATTAGGTAACCTAGGCTCCGATACCAAATGTAACAACCCACCTCGGAATAGGCCTAAATTTCGACTCGGAAAAGGCCAATCGAAACTTAGATCCATTCTAAGGCTCGCTGTTGGTTGGAAAAAGAAGTAACAATACAGAGAAATAACTATTCTTTCAGAACTCATAGCAGATGGAATAAAATATAATATCAAATTGTACCCATTTATTTTAAAACCATTTGAAATGTCAAAACATCATAAAACTGTCACATAAGGCCCGTTACATCATTTGTCCAAATACATGAGTACAACATAAAAATATCATAAAAGATAAATAACTACCATAAGCTTAAGCCACTCCACCTTCAAGCATCATCACCCTCATCACTCAGTCCTTAACCTGTGTTGTGATAAGGAAGGAGTCAGAACAACAAATGTCAGGTGAATAAAAACCTCGTGTCTTACCATTTCAGTACTTGGGCAGTATATTTAAAGATAAGAATATGTCTACATATATAAAACCATTTAATACTTCTTATAAGGAAAGGAGGTGGGTCCATAATCAACCGTTTAATACCTTCCATTCCCGAAGCAAAATTCTAAATCCCATAAACTAAATCCCACGTCATAAATATCTAACAATGCGAGAGATAGTACCCAAGCCACTTAATACTTTTTATTGGAAAATACGCAAACTCTAGCCATTTAAGACCTCAATTGAGGCAGACCCCATCATTTAATACCTATTTCCAAGGTGGACTCCTTAATGGTAACTACCTAGCTGACATCATATGGAATTTTTCAAGCAACTTAATACTTCTTTATGGAAAGGCGGACCCTTAATCAATCACTTAATACCTTATCCCAAAGTGGACCCCTATCGAGATAAAACCTAATGTGCCAAATAACTAGCCCCTTGGCCATTTAATGCTTCATTTAGGGAAAAGAGACAAGCCCTCGAACAACCACTTAATACTTTAAGACCCCGAAGCAGGCCCTTCGTACTATGATCCATACTCATAATGACATCTCAGATTAGCCCGACTATTCGTAGGAGCTGGTAGCCAGATTAGCTGGGAAGGTTTACCATATAGAATTTGGGAATAACCTCACGTTATCACAAATATTTATCATAAGAGATGTCTCACATCAATAAGAAGTGTACACAACTACTGATACCTTAAAGTGAAGGGCAGACTTCTTTCGTGTGACTCTACTGACCTCGCATCCCTATGACTTAGCCATAATTTAAAATATTCATCTCACCATTTCATAATTAAGGCCTTATAAGGAATCTTCCCCATTACGCCTTAAAATATCAATTACCTTCCTAAAGGGAAAAATTAATGACAATTACTACCTAATTAACTATACAAATATACGTCATGATTATATGTTTATTACCCTGATATATATATATATATATTCAAGCCTAATCAATTTAGCATATGGTTTATACACCCTAAACTAGCATTAAATGTCAATAATTTTAACCATCATACTAATGCAAGTCTTTTTCCTTCAAATTCCCCAGATTTCAATATCCATAACAATGGATTCTAATATTCACAACAAGTATGAAATATGCATAACCAAAACTGCAATAAATAGACTTGTAAATAGAAATAAAAACCTAATTTATTACATCAATCAAATGGAATATCCTAAACAATGGGAATTGCAATCCTAACTTCATATTCTATTCAACTTCTCTTTTACATAGAAATAAGTAAAGGAATTTTGTATGGAATAAGTGGTATAAACTACGAATAGGATTCGTACTCTAAACCCTTATTTCGTTATTGAAAGTTCACAATTTGAATCAAAGAAGGAGGATAAGTGGAATAGACTATAAAATTATCAAAAATTGAAGAAGCAATAAGTTCCATCAGATTAACATAAATAATTGAGAATCTTCATCTAGAATTGACATTTCGAAATAAAAAAATTTTGGGGGATTTTACCTATTTTGTTTTCACAGTCCCAAAATCCTTAAGGCATATTCAAATCCGTTGGTATATACTAATCAGTTACTAAAAAAGAAATACAAATGTTTCCACTCATAGATGATCCTTAGCTCTTCATGTACGGATTTGCAACACCAAAGCAACTCTTTTCCAGAATTCGTTCTTGTGATATATATACATAGTGAATGATAGACATATATATAATTTTGTTAGATTCAGAGAGGTTGGAGGAGAAGAGAATAGATAAAAAGAGTAATTAGAGAAGGATTAGAATCCTTACCTGAATCTCTAATAGAATTTTTGAATCTAACTGAAGAGAGAAAATAGCAGAGGTTCGCAGAGTTCTTGAATATTTTATGTGTAAAAAGTGGAGAAGATAGGGTCCTATTTATATGAATTGAAACATACTAAAACCGTAGAAAGAAAATAGATCAAAAATGGATAAATCTGGATCATTCAACATCACAAAACCCTGGCCTCCACTGTGAGGTAGCGGTCGACTGTTTATGCTCGACCGGTCGTGTAACATCCCCTATCTGGAGGTCCAAAGCTAAGCGCTACAGATGCTGCAATCATCCATAGTATTAACTTCTGGTGATCAAATACAGTAATGTTAATGGTATCCATAATATCAGAAACACCTGAATATGAAATAAAATCATTACAGAATAAAACACTTTTTTGATTGCATTTCAAAACAACATTTCATATCCAAGTTACTAATCTCAAACATTTCCTAGGTTCATATCAAATATAATTATTACATAAATATGCAAAGAGAGACATATGAAGATGCCCCCTTAGTTGACCAGAGTAATAAATATTTATAATAGACTTAAACAACACAACGGAAATAAAACAAAACAACTCCTAAATATAGCTAGCATCAGCCTCCTGCTCGTCTCCAGAAGCTTTATCCGTCCACCTACTAAAACTTGAAAATCCTCAACCCTCAGCCTACTCAAATCAATTTTAAGCACCTGAGAGTTTAAGGGGAAAACATAAACTTCGAGTCAGACATAAAGCCTGGTGTGAATAATACTATACATCTCGGTTATTTGATATTAAGTGAGACCACGCCGCTTAGCGGAATGGATTTCCCCATCATTAATATCCTTTTAAAACATATCTTTTGCAAATCTTAATCCTGCAACCACAACTGGTTAAAACAATAAAGCAATATCATATAAGCATATAAATTAGGTAACAAATGGACTATCTGTCTAAACACTGTAGTTTTGTTTGGCTAACTACTAACCTTTGACTGACTCGAGCCTACCAAACAAGATAAACAAATAATCTAACTAATATTAGATACTCCTCTTCTAGATGGTCTGTCCCTCACTTAGTTCTCCAGGGTTAATTGATCCTAATGGTTTTGCGGGCTCACCAATAACCTATCTCTCCTCTATAGATCCCTTTATGTGTGTAAAATCATTTTAGTCTTACTAGTGACAAAGCCCTACACACTGGAATTTTGGACTTATATTAGCTAGGGGCTACTAGCTAAAGTATAGGGCGCGACCCCATACCAGTCCCATCTGGTATTCTAATATCTGAGTCATTTTACTTAAGGTCATCTACCCATAAAATTTTCCTTGAAAACATTTTCTCTCAATTTGATTTAAACCATTGTATCATACTTTAAACAAGGAAAATACACTCTATGCTTTACTCAAATCACCTTGCCATGTTATATATATACTTTACAAAAAACTTTGTTGATGAAAATATTTAAACCTTTGAAAGTACCCCTTTCGAATCCATTGAAAGTACCCCTTTTGAAACCAAGTAACAACTTTGCTTTATAACCGTAGGCAGAAAGGCCAAAACATACCTTTCGAAACCATTCTTAATAAACCTTTTGAAAACATTGAAAAACCTTTCTTTTGAAAGCTTTAAAACCTTAGAATCCTCTTATCAAAAGACTATAAACATTGCCTTTCGAAACCATTGGAACCTTCCATTTAAAACCTTTCGAAACCATTGGGGAACTACCCCTGCGAAACCTTAATCTTAAACCTTTCGAAAGCACTAAATACTTGTCATAAAATCAAACCTTTCGAAAGCATTTTGGTTCAAGTAAAACATGTGGAATAACCTTTCGAAACCATTAAAAACTATTCCTTTCAAAACGTTTTGGGTTTAACTTTCAATAGAACAGAAGGGTCATAAAACAACTAAGTCGAAAGCACTCTTCCGAAAGCTATTTCCTAAGTAAAGAAGTGATGGTGTCGAAACCAATCACTCGAAAGCATTGGAGAAGTGGCTAAGCTTTTTTTTAAAAAAAGTAACCCTTTCAAAACCATTTGCTTCGAAAGGTGGAGAGCGGCAACAAGGGGTTTCGACCCCTTCGTAAGCATTTACTTAAAACAAAAAGGCGCAACCTCTTTTGAAAACATTCCTTTAAAGTCGAGAGCTAACCAAGTCAAAAGCATTCCTTTCGAAAGCAAAGCAAGTGCATTTTCATTTAAAAAAAAGTAAGGCTTCGACCCCTTCGGAACCCCTTGTTTCGACCCAGTACCTTTCTCCTATGTCCAATTCACTACGTATCAAATCTTTGATACCCTGTGCTTTGGTTTCGATGGAGATGGAGGCAGAAGTAAGTTGTCGAAGGCTAGGTACCGAAAGTGGCGAAACATGTGAAAAGCATGTATAAACTGATTTTTAACTTTTTAAAGCAATTCTTTTCAACTAACCTGCCTTGTGTGTCAAAACATGATTGGTTGCTAAAAAATTTCTAAAAGTACTGCCAAAATTTGTGAAATAAACAAATTAAATTATTTAAAAATGCCCCTTCTCCTTTTATAAATATATAAAACATTTAAGTCCCATACCTTAAATAATTTTATATACTTATTAAAACATTTAGGAAAAATCTATAAAGATTCCCATAAATCATTTTTAATATGTTTTCTAACATATATTAATTTCTGACCCAAAACATACATATATTAGCTATAATTAATTTTAAACCCAAATAACTATTTTTTTCACTAGAAAATTAATATAAAATCCACATTAATTCAAAAAATGATGAAAATTGAAACCCATCTCTAAAATATCATTTCTGACCTTATTCTAAAATCGCAAGGCATTTGGATGTCATTTAATAGGGTTTTCACATTAAAACATATCATAAAATTCATATGAATTATCATAAATCATCAACAAACACACATATATATATATATATATATCCATTTTAACAATCAAAAACATGGAAAAACCTTGCAAAATAGTTCAGATTTAATCTAAAACCGAAAACATTCAAAAACATGAGATGTAGTCATTATTCTCCTTAGCTTTGCGATTAAGGAGTTGAGATTTGAGAATGGTTTTGAATTGATTAAGCTTCCTTCCTTTGATTGCTTTATCTTTTTCTTGTTCTTCCCTAATGGTGGCCGGCCTCTTATGTTTTGATTTGTGAAAATGAACGTGTGAAATGAATGGGCATGAAGGGTTTAGGGTATTAGAACATGTTTTATTCCTACTTTGCCCCTTAACTATTTGCCTTACCTATTTTATTTTAGTTCCATTTTATTTCATTTTTTATATAGCATGGCTACCTTTCTATTAACACAAGCCTCAATCCCCTAATCATCACATTGAAATAGAATCCCATTTCCATACTAGAATATCTAATGGCTGAAGTAACCCACTTGACTTCTGATGTTCGACCTTTACCTATTGGCAGTTCAGACACTGCTTTATCCATAAGCCTACATCCCTCTTTATTCCTTCCCAGAAGAAACTCCTCTTCATGTCCTGATACATCTTAGTTCCTCCCGGATGAATAGTGAACTTCGAATGATGGCATTCCTCCAAAACTTCCTTCCTATTGTCTCCCATATTCGGAACAGGCAATCTTCCTTTCTATCTCAACCACTCATTCTGGTCAAGACTAAAATCCTTCAGGTCATCGTTCTTGATTCCATCCTTTAACTTCCTGATCTTTCAACTAATACTGGATCCTCCATCTGTTTAGAAGCAATCTTTTTTATCATCGATGGTCGAACTTCTAAACATGATAACACTACGGTTTCTCCACTAGATCCAACTTCAGATCCCCACTTTACCGTACATGTCATCAACGCTTCCAAATCTCTCCACTCAGCTATCATTGCCAACACTGCATTTTGATGTTTTTTGCTAAGTGCATCTGCAACCTTGTTGCCCTTTCCTGGTGTGTACTTAATTCCAAAATCATAAGCAGCTATAAACTCCAACCACCTCTGTTGTTTCATATTCAGCTCCTTCTGAGAGAATAAATACTTTAATGACTTATGATCTGTATATAACTCAAATCTTTCTCCCAAAAGGTAATGCCTCCACACCTTCAACGAAAAAATCACCTCAGCCAATTCCAAATCATGCGTTGGGTATCTCACTTCATGCGGTCTAAGCTGTCAAGAAGCATAGGCAATCATTTTACCTCTTTGCATTAACACAGCTCCTAACCCAATTCCACAAACATCTGTATATACTACTAAGTCTTGACTACCTTTTGGAACAACTAACACGGGTACATTAGTCAATAAGTGTTTCAAGCTCTGGAATGCCTACTCACGTATATCGATCCACACAAAGTTCACATCTTTTTGCGTTATCTTGGTCATCGGTGCTGCTATCCATGAAAAGTCCTTAATGAATCTTCGATAATACCCAGCTAATCCAAGACACTCTTTTATCTCGGTCACTGTCTCAGGTCCCTTCCAATTATTCACCGCCTAGACCTTAGTCGGATCTAAAGACAACCCTTTCTCTGAGATTACATAACCAAAAAACTTCAATTCCTTCTTCTAGAAATAACACTTCGAAAACTTTGCCTTTAGCTGATGCTGCCTCAACGTCTCAAGCACCAATCTAAGATGAACTTCATGCTCTCTTTCATCCTTAGAGTATATCAAAATATTATCTATAAATACCAACACGAACCTATCCAAGTGCTCTCAGAAAACTCGGTTCATCAAATCCACAAAGAATGCTGGCGCATTAGTTAGTCCGAATGGCATTACTAACCATTCGCACGATCCATATCTGGTTCTAAACGCCGTCAAAGGAATACTATCCTCCGCCACTCTAAGCTGATGAACCCTGTCGCTAAATCCAACTGAGAAAATACCTTGGACCCACTCAACTGATCGAACAAATTGTCAATTATAGGCAACGGATATCAATTCTTTATTGCCTTCTCATTCAACTTACGATAATCGATACATAACCTTAACGATCCGTCCGGCTTCTTAGCAAACACTGCGGCTGCTCCCCAAGATGAACTACTTGGCCTAATAAAATTCTTACCTTCCAAATCCACCAACTGCACCTTCAGCTCCCTCATCTTGGTAGGTGTCATTCTGCTTGGCAGTCTACTTACTAGTTCTGCTCTAGGTACTAAATCTATCCGAAACTCAATGGCTCGTTTCGATGGTAGTCCTACTATGGGTTCAAAAACATCCGTGAATTCTCTAACCACGAAAACTCGATTTAACTCGTCTTCTACCTCCACAACACCCAACAAAGAATTCACCTCACAACTAGGGTTTTCTACAGTGTATATAATCCGATCATTACAGTCAGGGTGTCTAAGCAATATTTTCCTATCATGGCAAAATATCCTAGCATCGTACTTACTTAACCAATCCATACCCAAAATAATTTCGAACCCTACGAAATCAAATACATGCAAACTGCAAATAAAGGTATGACCTAACTAATCAAACTCTAGGTGGTCACACTTCATCCCAAGTGTCGCATACCCTCCTATCTGATTTGCAACCCTTAAGGAAGTAACTAAATATGAGGGTTCTAGGTTAAGCTTATCTACTAAACAATGAGATACAAAAGAATGCGATGCACCAGTATCAAACAGAACGCTAACTGACATACCATGAATCAAAAGCGTACCTCCCAACACAGCTTTTCCTTTTTCCTCTGTTGTTAGCCTCGAGGTAGCTGGCTCCAATGCACATACTTTGCCCTTCCCATCCTTAGCAGGCTCCTTGCATTGGTTCTTGTAATATCCAATTTGATTGCAGTTGAAGCACCTGATATTCTTCTTCCCGATCACCTTCTTTCCATCTCTTGAGCGACATTCATTTGCAAAATGCCATTTCTTGTCAAATTTATAGCAAACAACCCCTGCCTTCCCTTTCTTTGCAGCTCCACCCTTCTGAGCTCCTTTCTTATAGAAGAACTTCCTTTTCCGACTCTACCCCACCTGGACTTCCTTTGCCTTATTTCTCTCCAGAAAAGCAAGCATCTCTTCATTCCTCAAAGTCATTTCCACTACAACATCACATGGATCCCTGATATGCGGTGATATTGCCCTAGCAAGCTCAAGCTTCAACCCTTTGATGAACTTCTCATTCCTCTTAATCACGGTATCCACCGTAGCATAGCCATACCTTGCTAGCTCCTCGAACCTCGTCACATACTTAAGCATAATCATGTCTCTCTGCTCCAATTCAGCAAACTTTCAGAGCAGAGCAGACTTAGCAATCTCCGACATAAACCTCTCTCCAAACCTTCTCTTGAACTCAGCCCAAGTTATATTCTCCTCGTTGTCTCCAACTATCACGTTGTTCCACCAAAACATTGTTGCCCCTTGAAGTTGTCTAGAAGCGAGTCTCCTTTTCTACTCATCGTTGAGCCCAAAGTCAGCGAAAATCCTTTCCCAATGAAGTAACTGGTTCTCCACTTTGATTGCGTCTTCAGTACCAATAAACGTCTTTCCTCCCAACCGAGCAAAATCTCAACTCAGAATAGCATAGTTATTCACCACCGGAGCTTTTTTCTTTCTTCCTCCAATTACTCCAGCAGCAACTTCCGCTTGCATCATGTTGACACAGAAGTGATACATTGTTCCCATGTAAACTTGCGGGACTCCAGCACCCACATTTCCAGCTTGTGGCTGACCTTGGTTCCTTCTCGTATTTGGTCTGGCATTTCCATTTGTAGTGGTGCTTCCCCCTACAAGGTTAACTCTTTCACTTCTAGCGTCCATATCTATATTCAAGCCTCGTAAGATACAGAAGAATAGCCTAAGAGAGATAGAAGAATAGAGATATAGCGTATACTTATATATAGCAAGTATAAGTACGTTACAATAGCATTATACCATACCCCGAACTTATCTCTAATCCCTTAGAATTATGTTTTCAAAAATCATTTTAGTTTAAAGTTTTTCATAAACCTATGCTCTGATACCAAGTTGTAACATCCCCTATCTAGAGGCACGAAGCTAAGCGCTACAGATGCTGCAGTCATCCATAGTATTAACTTCCAGTGACCAAATACGGTAATGTTAATGGTATCCATAATATCAAAAGCACATGAACATGAATAAAATCATTACAGATTAAAACACTTTTCTGATTACATTTCAAAACAACATTTCATATCCAAGTTACATAATCTCAAACGTTTCCCAGGTTCATATCAAATATAATTATAACATAAATATGCCAAGAGTGACATATGAAGATGCCTCCTTGGTTGACCAGAGTACTAAATAGTCATAACAGACTAATACAACACAGCGGAAATAGAACAAAACAGCTCCTAAATATAGCTAGCATCAGCCTCATGCTTGTCTCCGGAAGCTTTATTCGTCCACCTACTAAAACCTGAAAATCCTCAACCCTCAGCCTACTCAAATCAATTTTGAGAACCTGAGAGTTTAAGGGGAAAACATAAACTTCAAGTCAGACATAAAGCCTTGTGTGAATAATACTATACATCCCGGTTATTTGATATTAAGTGAGACCACGCCGCTTAGCGTAACGGATTTCCCCCTCACTAATATCCTTTTAAAACATATCTTTTGCAAATCTTAATCCTGCAACCACAGCTAGTTAAAACAATAAAGAAATATCATATATGCATATAAATCAGGTAACAAATGGACTATCTGTTCGAGCACTATAGGTTTGTTTGGTTACCTACTAACCTTTCGCTAACTCAGGCCTACCAGATAAAATAAACAAATAATCTAGCTTTTGTTAGTTACTCCTCTTCTAGACGGTCTGTCCCTCATTTAGAGATACTCCTCTTCTAGACGGTCTGTCCCTCATTTAGTTCTCCCAAGGTCAACTGATCCTAATGGTTTTGCGGGCTCACCAATAACCTATATCTCCTCTATAGATTCATTTCTATGTGTAACATCATTTTAGTCTTACCTGTGACAAAGCCCTGCACATTGGAATTTAGAACTTATATTGGCTAGGGGCTACTAGCTAAAGTATAGGGCGCTACCTCATACCAGTCCTATCTGGTATTCTAATATTTGAGTCATTTTACTTAGAGTCATCTACCCATAAAATTTTCCTTGAAAACCTGTTCTCTCAAATTGATTTAAACCTTTAAATCATACTTTAAACAAGGAAAATATACTCTATGCTTTACTCAAATCACCTTGCCATGTTATATATATACTTTACATCAAACTTTGTTGATTAAAATATTTAAACCTTTGAAAGTACCCCTTTCGAAACCAAATAAGTACTTTGCTTTATAGCCTTAGGCCGAAAGGCTAAAACATACCTTTCGAAACAATTCTTAATAAACCTTTTGAAAACATTGAGAAACCTTTCTTTCTAAAGCTTTAAAACCTTAGACATCCTCTTATCAAAACATTATAAACATTGCCTTTAATTTCGAAACCATTGGAACCTTCCATTTAAAACCTTTCGAAACCATTGGGGAACCACCCCTTCGAAACCTTTATCTTAAACCTTTTGAAAGCACTAAATCCTTTTCATAAAATCGAACCTTTCAAAAACATTTGGGTTCAAGTAAAACGTGTGGTATAACCTTTCGAAACCATTAAAAACTATTCCTTTAAAACCTTCTGGGTTTAACTTTCAATAGAACAAAAGGGTCATAAAACAATTAAGTCGGAAGCACTCTTCCAAAAGCTATTTCCTAAGTAAAGAAGTGATGGTGTCGAAACCAAACCTTCGAAAGCATTAGAGAAGTGGCTAAGTTTTTTAAAAAACAAAGTAACCCTTTCGAAACAATTTGCTTTGAAAGGTGGAAAGCGACAGCAAGGGGTTTTGACCCCTCCGAAAGCATTTACTTAAAAAAAAAGGTGTAATCTCTTTCGAAACCATTTCTTTAAAACAATTTGACCCCGTCGAAAGCTAACCAAGTCGAAAGCATTTCTTCCGAAAGCAAAGCAGGCGAATTTTCATTCAAAATCAAAGTAAGGCTTCGACCCCTTCGGAACCCCTTGTTTCAACCCAGTACCTTTTGCCTATGTCCAATTCACTACGTACCAAGTCTTTGATACCCTGTGCTTTGGTTTCAATGGAGATGGAAGCGGAAGTAAGGTGTCAAAGGCTAGGTGCCGAAAGTGGCGAACATGTAAAAAGCATGTATAAACTGATTTTTAAGTTTTTAAAGCAATTCTTTTCAACTAACCTGCAAACATGATTGGTTGCTAATTTATTTTCTAAAAGTACTGCCGAAATTTCTGAAATAAAAAAATTAAATTATTTACAAAATGCCCCTTCTCCTTTTATAAATATATAAAACATTTAAGTCTCATACCTTAAATAGTTTTATATACTTATTAAAACACTTAGGAAAAATCTATAAAAATTCTCATAAATCATTTTTAATATTTTTTAGAACATATATTAATTTTTAACCCAAAACATTCATATATTAGCCGTAATTAATTTTAAACCTAAATAACCATTTTCTTCACTAAAAAATTAATATTAAATCCACATTAATTCATAAAATTATGAAAATTGAAACCCATCTCTAAAATATTATTTCTGACCTTATTCTAAAATTGCAAGGCATTTGGATGTCATTTAATATGGTTTTCACATTAAAACATATCATAAATTTCATATGAATTAGCATAAATCATCAACAAACATATATATCCATTTTAACAATAAAAAACATGGCAAAACCATTCAAAATGGTTCGAATTTAATCTAGAATCGAAAATAATAAAAAACATGAGATGTAGTCATTATTCACCTCAGCTTTGTGATTATGGAGTTGCAATTTGAGAATGGTTTTGAATTGATTAAGTTTCCTTCCTTTGATTGCTTTATCTTCTTCTTGTTCTTCCTTAATGGTGGCCGGCCTCTTATGTTTTGATTTGTGAAAATGAACGTGTGAAATGAATGGGCATGAAGGGTTTAGGGTATTAGAACATGTTTTATTCCTACTTTGTCCCTTAACTATTTGCCTTACCTATTTTATTTTAGTTCTCCTTTAGTTCATTTGTTATATGACATGGCTACCTTTCTATTAACACAAGTCTCAATCCCCTAATCATCATATTATTTTATTTAATTTAACTAATTATATATCCTAAATAATGTTAATCAAAATTAGGGTTGTTACAGGTCGACCGCTAGGGGTCGACCGATTGGGTCTTAGAGGTCGACCACTGCTCTTAATTCGGGAGCGCCAATTTGTTTCCATTGCTCGTTTATTGTATTCCCTAATTAACCTTTAACATTAACTGTTTAACTTAACGGCTACTTAACCCCCAAGTAATCTGACAGTTAATTTTTGAAATACAAACCCTAAATTTAAATACTTATTTGAATTTGAATTCAAACTAAATTAATTTAAATTTGAAAACTTCAAATGCTCATAACTTCTTCGTTTGAGCCCCGTTTTTAGCATATTATATATGGAAACGGATTAAATTTCCACCATGAATGCAACGGAATAACTACATGATCAAATTCCAACTTTTATAAAATTTCCATTTTCAACCCTACCTTATTTAATTCAATTCACTCAATTTGTTTATTGTTGATTTTACAGGGTGTTACACCAATGTTTATTACATTTAAATCCTATTTAAACGCGTACCGATATCGTATATCGATTAGTGTTTATATAACTATTATATGCACACTATTTACTATATTTCAATATACATCAAATAAAATTTTATGATTAACATTTCATAAATATTAATTAATTTATAATAATTATGAATTAATTAAATCGGGTGGTAATATCAGTACTCAACGTTTCGATTGTGTTACTCTTAGGTGTAAATTTGGTAGCGATTAATATCGAACAATTCACATATTAACGTTCACACTTCACTTAGCAGGTGGTGTGACATTATAGCCAAATTTATTGCTTACTTAGTGTCGGTAATATCCAATTTTACTTTATTAAGGGTTACTCGATAGTGATATTTATTTACATCAATTCTCTTCATCAAAACTATATCACTTTGGACTTATGGAATTTGATAATGGTCAAAATTCCAATATTATCCATATTCAGTTCTATTGTCCAAACACAAAGTCCATTGTTCAATGATCACAATTATTATTAAGAGAACTACTCTAGCCAGAGATTTTGACTTTAAGTTGGCTTCACTGGGCCGTAATACTAACCTCGTATAACTGAGGAGACGAATCCTCTCTTGAATGGTGGTTCACTTCCTATACTTCCACTCGATCCAACTATAGTCATTCGATGGATGTCTTATCATAATTCAACTATAATCAAAGTGGAGCTTTCATATTGAAGATCAACAGTATTCTCAAGGCAATAGAACCGCGTAAATTAGTCACATCGATATTTTCTGTTTGACCTTGGTTATATTAACCAACAATAAACTATCAAGTGAGTCATTCTATAGTTACCCAATAACTATCGGTATGTAACTCCTTTATGCCCCTAACAGTCATGACTAATACACTGCCCGACATTTGGAGATTGTTACATACTCTAGTCTCAACGAATGCATCGATATCCAATCTGATACATCTTGACTAGGAATATTTAAAATGATGCATTTATTATATTATGATACAATACTCATGATTATAAATTTTTGTAATTACTATCACAAACACACTATTTATGGATTTTCTACTAAATATTCTTTGACTAAACATTTATTTATTTATAGCATATTATAACAAGTATATAACAGACAAAAAACACCTTTATTACGGAGATAATTGATCACAGAGTTAATAATTTACAATAAATTATATAATTACCCCTAGGACATACCCCTAACTCTATCATACTTAGCATAGTACACTCATATGATGATAGTATAGCATATATTGCATTACGTGCTAACTTGTTGGATGCAAGGACGGATCAGGTATGATTCTTCATACCATGTGTTCCTCTTTACTATATCGAATTTTATAGTATTTTGAGTTTATAAATCGCTTATACCAGACAATTGTCTGACCTGAGGTTATTTTCTTTGCTTCTTATCATCTAGGGTACTCTTAAATGAGTAAATTAGAGATAGGAGGTATGAGATATCACATGGAGATGTGCAAAGGAAAAGCAAGTGGCTAGCACATTCATATATCTATATTTTTAGAGCTATTATCACTATTTCCACTATGCGATGTGTTAACCGGCATCTTGGCCCGGTTACAAAACGACGGTTGAAGAAATTATCATTAGCACTAGACAAGATTCTGATCAAGGAGAGACTGGAGGTGGTAGCAAGTTGTCAGGCCCACAATAAAGCAAAAGCATTCGGCCTGCCTGGCCTGGTGCGCAGATTCACCCACTATGGGCAGAGGCACCTTGTTCCTAAGCCCATGAAGGAAGTCCAACCCATCTTCCTCTATAAATAGAAGGGCAGGGGCACAATGAAATGGATCCTTTTTTGGAGAGAAAACACCGGGGAGACTCTGCCATTTTCAAGACTCATCTTCTCTACTTAACAACTTCACTCAAGCATTTGATTCACGAATTGTATTTGTAATCAACCATAAAGGAAATCAATAAAGTTGAACAAAGTGGACGTAAGCAATTACGCTGAACCACTATAAATTTGGTGTTCTTACTTTCTGCATTTAAATTAGCATTGTCTTCTCTGTTTAATTTACTTTCATCACTTATATCTCTACACAATCTTTCTGAACGAGGTTAGTGACTAATTTTGGTGCTAACACTTTGGTGCTTTCACTGAGAATTGAATTCTCAGCTTGATTGGATCTCATCATCTACTAGTGGATTTCCATATTCGCGAGATAGATCCAGTTGTTTACTAGAAAACTTCCTATTCTACTCAGATTTGAAAGAAATCTAAAGGAAGCTGATAGCCGTAGATTGGATTCACTGATGTACGCAAGATCTGGGGATTGGACGTTGAAGTTTGCACTCAAGTTGAATGAAGGCCGACCCTCCTCTGAAGGCAATTCGGCCGATCACTCCAGAAAAGGCGTATGCCAATCGCCTCAGAAAAAGCATATGCCGAACGCCCCAGAAAAGGCGTATGTCGAACGCCCCAGAAAAGGCGTATGCCGAACGCCCCAGAAAAGGCGTATGCCGAACGCTCCAGAAAAGGGGTAGGCCGAACGCTCTTCCAGGCCGACCATACCTCTAGGCCGAACGCCCTTCCAGGCCGAACATACCTCTAGGCCGAATGCCCTTCCAGGCCGACCATACCTCTAGGCCGAACACCTCTGTAATGCCGAACGGTAGTGTATGCCGAACGACTCGATTGTGCCAAACAAGAATGAATGTCGAGCGCCTGTGTAATGCCGAACGGTATTGTATGCCGAACGACTCGATTGTGCCGAACAAGAATGAATGTCGAGCGCCTGTGTAATGCCGAACGGTATTGTATGCCGAACGACTCGATTGTGCCGAATAGTGTGAATGCCGAACAGTGTGAATGCCGAACAGTGTGGAATGCCGAACACGTGTGGAATGCCGAACAGTGTGGATGTCGAACAGTGTGAATGTCGAACAGTGTGAATGCCGAACAGTGTGGAATGCCGAACAGTGTGGATGCCGGACAGTGTGGAATGCCGAACAATGTGGACGCCGAACAGTGTGAATGCCGAACACGTGTGGAATGCCGAACAGTGTGGATGCCGAACAGTGTGGAATGCCGAACAGTGTGGACGTCGAACAGTGTGAATGCCGAACACGTGTGGAATGCCGAACAGTGTGGATGTCGAACAGTGTGGATGCCGAATAGTGTGGATTGCCGAACAGTGTGAATGCCGAACAGTGTGAATGCCGAACAATCTTGTATGCCGAGCAACTTTGTCATGCCGAACGGCCCTCAATGCCAATCGAAACTTAAGTTACACCGGTCTCTTATATGACCCCTATTTACAAAAAAAATCTTTTTCGGGTACGACCCAAGTTTTCAAAAATGAGGCTAAAATTTTTTTTTTCTGGGGGAAACCCCCCCGAACCCTAGCCACAACGCAGTGCCTCCGGATAGTGAATTCAAAACTCAACTTAATAAAGGAACATTCTATCTACTTCCCTGACATCCCATGATCGACCAGGGCATAGAGGATCTAGCGGCAGCTTATGAATGGCATCAAAGGAACAGACAAGCAACCGCTATTCAAACGGTACTCCCAAAGGTTGGAGAACATAGATGATATGACTCTAGCAAACGCCAAGATGACTCCAAGAACCATTCTTCGCTGACCCAGCACTTCGAATTTAATGACCCCAAGCAAACCAATGCTCTAAGCAATTTATTCCAAATACTAACAAGGGTATCATACTGATCGCGTTTGAGGAAAGTCGACCTCCAGATATATTTTGGCAGCTAGTTAGCTAAAGAGCCTCCTACGACTATGGATCGTTTCTTCTACAAAATGAATCAGAACTAAAGTGAGGAGGAGTGGAGCAGACTAAGAAAAATAACAATGAAGGCCCGTTGGCTAAGGATGTAGATCCCAGTAGCCGAAACAAGACTTCAGAATTCAGCTCATATGCTCTTTGAAAGATTCAATTGACAACCTCTACTTGAAGACTCACGACTCGGAGTGGTACTCAAAACCAACCTCGAGAGAGTACACCAAAGTCTAAAGAAAATCAGGGGAATGTTGTATATTCCCAGATGCTCACTGATCCTAACACGAGCGATTACAAACACCTCCGAGGTGTGATCGAAAAGATGACCTGGAAAGGAAAGCTTCAATAGTATGTACAAGTCCTGCAGAATGGAGGGCAGCGAATATCTGATGCCTATTAATAAAGGGCTATGATTATCAATTGGACGGTTGACGGCCAACATCCCTTTGAAAGGAGCCAGGGGCGGAGTCGAATAGCGAGCACACGATGCTGCTTCACATATCAATGAGATTTACCATAATCTTCTTTGAATTATTTCCATTTCCATCTCTATTTCAATTGTTCTATGAACTACGACTAGCTTGAACTAAACTACTTTCAAAACGATGCAGGTGTCCAAGTACTCAGATTTGGTTGCCAACCAATCTACGCAGACCATGATCGGACGTGTGGAGTTACATCTGGAGAATAATTCTATTGCTCATCATCAACCATATGCCTTTGATTTGGGGCTATGGATTAAATACAATGTACAACATCACAATGCACGGAGAGATGAATTCCATCCTACAAGTGGAATTTATTCGAGTAGAGAGCGGCTGCGATACGACCAGCCACACGCTAAGTGAAACTCGAGCTCGGGGGCAAGCCATCACATCAAGGCTAAAAATGGGTTGATACACGACGATCCTTCGCACAACTCCGTACTCCCAGAGTGCGAGATGGAGTATAAACATCTACTTAACTCCGTACTCCCAGAGTGCAAGACGGAGTATAAATATTGATCAACTCCGTACTCCCAGAGTGCGAGACGGAGTATAAACATTCATCAACTCCGTACTCCCAGAGTGCGAGACGGAGTATAAACATCTACTTAACTCCGTACTCCCAGAGTGCGAGACGGAGTATAAACATTAATCAACTCCGTACTCCCAGAGTGCGAGACGGAGTATAAACATCTACTTAACTCCGTACTGCCAGAGTGTGAGATGGAGTATAAACATTAATCAACTTCGTACTCCCAGAGTGCGAGACGGAGTATAAACATTAATCAACTCCGTACTCCCAGAGTGTGAGACGGAGTATAAACATTCGCTTAACTTCGTACTCCCAGAGTGCGAGACGGAGTATCAACATTAATCAACTCCGTATTTCCAGAGTGCGAGATGGAGTATAAACATCTACTCAACTCCGTACTCCCAGAGTGCGAGACGGAGTATAAACATACATCAACTCCATACTCATCCCCAAAACTGGGGGCAGAACCAAAGCAAAGCATGCTAGTTGAACATTTGTCTAAAAGAAGATTACAACGAAACGATTAAGAGACGACTGTCAAGCAATCAACTGAACGGAAATATTCAGCATGAAAGACTGCGGTTTTTCAAAGCACGTCATGTTTACACAAGACGTCCTTTGGGGGGCAAATGTTATCCCGCCTTTTGGCAAGGCCGTGACACCAAGAACTTGATTAGAAACCAGTGACAGTTCGTCTTGGAGATCGGTTACACAAAGGCTCACTATGGATATCGATGGATTTTGTTCGAGTCTGGATCGAGCCACGATTAACAAGACATAACAATCAAAGCCAGGGAAGCCAATGTTCCAAGTTTCAAGACGATCCGAGTTCGTATGCTCAACTTATGATCGATTCGAACAACCGACCATCCATCCATCAACCTCCACATTTGACTTGGAGACCTAAACTGCTTGGAAAGAATATGGCCCGATCATCCACTCCAATCGAGTCATAGAACAAAGTTCGACAAAATACAAATACCCCTCATGAAGCTCAGTGACGCCGAGATCCGTCAAAAGTGGACGTGATTTGATCATCTACACATCAAATCCTACCCTGAACACGAAAGGTTGTTCGAAAGCCCAACTTGAAGTAGCTATGGTAGACTGCGTACTCGCTAACCATCACTGTCAATATATGGACACGACTGCACCTTGGAACATATGCAACTTACTTTGTCTACTCAACAATCTATTATCCTTATTTTCTAGAAGGAGATACGGAGCAAATTGTAAGAGATTTGGCTATCTAACCCAACATGGATGTGATTCAACCATCTGTCATATACCTCCTTCCTTGACTTGATTGGAAGAGCTATAATCACCAAGCGGACGAGAATCGATCGTCCATTTTTCAAATTTCGTCCCTCATCCTGGGGGGTAGAATCTCATTCCGTGAGCAAACGTGGTTCGATTGTTCATTCGACGACATTAGCCTCGATACAGTAGATGAATACAAATTAAAGAGTGGAAATACGACTGCTCTCGACTTAAACCTCCAAGTCCCCAGAGTGCGGACTGGAGTACTCTAAGTCCCCAGAGCGCGGACTAGAGTATAAACGACTTAAACCTCCAAGTCCCCAGAGTGCGGACTGGAGTACTCTAAGTCCCCAGAGCGCGGACTAGAGTATAAATGACTAAAACCTCCAAGTCCCCGGAGTGCGAACTGGAGTACTCTAAGTCCCCAGAGCGCGGACTAGAGTATAAATGACTAAAACCTCCAAGTCCCCAAAGTGCGGACTGGAGTACTCTAAGTCCACAGAGCGCGGACTAGAGTATAAAGGACTAAAACCTCCAAGTCCCCAGAGTGCGGACTGGAGTACTCTAAGTCCCCAGAGCGCGGACTAGAGTATAAACGACTTAAACCTCCAAGTCCCCAGAGTGCGGACCGGAGTACTCTAAGTTCCCAGAGCGCGGACTAGAGTATAAATGACTAAAACCTCCAAGTCCCCAGAGTGCGGACTGGAGTACTCTAAGTCCCCAGAGTGCGGACTAGAGTATAAACGACTTAAACCTCCAAGTCCCCAGAGTGCGGACTGGAGTACTCTAAGTCCCCAGAGCGCGGACTAGAGTATAAATGACTAAAAACTCCAAGTCCCCAGAGTGCGGACTGGAGTACTCTAAGTCCCCAGAACATGGACTAGAGTATAAACGACTTAACAGATTGCGGACTGGAGTACTCTAAGTCCCCAGAGCACGGACTAGAGTATAAATGACTTAAACCTCCAAGTCCCCAGAGTGCGGACTAGAGTACTCTAACTCCCCAGAGTGCACACTCGAATATAAGCGAATCGGATCTCCAAGTTCCCTGAATATGAACTATGACACAAATGACTTGAATTTGTCAAATCCCTGACATACGTGCTAGAAAGTATTCTAAGTGCTCGAAGCACAGAATGGAAGTTCAACGACTCCGGAAGAGTTTCCGAGTTATATGAAGATGGACTGAGAAGTCTATGTTACTCACAACTGCTTGGATTAAAATCACAATCACAAAGAAAACTGAACAATGAGAGTCTTTTGTAAGACAGAAAAAGGAACTAAACCTTATTCAGAAATGAGTTTCTATTACAACCCCTCCAAAGTTCAGAGTCGACATTCTATCTACAAGGACTAAGGAAATAGATGAAAATAATTACATGACTTAAACTAACCCTCGTTGAACGAGGATAGTAATCACTTCTTGTGCTTCTTCAACTTCTTTCCAGACGGCTCCTCTCCAGAGCATTTACCCTTGGTACTCTTCTTTGATAGAGGGGTAGCAACTGAAGGAGTACGGGGGCCTTCTATGGGCTTGGACCCGCCAGGAAGGATGACCTTCAACGGCTTGTTCAAAGGATCGTCCAAGTCCACAACTCGGGGATCTACTATGACCTTGACCGTCTCCTCCCTCTCTTTCTCGAGCCACTCCTCCATGCTCAATTCGGATGTGTGCTCAGAGGCGCTTGTAATTTCTACTTCATAACCCCCGTCGGTAGGAGAGGAGGTTTCAGACTTGTCTTCGTCAAGCGCTCCGATCACCTGAGCGTCTGGACCAGAAGCCTCCCCTGCGTGAGTGGCTTCACTTGTTTTCTCCCCCACTTCCTTGGCGACATCGCTCCTCGGAGTGGGCTCGGGGTCAGAACGGCCTGCACAAAATCGTGGAAAACAAGAATGCAATACTCCTGCATAAAGAATAACGACTTTCGAAATCTTAAAGAGAACCTTAAAGAGAAGGATTATCTACCAGGTTCGGGCAAACTCTCAGCCATCCGAGAGGTCTCACCCTCTGGAATGGGAGACAGAATGCGGACTAAAGTACTCTAAGTCCCTGTGTGCGGACTAGAGTATAAATGACTCAAAAACCTCTACGTCCCCAGAGTGCGGACTACAGTACTCTCCGTCCCCAGAGCATGGACTAGATTATAGACGACTTCAGAAAAATCCCTAAATCCCAGAAGCGGACCAGATTACTCTAAGTTCCCAGAGTGCGAACTAGAGTATAAACGAGTTGACGAAAATCTCTGCGTCTCGAACTGTGGACTAAAGCGTAAACCGTTCGACAAATCTCTAAGTCCCCGGAGCGTGGACCGAAGCATGAACACAAATTGGGCGTGAGTAAACCGGAGGGAGAATAACACTAAGTCACCAGAATTTAGAGTGGTGTATAAACATCGATAAATAGACGAGTGGATTCCGACCATTTTCTATTCCGCAAACTTCGGCCTGGAATCGACAGGAGGATTATTAACCCGCTGAGGATGGAGTTTGACCATCCAACTAGTAACCTGGCCAAATCAATGCTGGGGGCAGGGGTACAAAACACTAAAAAGCCGAATACGGCAGCTTACTATAGCTCTAGCGTGGCGTTCTTTATAACTTGAAGCAGCGACTGCATGGAGGCCTCAATACAGAACCAATCGAAACGGCATCCAAAGCTACGAGCAACCTACTATATCATACCTCAGACCAAGGGTCAATGCCGATCCGCACCAAGCACATACGAATGTGACTCGGATGTTTTTTTTTGAAAAACTATGACCCCCAGAGTATGGAAAGGAGGGTAAACCACGAATACTTGGTCAAAAATTCTCCAGCACCCTCGTTCGATTCATCAGGAGGAGTATGAAACTGGATGAGCATAACCCGACTGCATTTGTAGCCAACTTTACCCCGAGATCTAATTACAGAGCATGAACCAAAGTGGACGTGGATGGTCATCCACTGTCCAAATTACGCCCTGAAACTTACGTGGCATCGAAGTATTCCTCTTGGAATGAAAAACCACGATAAAATCCAAGATAGGAGAGACCTAGTCTCCTATCGACTTACATGATCCCACGATTCAACGGGAAAGAGAGTAAAGCTAAAGTGGGCATGGCTGGCCTTCCTACTTATCGGTATATGCCCCAGACCTGGGGGCACGAGCGAGAAGCAAGATGAATGTGAACCGACTATTCACCAATCACCTTTATGTCTTTGGAGTTTAGGTGAAAGCATAAACGTAGCTAGGACGAGACTCAACCGTCCATGCAGTACATTTATTAACCCGAGACTGGGAGAAGATGCATGGTCATTCAAAAACTGGCTAAGATAGCTCAGTATTAAAACTTATATATAGTGCTTACAGCTACTCAAGGCAACGACCGAAAGGATGCCTAGAGATAGAATCATTAAATCGATGCCAAAGCTTGTGGGCAACTGACTGTCACTCCAACTCGAAGGGCGAGTGAAGGATCATGAATGCATTGAATAGAAAATGCGTTACTCGAATATACAAGCAAATTCAAACTCATAGCAAGATCCAGCTATGCAGTTGCACGCAACTCGAGGCTGGCCCCTACTCGACATTTCCTTCAACGTGCTTTTAAGCCTGATCTTTGGCCATTTGCAGATAATTAATTAGAGCATTTAGAGCATTCAGAGCCCTTCATTATTTGACTTAACAACTCATGACAAGACTCTAGGATTCGACCAGAATAACCATCAACATTGACCGTCTCAACCATATTTCACATTGAATGTTATACAAAATAGTTACATCTTTACTCAAAGAATCTGGGATGGCACCTGCTAAGCTGATGGTCGACATTACCGCCAGCCATGGCGACCCTTTCCGGGTGCTGAATATCGGATCACAGCTCAGTGCAGTGATGATAAAAGAATTAGTTGGATTTTTCTGAATAAATGATGATATGTTCCCTTGGACCCATTCTGACATGCATATGTGATTTCATTAACTATCGCGAGCCATGCATTGGATATCAACCCGAAGCTACAAAAGCTAGCACAATCCTATTGATTTCATCATGAAAGCTCCACTCTTACTTTTAGGCTCACCCCATCAACGTCTATGCCTACCAGCCGTTGCGACAGGGCATACAATGACCTGAGACGTCTAAAAGACTAGTTAAATAGAATATCGAACTAAGCTAATTCGATATCACTTATTTCCCACGAAGGGCTATCCAAGGACGGAAATTAGCAGACCTCACACCCAAATTCACTACCTCAGATGACTACTCGAAGAGTAGCAGAGAACCAACAATGAGATGGAAAATGTACGCGGATGGAGCATCCAATGATCAGTGTTATGGCATAGGAGTCATGATAATGACTCCTGAGGAACGATCAATCTGCTACGTCCTAAAACTCGATTTACCTGTAACAAACAACGATGCTTAGTATGAAGCCTTGACTGCCAGCCTCAAACTTGCTAGAGGATTTGAAGTGAAAACTTTACATATCTTTTGTTATTCTTGATTGGTAGTGTACAAATTTAAAGAAGTTGATCTTGCTATGGGGCATTGTCTTGCTCCTTATCTCGGCCAAGTCCAAGAGCTGCTAAACGACTTCACATATTACATCATTACACACGTACTCAGCGAACAAAATGAAAAGGTGTCATGGTTGACTCCTATCAAAGACTATCTACAATGAGGAATTCTTACTGAACGGAGGAATGGAAAATGACAGATCCTCCTCAAAGCTTCACGCCAAATCATCTAAGAATAAGTCGTGTGTCAAAAGGAGTCTATCCATCCCCATGCTTCGGCATATCGCCCATGATGATATCTTGAGCAAATTCTATGAAGAAGAATGCGGTAATAACATCAGGGGGAAAACCATGATAAAGAAGATACTCTGCTACAGGTACTACTGGCCAACTATCAACCCAGAAGCGGTTGATCATGCTAGACAATGTGACGAGTGCAAGATGTTTGCAAAAAATCCGGGAACCCCGCCGATGGAAATTATTCAAATGGCTAGTTCATAGCCGTTTGCCACTTGGGGGCACTGAAATCATCTTCTTGTCGATCCTAAAGGTGGTGCGAAATACACCATCATAGCAGTTGATTACGTCACCAAATGGGCAGATGAAGAACTCTTAACCACGACCAAGATGAAGAAAATAATCAACTTCTTTATCCGTAATGTCATCTGTCCTTATGACCTTCCATGATCCATTATAACTGCAAATGGACAGGTTGAAGCTGTGAACAAAATCATAGAGTCTGTACTAAAGAGAGGTTTGGAAAACTCCTCAAGTGGTTGATTGCAACCCTTATTTCACAGAAAATACAAACAAGGAATCGCGATTGAATTGCAATTAAACTAGACGGAGTTGGTGATGACTTATGAGCATATAAAACGCATCCGAGAGCCAATGGCAAGAACATGTACCCGAACGTGCATGTGTACATCCGAAAAAGTTCAACTTCTTGAAATCAACAGAAATTGAATTCTCACTAAGGGTTATTAAGAGAAGACTAGATCATATAGCCGAAGCTTATTAGCTCTGCAGAATCAAACACGGATGGCCACTAATGAACTACAACCCTGGATTTATAATATTGGGAATCAACCGAGCATCACGATGACCAAAGAAGGATACAACACCTTGGGAGGATAAATTGGAGGATAATGACTATTCAAGAAACATGGTGGATTTCTTTCTGAAGACAAGGAATACTCGCTGATTCAAAGCGTGTTGTGTTGCTTCACACGACACACTTTGGGGGGCAAGTGTTAACCGGCATCTTGGCCCGGTTACAAAACGACGGTTGAAGAAATTATCATTAGCACTAGACAAGATTCTGATCAAGGAGAGACTGGAGGTGGTAGCAAGTTGTCAGGCCCACAATAAAGCAAAAGCATTCGGCCTGCCTGGCCTGGTGCGCAGATTCACCCACTATGGGCAGAGGCACCTTGTTCCTAAGCCCATGAAGGAAGTCCAACCCATCTTCCTCTATAAATAGAAGGGCAGGGGCACAATGAAATGGATCCTTTTTTGGAGAGAAAACACCGGGGAGACTCTGCCATTTTCAAGACTCATCTTCTCTACTTAACAACTTCACTCAAGCATTTGATTCACGAATTGTATTTGTAATCAACCATAAAGGAAATCAATAAAGTTGAACAAAGTGGACGTAGGCAATTACGCTGAACCACTATAAATTTGGTGTTCTTACTTTCTGCATTTAAATTAGCATTGTCTTCTCTGTTTAATTTACTTTCATCACTTATATCTCTACACAATCTTTCTGAACGAGGTTAGTGACCAATTTTGGTGCTAACACGATGCTTTGGAGCTATTATAGCACTTGCTTATTGCTATTAAAGACAGATATTTGGAGTTTATTATTTGATGTATAAATTATATTGTTATTTGCTTTGTACAACTTTGATAAACATACTACATTTTGATTATGTTTAATTCATGTAGTTATATATCTATGTGTTTATTATAGTTTGTCCTATGTGCTTTGAAATATATAATAGGGTGTACTTTGGATCACTATTATTTTACCTTGACTGTCACCCTATAATAGCCAAATACAAGCACACAACTTATGGTATTTGGATATCAAAGGTGTAGGGTGATCATCATAGTTTGTATGGATGAAAAACTCACATGGAGTGATAGAGGTAATTTATTTTATGGATGGAGAACTTTTGATTGCATGGAAAGGCTACTACGATGGAGACTTTGATGGATTGCATTAGGATGGGGAGTTCATACTCGTAGAATAATTTTGATGGATCAGTTCAAGAGTGTTTGAGTTGATCTATACAAATGAGTGATGCACACAGATTGAAGTGGCTGGAAAGAAGAAGGATCGATGGATGGAAGGAAGTAGGCAAAAGCCATAGTGGAATTTCACTAAATGGATGAATCGGCCCCATCCATATAAATTGTCCTTGATCCATGCCTAATATATGGGACTTAGCATTTTGAAGCCAGAAGATTAAGGAATCGGTAACAGGCTAAAGGAGTGAAAAATTAGCTAAGTGTATGGATTGGCACCGATCCATCATTTTTTTCAATTTGGTTGGTTTAAGCTAATGCATAAAGAAGATAGCCAATTTTTTCTAAGTACATGGACCAATAGTGGTCCATGCTACAGTAGTGATTTGATGTGGGCTATAATGGAGTGCTAGTAGAGAATCCGGGGATCTTCCAAGCATGCAAGTTCAATATGCCGATGACTTGTGGAGTGGAACGAAGGGGTTCTATTTTTGGTACGTGTTCCAAGGGATTGTCTAAGTAGATCAATTTCTCTGGACTTTATTAAGTTGGTGTAGTTCGTAACCATTTGATTGGACAAGGATTCAAGCATCGATGGAGCCACAATGCTGAGTAGTCGCTGACCTTATGATGTTGGTCATTTGTGTTATCATATATCCAAGTGCACTATGAGTCTGAGAGATGCGTAATTGTTTATCGTTGTTATGGTGGTTTGTATGAGGTGTCATCGAGTCTAATACCCTAACACCATAATTTGAACTTAGATAAAGTAGCACCCATGGTAATGATAGTAGATTAGCATATGATGTTATTACGTGCTAACTTGTTAAATGCAGGAGCCAGTGAGGTATGATTTTCCATACCATGTTTCTCTTATTTATGATATATTAATTTTATATTCATTGTTTAGCTTATAGACCACTCGCAACAAACTTTATTCTGATCCGAAGTTATTTGCATTTCTTCTTATATTCTTGAGTACCCTTAAATGAGTAGATTGAGAGAAAAGCAGATGATAGTGCATGGAGCCATGCAGAGGATGAGCGGGAGGCTTACGCTTACCCATATGTATTATATTATGGAGCTACTTTCACTTATTCTACTGTGTAGTGCTATGGATTAATTAGCACTTTTATGCGTATATAAACAATTTTACATTATGAAGTTTATGATGTACTAAAGAAGTATAAACTCATATATATTCTATGATCTATAATCGGATAAACCTAGGCTGCGCTCCAATGATGTTAGGTTCATTTGATTATGCTATTGTCTTGCCTGTTATATATGTGTGTGTGTGCACGTGCACGCACGCATGTGTGTATATTTGATATTATATTTTATTTATGTGTTATGAGATATATGAAAGGTTTATTGATTGATCGATCATATCATTTAACCCTTGGCAATCTCCCTTCATCTGTTGGCTACCACTTCAGTGCTACTATCTATTCTAAGTATAATAGATATCAGAGGTGAAGGGAGGTCAACATAGAATGCCAGCCTAGGGTTTGTTCTTGTAAAACAAAAAAGGTGCAGTATGGAACCGGAGAGATCTGCCGCATTGAAAGAGGAAGTGGATAAGTTGTTGGCAAACAACTTTATCCGAGAGACATTATACCAAGAATGGATAATTGATCTTGTGATGGTTATGAAGGCCAATGGAAAGTGGAAGACATGTATTAATTATTCAAACCTGAATAAAGCATGCCCGAAGGACCGCTTTCTACTTCTATGAATTGACCAACATGTGGACAGAACCGTCGGATAAGAACTACTATCTTTCATGGATGTGTATTCTGGCTTTAATCAGATTGCAATGCATGTCCCAGATCATAAGCATACAATTTTTATTATAGATTTGGGCATGTATTGCTACAAGGTAATGTCGTTCAATTTGAAGAACACTAGAGTTACTTACCAACGTTTGCATTATTCTCGAAACTAATTGGACAAACAATGGAAGTTTATGTAGATGATATGCTAGTAAAGTCATGGAGATCAACGGACTACACATGTGATTTATCAAAAGATTTCGATGTGATTTGAAGGCATGGGATAAGATAAAACCCACTGAAATGTTCATTTGGAGTCGCATCTGGAAAGTTATTAGGTTTATTGTGAATTCAAGGGGTACTGTAGCTAAACCAGAGAAAATCAAGTTAAAAAGGCAAGTTACGGCTTGTTGATGCCAAAAATGGATCAACACCCAAGATTGAGTTGTAGAGAACCTATGAGACCTAGATTTAACTGATAATGGTTGAAACAAAAGAAAAATAATAGAAACAAAGTAGAGAGACACAAGGTTTTTATAATGGTTCAGCAATCTCTGGCCTACGTCCACTTTATAGTTTTATTGATTGTTGATTTGAGGCAGTTTGTATGAGATTACAGAAGATTAGAGAGAATATAAGTTACTAGTACAAGGGTTTGACAAGTTCTATAGCTTAGAACTGCCAAAGTAGATGCCTAGGTGACTATTGTATGGAGGTGGGAGATGAAGAAGAGGCAGAGCTTCTGCATATGAAGTTAGCAGAAACTGGATCCTTCTATAGTTGCAATTAGGCTAGTATTTATAAGGAAACAGTGGTAATGGGTCAGAAGTCTGCTTGCACTGGAGTCTAGATGAAGGCTCGATGTTGTATAAAAGAAACCAGAGCACCACGACCCAATAAGATATGTCGGTACCATTTATGTAGCTCGGTACCAAGCTATAATTGTTGGTACAAATCCAACTTCAACTCTTTCTCTACACTTCTATTTTATAGTTGATAGGTTACGAGCTATTTACATCGACTTTTGGTTGATTCTAGTAGCTTTCCTCTATCACTTGAGTTGCCCTACTTTCTTGGCTTTCTTCTCACCAACCTTGGAATCGATAATCCAAACTCTGGGAAAACCACTTGACCACTAGTTGAAGAAGTAGTATATGAGAAGTATGGAGTTTGGGAGGCGAAATGGGGAGAAATTATAGGTTGGTACCGACCTACATAGCTTGGTACGGAGCTATGCCACTTGCTCTCATCCCTTTGAATTTTTTTCGAGTTATTTCTATACTCCTTCTAAGTGTGCTCCTAAGTTTCTTGAGTCATTTTGTCTTCGTCTTGGCCTTTTAAGTTCGGTTAAAATCTTCTTCGACCCGATCGCTGCTTTGCTTCAAGACGTGCTTCAGGCCAACTCGGTGCCGAACTACTTTGGGTCGATCCTTGCTTTGCTTCAGGACGCGCTTCAGGTTAGCATGGTACCGACCAACTTCGAGCTGATCCATGCTTTGCTTCAGGGCACACTTTAGGCTAGCTCGGTACCAACCTACTTTGTGTCGATCCTTGCTTTGCTTCAGGACGCGCTTTAGGCTAGCTCGATACCGACCTACTTTGGGTCGATCCTTGCTTTGCTTCAGGACACACTTCAGATCAAAAATGCGACTTTCCAATTTTTCAACTATTTTTTATGTTTCCTTTTTCTTGCCTTTTTATGATGTTTCCCAAGTCCTTGGGTCCTTTCTTCATCATTGGTTCATCCAATTCAATCGTTTAATTCTGTTCGAAGACTGTGGAAAATTTAGCCGTAAAGCTTGCCCCTTAGAGTATGCTTTCGTTGAAAACAAAGTGTGCTTTGGATCGAGACAAGTTCCGCGTTGTTATCTTTTGAGTGATTGCTCAAGCATTGCTTCATAATGTTGCATTTTGTTTGATGAAATTTCCTTTATCCGCTTTGCATAGTTGTCTGTGCATTCTTCATGCTAAGGACTAGATCTATGCTTTGGAGATCAGATCTACTTTCTAGGTGAGCATGCCCTCTCATTTTTGTGTATCGTTATCATTTTTCTTTTATGATGCCCCCGAGAGCTTTTGGCCCTCGCCATTGAGTGAGATTCATCTAATGTTAGAGGAATGATGATTGTTGTGGCGATGATGATGGTGGTGGTGTAGCCGATTGCTTCTTATGGAGATAGTCGAAGTTTGGGTTGCGTTTGACCTATGATGGATCTCAAGATTGTCATAGCTCATGTTCACACTGCTTTGGAGACACATATGACTCTATGTCTTCGACTAACTCCCATCATGCACGACTGTTGTTGTATTGCCACTTGTATTCCAATGAGACGGTTTGCTTCAGGAACGGTCGTGTTGGATGATTCCATCGTGATGCTTTTCCTTTTGCTTCATTTCTCATGTTCCTGGAAAGAAAAGATTCCGGGTTACTCTGGACGGTGACTCCATTATCGATTATTCATCAATAATGGGTAAGTTTCAACATATAATATCATTGCATGGCGCGACTCATTTTCTAGCATGAGCGAGCTATCCATACAGGATGGTCCATTTATCGTACTCAGGACATAGGACTCACACTGCATAGATTAACATTTATCACTTGCCTTGGTCAACACTCAGATTTTGATTGGTCAACAAACATCAACATCCCTTGGACTTTGGGCGTTGGTTATACGGGTTTTAATTTTCAAAATAAAACATACCTGATCGTGTTACCTATCTCTGGGCAACTGCTGATTCCTACAAGTTAGAGTTGGAAACACAATCAGGCACCTGCTTATGTCTTCAGAAACCAATGCATCGACAATTTGATTCTAAAATTGCCTCATGTCATTGCCCATCTTCAGGCGATAGTGTGCTCCTGCCAGTCTCCGGGCAACGACGACTCTCTGGAAATCGGTTTCTCTTTCCGATATTGCTGGGGCCACTACAAGAAAATTACCCTATTGCAACTTCCTATTTACAACTGGCGCCGTATGACAGTTACAATAAATAATCTTTAATAACTGGCATTTCCTGACAGTTGTAATAAATGCTCATTAATAACCGGCATTTTCTGACAGTTGCAATAAACATATTTTCAACAACTACGTTTTCCTGGCAGTCACAATAAACATATTTTTAACAACTGTGTTTTCCTGCCAATTGCAATAAACATATTTTTAACAATTCCCCTTTCCTGCCAGTTGCGATAATCATATTTTTAACAATTGCGTTTTCCTACTACCAGTTGCAATAAATATATTTTTAACAACTATTTTTTTAGCCGGTTGTAATAGAGACTTATATCAACTAATTAATTTTGACTGTTATAAATATTTATGTATAACCATTGTCCTGCTCATAAGTGTTAAGTGATTGTGTAACCATTTTAAATAAAAGTTTTTAATTACAAATAATAATCCGAGTGAAAACAAAGGTTTCCACTTTTATATTTTAATTAATAACAAATAATTAATACTTACTTAATAATTTGTAAATATTAATTTATAATTAATAATCATGAATGACAACTTATATATGTCATTATTTATAATTTATTATAATCAACGATTATAAATAAATAATTTATTATTACTGATTATTATCTATAATTAATATCATTTTTATATTTAATATTTAATTATATTTAATCATTTATTACAGTTACTTATCAATAAATATTAATTTACGCACTCGGCATTATGTTTTTATTGCGAGTAAATGATATCTAAAACTAAAATCATAGACTTATTACACGGTTTTTGGCAGTTTTAATAGAATTCTCTTACAACTATAATTTTACAACTGTCACAAAATGCCAGTGGTAATAAAGGTTTGTTACAACGATTTTTTTCGATAATTGTAATAAACTAATTATCAATAACTCTTTAATTTTGCTAGTTGTAATATATGCCAATTACAACCTTTCTTTTTTGCCAGTTGTAATGGATGCCTATTTTTCACAACTCTTCTTTTTTACCAATTGTAATAGATGCCTATTGCAACCATTCTTTTTTTCAGTTGTAATTGATGCTTATTTTTAACAACTCTTTATTTTTGCCAATTGTAATAGATGTCCAATAACCTTTTCCGTTTAGCCATTGCAATAATTAATTAATAATTTTATTTAAATAACAATACTTAATTATTAAATAACTAATTAATAAATTAATAATAAATAATAATTTCTACTAAATAATCATAATTAATAATTAATTTTAAATAATAAATAATTACTATTCAATAATTAATATAATTATTAAAAAAAATTAATAATTATAATTATTAATAAATAATAAATAATTATAATTATTAAATAAATAATATTTATAATATTTGAATTAATTATTAATAATTAATGATTAATATTAATAATTAATAATTAAGAAATAACAATTAATATTTAGCAATTAATTTTTAATAATTAATAATTAATACTTACAATGTTTTTTAAGAAATATAAATAATAATTAATATCTAATAATTAATTATTAATAATATGGATATTTAATAATAATTAATGTTTAATAATAAGCTTACAAGTTAATAATAATTCATAATTATTTTTAAATAATTAATACTTAACAATTAACAATTAATAAATAGTAGTTATTTTTAAATAATTACTATTAAATATTTAATAATTAAATAACTAATAATTAATAATTACTATTACTATTGTTAATAATTTCTATCAAATATTATTATTAAATAATTTTCACTTAATAATTACTAATAATAATAACTAAATAACTTATAATTAATAATTTCTATTACTATTATTAATAATTTCTATTAAATACTACTACTAAATAATTTTCATTCAATAATTAATATTTATTAATTAATAATTATTATTAAACAATTTCAGTTAAATAATTAATCATTAATATTAAATAATTAATAATTAATAAATAGTAATTAGTTTTTACTAATTAATATTAAATTTTTAATTATCTCAAAAAATATTTAATATTTAATAATTAATAACTATTATTAATATTTAAATAATTAATAATTGGTAATATATACATAATAATTAACTTTCAATAATTAATATTCAATTATAATTAAATTTAATAAGTAATAATTAAGAAGTAATAATTAATTTTAAATAATTAATAATTAATTTTCACTTCTTAATTCTAATTTCTTATTCATTAATTATTATTTAATTATTATAATCGATAATTATATTTAATATTTCAAAAAATTTAAAATTTTGAAATTTGTTAAAATAAATTTAAAGGCATTCTTTCGTAACATTTTTTGATATATACAAGTTTTTTTTTACTCTAAGTAGTAGAAATTTTGGCTTCAATTCAATTTTGTCCCCCCAAATTGAAAACTTTTTTTTCACCATTTTGAAAATTTTGACTCCAATTTAAATTTCCCCCCACCCCCCAAACTGAAACTTTTGCCCCTTATCTCCGAAAATTTTGGCTCCAACCAAACAATATTTCCCTCCATCCACCATTATTTTATACTAAGGCCTTATGCATCCGCACATTCCACTTCCATTTCTATGCCAAGATCCACTTTTTCTTCTCCTACCCATTCCTCTTCCTTTCCTGTGCATCCAAATCCGGATCCAAAATCTCTATCTCAAAGGCGCGGAATAGAAGAAATTCGCTCTTCAAACTTTAGCCACCTTCTAATCTGAGATTAAGAAAATGAACCCATCAAAATCATCCACCACCAAACCTATCAACCACCAGATTATATTGCAACTACTATCATATCAAAATCAACACCTCAAGTAATCACCAAGAAAGGCAGTGTGACTTGAATCGAGCAGTGTTTTCTCAGTGGATACGAAATCGTCTTTGGCAAAGCTTGTTCATCAAAACCCTAGAATAGCTGCAGCAATCAAAGTAGGGAACTCAACAGCAGTATTTGATTAACGCAGCAAGCGAAGCAATCACGCTGATGAGTTCCATAGTCTCGACTCTCAGACGAGAGTATATCTCAAAGGCGATTCGTTTAAAGATCTCTCTCCTACTATAAGTTTGATTTTGTACGATACCTTGTTTTTTATTTATTAATTATTATTATTATTAGTATTATTTGGATTCCAGAGTTGGATCTAGGCATTAGCAAACAAGTTTTTAAACTGATAGTCTAGTTAATCACTTTTGTATACACATAAAAAAATTATATGATAATTAATCCATAGTAAAAAAGGAATCTTCTATGCTCTACTTTTGCATCTTGCCTTCTTAGAAATTCAATGAAGCTAAGAGTGATCTACATAAATTTCTATCAATAATTTCGTATAGTCTTTAATAAAGCATGAGCAAATAGGTATGTTATGATATTGATAAATGAATGTTTTGATAGTAGTTGACAAGCACTTAATGATGGTCGTGATGCTACATTCAGTGAGAGAAATCTCCTTGATTCATGAACGTTGCTTTCTAAGTTATTAGTGTTTAAAGTATTTTCCACAAATGTGAAATATGAGCGTCATTTTAGCTTTTTTTAAGCTGTTGATTTGTAGATTAAGTACTCAAATGTCAAGAGTTGTTATTCAGCTGTGGGCTTTAAGGTAAAGATGGTCACTATTGTAGGTAAAAAGTTGAAGCTTGCAATTTGAGACACGGGTAATATGGTTATTACATAGTATTCTTGAAGTTGCCATGACACTATTTGGGTAGTAATAATGGAAGTTTCACTTGACCCAATAGTTTATGTTCAATGTCTCTCACAGTCAATTTTCTCATGAATTAACCATTGTTAAATTCTGATCATGCTCTTTTTTGTGGTTGCAGCATTATATTGTTAATTAAGTTATATTTACTGATGTTAGGTTAATTTTAATGCACACAATTCTTGTTACATCCATAAACAATTAATTCATATGCACAAGAAGGCACGAATTCACTTGTATTAACAAACACTTATTTTTGTAAGACATGATGCAAGTAACTCCAATTAGCATCCCAAAGGCGGCAGAGTACAGAAGATACAAGCATCTCCTTGAATAACGTCTGATCTGAAGCACGCTGTTGAAGTATCCTTCTCTTGAAGAAATCGTCGTAAGCAACCGTCACATGGATATCTGGAGAGGCAGCGGATTAGACTCCAAGGTAGCAAGCATTTGAATTTTAGAAGGTGGCCCAAAAAGAAAAAAAGAATGGAGGAAATTGTTTTTTCTAAGACACTAGTTTTTGAGGATGTGAAGAGAAGGATATAAGATGGAAAAAGAAAACGAAGTGAAACCTTAACTAAGAAGAGCTTAGCTTTGAGCTTAGATTTTGCAGTTTATACCTTTAGGTTGAAGTTTTGTAGTAGGGAATGTTGTCTTTGAGATTGAATTTTTGTAGTTGCTTTGTTTTTGTAGCTGGAAGAACTATAGGGTTGTAGTGGTTCGAGATTGAATGTACTACAGCGTAATGTTTGATTTGCTTATAGTATATTATTATTTTTAGTGTATTGTTTATACTTATCTATTGTTTATTTTAGTTACAAAATGTGTTTAGATTTTTATAAAATTTTGCATCTTCTCTAACAACGGGTAAAAACAGTTATAGTAGACTTTACCACAATAGGAAAAAACGGTTGCAAACTTTTTTTTACAATAGCAACTATCATTCTTAGTTGTAATATCATAGTTTTCAAATAAATATTATAGTTTTGCAACTGGAATTTACAGTTATAAAAGGATCTATTGCAACTGCTTTTAACAGTTGTAAAAAAATCACTATTGTAACGGTTTTTCGCAACTGTCATAAATGGTTGTAAAATGCAAAATCTTATTACAATTTCGCATATTAAGACTGATGGCTACCAGTTGCGAAAGACTTATTACAACTGGCATTCTCAGTTACAAAATGGATATTTTGTTGTAGTGGGCAGTGTAGGTATTCAAAAAGCAGAGGATTGATGTGACCATCGATCCGTCGGCTTGGACCTTCCCGATATTGCCGGAGCATTGTTGGTTCTCAGAAAGTAAGGATTGATTTAACCTTCGACCCATCGATTTTGGGCCTTCCCAATGTTGCCCGGGCAGCGCCGGTTCTCCGAAGGTGAAGGGTCGATGTGACCATCGACCTCGCGGTTAAGACCTTCCTGACATTGGTAGTCGTTGGGCAACGTCGATTTTCAAAAGGTGAGAAATCAATGTGACCGTCGACGCAGCGGTTAAGACCTTCCTAACATCGTCAGTCTTGGGACAATGCTAGTTCTTAAAAGGTTGGGGATCGATAGGACCTATCGATCCAGCAGTTTAAACCTTCCCGACATTGCCAGCCTTGGAACAATGCCGGTTCTCAAAAGGTTGGGAATCGATATGACCTATCGATCCGCGATTTAGGCCTTCCCAATGTTGCCAGTCTTGGGTCATGTTTAATGACGTAATTTCTATCGAATTAGAAAACCGTCGATAAATTTTGAATTAAATTTATACCGTAAGCGCACGGCGTACTATCGTAGTACGTGGCGAGTACGGGTCGATCCGCAGGGAATTGTTGATTTTAAATTTCTATTCAATTAAATTAACCAAAGTTAAAAGTGTGATTAGCTAAATACCCCCACACTTATCTTTTTATTCGTCCTCGAATAAAGAAAACCTAAGATAAATCTGTTTTCGTTGGGAGCACGATTGGATTGAGCGTATGCAACAAGCCGTTAAACCTCTAGGTGTCCCCAGGAGGACGAGTGTTGTCTAGTGAGGGTTTTCAGCGGATACTACCCACAAAATCCAAATGCAGGATGATAATGTTTACAAAATGCAAGATTTATTTACAAAGAGATGAATTCGAGTTTTTTTTTTAAAATATTTACAATGAATGATTTACTTTTAATTTGACACAAATAAGTTAAAAGTTTTGGTCATTATCTTGAAAATTACTCGTCAAAATTTCCAACAAAAATCAAGTTATCATAACAAATAGATAATAGTTTAACTTGTTGTTTCAGTTGATAACACAGTGTAACTATGAAATGGATCCTTAGTTGATTATCAAAGTTTATCAAAGTGGTATTTTCATTTCTTTTCAATAACAAGTCAAATCAAACAAGTTAAAATAGTGCTTGGATTTCATTTGCTTACTCTCCCTAATTTTTTCTTTGAAAATTTTATTTATATTTACAATATTTACATATACCTAACTCAGAAAACTGAGCCCAGATATATTACCCATGCACTGCCTTGCGGACTTATGTGAGGAGAAATACAGAGCGTGGCGAGTGAACACACAAGGGTGAACACTTATCGACTGTAGGCGTTATTAACAAAAGAATTTTATATACACACCTAACTCAGATAAACTGAGGCCAGATATACCGATCGTGCACTGCCTTTCGGGCTTACGTGAGAAGGGTACAGAGCATGGCGAGTGAACACACGAGTGTGAACACATGACTCTAGGTGTTTATAAAAAAATATACATATATACAAGAAATATTTTTTTGTATTTTGCATTTTTTTTCTTTTTCTTTTGTATTTTTTTCGAAGAGAGAGTTTTGCCAAATCATCTTAGCACCATTTAACTTAGAAGACAAAAAAAATGTTATATCCTTTACTTTAAATTCACCACTTTTTTAAACAAAGATTTTCAATTAGGATATTTCATAATTAACACGTATGAACTTTCCTATATACTAGTTAAACCATCGTTATTTGTAATCAAACTTCATTTTTATTTTTGTTAAGACGAATAAATTTTCAAAAATTTCAATTTAATAAAGCAAAACCATATATTTATCCTATAGTGTTTCTTTAAAAATAAATCAAAATGCTTAAAAATATATTTTTTTGTTCTTTTTTTTGGGTTTTGAAAAGAAAATGTAAAATAAACTATGAAAAATCAAAAAGATGATGAGACTCCCCCCACACTTGATTTTGACTGTGTCCCCATAGTCAACCCAAGTGAAATGATAAAAATATGAAAATGAACGGTATTTACACGAGATCAGAAAGTATATCGTCAAAAAGTAAATGAAACGGTCTTCCAAAGACCGATTCATTTGTCTCGTCAAAATTGCGAGACACAGCTTAAGCTTGGAAAACCAAATCGCAAAAGATTTCGAAGTTGAACGTTGATTTGGAAAAACGAATGTCGTTTTATTAAAAATCGCACGAGTTGTTTCCTTTTCGATGATTTTTTGGGTTAATAAAACAATTGATTGAAATTCAAGATTATTTTCACCAAATTGAAAGTTAAGCTCATCATCAACAAATTTTTCAAAATTATTGATTTCAAAATTGAAATGGTGATTCAAATCTTCCCCTTCAGAATTTAACAACTCGTCATCCAAAAGTCCAAAAAATTCGTGTTCATTAAATTCGTCATACTTTGTTGGATTATCAACAACTTCATTGCGTATCTCAAGTTCAACATCCAAAGTTGTTGTATTCAAATTTTCGAAATCGAGAAAAGGAAGATCGAATTTTAAATTTGGCTCCACACCCTCAAAAGAATTGAATTCCAACTCAATTACCGTGTTTTCAACAACTTCATTAAGATTATTATTTTCAATTTCAAAAGTTTTTATTTGAAAATCGTCGATTTGGGTAAAAGATGGATTATCATTTGACTCGTCACACGTTGGGATTTGCTTTTGTTTATCACGTTGTTTCATATATGTTTCCAACAACAAATCCATGTGATTATGGTGAATTTCGTTCATTTGCTCAACAAAGTCAAAATTGTAATTATTAACTTGAAAATTTTCGCTTTGAAGTTGTTAAGGACAAAAGTTTTCAATTGTATCGTGGTCGAGATTATTCCCATTGCCCAAATCATTTAAAAAGTTGTTTCCATTTTCATTTTGACTTTGAAACTCGTTTTGAAGTTTGAAATTGAATTGGCGTGGGTTATACTCGAAGTCATTTGAATTTTGAAGTGAATTCAAATCTTGATTATTTTGAAAATTTGGATTTAGGTTATCTCATAAATATGAATTACACAAATCATTTATACTTTGATTTTGTTGTGTAGAGAGTTCAAGTAAAGATGAAATGCTATTTTCGAGATTCGAGGGTTGGTCATCGTTTTGAAAATTTTGTTGTTCGTAATTCGAATTATTTACACAATAGTTGTTGTTAAAACATCCATATAAATTTGGAGTGAAATCATATGGATTATATTGATTTTCACAACTATTGTAAAATTCATGTAAGTGGGGAAACTTGAACATTTTCAAGAATGTTTTTTTATATAAAGGAAAAATATTTACAGATAGAATTTATTTTTCAAAATGAAAATTTGATTTTTGTTTTGTTTTTGATTTTTCAAATTTTTTTTATTTTTTTTTGAAAGGATTTTATATTTTTTTGGATTTTTCATTTTGAAAATTTTCCAAGGAAAGGAAACGGAATATTTACAATATTTTTTAGTTTTGAATTTTGAATTTTTTTTAAATATGCATGAAGTAATGCAACTAAATGAATACAAGGGTTAATTACAAATGATTTATCCTAAGTTAACCCAAAATTGTATAATCACACTTTGTCTTAAATCAACATGATAGTTCTCAGCCAGGTAACGGGCAGGGGTTATCAGTGCACCATGAATCACCATAGCAATGTAGCCGAAGGTTTAAGTACCTTCAGAGAAACAATTCAGTATGATATTTACGAATCACCGTAATATTTATAACTGATTATTGCTCTACCGTAGCCTAGACATCGAGAAATTAATTTGTTCAAAAAGGACAAATTGTCAATATACAATTGAGCGTTATTGACTTCTAACCGTTATTATTAATCAAAACTCTAGGATGAAATGCAAAGTAGAAATTAAACGTGTATTACCAATGCAACTACGATGCATTTTCTTTTTGTTTTTGAATTTTTTTTATGCAAATGCAAATGCAGGCAATCAACAATGCAACTAAAATAAAAACAAGAGATAAGCGTGCGTATTTTAATTTTTTATAAGCAAGCAATTTATTTTTGGCAGCAATTCTTCTCCTTCTGAAATGATGCTCTGGCAACCTGAAATAATAACAAGAGATATATACACAGTTTCTTCTCTTTTTTTATATATATCAAAGAAGAAATTAAATCAAAAACAAAACAAAACGAGTGAAAATAAAACAAATGAACGCAAAACAAATTAAAAGTTGTCACTTTTTTTTCTTTGTTTCTTTTTATATAGGAAGAAAAATCTAAAACCAAATAAGTCAAAACAAATTAAATTTAAAGCAAATATATATACAACTGAAACCCCTTTTCTTTTCTTTTTTTTTATGATGAAGAGAGACTTAAATAAGCAAAAAAAAATTAAAAAAAATATAATTAAAAACTTACAAAATTCGGTTTAAAACTTTCCTGTGGCCCAACAACAAATTCCAACCCACAAATTAAAGAGGCCCAAACTCGCAAATTTGTTTTGATACAAGACAGTAAGAAAAATTCGATCTTTTATCTCTACAAGTCGTTCAAATTATTAACTTGTTCTTCACAATTCAATTTTCATTTCGTCGCTAAAATCCACTTTCGCAACTTCATTTTCACAGGTACAGGAGAAAAATTTGCAATCAAATTCAATTTATCAAATGGGAGAAGTCCGGGGAGGATCATGGGTGGTTGATTTCAGGTCAAGGAAATTTTGGGATGTCGCGATGTCGAAGTAGGGATGATGTGATTGGTAGCAGGTTGGAGGAGGTTGCGATTTTGGTTTGATGGTGGTGAATCGAAGTGAGGTGATTTGTGAAGATGCGGTTGGATGTTGATGTGGATATTTTGATGTGGCGGTGAGGCTGGAGTTCGACAGGTAGCTCGGGTGTGAGAATTTGGTTGCGTGTTTGCTCGCGTTCGTTGAATTGGAGGTGATTTCGAATTTGGGTTCTGGTCGATTGCAAGCTGTGGATTTTGCAGTTTTTAGTGATGGTCGAGAATTGTTGTATTAGGGCGGTGATGGACTGTGATGGCAGACATGACTTTTGCTTCTAGTGCTGTGATGATTGCTGTGGAGGATTGGGTAGAGATGACGGAGGTTTGTATAGTAGTTATAATGAAGTGGTTTTGCTGGAGACAGTAGAGAGAAGACAGTAGATGTGCGAAAGAGGTATGTATGCAGTTATGAGAAATTGTTTGTTAGAGTGGTGAAACGTGTATTGTTTATCAGTCGACCACTTATGCTGAGCTTGGTAGGGAGAGTTTTTGGCAGTGGCTGCTATGATTTGGTGGTCGATTGCACAGAGGAGATGGCTGTTTGGTGTTATAAGCGGTGAGGAGATGGTATGGAAATATGGTTGAGTGGATTTGAGTATTGAACTGTTGAGGGTAGAAGTTTTATGGTATGGTCAGTGTATGGCAGTTTGAATGGGAGGTGATAGTAGGTGATGTGAACAGGGGATGTTGATTGTAGTGATGGATGGTGGAGCAGTTGGTATGATGATCGAGGAATGCAAGAATTGTAGTGGTTGCAGCAATGTTTGAATGTGGTAAGTTTGTTTCAGGTGGTCAGTTTGCTGGAAATGATGTGGTCAGAAATGGTCGGTGAGGAGTTGTGGGATTTTGATTGACTAGTTATGGGAAGAGAAGGTGATGATAAAGTGAAGTTCTGTTGTGGTGGAGGAATGCAGAAGGAAGGGAGGAAGGCTATGCTGTGATGATGTAAATGGATGAGTGTGATGAAGTCAGGAGTGTGGAAGAATGGTGAACTAGGAAGAATTGTTGCAGTTGATTTTGTGGTTGTATGATGATGAATGTTGTCGATGGTCAGAGATGTTATGGAGATGTCAGGTGGTTGACTGTGTGATATGGCTGCATATTGGTTGTGTGGATGTTTTGCTATAGTGAGTGTCAAGGAGCAATGTTTTTTGATGCAGCAGTATTAGTTTGATGAGGTTGTGGTAGAAGGCTGATGGTTGATGATTGCAATGTAAAACATTAACAAAGAAGTAGGGAGTGATATGAATGGCCAGGGTGCAGGGTGGTTTGATGTTGTTGTGAATAATGGTGCAACAGCAAGGAGAAAATGAAGGGGATTGTTGTTGACAGGAGTAGTGCTGTTGTAGAGAGGATAGTGCACAGTAGCAGTTTGAACAGTTTGTGATGTAGAATTGTAAATGCAAAACTGTAGATTGTCAAAGAAAAAGAAAAAAAATGAAATGCAATATTGTAAATAAAAAGGAATTAAAATATTTTTGATTTTGTTGTGAAATTGTGCATGCTGTGTATTTTTTTTGGGGGTTTTGAAAAGAAAATGTAAAATAAACTATGAAAAATCAAAAAGATGATGAGACTCCCCCCCACACTTGATTTTGACTGTGTCCCCACAGTCAACCCAAGTGAAAGGATAAAAATATGAAAATGAACAGTATTTACACAAGATTAGAAAGTATATCGTCAAAAAGTAAATGAAACGGTCTTCCAAAGACCGATTCATTTGTCTCGTTAAAATTGCGAGACACGGCTTAAGCTCGGAAAACCAAATCGCAAAAGATTTCAAAGTTGAACGTTGATTTGGAAAAACGAATGTCGTTTTATCAAAAATCGTACGAGTTGTTTCCTTTTCGATGATTTTTGGGGTTAATAAAACAATTGATTGAAATTCAAGATTATTTTCACCAAATTGAAAGTTAAGCTCATCATCAACAAATTTTTCAAAATTATTGATTTCAAAATTGAAATGGTGATTCAAATCTTCCCCTTCAGAATTTAACAAATCGTCATCCAAAAGTCCAAAAAATCCGTGTTCATTAAATTCGTCTTCCTTTATTGGATTATCAACAACTTCATTGCGTATCTCAAGTTCAAAATCCAAAGTTGTTGTATTCAAATTTTCGAAATCGAGAAAAGGAAGATCGAATTTTAAATTTGGTTCCACACCCTCAAAAGAATTGAATTCCAACTCAATTACCGTGTTTTCAACAACTTCATTAAGATTATTATTTTCAATTTCAAAAGTTGTTATTTGAAAATCGTCGATTTGAGTAAAACATGGATTATCATTTGACTCGTCACACGTTGGGATTTGCTTTTGTTTATCACGTTGTTTCATATATGTTTCCGACAACAAATCCATGAGATTATTGTGAATTTCGTTCATTTGCTCAACAAAGTCAAATTTGTAATTATTAACTTGAAAATTTTCACTTTGAAGTTGTTGAGGACAAAAGTTTTCAATTGTATCGTGGTCGAGATTATTCCCATTGCCCAAATCATTTAAAAAGTTGTTTCCATTTTCATTTTGACTTTGAAATTGAATTGGCGTGGGTTATACTCGAAGTCATTTGAATTTTGAAGTGAATTCAAATCTTGATTATTTTGAAAATTTGGATTTGGGTTATCGCATAAATATGAATTACACAAATCATTTATACTTTGATTTTGTTGTGTATAAAGTTTAAGTAAAGATGAAATGCTATTTTCGAGATTCGAGGGTTGGTCATCATTTTGAAAATTTTGTTGTTCGTAATTCGAATTATTTACACAATAGTTGTTGTTAAAATATCCATATGAATTCGGAGTGAAATCATATGGATTATATTGATTTTCACAACTATTGTAAAATTCATGTAAGTGGGGAAACTTGAATATTTTCAAGAATGTTTTTTTTATATAAAGGAAAAATATTTGCAGATAGAATTTATTTTTCAAAATGGAAAATTGATTTTTGTTTTGTTTTTTATTTTTCAAATTTTTGTATTTTTTTTGAAAGGATTTATATTTTTTTGTATTTTTGGTTTTGAAAATTTTCCAAGGAAAGGAAACGGAATATTTACAATTTTTTTTAGTTTTGAATTTTGATTTTTTTTTAAATATGCATGAACTAAGGCAACTAAATGAATGCAAGGGTTAATTACAAATGATTTATCCTAACTTAACCCAAAATTGTATAATCACACTTTGTCTTAAATCAACATGATAGTTCTCAGCCAGGTAACGGGCAGGGGTTATCGATGCACCATGAATCACCATAGCAATGTAGCCGAAGGTTTAAGTACCTTTAGAAAAACAATTCAGTATAATATTTACGAACCACCGTAATATTTATAACTGATTATTGCTCTGCCGTAGCCTAGACACCGAGAAATTAAATTGTTCAAAGAGGACAAATTGTCAATATACAATTAAGCGTTATTGACTTCTAACCGTTATTATTAATCAAAACTATAGGATGAAATGCAAAGTAGAAATTAAATGTGTATTAATAATGAAACTACGATGTATTTTCTTTTTATGTTTGAATTTTTTTTATGCAGGCAATCAACAATGCAACTAAAATAAAAACAAGAGATAAGGGTGCGAATTTTAATTGTTTATAAGCAAGCAATTTATTTTTGGCAGCAATTCTTCTCCTTTTGAAATGATGCTTTGGCAACCTGAAATAATAACAAGAGATAAATACACAGTTTCTACTCTTTTTTTATATATATCAAAGAAGAAATTAAATAAAAAAGAAAACAAAACGAGTGAAAATAAAACAAATGAACACAAAACAAAATAAAAGTTGTCCCTTTTTTTTCTTTGTTTCTTTTTATAAAGGAAGAAAAAACTAAAACTAAATATGTCAAAACAAATTAAATTTAAAGCAAATATATATACAACTGAAACCCCTTTTCTTTTCTTTTTTTGTGATGAAGAGAGAATTAAATAAGCAATATATATATATATAATTAAAAACTTACAAATTCGGTTTAAAACTTTCCTGTGGCCCAAAAATAAATTCCAACCCACAAATTAAAGAGGCCCAAACCCGCAATTTTGTTCTGATACAAGATAGTAAGAAAAATTCGATCTTTTATCTCTACAAGTCGTTCAAATTATTAACTTGTTCTTCACAATTCAATTTTCATTTCGCCACTGAAATCCACTTTCACGACTTCGTTTTCACAGGTATAAGAGAAAAATTTGCAGTCAAATTCAATTTATCAAATGGAAGAAGTCTGGGGAGGATCGTAGGTGGTTGATTTCAGGTCGAGGAAATTTTGGGATGTCGCGATGTCGAAGTAGGGATGATGCGATTGGTAGCAGGTTGGAGGAGGTCGCGATTTTGGTTTGATGGTGGTGAATCGAAGTGAGGCGATTTGTGAAGATGCGGTTGGATGTTGATGTGGAGATTTTGATGTGGCGGTGAGGCTGGAGTTCGATAGGTAGCTCGGGTGTGAGAATTTGGTTGCGTGTTTGCTCACGTTCGTTGAATTGGAGGTGCTTTCGAATATGGGTTCTGGTCGATTGCAAGCTGTGGATTTTGCAGTTTTTAGTGATGGTCGGGAATTGTTGTATTGGGGCAGTGATGGACTGTGATGGCAGACATGACTTTTGCTTCCAGTGTTGTGATGATTGGTGTGGAGAAATTGTTAGAGATGACAGAGGTTTGTATAGTAGTTGTAATGAAGTGGTTTTGCTGGAGACAGTAGAGAGAAGACAGTAGATGTGCGACAGAGGTATGTATGCAGCTATGAGCAATTTTTGTTAGAGTGGTGAAACATGTATTATTTGTCAGTCGACCACTTATGTTGAGCATGGTAGGGAGAGTTTTTGGCAGCGGCTGCTATGATTTGGTGGTCGATTGCACAGAGGAGATGGCTGTTTGATGTTATAAGCGTTGAGGAAATGGTATGGAAATATGGTTGAGTGGATTTGAGTGTTGAACTGTTGAGGGTTGAAGTTGTACGTTATGGTCAGTGTATGGCAGTTTGAATGGGAGGTGACAGTAGGTGATGTGAACAGGGGATGTTGATTGCAGTGATGGATGGTGGAGTAGTTAGTATGATGATCGAGGAATGCAAGAATTGTAGTGGTTGCAGCAATGTTTGAATGAGGTAGGTCTATTTCAGGTGGTCAGTTTGCTGGAAATGATGTGGTCAGTGAGGAGTTGCGGGATGTTGATTGACTGGTTATGGGAAGAGAAGGCGATGATAAAGTGAAGTTCTGCTGTGGTGGAGGAATGCAGAAGGAAGGGAGGAAGGCTATGCTGTGATGATGTAAATGGATGAGTGTGATGAAGTCAGGAGTGTGGAAGAATGGTGAACCAGGAAGAATTGTTGTAGTTGATTTTGTGGTTGTATGATGATGAATTTGTCGATGGTCAGAGTTGTTATGGAGATGTCAGGTGGTTGACTGTGTGATATGGCTGCATATTGGTTGTGTGGATGTTTTGCTGTAGTGAGTGTTAAGGAGCAATGTTTGTTGATGCAGCAGTATTAGTTTGATGAGGTTGTGGTAGAAGGCTGATGGTTGATGATTGCAATGTAAAACATTGACAGAGAAGTAGGGAGTGATATGAATGGCCAGGGTGCATGGGGGTTTGATGTTGTTGTGAATGATGGTGCAACAACAAAGAGAAATTGAAGGGGATTGTTGTTGACAGGAGAAGTGCTGTTGTAGAGAGGAGAGTGCACAGTAGCAGTTTGAATAGTTTGTGATGTAGAATTGTAAATGTAAAACTGTAGATTGTCGAAGAAAAAGAAAAAAAATGAAATGCAATATTGTAAATAAAAAGGAATTAAAATATTTTTGATTTTTTTGTCAAATTGTGTATGCTGTGTATATTTTTTTTATAGAAATGTAAATGCAAGAAAAATGGAAAAGGAAACTAAAACAACAAGCACACAAATAAATGCACACATAAATCAAACATACACACAATTTTTTTTTAAATGCACTCACACAAAACAAACACACATAAAAATCAAAGAAAATAATTCGAAGAATAGAAAATTAAATCAAAACAAATCTCCGGCAACGGCGCCAAAAACTTGTTTAACGACGTAATTTCTATCGAATTAGAAAACCGTCGATAAATTTTGAATTAAATTTATACCGCAAGCGCATGGCGTACTATCGTAGTACGTGGCGAGTACGGGTCGATCCGTATGGAATTATTGATTTTAAATTTCTATTCAATCAAATTAACCAAAGTTGAAAGTGTGATTAGCTAAAAATGTAAAAAAAAAATGAGCAAAAGAAAATTGATAAAAATATGAGAGTTTGAGGGCAATTTAGAGATAATTCCACTCTCTAGATCACATAAATCAACAAAATGAAGTTATGATCTCTCTTTTCTTGTCATTAGTGTAATTAGTTGATGTGCTTATCATAAGTATGGTATATTTGTGCTATTAATTAGCACAATATAAACCATCAAACTATAACACATCCACTAATACACATTTAACTCTCATGAAATATGACAACAAAGTTGAAAGCAAAATCTATTTTAAGCATGGCATATTAACTATTGTTTAGAAATATAGGCCATCAAATTTTAATTTCAACAATCACTTCATTACCATCATCATATGTAGATGAAGAGGTAATTATTGTTTGTGATTGTTTAAGCATAGCCTATTTGGTGTCAACAATATAGGCTATCAAATTCACATCAAAAACAACAAGTTAAACCACTTCATATTAAGCACAAAAGGAGAGCATAAACATCAAAATGTTGCATCTACATACTAGAGAGCTTCATTACCCCTAAATTGAAGGGATTAAGCTCTCATATTTGTTATCAAATCAACAAATGTAGAAAACAACATGAAGCAAACAAGAGGAAAAGGAGAGCAAAATGAAAGAAGAACCATTCTACTTGCATAAAATAAAAGAGATCTACACTATTACTGTGATAACCTAGATTTTGTGAGCAGATTCATGATTTAATTTAGTTTATATTTGTTTAAAAATTGCATTGAAAAGATAGGAATAGGAAACTGATTTGCAGATATATGGTTTAAAGCATGTATATGTGCACAAGATAGTGCACATACATGCACACAGTTTCTGCATAATAAAATAGGCAGAAATCAATATATAAATTAAAATAACCAATTTAGAAATACATATGCATGAAGATAGGATTTTGTCTTTAAATAAATCTGGCACAAGGAAAATAAAAGCTAGGTAGAAATAAACTTAAAATTATTTAAAGAAAGAAAATAAAACGACTTAGGCAAAAATTAGGCATACATATGTTATACATAGACACAGGCAAGCATTGCTAGTGGAAAAAAAAAGAGAGAAAAACAAAGCTTGCATGGAAATGGTATGAACCCTTAAATAGACACTTCATCACTTCCAGCAATTCTTTTGCTTAGGACAAAATTAAAGTCATGCATATAACATGACCCGGGGAAAGATTAAAAGAATGAGGTTTATTTTCTGAAAAAAAAATAACAAGGACCACATACCCTTTTCTTTTTATGAATCAAGTGTAAGGCAGATCATATTATGGGGTAGAACTGACATTGGGTAATTCCATAAAACCCTAGTAACAACCAGGATTTATATAAAGAGGATTAGTGTAGTGAGATCAAACACATTTGCTCTTCATAACCAAAAGGAAAAATAGAAAAAAATATAAGCCAGAGAAAATAAGGAGCACCGGCCATTAGAGTTAGAGGAAGGCAGAGGATCAAAAGAAAAGCAAGGCTTAGGGGAAAAAGGGAATTAAGTGTGAGTAACCTCACTGAAAACTTTGGCATTAAGTCTTGAATATTGAGGCAACCTATTTGAATTAATAATTCACTGTTGCAAGTTATGTTCATTTTATGATTTGATTTGTTAATGATCTGTTCAAGTGTAAAACCCTTCATAGTGATTTACCCAAAATAAGAGTCATGGATTTCATGTTTAAAATGTTTATCTGTGCTGTGAATTAATTTTGAGATGGAGTGATTTCTTTTTATGGGTTTTTCTTTCATAAAGTTATTTATAAAATCCTAGGATTCATGTGGTAGATATATGGCTGTAAATGGAAAGAAATATGGGGCTGCAACATTGTGTTGTTGCTTATGTCTCATGTTAACTGAAACAAAAGAAAATGTAGAAGTGCAATGTTATACATTTGTTGAGCTTCTATGTTTTATGAACTACCCAAATCAAAATATATACTTATGGTTTAGCCAGATCTTCAAGATTAATAAGGATCTGATTGAACCAGAGGTAAGAGAAGATAACTAGTAAACTACTTATGACCATATGTTTATAACTTGATCCATTGAAACCGATAGGCAAAATAATATGCTAAGATATCACATCTGTTTTCATGATTAAATGTTTGCTTCTGAGAATATGACTTACCAATCTCTGGATGAATACATGCTGGGTGAATTGTTTATTTTTCTCTGATTGAAAAGTGAGATGCAGAGGGGATTAGCACAATTATGAAAAAGGAAATAACACTTAGTAATTTAACTAAGGACTTTGGATCTTAGGGCTACAAAATATAGCTTGGCAAGGTGAACATTGCAAGCTCACACATGGTATGTTTATACCCAGGGGCCTGAGTGTGCTGGGTTAACAGAGAAATGTCCTAGGCAGTGTGTGGTTTAACAAGAGAAAGTAGCTAAAGACCATATGACACTTGATAGTGAACAATAGAAATAGGTTCAGGGGAGGCTTGGGTGAAGTCCCTGATGGCCAGTAAATTTGTAAGAGGGCTTGATGACTGAATTGATGATTGCATTGGTCGGTTTATGATGTTTTATTAGTGAATCTTATGATTGTTTTCTCTGAATTAAATTACTTGGATCATACATAATTTGTTTTGCACTGATATGAAGGCACATTCCTCACAAAAAAAAACATGCACAGGGATGATACTGAGTTTCTTAATTCATTCAAAATATTTGAATATAAATAAAAGTCATATAAAATCATGTTTTCAGGTAGATTACTCATACCAGACATTAGTCTGACCCTTTTGTGTTTATGCACCATTGGGTGTCTCATATTTGTATGAGGCAGTTCATGGTGATTATGCAGGAAAATAGGAATTTCATTGATCAAGCTTTGGATGAGTTAACTGCTTAAGGAATTGGATGCTATTTTTAAAGACTTTGCTGAAGTTAAATTAGATATTCATGTTGAACTATGTTAAGATATTTTGTTTAAGTTGCTTAGAAAAACCAATGTATTGTTATTTACTGTTTTGTAAGTGTTGAACTTATATGTATCAGCTGAAACTATGTGCTTTGTTTTGCAAATGCTTTGCTAAGAAATGAAACTCTAAAACTTTAAGAACAGTTAGTTTAAGTGGTAGAAAAATCTGAGATTACAAGGGTTTAAGGATTGAACATACAATCAAGTGGTTAGCATAGGAAAACTCATGTTTAGGCGATATAAGATCTGACAGAGGAAAAGGTTTGAGTTGCCTTGAAAAGAAAACAAAATAACATGTATTTTGTTATGAAACAGTGCAAACTGAATATGGCTAACATAGCCATTTTATTGAGTCTGGGTTGAGCCAGCACTCAAGAACTTTTAAACTGAATTTTCAGTTATGTTATTTTACAACCCAGATATAGGAAAGACTCAGTCACTTTGGATAACAAGAAGAAATAGAAAATTAAACACTTAAAACTTCCTCTGACACACACATGCACAGGAACATGCACACACATGCACAAGCAAAAGCACTGTTCATACAGTAACAAAATTATGGAAATACAAGTAAAATGCCAAGTCTTTAGACTTGAAACCAATAGTCATGCCATAATCTATGTATATTTAGAAGACCTGGTTTTTGAAACATAGTTGCTATGTAGGGATTATTTCTTTAAAATGATCCCCAAACAGATTTGTTCTTCCAAACTTTTGTACTCTGATTCAAGTAGGAAGTAGCTTATATATCCTCATATATATAAGTTTAAAATGATTTAAGCAAACCAATATTCTTATTGGCATAAAGATCCTGGATAGAAGAAAATTGGAATGAAATATTTTCTTGTTTAAATGGCCACTGTATGTAAAAAAAAAATTTAAGTAGGTCATTTCATTTGGTATCAGAGCTATGTTGTTAAATAACATAGCAAAAATTTTGTATGAACTTGTTTGCATTGGATGTATGGAGGTGTTGACTGCTTTGGATGCTTTGTTTGTTAATGTTTACACTATTAATATCTATTATGACAGAATAAGTGATAGATTAAAATGAATTAATCTATAGAGTATTAGGCAAAACAGACTAACCTAAGTGTTATATCCATAGAGCTATGGTAGGACCCAGACATCAAAATGTAGGAACAAGTGAACCACCCATGGTGAATGTGCAAGAATTCATGAGAACCATAAGGGATGGAGTAGGCAACAGGCAGGAAAATCCACATGAGGAGCTTTCCAAACTACTCAAGACTTTTACCAATCTTGGAGGCAAAACTTTTGATGGCACAGAAGGAGTTATGGGAGTTCAAAATTGGCTTAGAATTTTGGAAAGAATCTTCGCAGACATGCAAGTTGAAGACCAAAGGAAGAGGCAAATTGCATCCAGGCAATTGAGAGGAGCAGCTTTGGATTGGTGGGAGGTTATCATAGCTGGAAGACCTAAAGGAGAAGTGACATGGGATCAATTTAAAGCAATGTTGGAAGGCAGATTTGTCCCTGCATCAGCTAAGGAGTCTTTGCTAGAGGAATTTATCAAATTAAGGCAAGGGACTATGAGTGTCACTGAGTACACTCAGAAGTTTGAATCATTGGCAAATTATGGTGCAGTACTCATCACCACTGAGGAGGGTAATAATGGAAGATATATTCAAGGGCTGAACCCTAGCCTTAGTAGAGCCATGCTACCATACAAGGACAGGACTTTTGATCAAGTTTTGGATTTGACTTTGAGCATTGAACAACATGATAAAGCTAGGGAGAATTTCAGGGCATTCAAGAATAACCAAAACAAAAAGGGAAAGGGTAAATTTCACCCTTATGATAAGAAGAAAACAGACATAGCTTCCACCAAGAAACCAGAAGAAGTCAGGACTGTTGAAATTAAGAAGAAGATTACTTGTTATAACTGTGGCCAAGAGGGGCATATGAAGAATAGATGCACAAATGTTAGGCCTGCATCCTTCAATTGTCACCATTGTGGGAAGGAAGGTCACATAAAGATGAATTGTCCAGATTTTAAGCAAGGAAAATTAGGGGCTTTGGAAGGGAAAGGCAAGGCAGCTGAGGGATCAAGTGTTGAAAAGCATGGTCAAGTTGAAGGTACTTTGCTTATTCACTCAATACCTTTTGCAGTAGTGTATGATACTGGGGCTACACACTCATTGATCTCCCATGATATTGCACAACAATTAAAATTGAATTGTATGATTGTTGATAAGCCACTGCTAATTAAAAGCCCTATAGGTAGTTCATGTGTTCTGGGTATGATATGTATGCAACTAGGATTAAATATAGGAGGACATGTGTTTGAGTCAGACTTATATGTGTTGCAATATCCGGGCATAGGGATTATTTTAGGAGTTGATTGGTTGAGTAGATATAAGGCTATCATAAATATGGAGACATCCACCATATCATTAAAAGTTTCTGATGGACAAAGAATAGTTGTTCTTTGTGAGGCAAACAAGAATAGAAGTATAGCCAACCTTTTTACATTGTCTAATGAAAAACCCATGCCTGCATTAGAAGAAATCCCCATAGTGAATCAATATGTTGATGTGTTTGGTGAAGTGAGAGGAGTTTCAAACCACAGGCCAGTTGAGTTCTCAATTAAAATAATTCCAGGAGCTAGGCCAGTAATTAAAAGACCAACCGAAATGGGGCCTAAGGAGTTGATGGAACTGAAAAAGCAATTGGTTGAACTAGAAGAAAAAGGTTTTATTAGACCCAGCAGCTCATCATGGGGAGCACCAGTAGTCTTTGTTAAGAAACAAGATGGATCCCTTAGGTTATGTATTGACTATAGGGAATTAAATAAAGTCACAGATAAAAATAAATATCCCTTACCAAGAATTGATGATCTCTTTGATCAATTGAGTGGTGCAAAAATATTTTCTAGGCTTGATTTAGCTTCAGGCTTTCATCAGATGAAAGTAGAAGAGGAAAGCATTAAGTATACAGTCTTTAACACAAGATATGGACTTTATGAATTTTTAGTAATGCCATTTGGCTTGACAAATGCTCCTTCCTATTTTGTTGATTTGATGAATAGGATTTTTAGAGAATACTTGGATAAGTTTGTATTGATATTTATTGATGATATACTAATTTATTCTAAGTCAATCAGAGAGCATGAAAATCATTTGCATCTGGTATTTGAGAAATTGAGACAGGAAGACCTAAAAGCCAAATTTTCAAAATGCACTTTTTGGCAAAATGAAGTGAATTTTCTAGGTCATATTATATCAGAAAAAGGAATATCTATGGATCCCAATAAAGTCATTGCAGTGCAAGCTTGGAAAAGGCCTACTAATGTCATTGAGGTCAGATCATTCATGGGAATGGCTGGTTACTATAGAAGGTTTATAAAAGATTTTGCAAAAATTTCAATCCCATTAACCAGATTGACTAGGAAAAATCAAGTGTTCACTTGGACAGAAGAGTGTGAGAAAGCTTTTGGGAAACTAAAGGAAGCACTAGTACAAGCTCCAATCCTTAAAGTGCCTGAAGGAAATGAAAACTTGGTGGTGTATACTGATGCAAGTGGACAAGGGCTTGGGGCAGTATTGATGTAACAACATCAAGTGATAGCTTATGCTTCTAGGCAGTTGAAACCAAGTGAGGTAAGGTATGCTACTCATGACCTTGAATTGGCTGCTATAGTGCATGCTCTTAAGTTATGGAGACACTACTTGTTAGGAGCAAAATTTGAAGTTTATACAGACCATAAATCACTTAAATATTTGTTTTCACAAAAAGAATTAAATATGAGGCAGCAAAGATGGATTGAACTCTTAGCCTCATATGACTTTGAAATATTGTACACACCTGGTAAGGCTAATAAAGTAGCAGATGCCCTAAGTAGACAACATGCTAACATGGCTAGATTGATGGTAAAAGAGTTTAACACTTTATCATTGTTAATTGATTCAGAAATAGAAAGTGATAATATAGAAAACATGAGCCTATGCAGTGAGAATGTAGAAATGGGAAAATTAAGTTTTATTACTCTGGGTCAGAATTGAAGAATAAAGTTGTAAGGCTACAAGACCAAGATCCATTTTTATTTGAAAAGAAAACTCAGATATTAAATGGTGAGGCAGTGGAAGGTTTTCAGTTGAATGATCAAGGCCATTTGAAGATAGGAAAAAGAATATGTGTTCCAGCAATTGATGAGTTGAAGCAAGAAATCTTGGATGCTTACCACAAAAGCAAATACACTATACACCCAGGAAGCACAAGAATGTATCACAACCTCAAGAGGGATTATTGGTGGAGTGGTATGAAGAGAGCAGTGGCAACCTATGTATCTAAATGTATGGTTTGCCAACAGAAGGCTGAATATCAAAAACCCTCAGGGATGCTTCAACCTTTGCAAATACCACAGTGGAAATGGGAAGACATATCAATGGATTTTATTGATGGTTTGCCTAGAACTAGGAGGCGAAATGATAGTATTTGGGTAGTGGTTGATAGTTTAACCAAGTCAGCCCACTTTATACCAGTGAAATCAGAAAGAAATGCAAGTACACTAGCCCAGTTGTTTATTAAGGAAGTAGTCAGACTGCATGGTATACCAAAGACTATAGTAAGTGATAGAGATACCATCTTCACTTTAAAGTTTTGGCAGAGTTTTCACAAGGAAATGGGGACTGATTTATGCTTAAGCACAGCATACCATCCTCAATCTGATGGCCAAACAGAAATTGTGAACAAATTGCTTGAAGACATGTTAAGAGCTTGTGTATTGGATTGGGGAGGAAGTTGGGAGGATCATATCTTTTTAGTTGAATTTGCATACAACAATAGCCATCATAGTAGCATAGGCATGGCACCCTTTGAAGCTCTCTATGGGAGACCATGTTTATCACCCTCAAGTTGGCTTGAATCTGGGGAGAAAGTGATCTTAGGACCAGAAAATGTGAAGGAAACTTCTGAGAAGATAGCTTTGATCAGAAAAAGAATTGCTTCTGCCCAAGATAGGCAAAAGAAATATGCAGATCAAAGAAGAAAGGCAGTACAATATGATGTTGGAGATTATGTATTTATCAAGATATCACCCATGAAAAAGGTTCTAAGGTTTGGGAAACAAGGAAAGTTGATTCCTAGATATATAGGGCCATATAAAATTTTAGAAAGAATAGGAACTGTAGCCTATAAGCTAGAGTTGCCAGAAGAAATGAGAGCAATGCATGATGTTTTTCATGTGTCTCAACTTAGAAGATGGGTTCATGATAAAGAGGCAATCCTAGAATCCTCTAAGAATGTGCAGATTGACCCTAGGATGATCTATGAAAAGGAGCCAGTGGGCATAGTTTCTAGAGAAACCAAGAAATTGAGAAACAAAGAAATTAAATTAGTGAAAGTGCAATGGAGTCTTGACCCAAATGATTGCACATGGGAAGTGGAGGATAAAATTAGAAATGATTATCCACAACTGTTTGATTAAGTGAAAGGTAAATTTATATATATTGATGAATGTTTTGATTGAATATGCATTATGATTTTTTTTATATGCATAGTGTTTAATCAAGTGATTGGCTTGAGAATGGTTTGAGGTCAGAAAATTGATTTTTCTGGAGTAATGATACTTAAGTTAAGTATGAAAGAATTGTGGGACACAATTCCTAAAAGGAGGGGTATATGTGATAACCCTGATTTTGTGAGCAGATTTATGATTTAATTTAGTTTATATTTGTTTAAAAATTGCATTGAAAAGAAAGGAATAGGAAACTGATTTGCATATATATGGTTTAAAGCATGTATATGTGCACAAGATAGTGCACATACATGCACACAGTTTCTGCATAATAAAATAGGCAGAAATCAATATATAAATTAAAATAACCAATTTAGAAATACATATGCATGAAGATAGGATTTTGTCTTTAAATAAATCTGGCACAAGGAAAATAAAAGCTAGGTAGAAATAAACTTAAAATATTTAAAGAAAGAAAATAAAAAGACTTAGGCAAAAATTAGGCATACATATGTTATACATAGACACAGGCAAGCATTGCTAGTGGAAAAAAAAAGAGAAAAACAAAGCTTGCATGGAAATGGTATGAACCCTTAAATAGACACTTCATCCATTTCCAGCAATTCTTTTGCTTAGGACAAAATTAAAGTCATGCATATAACATGACCCAGGGAAAGATTAAAAGAATGAGGTTTATTTTCTAAAAAAAAATAACAAGGACCACATACCCTTTTCTTTTTATGAATCAAGTGTAAGGCAGATCATATTATGGGGTAGAACTGACATTAGGTAATTCCATAAAACCCTAGTGACAGCCAGGATTTATATAAAGAGGCTTAGTGTAGTGAGATCATACACATTTGCTCTTCATAACCAAAAGGAAAAATAGAAGAAAAAAATATAAGCCAGAGAAAATAAAGGGCACCGGCCATTAGAGTTAGAGGAAGGCAGAGGATCAAAAGAAAAGCAAGGCTTAGGGGAAAAAGGGAATTAAGTGTGAGTAACCTCACTGAAAACTTTGGCATTAAGTCCTGAATATTGAGGCAGCCTATTTGAATTAATAATTCACTGTTGCAAGTTATGTTCATTTTATGATTTGATTTGTTAATGATCTGTTCAAGTGTAAAACCCTTCATAGTGATTTACCCAAAATAAGAGTCATGGATTTCATGTTTAAAATGTTTATCTGTGCTGTGAATTAATTTTGAGATGGAGTGATTTCTTTTTATGGGTTTTTCTTTCATAAAGTTATTTATAAAATCCCAGGATTCATGTGGTAGATATATGGCTGTAAATGGAAAGAAATATGGGGCTGCAACATTGTGTTGTTGCTTATGTCTCATGTTAACTGAAACAAAAGAAAATGTAGAAGTGCAATGTTATACATTTGTTGAGCTTCTATGTTTTATGAACTACCCAAATCAAAATATATACTTATGGTTTAGCCAGATCTTCAAGATTAATAAGGATCTGATTGAACCAGAGGTAAGAGAAGATAACTAGTAAACTACTTATGACCGTATGTTTATAACTTGATCCATTGAAACCGATAGGCAAAATAATATGCTAAGAAATCACATCTGTTTTCATGATTAAATGTTTGCTTCTGAGAATATGACTTACCAATCTCTGGATGAATACATGCTGGGTGAATTGTTTATTTTTCTCTGATTGAAAAGTGAGATGCAGAGGGGATTAGCACAATTATGAAAAAGGAAATAACACTTAGTAATTTAACTAAGGACTTTGGATCTTAGGGCTACAAAATATAGCTTGGCAAGGTGAACATTGCAAGCTCACACATGGTATGTTTATACCTAGGGGCCTGAGTGTGCTGGGTTAACAGAGAAATGTCCTAGGCAGTGTGTGGTTTAACAAGAGAAAGTAGCTAAAGACCATATGACACTTGATAGTGAACAATAGAAATAGGTTCAGGGGAGGCTTGGGTGAAGTCCCTGATGGCCAGTAAATTTGTAAGAGGGCTTGATGACTGAATTGATGATTGCATTGGTCGGTTTATGATGTTTTATTAGTGAATCTTATGATTGTTTTCTCTGAATTAAATTACTTGGATCATACATAATTTGTTTTGCACTGATATGAAGGCACATGCCTCACAAAAAAACATGCACAGGGATGATACTGAGTTTCTTAATTCATTCAAAATATTTGAAGATAAATAAAAGTCATATAAAATCATGTTTTCAGGTAGATTACTCATACCAGACATTAGTCTGACCCTTTTGTGTTTATGCACCATTGGGTGTCTCATATTTGTATGAGGCAGTTCATGGTGATTATGCAGGAAAATAGGAATTTCATTGATCAAGCTTTGGATGAGTTAACTGCTTAAGGAATTGGATGCTATTTTTAAAGACTTTGCTGAAGTTAAATTAGATATTCATGTTGAACTATGTTAAGATATTTTGTTTAAGTTGCTTAGAAAAACCAATGTATTGTTATTTACTGTTTTGTAAGTGTTGAACTTATATGTATCAGCTGAAACTATGTGCTTTGTTTTGCAAATGCTTTGCTAAGAAATGAAACTCTAAAACTTTAAGAACAGTTAGTTTAAGTGGTAGAAAAATCTGAGATTACAAGGGTTTAAGGATTGAACATACAATCAAGTGGTTGGCATAGGAAAACTCATGTTTAGGCGATATAAGATCTGACAGAGGAAAAGGTTTGAGTTGCCTTGAAAAGAAAACAAAATAACATGTATTTTGTTATGAAACAGTGCAAACTGAATATGGCTAACATAGCCATTTTATTGAGTCTGGGTTAAGCCAGCACTCAAGAACTTTTAAACTAAATTTTCAGTTATGTTAGTTTACAACCTAGATATAGGAAAGACTCAGTCACTTTGGATAACAAGAAGAAATAGAAAATTAAACACTTAAAACTTCCTTTGACACACACATGCACAGGAACATGCACACACATGCACAAGCAAAAGCACTGTTCATACAGTAACAAAATTATGGAAATACAAGTAAAATGCCAAGTCTTTAGACTTGAAACCAATAGTCATGCCATAATCTATGTATATTTAGAAGACCTGGTTTTTGAAACATAGTTGCTATGTAGGGATTATTTCTTTAAAATGATACCCAAACAGATTTGTTCTTCCAAACTTTTGTACTCTGATTCAAGTAGGAAGTAGCTTATATATCCTCATATATATAAGTTTAAAATGATTTAAGCAAACCAATATTCTTATTGGCATAAAGATCCTGGATAGAAGAAAATTGGAATGAAATATTTTCTTGTTTAAATGGCCACTGTATGTAAAAAAAATTAAGTGGGCCATTTCAATTACATAAGAAGAGAAGAATGTAAATAACATAGAACACTAATTAACATTTCATAAAAAAGGAAATTACATGAAATAGAAATGGCTAAGTAGCCATGAAAAGAAAAGAGAAGCTTTCTTTTATTTCTAAGCTTTAATTAACTAAGAGGAAGAGAGGGTTACATGAAGATATGGGGTATTTATACAAGTGTTAAATCCTAACTCATATTTTTGGGGAATGCCCAAATTTCCTTTGAGGTAGTGTGGCCACCAAGTAATCATTAGCTCCAATAATCACCCACTTAAATGTACATGAAACTTTAATGGCCTTTTAGCATGTGCATTAGCTCTTAACTGAAAATCAAGGTAAGTGGGTGGGGTCCTCCATGTTCATCACTTTGAATTATTTCCTTCTTCATTCCTTTGTATCTTCTTTGTGCATGCATATTCCTTTATGAAACCACTTGTAATTAAGTTTAAATTCCTACAAAATAATATAGAAATTTCCAATTAAATTTTCTCAAATTAATATATGCACAAAAATGACCATTTTGCCCTTGGATGAAGATGAATATGTGACAATTTCAAATAATTTGAATTTTGGTTTAAACAAGTTAAAATACCCAATATGATCATTTATTTAATTTAAATAGATTAAATATGGTGGTAAAAATATGCACATTTACGTGCACATCAGGTCAACGCCAGTTCTCAAAAGGTTAGGGATGGATATGACCCGCCGATCCAGTAATTTAGACCTTCCCAACATTACTTGTCTTGGGACAATGCTGGTTCTTAGAAGGTTGGGGATCGATACAATCCATCGATCCAGCGATTTAGACCTTCCCGATATTGCCAATCTTGGGACAACGTTGGGCCTCAGAAGATTGGAGATCGATACGACCCGTTGGTCCAGTGGTTTAGACCTTATCGATGTTGCCGGTCTTGGGACAATGTCGGTTCTTAGAAGGTTGGGGATCGATGCGACCCGTCGATCCGGTAGTTTAGACCTTCCCAACGTTGCCATTCTTGAGACAACGCCGGTTCTCAAAAGGTTAAGGATCGATACGACCCGTCGATTTGACGGTTAGTGAGTCTACACTCCCCGTCCGTCATTCGAGGGTAGATGAGCATATTCTTGGCTATGTTGTCGGCTGCGCGGCATAGGAGTTTTCTTGCAAGAACATGGTTCTATTAGTTCAAGAAGCCGATTTTATTAATGAGTAGAACAAATAGCAAGTCCTGCCTCTATAATGCCCCCAATGTCCCTAGGAGGCTTATTTGCGAAAGGAAATTAGATAAGGTTGAATGTAACAATATTGTTTAGGTTGCTACTTCATTCCTAGGTGACCAGCTAGCTTAAAGGTTATTTGATAACCAGTCTTTCATCGGCTCGCCTGAGCCCCTATCCACTGGGTCCAGGCAGTTTTCCTTGAGCAGGTAGTTATGGGGTCTTCTAATTTCTCCACAATTCCGCGGTTCCTTAACATACTGTTGGAGCTAGTTTCACCTTATCAGCTCCTCATTTAAAATTTTCAAATGACGGCATTCATTAGTGTTATGCCTACGGATTTCATGGAAGCGACGGTACTTCCCAAAATGTTTATCTTGCTATGTTTCTTCCCTTCTTGACGGCTTCTTATATTGCTTGGTTCCTCGGGCGGCAAGATACATATTCTTCGGTGTGTCATTCAAGGGCGTGTAATCTTCCAATCCGAAGTTCTTTGAACGTTTTGCATTCACGCCGTTCCCGTTACCAGAGTTTTGACTTCTTTTCTTCTGATTACCAGAGTTTCCAACGTTTATTGCGATGTTGCTCTGGATTACTTCCAACGATTGTTCATCACCAACCTTTCTTTTAGCCAATCCTGCTTCTTCCAACCGCAGGAACTGATTTGCCTTTTGCTGAAATTCTTCCATGGTAATGGGTTGCTTCACTTTTAACCATATACTAAAATCCATATCCGGGTGAATGCCCCGGACCAAAGCCATAAATACCAGATCCTCTTTCGGAATGTTAACTTCAGTGACAATAATATTAAATTGATTTAAGAACACCTTCAAATTTTCACTAGGTCCCTAAGACAAGTTAGACAGTGACATCACGTCTTTTGGTCTACCAGCATGGAGTCTAAATTGCTCTATAAACTTCCTAGCTAATTCATCAAATGTCGACATGGACTTCGGTGCGAGCCGGGTAAACCATATCGAAACTACTCCTTCTAAGGAAATCGAAAAGCATCTACAATAAACAATATTTGTAGCTCTAGCTCCATCCATATGCCATTCGTACATGAACAAGTGTTGTTTAGCATCGGTTGTCTTATTATATGGCGGCATAGTCAGGATTGTAAATTTACGAGGATACTCTTCTATCAGAATATTCTCGATGAATGGAGTTCAGCTTGGCGCAGAACCTCAGTATTCATCCTTCTTGCCTCCGCTTTCTTCCACTAACCATTTGACCATGTCAGTGATGTGCACATTGCTGGCACGGTAATATACAGGTCGACCATTAGGTGCTGCACCGAGTGCTTGGCTCCACAAACGATCTCGACTTGCCAGCTGAAGTCTAGGTTCTCCATTCTCCGTGAGAACCACTCCTACAGAGTTCTGTTGGCATCCGGTTGGTCTTGCCATGGCAATTTGAACTCTAGTTTCAGTGTTTGGTCCATTAATGCCAGTATTCAACCCAACATCACCATCATCCAGCTGCATGTTGTCATCAGAGTTAGAAACCAGCAATGCATCTCCCTACTGAGCATCATTAAGTAGGATATTTGGGTCGGTACCAAGTTGTTTTGGCTCGGTACCAAGTTGTTTTCTTATGAGGGAAGCGCTCCTACTTCCTACTGCAACAACTCCTGCAACTCCGGCAGTTACTTCCTTCTGCTTTTGCTTTCCATCTCTCCTATTTAGGCCAGAAACCGAGGAGTTATCTTGTTCTATTGCAGGAGAAGTTTCTATCCCAACTCTCCGGTTAGTTTGGGGTTGAAGATTGAGCAAAGCGTCCATCTTGTCCGTGAGAGTTTTTTGGTTACCCGCCATCTTTTGGCTAAGTTCATAGATCATCTTATCAAACTCTTCTCTGGTTACTACTTTGTGTTGAGCAGAGATCCTAGAATTGTCTGTTGATTCTTTACTTTAGTTTGGTGAACGTTCCCTTCACCACTACCATCCATATCTCATGAGGATCTATTGGATCTCCTTGGTGCCATGACTTTTGTTAGTAATTATTCAAGTTCTTCAAGCATCAGATCTAACTTCTAAATCTATCCAATCCAAAGTAGAGAGCTAGATCTAAGCCTGGATTCAGTTTTCTCGGTGAAAGCACCAAAATGTTGACGCTATAAATGGATCAACACCCAAGAATGAGTTGTAGAGAACCTATGAGACCTTGATCTAGCTTATAACATTTGAAGTAAAAAATACAATAGAATAAAGTAGAGAGACCCAAGGTTTTTATAGTGGTTCAGCAATCTCTGGCCTACGTCTACTTTATAGTTTTATTGATTGTTGATTTAAGGTAGTTTATATGAGATTGTAGATGATTAGAGAGTTATAAGTCACTAGTACAAAGGTTTATAAGTTCTACGACTTAGAACTGCCAGGAGTAGCTACATAGGTGATTATTGTATGGAGGTAGGAAATGAAGAAGGGGCAGAGCTTCTGTATATGGAGTTAGTAGAAATCAGATCCTTTTTTAATTGCAGTTGGGTTAATATTTATAAAGAAACAGAGGTAATGGGTCAAAAGCCTGCTTGCTGGAGCCTAGATGAAGACCTGATGTTGTACAAGAGAAACCAAAGCACCGTGACCCAATAAGATAGGTCAGAACCAATCTATGTAGCTCGGTACCGAGCTATAATTGTTTGTACAAATCCAACTTCAACTCTTGCTCTGCTCTTTATATAGGTACTACTTCTAAGTGTGCTACCAAATTTTTGAGTCATTTCATCTTCGTCTTGGCCTTCTAAGTTCAGTTGAAATCTACTTCGGGTCGATCGATGCTTTGCTTTAAGATGCGCTTCGAGCTAACTTGGTCCTGACTTACTTCGGGCCAATCCTTGCTTTGCTTCAGGCTAGCTTGGTATCGACCTACTTCACGTCGATCCTTGCTTTGCTTTAGGACTCGTTTCAGGCTAGCTCAGTACCGACCTACTTCGGGCCGATCCTTGCTTTGCTTCAAGATGCGCTTCAGGCCAAAATTGTGGCTTTTCAATTTTTCAACTATTTTTTTTATGTTTCATTTTTTTGCCTTTTTATGATGTTCTCCAAGTTATTGGGTCATTTCTTCGTCATTGGTTCGTCCAATCAATTGTTTAAGTTGTTCGAAGACGGTGAAAATTTTGGCCATAACACTACCTCAAGGACTATAAGGGAAAGACAGAGCTTGATTGACAAGGTTGTTGCTTTGTGTACATTCATCTCGAAAGAAATCGACAAATATATACCACTCTTTAGTGCCCTCAAAAAGAAAAAAGGAAGTTCTAATGGATGTAAAAATATGAAGCTACTATTTAGAGAATATTGGAACAACTCTAGAAACCACTAATTCTATAAAGCCTTTGGAAGGGGAAGATGTGCGTGTGTGTGTATAAGTATGTATGTACGTATGTATTTGGCAAATCTACTCACAAATTAAGTGCGGTATTTGAGCATAAGGAAGGAAAATTCCAAAAGGTCGGTATATTATAGTAGTAAAGGGTTCACAAGAATGAAAAAGTATTGCCTAAAACTGAAGAAGCTAGCATATCCTTTACTAATAACATCAAGGTAGTTGTGACCATACTTCCATCTCATCTGATAAGAGTGTTGATGGATCAATCTTTAAGGTAAGTATTGCGTCGCCCTATACTTCGGGATGATTATTGAAATGGGATTTTGATAGGATTCGATATGAAATTTATTATCATCCTAGAAAGCCAATTTGTGGGCAAGATTGGTGGACTTCATTGCTGAATTTACTATTCGGGATGATGAGACGAAAGAGGAGACAGTCAAACTTTCTGAGTTGAAACTATATGTGGATATAGCATTTAATGACCATAATTTTGGAGCGGGAATAGTCTTAGTAACTCCAGAAGGTCGAAGGATATGTTATGTGTCGAAGCTTGAGTTCTGTGCTACAAATTATGAAGAAGATTACGAGGCATTGATTCCTAGACTTAAAATAGAAAAAGAGTCCAGAGTGAGGATACTGCACATATTTAACGACTCTCAAATGGTGGTTTTCCAGGTGAAGAAGGAATTTCATGTTAAGGATGCATGACTCGTCCCTTACATGTTGAAGATTTTGGAACAACTAAGCAAGATCAAGAACTACATGATAACGCACATCCTAAAAAAGAAAATTCAAATGCAGACCCATCATCAAGCCATATAGCTCTAGAGATGCACAACTGTTAGGGATCATCCCACTAGATATGTTGAAGCCTCCAAGCATTGTGGAAATGGATATTGATTACATCTTGGTGGTCGAAGGGAAGATTCATGGATGACTCCATTTAAGGGATATCTTGTAAAGGGAACTCATCTGAAGAGTAGAATGGAGAAACGCAGAATCTTGCATAAATATCATGTTAAACTATGTAAGAAGGAGTATTATTTCATAAGGGATTCTTAACCTCCTTGCTAAGGTGTGTCAATAAGGATAATGCAAAGGAAATCCCTAAGGATTTACATCAAGGAAGTTGTGGAGATCACACTGGGGGTAGAATTTCGAGAAAAGGTACTTCGATATGAATCTTTTGCCAAATTGTAAATTGGGATGTAGCTGAATATTCACGAAAATGTGACTAGTGATAGAGATTTGTGATGGTATCTAGAGCCTAATCCAACGAGGCCTATACAAATGATTAGTTCGTGGCCATTTGTGATTTGGGGAATCAACATAATTATAGTTCTACAGATGGCCCGAGGAGTAGCAAATTACCCAATCGTAGCAGTGGACGATTCCAACAAAATAGGTTGAGGCAAAGCCACACTCCATATTCACTTAGGAAAAAAGTGATTAAATTTGTAGCCAAGGCCATTTTTTGTAGATTCGAAGTAACGCTGAAGATTACAATCGATAGTGGAACTCAATTTAAAAGTGCGGAGTTCTGCATATTCTATGCTCAATATCGTATTGAGAAGAGTTCCTCAACGGTGGCGCATCCAAAGGCGAGTGGACATATGAAGGCAGTGAACAAGATCATCAAATTCATTATTAAGAAGTAATTTAAAGAAGCGAAGGGTAATTGGGTTGATGAGTTACCACTAGCTTTGTGGGCTTATCGGACGATCCAAAATTTGCAGTCATACTTACTTAGTTTGCATTTGCTTATGGAGCATAAGCGATGATACCAATTGAAGCAGAAGTCCTCCCTCATCGGTGCATGTACTATGATGCCAAAGTGAACGAGGAGCTATTGCTAGCATCCCTCGACTTAGTGGAGGAAAAGTGAGAAGAGGCAAATTTGAGGGTAGCTACTCACCAAAAAAGAGTGGCGTGGTAGTTCAAAGCCAAGGTCTGGAACATTACTTTTGAGATAGGTGACCTTGTTTTAAAATGGGTCTTTCCGAGTTTGGGGGAACTAGGCCCGGATTAGGAAGGACCTTATATGATAGGGCTGAAGCACGGAGACAACACTTTAAACCTATCTATAACTGATAGGGACCTAATATCGTAGGCTTGGAATAATGAGAAATTGCGATATTACTATACTTGATTCCTTTATTATTTAGATATTTTCTTTTATTTGGACATTCTATTGATCCAATTCAATGTAATAAAGAGGCATTCGTTATCAGAGCTAGAATAAAGTTAGCTTTTTGAATCAACTGAACTATATTCATTAACTTTAACCTCATATTATAGGATCAGTAGCACAAAAAGCATCATGTGTTTTTTTAAAATGGACGTTTAAGTAACTGAAGATAGGTACTAATGGAATCCTTCGAACCATGTTTAGTTTGATGGAGCATAATCGAACTAGGGGTTGATCGAATAATTTGCCCTACATGCCTGATCTTCGACGAATCCCGTAGATTAGAGACATTGAGGATTGATGCCCAGGAAATGGCATCCATGGATATCCATGTTAGGAGACAAGTGTAGATGTAATTGAATTTATGTAGGTGAAAATAACAGAAATTACATTGGTGTTCCTGTGAACATAAGAGGAAAGCCATATAAATGCAGTCGAGGCATTACAGATTTATTTATGGTTAAACAAGATAAGTTTAACCGATAGTAAATAAAGCTATGTAAAAAGAAAATACTATATAACAACGAAAGTTTATTTTTTTGTATAGAGTTACATCAAAAAAATACGGTACACAGACATCATACATAGGAAGGTATGATATATAAGTAAAACATTACTGCTATTTTAATATACACAAACACATATGTGTAGGACTGTACATAAGTACAGGAAGTAAAAGAGGATAAAGTAAATGACACAAGTTGAACAAAAAGAATTACTTTCATTCACTTCACTTGCCTTTGAGTACAAAAAGTTTGAAGGCCGAACCCACCGATCTCAACGGCTTATATAATGCAAAAAAACAAAAACTGAAAAACTAGGAAATAAGAACTATTTTTTCTACCATTTCTAACCTTCTTCTTCTGCTTCTTCGACATGTTTACTTCTAATGGGGTGTCCTTGGGCAGAGATGGCTCATTAGCGAATATAACATGTTTTTTTATGCTTGAAGGCTTGGGACACCGCGGAGGTAGAATCAAATGCCAAAAGTGAATAGTCAATGGGTTTGGAAGCCAAAGCTTCGGAGGAAGGAAGAAGGTCATCAAACTTTTCAAGCTTTACTTAGATAAAAGTGGTCTTCTAGGCTCCAAAAGTGACAACCACGGGTGGATATGGGTTGGAAATATTGATGGCAATGGCTTCTTCCTCCTCTTCTAAGAATGTAGCGGGATCATTGCCCTACAATAGAGCTTTTATCCTCTCAGCATCATGGTTGGGGCCAGACCTAGCACAAGTCATAATGATCATAGCCTCAGTAGAAATGGCTTCAACTGAGGGCCTTGGAGTATACATCACTGCAGGAAGTGAAACGAGAGTGGGTTGTCCTTAAGCATTTAAAACATAATGATATAAGCAACTGATCGCATCAGGTGTCATCTAGAGTTTTTCAAAGAGTGGGAAGGTAATGGAAATACCTTCAGCTGATTGGCCAAACGACAGAATCTCGAACGGAATCTGCCCTCTTCATGGATGGGAGACATTAACGAGCTTGCAGGGGCATAGAAATCAATTTGAATGTATTATTTGATAGAGGAGGGAGGAATAACCGATGAAGAAGGTGTAAACACAGATACTATGATGGCCTCGGAGTTGGTCGTCGAGATAGGAGGAACAACCACTAAATGTTCTCGAAATGATATAGCAATTGGAATTATAGCTGACTCCTTAGCTAGTAGATTAGCGAAAACTTCAGTAGCATTTTGCGAAGACACCTCCGTGGAATGGATCAACTTGCCCTCCTTTAGGGCATCTAAATCATCATTAATTAAATATTCGTCTAAAACAACGGCTTCATTGAAAAATATACCCTCTCTCTCTTCCACTTCTCTCTCTTCATTATTTGGTCGTGGATTTCCACCAAGACACAAGGATAGGTTGAGTTGACCTACTCGGTAATGGACTCCTTTCCAACTACAGCTTGGTCTAGTTAAGTCTTTAATTTAGCTATGGTGGCTCTAAGATTTTCGTTTTCAGATTCGAGCTCTAGAAAATTTTGTGCCTCAAATTTAGATTTTTCCAATTCAGTTTTGAGCTGGGCTATCTAGGTGCTTGCCATGGCTAGTTGAACATCAGACTAGCGACATAGCTTTTAATTTTTCTATCTCCTTTGCTAGATCACCACTATGGGTGTGGGCTTGCTCAACTTGTTGCCCAATAGCTCTTTCCTCGAGTTGTGAGCACGAATCTTATCTTTGGCTTTTCTCTCTTAACATTGAAGGGTTTATCTTTCTGTTTTAGAGTCTCTTCTGCGGAATCAACTTCTTTCTTTAACATATCAATCAATTTCTGGTCCTTCTCCGTAGCTTTTTCCTTTCAATGAGGAGGAGATTATTCTTAGATTTGATGTCACTGAGATGTCTAGCAACCTTTCTCCAAGCCTTGAATTTGTCAACTAGCACAAGAAAAGTAGAACATGAATTCAATATCTTGTCCATACAAATATCGTCTAGATTATAATCAAATTAAATCCCAGTAAGGTTTAGATCTGGTAAGGTCTAGATCTAGGTACTTCTGTTGCAGGGAAGGTTGAGCTGATGTTGAAGATAAAGAAGCAAAAGAAGTTGCCATATTAGTGGTCTCCTTGCTCGATCATTGTGGATGACCAGTGGATGAAGTGACCATGGGAATCAAGGAGGCCTTTAGCTAGTAAAAGAGACCCAAAGCAGTTGAAGCGTGATTGTCCTTCTGGCTGGGATTAGAGCGGCAGAAGTGGTAGGAACAGAACTCATGATAGAAGCACGAGATAGTCAACCAAAGGCACATTGATGTGCCATGAAGGAGAATGGCTCTTGTGGGAATGTGAGCTCTTAGAGTGGTAGGGAGAAGATAGGTGCCTAGAATGGAAGGAGCTGAAGCCACGAACTAAGTGCAGGCATTCGTGGTATTCTCTATCACACCCCTAACACATAGAATCATATTGGCAATCCATGTCCTCTCTCGCAACGCGAGTCGCTACGATCCTTCATGGAGCAATGGAACTTGCAATGCCTATATGATTTAGAGAGGAGAGCATTGCCTTTCAGTTAAGATCTCTAAAGTAGATGTATTTTCCCATGGTACTTGAAATAACAAATAAACGGAAGTTACTATTGGAAACTAGAAACAGAAGAAAAGTTAACTGCACGTAAGTGTAGTCCCAAATGGTGTGAGTGTGGTGCGATCCTATCCAGCCTATAGATCACGCTCAGTCGGTAAGGACAAGAGAGTTGTTATACCCTCTAATAGAATGAGAGTGACATCGCTCATCCTACCCAGCACCTTATCGATCTCAAGGTTGTCGAAATAAAGATTATGAAGGTCTTGATCGGGGGTTGGGCCTGCTACTTCATCGTCCTTGTTGGTGGGGGTTGCTTTCTTGGTTCGACTAAGGGTCGAACCATGGGCAAGTTTAGGTAGGGCTACCAATGGATATCCAAAAAACCGAAATCCGTCTGCATCCGCATCTGAAAAGTGGATAAATATTTGAGATCCGGAAAAACGGATGCGGATATAAAGACATCCGCATTCGAAAATTATCCGTCCGGTATTTTTTAAGATTAAGTTTAAATTATGTGTATTTTAGTACACTGAAAGATATTTATTTATGGTTTTATTATGTTAGAATTTTATATTATAAGCACTAAATGCATATTAATTGCTTAAAATTATATATTATCATTATATTTGTTTATTTTTAACACTTCTATAACTAGTGGGATTGAAGAATGTTTATGTTAAAACTTAAATTTTCTATTTATATTTCTTTATTTATCGATCGTTGGCGGAAAGGATAATTATCTGATATCCGTTCGTATCCGTAGATGCGGATATCCGATATCTGAAAATGATTTCGGATGCGGATGCGGATATGGCGCTATCCGCATCCGAAAGTATCTGTTGATGGGCCTAAGTTTAGGAAGCCTGCTTCTTAAGTGCTTGAATCAGGGAATAAGAAAAGAACTATCTTTCCTTCCGATATTCTACCTAGTGGGCTCTGCATCTAATTTTTCTTCTTCTTCATATTCACCTTCTTCTTCTTCTTCATATTCTCCTTCTTCTTCTTCGAATTGTATTTCGATGAACCCATCTTCATCGTCGTCATTGATTACTCGACGGTAGACTGAAGCTTAACTAGGATCTGCCTCAGCTTACATAGGAGTGTGTGCCCCAACCCATCAAGCGCCAGGAGTAGCAGGTTCACAGAAGACTCAATGGCCATTGTATAAAAGTTGGAAGTGATGGAGAAACAAGTCAGTGAGTAGATGAGTTGTGCTATGTTCCTCCTCTTGAAAGGCTTCAAGTGTAGCGACCATGCACCTTAGGTCATAACTATCTACTCTCAAAGGAATAGCTACAACGAAATAAAAATGGATTAAGCTATTTGGACGAAGTGAATCCGAATAAGGCAAGATTGAAATGAATAATCTGGACAGTCCTTTCTCTGCAAAGTCAGGACGGCATCAGACAAAGAAGTCTTCATTGAAGTAATTGCGCTTGTTGGGTAAATCGATGATCTCAGAAAGCTTAAAGAAGGTTAAATGAGGGTTAGATGAGTGATGCATGAAATTATATAAACATCTGATATCCGTTAGGCGAGGCTCTTTGCCAAAGTGACAAACAGACGTGTAGAGGTTCAAAAGGACTGCATAAGAGTTTGGGTGAAGTTATGATGGAGTGGTCCTCATTAATTGAAGAACATGGAGAAGAAAGGGCTTGAATGGTGGCACCACCTCAGATAGACACATGTACGGGTAATAGGCAATGTACTGGTGAGAGGATTATAGGCTCTCTCATATGCCAATAGGAGCCTAACTTCATCGAGATGAATGTTATGCCTATTGCAAATGTGTTGGAGTTTGACAGCGGACAAATGAGAAGCGGGAGAGCCAAGGGGTTGTCTACAATCATAGCCCTATTAAGAGAAACATCTGAAGGGATTTTGTTTTGCAGCTCCTCGATTATCTTAAGAGGGATGATGTAAGCCGGAGGTTGGCAAGACATCGAGTACGAGAATACCAGCAATTGTAGCAGAAATGAATGTCGGTGATGAGGTAGAAATCGTCTTGGGCGATGTAAAAGTGGATGTGGCTGCTACAAGTGTGAAGAATCGTAAAGGGTGTTAGGATTCCATAACTTATCTAGAAATCCTGAGTGACGAGCATTGTCAGATAATTTTAATTTTATTTAATTCATATACTAGTGTATACTTGTATTGAGCCTAAGTGTAGCGGATCTATAACATCGAACAAACGTTGACGTTTGTCAACCCATTGAATTTTGTAAATCGATTGAGGGTAGTGTTATCTCCAACATGGTGTGCATATCCATGTGACGTGAAGATATTTGGAGGCACCTTGTGTAGTTTTTGCTGGTAGACGAGCTGCAACACGAGATGGAACTATGTGTCAGACATTACCCATTAATGTAGGAATTACATTAACGACATCAGAAGATCCCAACATGGATTGGAACTCGAACTCTCAACTGGTCAATCTCGGAGAGATGGTGCATTCTTTACAAAATGATGGGTTTTTAGACAACGAATCTGAGTGTTTATAGGATTCATATCTTGGGATATGTCAACGCTCGAGTTCGCTGAAGCATAAATGTAACCCCGTGGAAGTTTGTCTGAAATCTACTCAACCGATACTCCACTTCAACCTTTCCCGGTGCCTTGATCTACCTCTCATCACATCCCTTCAAATCCAACCCCGACCAATGTGAATCGACCAGTGTCGATAGATTGGGTTGGGTGGTGACAGCTTTAGGTGGGGCATCGATCGATGTTGGGGTGGCATGAACCAACGATGGCGATGACTACTTGGAAATATGGATCACGATGATGGAGAAGGCGTTACCTTAGAATGGATTTTGTTGGATTCGATGGAGATCGAAGCCTGGAACTAGAGATTGGTTAGAGCTCTAGTTCGAAGTCATGAAGCTCCAGAGATAGATGAAAGTTTGAATGTATGATTTGGATGGAAGAAAAAAATTCACTAAATGTTTGTCATATAGAAGAGAAGGAGCATGGATTGGCACTGATCTAGACACTTTTTTTAGAAAAGAAAAAAATGGATGAAAATTAAGGAAAATACATATCTACTTAAGCGTGAACCAATGCAAGTCTTTATAATTTTCAATGTCGAATAAAGTTTTTAGGTAGCAAGCTACAACATTTGTACATGCAGGAAAGACGTGACTTAACTACTATTTAGAAACGAAGTATTTGAATTCTCAGCGAAGATTGGACGTTCTATGGAAACAGATTTTGCAACGGAAGTGTCTGTGTAGACTTTGGGGATAAGTGTTCTTCTGATTCAAAGCATGAATTATGTTCACGGAAGCATACTTTGGGGATAAGTGTTCTTCGGTATTTTTCACAAATGTCATTTCGATGGAATTAGACTACGAAGTGATGAAGAAGTAGACTTTGGACTCGAAGATGATCAACTATGAAGAGCAACATGAATATGGGAAAAATTTGGTTAAGTCCACGGACAGATCGTTACCCGATCTATCCAAATGACCATCCCCCCAACTCAAGGACAATAAATCTCTAGCATGATTGAAATAAAAGACAAGTATTTGGGCAAAGGTGATGGATCAACGTCGATCCATCCCAAATATTATTCCCCTCCCCCGAACAAAAAAACTCAAGAGCAATGAACACTACGACGTGTTGAAGCAAAAATACAAGTTTTGTAACAAATCCATAGATCGGTATCGATCCATTCAGCCTTGAGATTCCATCCAAATTTGACCTGATACCTTTCCTATTTTGCTAGATTTGATTGATTGATGAAATCTGTAGTGATCTATGAATCTGAGGCCTACAAACAGCCCAAATCAGCTATAAATAGGAGGCTATCTACAAAGAAAAGGGTTTCGGACTTTGCTTATCAAAAAAAACAAGGTTCAATCCTGTCATTTTTGTACTTCGAGATTGAACTTTGAAATTGTCATTATACTTTTGGTAATAAAGTGGACAGATCAAAAATTTATCGAACCATTATAAAAAGACCGTCTTGCTTCTCTCTTGCTCTTATATTCTATCTTTTTTTCATTTTATTTACACACTTTCATTTTATTTACACACTTGAATCATTATATACAATTCTACAATTTGGAATTATTATCTCATCGAAATTCTATTATATAGGGTTATTAGACAAAATTATTGGCTAATGGATCTTATCAAGTTAGTATGGAAATTTCTTTTTGAATTTGATCTTCTAATTTTATTTTCATTTTTACTATTTGTTCTGAATTATTTTTTCAAAGAGAAGCAACTTATGTGAAGTCTTTTAAATTATGGGATTCCTTTACCCTAATATGTTTACAATCGTATTATACCTAGAAATATCTATTAATCAACCTAAATTCTCGAGAACAAAAACATAGAGATGGAATTCCCTAATGAGGTTGCTAAATTGGTAAAAATATAATAAACAGGAAATGGGCTATGACCGTTAGAAATAAAATATGAAGCATTCAACTCCATTATAAAATATAATGGGTTATGCATCACATATAAAGTGATAGTTTTAAATGAAAAATTAATAGTTATTTCTTTCAATTGGTTTACAGGGATGAAAATATAAACTACCATAACTATCACTTAAAATATGTAATCACTTCTCTCAATGGAAATAGCATGAAAGAAATGATTTAAGTAGAAAAAACTCCAAATTAGATAAGCAAAATATTTGCATCTCTGTTTTCTACACCAAACTATTTTCTATCTGTCTTTAACAATGGGCAACTATTCGCAGAAAGGTCATAGGATTTTACAAGTGTGGTGCAAATGTACAACAATTTTTTTGAAAAGAAATATATCAATTGCAAATAAAATGTATTGGTTGAAAAAGAAGCAATTTTGTAACTAAAAGCCACGAGAAATAGTATGAATTTATATATATATAATAAGAAAAATTAAATTTTATGTTTTTCAATTGTTAGCATGTTTATTGTTTATCATATTTTTTGTTTAAAGTTACAATGATGACAAAGTTTGATTATTCCTAGCAATAAATACAAAATGAACCTAATATTTAGCTAGTTTTGCTTTGTTATGTATGAATATAATGTTTTCGTACTCTTGTATATATATTTTTTGCAGTTCGTGCCTAGATAGATATCCCAAACGCTTAAAGAAATGATCTAATTTATGTATTCATCTCTAGAAAAAAACTATAAATATATTTTGTCACCACTTATCTTGAATTAACATTGGCTGTAATGGTGCATCTAATTGCATTTTAAACAATAACTTCTTGATGTCATTACTTGGGAAAAAAGTACTAAAGAATACTAGCTTTGTGACATACTTGTATCCAAGACCAGCCCTCGAATGTGGGTTGTCCAAAACGTAATCACTTTTGATGTCTTTTATTTCCTTTTATCAACAAGTTTAAGTTGTAATTATACAAGATATTAATTGCTTATAAATTTGATGTGTTTATGGGAGACTTATGCTATAATCAACCAACCTGCAACAAATTTTGTTTTTGCTTTATGTAACAAAACTTTAGCATAATTTTTTAGTCCATAGTTCATCAACTTTTGATTATGGTTGCCTTCTTAGGAGGATTGTCCGATTCGATGGCCTTATCAGGCCCCTGTGGCCGGGCCTGCTTGTATCTTAAATCCATCCTTTTAATTTGTTGAATTTCTGCTTGAAACGCTGACAATTATTTTAGGTAAAAAGCATTCGATACAGTTGGTCGTTCTTTCCAATGGAATTTAAGTATATGCGCAAAACCTGAAATGTTCTGAAATTATGCTACTCGCGCATGTCCCAACAGTAGGCACATGCATTTTCCAGTTTCCACGTTCTGTAATATTTAAACCAACACAGCCACAGATGATATTTACTTTGGGCTGGGCCTGGTGAAAATATGGCTGATCAAAAGCGAGTGAAATGAAGTAGGGATAAATAGCAGCATAATTTTGGAGGTACGTAGAAATGCTCTTAGAAAACGTTGGGCTTTGACTGTGAAGTGATAAAAACCAACCCCCATGGCTTGTTATTCATTGTATTTATTTTGAACAAATTCAAGCATATATATACGGCACCAAATCCACGTAAAGTGCCCATAACATAGCCTCATTGCACTATGATTATTTGTTGTTTTAACCATAAATATTCAAAGTAAAAACTGCAAATTTTGCTAAAAATATTTTTGTGCATGTTTCGTGAAATATGTTTTTGAAAATAATTTTTTTGTATATTAAGTTTGAAAATAAAGATGAACCTACTATCCACGTATAAGAAACTGTCTAACTTAAGAAGAGTATATATACTATATTAACCTTAAAAGATATGCATTTAATCGAATTAACCTACTTAATCGATCTTAACCGAATCTACTTTATTGATAAAAGAAGGTCAAGCAAGGTTAACGGTTAATTATAATAATTTTTTATTTGCTTGATGATTAACGAAATGTGCTCCCTCGTAGCCGATTATATCTTCACATATAACTCTTTAATTACAAAACACATGAGCTAATTAATAACTGGGTAATAGCTCTTAACTGATTTAGCGGTTAACTACTTAAAATAAACAGTGGTCACTTTTTAAAACAACGTTTATCCACAATTAGTCATAGATATGCTATTTTTGGTTCGGTTCGGTTGACCAACCAAGTACATTTCAAATCAATGTCTAAGCTTTCTGTGAGTTAAAACTTGCGTTTAACCTAACTAGGAATTTTGTCTAAATGACAAACTTTCAAAGTATTTTAGCCATAGTTTTCATGACCATGTCGTGCCTCAAACCGTGATGATTGAAGGTTTAAGGTTTTGATGGTTCAACCGGTCAAATCGTCAAAACCGTGATTTGTATTTTCGAAAAATTTGCTCATTTAACTACAAACTATACGCAAAAATATTGAAATAATAATGCTATGTACACAAGTTATAGATGGTCTTCAACGTCTGCAATAGAAGTTGTGTGTTTTGCACAACTACAGTTTTATATATAGTGGAGTAGTGCACAACGATAAAAGTTTAATGATGAAAAACTTGATGAATCTTACAGTGGTATTAGAGGAGTTTGCAGCAGTAAAGAACAAAGTAATGAAGTTAGTGGTAAAGATTTTGGAAAGATTATGATTTTTGAAATATATATTTACTTATTTTCTTCAAAGAAATGCAAAAGATGAAAATGTTACACGATGAGAAAGTAAGAAAAAAAACAAAAGAACCGTGGTTCAACCGGGTAAAATTGACGGTTGGACCGTTGGTTTGAAGGTCCGACCAAGGTTCATGGATGAATAAAGTCCGATTGAGTTCCGGACCGTGGTGATCCAAGGTTCAGGATTATTCGAGGTCGGACCAAGGCATGATAGGGTCACAAAAACACTGATTTTAGCCTCAAGGACAGCTACTTCAAAATTTAGTCATAAAGACATAGCAGGTAAAAATAATATTGTACAGTATTGGTATATAAAAACAAGAAAAGAGTTACAAATTCCAGTTTTTTATGTTATTATAAGAAAAGTCGATGTAGAAATTAATATGTAAATTTTGTCTTTATTTTTCAAAAATAGAGAACGCTAGGTGTCTTGCACTTTTTTGACAGAAAATTCAAGATAATTTGCACTTTTTTTATTTTAAAAATTTATGAAATTTTTGAAAAACGCAAATTAATTTGTGCTTTCCTGATGCTTTCTATCAAGAAAGCGCAAAGTTTGCGCTTTCTGATTTTGAAATATTTTTCGAAAATTTTGAAATTTTTGAAAAGCTTTCTACCAAGAAAGTGCTATCTGGTTTGCGTTTTTTGATTTAGAAAAAAAAGAACATATTTTACATACTTGTTGCTATATTGACTTTTCTTGTAACAACATCAGAAATGTGGACCTTTTGTGCAAAGCCCCATAAAAATTGAGTAGAAAACTTTGTCCTTCTCATTAAATTTTTGTCATTTTCCTATATTTAGTTGAAAAGTTTATCCTCCAAACTAAAAAATTGAGAGCATGTCCTTAATTAAAACTAAAAAATTGTTGAATTTTGTCTCTTGCTATTTTTCTGTTTTACTTTTTGTGGAAATTATGAACACGTTTCTCTTTTTTAAACTTACTTGTTTTACATCATTTTTAAAAAAACTATTTTGTACATCTTTCTTTTTTGAATTTCTTTCATTTTTACTTCACTCATTTTCAAATTTAAAAGCGGTTGCTCCGACATGTATTACGACGATTATGAGTTATAAATGTATATCCTAAGAGCACATGTTAAGATAAATAAAATTATCTAAATACCCTATGAATTTTATCATTTTTTTTTGATAATATGGATGTAATTTATAAAAGAAAATTGAAAGTACCTGAGGTTAATTTTTTATAATTATAAATATAAATGCCAAAAAATTCCCATACTTTTTTTTTACGATTACTCATTGACCGTTACATTTAAGAAACGAAAACCTGAAGAAAGAAAAAACGAGAAGCTTAATCAAAATCCATATGAAAATGAAAATTTTACCAAAAATCAAAATCCGATTGAAAACCAAGGTAATCTCACAAAAGTTGTAAGATACTACCAATGTTAGAATGTATCGTTAAACTTTCACTCAATTCGAAATTAAATGAAATGTTGTAGGAGGAGTGAAAAAGCGAAACGGTTAAAAAATGAAAAAAATTGTATTTGTTTTAATGTTTTATATAATGTACTTGATGTAATCTTATTTCCGGTATTGTGTTTGTTTACGTAGTTTGTATTATTAATGCAAAATTTGGTATTCACCCCACCCTTTGCTAAATTGTTATTCACCAACGCTCAGATATCACTAAACATTTTGTCCAAAAAGGCACCGTAACATTGACCATTTCTTGGTTTCTAGAGGTACGTAATAAAACAACCCGTGGATTAACGGCGGAAAATCTCAGTATTAAACTATCAAAATGGTAGTGTGGATGAACTAATAAAAAATGTGAATACGAGTAAAGGATTTGCAAATCGAAATCAGGACCTATGGAAATTGATATTAAAATTTGCAGCATTAACCTTTTGTCGCATTCACGTGGCTTTGGAATTGAAAGCATGTGTAGAAGTTAAGAAAGAAGTAGTATTTGTTGAAGCAAACGAGTGATGCCCTAATTTTTTATTTGCCCTAAAAATAAAATTGGATACAAGGAAACGAAGGAGAACACGTGAAACACGAGCTAAGCTCAAAATGATAAAATAATTACACTTGGTAGGCCCCACTCTACTCTTTTTAATGCACATGACGTTATCACCGTATTAATGATTTGTCAATGCAATTGCATTGTGGACCACCAAAGTGTCGGATGGATTGTACTATTTGTTCCGTGTTACCAAATAATTGAGAGTGTTTTCTCAAGTTCAAACTTCTATTTAACGTTCTCTATGTTCGGGATTCTTGCGTCAAACTTAAAACACCTTACATCGAACGGTAATCAAATGAATATGGTTCTAGCTATCAATCAATGTTAATCATTTCAATTTTGTTGCGACCGTCATATTTACAATTTAGTATATATTATTTTCAACAGTTAACGTCAAAAACGGCACTACATTCAAATATGATAGTTGTAGGATTAGATCTAATAAAAACGGTAATACAAAGACGCAAGATTTTTATAGTAGTTCGACAATCCCTGATCTACGTTCACTTCATATTTTATTAATTATAGATTTGAAAGAGAATTAAAGTTACTAGTACAAGAGATTGACATGTTCACAAACCTAGAACTGCCAATAGTATAACCTTACGTGACTATTGTAAGGGAGAGATAGGAAATGAAGAAGAAGCAGAGTCCAAACTTCTTATTTGGTTGTTATAGGGTTGATATTTGTGGGGAAGCTGCTCAACTGAATAAGGACCAAATGCAAGCCCAAGAGCCCAGAGGAATGCATGCCGCCCAATAAATGATATGGACCTCTTGGTATCGAGAGGCGCCTCTCCGTGTCGAGAGGTCTATATTTGTGAATTCTTCACCTTCTTATTTACTTTAATCTCATATCTTCGATTCGATGTATTCCAACCTCTTTTCCATAAAGGTTGAGTCGATTCCTACGATTCCTTTGGTAACACTCGTATTATCCTGGTTTCTTTGCTTTTTTCCCATCTATCCTTGGAATTGATTGTCCATTCTTTAAGAAATGCACTTGACGACGACTGGTTGGAAGAGTATATGAACTATATACGGTTTAAGAGGCCAAAACTTTCCGGTTTGAATTTGTTTCTCAGATGATGGTTTCGGAGCTGGCTTTTTATACTGTCCGGTATTACAAGTCTGAAGGTAAACATTTTCCAGCGATGTGTTTATGGGAGTATATCGATCAAACATGGGAGCTCTGTGTCTCGATCCGCGATTTGGGTCTCTCTTCTTTCCCTGACCTCTGTTACCCTTCTGTTGATCTTGCTTATTCTGAATATTCAATTGCACTTTGCCGGAGTTCTCACCGGTCTGCTTTACAGCAACATTACTTTGAATGCCTTCACCACTGGGCCCCGCTACGTCTTGCTTTCTAGATCGTCTAGCGTCTTCTCTCCTCAAGAACTGAGCTGCCTTAGCATAGAAACGATCGAACGAAGCGGGGGGTTTCCCAGCCAACCAATCACCAAACTCGAAATCGGGAACGATCCTTTTAGTCAATGCCATCAGAATATAATTATCATTGGGGTTGCTGACCTCTGCACAAGCAGCATGGAACCTTTCCAAATAACATCTAAGAGTCTCTCCTGGAGCTTGAGTAACACTGGACAAGGTGCTGACATCCTTCGTACACCGGCAAAGTCGGCATCCTGAATCGATGGGGCGGCTCTGCATAAAGAATGTCATCGGTGAATGGAGTATGACTTCTGGAGATTCCCCAATCATCGTTTGTAAGGCCTTGACTTTCTCTGATCATCTGGCGTATCATGGTTGGAATGTCAGGCATCTGGATGTTCGGGGCCAAGGCATAGTTGGGTTCAATGTTGCGGGGACGGTTCGGTCGCTGTCTACGGTCCGTTCCTCGCATCCTTGGCTCCCGATCTTTAGGAAAGTGAGGATCCTGAGCATGAACGTGTTGACGAAGGGCTGGATCTAGTTGGTTCTGGATCTCGGCTTCCAGATCTATAGCGGTAGCAGCTGCGTGGTCATGAGTGGTGTGATAAGGAAGTGCCCCTCCTCGGGAGGAGGGTCTAGCTTGGTGCCTTGTAGAAGGACCAATCCCGGCATGTCCAAGATTCACGGCATGTTGATGCCCAGAGGCTTCTGCATAGTTTCCATCCAGCCGACGGCGTGTAGATCTGTGATTGAAGTCAGATGAAGCCGAACTTTCGATTGAGGAATGAGAGACATGATCCCTTCTAGATCTCCTTCACCTTTCTTTGTTCAGTTGGTTTGCGAACTCCATGTTGGCACAGATCTACTGAGGAAGCTCTTGACGGCTCTGAGTAAGCTCTTGCCTGAGGGTCTGGAACTCCTCTCTAGTCACAGGACCTTGTGGATCTGGAGCTCCAGCTGATGTCTAGCCTGCTGTGGTCAGCTGTGTGGGATTTTGCCTATCCCTTCCTTCCGGATCTGCAGCATTTGAAGCAGTTCCAGTAGTACGCACCATGATGGAATTAGCTCTTTCCTAGATCTGGAGTAATCTGAATAGAATGGAAGGAACTACTGGAATACAAATCTGGATCTCCTCCTTAGATTTTAGCAATCCAACAACGGCAGAGGATCCACTTAATCAGAGAAAAGCAGAGTTTTTCTCAGTGAAAGTACTAAAGTGTTTGTACCAAAATTGGGCACAACACTCTTCAGATGTAATTGAAGAGATTAGAATGAAGAAATTAAATGGAAAAAGAGTCTAATCTAATAATAGCACCAATAAAATCAAATAGAAAGAGACAAGAATTTATAGTGGTTAGGCGTTGTAGCCTACGTCCACTTTGAATAGTTTTGTATTTTATCGATGATTGACAACCGATTACAACAGTACAAATCACTAGCTCTCAAGTTACAATGGAGTTGCAGCAGAGTAATGGCGTAGAAGCTTCAAAAGTTCTTTTTCCATAGACGTAGGGGTGCTATTTATAGAAGTAGATCTGGAAATATCTCCATCAAAGCTCGGAATACCTTTTCTCACACGTGGGTGGTCCCACCAGATCGATTAGGGGTCATTTGGGATCGATCCTGATCGATCCCCATCATCTTCGTATCGATCAATATTAGCTCCATTTGAGCTGTGATCGATCACGGTGGTCCTTCAGATGATATGCAAGCTTCTGTGAAAATTTGTAGGCATTTGGACTTGTAGTTTTTGAGTTGTGATTGATCCAAGGTTGATTTTGTAGTTAGGCTGAAGCATGCGTATCGATCCATGCGTATCGATCGATTTCGTATCAATGACGTGTCTTGAGCATTTTGTTGGGATCCAAGTTTCATGCTAGTAGACCGCTTCCCTTGGTCAAACTATTTCCTTCATATCGATCATAGGTTGCTTCTCTTCGTATCGATGCTTGCAAGTTGGTTCATATCGATACTTGGTTATTGGTTCATATCGATCGTTTGGCTGATCGATACGAAAAATATAAGGGATCGATACGAAGCAGGTAATTGTTGAGTAGATGGGCTTTGATCGTTCCGAGAGATGCTATTGCCCGATGGATACGAAGGGGATGGATGTGAATTTGATGGATACAAAGGTGATGGATACGAAGTAAGCATGTTTCACACGAACCTTGATCGATCCATAACTTGAGTATACGAACTCCGATTGACCTGAAATTTGGAATATTGTCTTTCATAGCCTTGTTAGTCATACCATGCTAATTGTGGCTCGATTCGGACTCAGACCAAATTTGCCTCTATCCATCGTGAACTCGTGTATAACCGATCTTTGGGACGGATTGTCTTTAGTTTCTAGTCAAGTCCTGAGTGTCACGGCCTTGCCAAAAGGCGGGCTAACAGCTTTCCACGGTGTCTTTGAAATTCCAAAAATACCCTTCACCCATTAATGAAATCTCATCATTCGTTTTCAACCTCAACCACCATCCCTTTTCCGATTACCCATCAACGGAATTCCACTATCAATTTGCAACCAACAAAACCTTTTGAAATAAAAGAGTTATGACCGTCAAAGTTTTTGCACTTACAGTACGCATCCCCGTCCATTAAATTTTTATTAAATAAAAATGGAATATTCCCATAGATGCACGTACGAGCGATTTACACTAGTATAAGTATAGAAACAGTTTTATGTTTCATTCATCTATTTCTCATTACTCACTCGAGTGGAATTATTAGTTAGTTCTTTCGAACTACCATGTTGAGTGTTTTCTTATTATGAAGAACTTGCTGGTTCAACTCAAATGAGTCGGATCTAGTAAGTTTAGTATGGAGCCCTGGAAGATGATCTATGCAACTAAATAATAAGGGAGTGTCTAGAACCTATTTGAGCTAACGGTCCCAGCACACCAGAGTAGGCCTGAACCCTTGGAACCACTTCCGGATCCTAACACCAGATATGTAGTAAATGATACAGAACAATGCAATCTATTCTCAATCAAGGAAGCCTCACATATGGTACCACATAGCACAGAAGGATAAGATATCAGTCCTATTGGACCAGGGAGTCACATCATACCTGAATGAATTTTCGTTCGATTGTTCTTGTTGTTGATGGAAGCGTTTCCTCTTCCCATCCCGGGGTTGTTGGCTGCCTTTCTAAGGAGATGCTGCGAATCGAGAAAGATATTATTAGCTTATTCAAAATTGATTTATAGAGGCAATATTTAGATTTTTATCCCTATACTCAGTTCCCGAAATGGTGCGGTTCCTGATTCTGTCCAAATCCTCCACTTACTCCCTTTCAATTACCTATTGATTCTTACCCGGGAGTTTGTCTCACCTCTCTATATCTTATTCCACCTCCCTTAGCCCTACCTCGCTTGTTTGGGCTAGCCTCATTCCTTCCTACCATACCTAGTCCTCCTTACGCCAAAGAGAGTCTAAGTGATTATAGAGAATCGAAGAGCCTCTCCGCTGTCAATCCACCCTATAAGATCTTCCGCCGTCTTAGCAGATCGGGCACTTTTGTCTCCAATGTAGCCTTTTTCCTTTCGTAGATCATCTACCAATTAAGAAGAGGGTCGTACTGGTATTGATACTAGCTGGAAAATATAAATCATCGTAATAAGTGCTTCTTGAGCCCTAGGTATATAAGTCTTCCCTCAGCTTAGTTAGCTTTGCATTCTCAATTGATATATTCGAATCTATTACTAAGTCATTAAGGGATAGTATAACTGAAGTGCAATAGCAAGTTCAACTAAATAGTGCCAAGCGGAGAGGAGAAGGAGAGCGCTATCTCGTACTTGCTTATTGGCTCTGTTTGGAAAAGATTGTACGATTTGGATTTCCTCCGAGGATAAACATCGAAAAGTAGTTCACTCGGCCAAGATTGGTTATTGGCAGATTTTATAAACCCCGAACATAAGAAAGTATGTATTCCCAGAAAGCAAGGCAGGGGATATAATATGGGTAGAAATCACTCTCATGCTAAGCGAGTAGAGATTTCCTTAGCTCACTTGGCTACGGCAGCTTGAGAGAAACTAGTAATGAATAGTTATTCGGTTAGCAACGGAAACTTCTACCGAAGCAATAATATAGTGGAACAATACCCTGATCAATAACTATGGCCAATTGATTCCTTTAGTTTGACGACCAAAGCTAAGAAACAGGAATCCAATATACTTAGACCAATGGAAGGAAGGAGAACAATCTAAGACATTGTCAAATCCAGATTGGCTGGGAGAACGAAATATTTTATAAAATGGTTATAAAGTTTTATAAAATAATTATAAGGTAAATAACTAATTTTAGTGGAAATTAAATATTGAAAAGGGTTAAAATGATTGATAAGCTAGTGATGTATTTTGTAAAATAGTTGCACTATTTTATAAAATAGTAGAAAAGGATACTGGACTTTTAAAGAAAAGAATTAGTAAATAAAAGTAAGATTTGATTAAGTGTGAATTGAATACTTATTTAAATATACATGTGTATGTGTATATACACACGCATATGTGTAAGTATACATACACGTGCATTCAAAGCCATATAATAATCAAGACAATTCATGAATTATAATTAGAATGGTTGTATGTGGTTGTATATGTATATAGGTGTATTTGAGTGAATAAATATATATGTATGTATGTGAATATCTATATTTGTGTTTAAACACATTTGAGAACATCTCATGTATCTATAACAACTTTCATGTGTGCTAAGTTGCATGCGAGAATATCAGGTTGAGTAATAGTCCGGGTGAAGCTCAAAATTGATTTGTGTAGTATAAGCATGTTTGCATATACTTGTGTGCATAGGCGTGCACAAGTAGGTGCATTGACACACGTGTAAGCATTATGTTGGACAAGAAGGTTGGTTGAGTACGTTTTGGCATGTTAGAGGAGGCCGGGTTGAAAGTGTCTTCGCTGGGAACACTACACAAAAAAGAGTGGGATTTGTATTGAAATGAATTTTCGAATACATAAGAAACCACTTCCAAAATATCAACTAATGATCCAATATTTTCCATTGTCCACATCCAACTCAAATAATCCAGACATAAAGTTCTTGGTTCAATAATAACGATTATTATTAACCATACTACTTTGCTTAGAAACTTTGACTTGAGTTGACTACAGTTGATCGTGATACCAACCCTATATAATTGAAGAGAAGAATTCTCTATTGGATAATGTTTCACTTTCAATGCTTCAACTTTGACCCAACTAAAGTCATTCAATGGATGGCATGCCATGATTTAACTATAATCAAAGTAGAGTGTCCACATTGAAGTTCCACGATATTCTCAAGTCGAGGAACCGTGTAACATCATCACTTCAAGATTCTTTGTTTGATCTTAATTAAATTAACCAATAGAAAATCTCGATCGAGTCATTCCATAGTTATCTAATAGCTATTAGTATGTAACCCTTGGTGTCCCCAACAACCATGAGTAATACACTAGCCAACATTTGGAGAGCATTACGTACTATAGCCTCAGTGGATTTATCGATATCCCATCTTGAAATACCTTGACTAGGAATATTTAAAATAGTATGTTTTTAGATGAAAGAGTAATCCTCGACTTGAGGGGAGCACTCGTTATTATTAATATTATATATAAAAAATCTAGGAAAACCATCAACCAGTCTAATTAGTGACCATACATAACGATTCAAGATAAAAAATAAGACTAAGATCATCACATAGATGATCGATGGAGCACGTAATAATATTTTATATTTAATGTGATAAATTTCTCATGATTACAACACTTTATAATTACTGCCACATAACATATCATTTAAGGTTCTTTTATTCAATATAGTTTAAATTAATTAATTAATTAATTATATCACAATATAACAAGTATGTAATAGAAAGAAAATACCTTTTATTTTGAACAAGATTGGTTATCGTGTTAGATATATATAACAAATTATATAATTGTCCCTAGGGCATACTCCTAACTCTACAAATCTCCCACTTGCACTTGGTGAAATCTTATTCCAACTCTGTCGATTGGTTATTCAAAAACTAATCAGGCCAGTTCCTGAGTGAATGGGTATGTTATTTTTTTATCCGTTATTTCAATCAACTCTCTCCGACACCGATAAACTGTCTTTATCATGTGGAACTTTTTGGAGTATGTTTCTTGACTTCCAGTGAGTTCTAGGTACTTTCATGATCTGTATCACGACATTACTATCATATAACGATGACATGAGATTCTCACTATGTAGAATCACCCCTAGCTCAGTTCTAAATTTGTGCATTTATTTTTATAATACTACATCACTATTCAAGACAACGTACTTAGCCTCTGGTTAAATCAGCCACTACTTATTGTTTGGAACATTTCCCACTTAAAGTTCTTAACTTGGGATTGAACATGAACTTAGGATTGACTCACTGTACTTGATATTACTTATTAAGTTCGAGTCCGCGCACTTCTTCAAAAGGCATACGTTGTTTCTGTAAACAATTCTATAATATTTTGCAAATAAATGAAAACACTCAAAATTATCATTTAGTGATTTTAATTTGGATTTGGTACTTGCTCTATATATCAAATACACAAGTGAAGTGTGATACTTTAGACAATATAACATGTATAATAATTCCAATTGCCAATGCATAAGGAGTCCATCTTACATGCTCCATATTAAAAAGTTTAATATAGTGTTTGTGTATATCATTTGGGACATTCCCAACATCCTTTTATATTGCTAATAAAGGATGTCCTTTTAAATCCTATACCAAGAATTAAACAACCAAACTAAAATGATTTTAACATGAATACATCGTTAACAATCATAACTTTGTTGTTTACTTATAGTTTTAGAAATACTTTGTCACCTATTAATGTTCTTTCTTACAGATACACACTTCCTATGCATTTTGACTAGAAACCAAACTATTTGATTTCTTTGTCAAAATACTTGCTTAACTCTGATGCTTATCGAATAATACATTCATATCATTTCTTGGATCATATCCGATGATCCACAAACTCGGAATTGACGCTACTAACTTCGAGACACTTTGGTTGTTAAGGCAAACATCATATTCTAAATCATTATTTAGATTTCTGCTATAATAATGTAACAACCCAATTTAATAATTACCATGATCTTAATTTCGTAATAATTATTCTGGGAATAATTAAGGAAATCTAGAATTTTAGTTAATGTAAATAAGGCAAATATTGGTTTTTGTGTAATTAAAGGAGATAATTTTTTTTTAAATGTCTTATTTAACTAAATGGAAAGTTAGAGGAATAATAATTTTTCTAATTAAATAAATATTATGATTGTATGATAATATAAAATGTAAGATGAAATTATTTTAAAATCTTAATAAGTGTTTTAAAGTGTAAATTTCTCTTTTATGATCATTTAATTGAATTATAATTTTAAATAGGAAAAACGAGAGTTTAATTAGAGCTAAATTGGTTTATCAATTAAAAAGAAAACATTTTTGAAAATATGAAAAGTTAGTTTTATTCTTAAGTTTATAGCCAAATGGAGTTCACATGCCTTTAGAAAATTTATACAAAGTTGGTTAAATAAAAAGGAAGTTGCTTGTTGTTTTAAAAGCGAAGTATAATTTTTCTATAATAAAACGAAAGGTAATATAAGGTTTATTTGGTCAAGCTCATTTACAAAGATAACAAAAGAAACTTTCTTTCTCATTCTCTAAGTTAGTACGTATATTACTCAAAAACTTAGAAACAAAGAACGAAAAACTCTTTCTTCCTCTTTGAAAAAGTTAGCAAATCTCCTTAAAGTAAATCCCTAGAAATTCGTGTAAATTCAAGGTAGGTCTATCCTATCTTTCTCTAGCCTGGAACTTTCAATTTATGATTTTGGTTAGTATTGTGATCTCTGTTGCCTTGTTTATAAATTGGTTGTTTTAGGGTTTTGCAAAAGTTAGAGAAGGACTTGCTGTAGTTGTTAATTTGTGTTAGCTAAGGAGAAAGGTGAGAATTTGCTCTTATAATTATCTCTAAAATATGAACTGCATGTTATTAGTAATTGAATCTAAGTAGAATTGTTTGCATGTTGCTTAATCTCTATTGTTTGATGCTTATTTGGTTTTACAGTAAACTGAAACTTGAAACCCTACAGAAAATACAAGTTTTAGTGTTTGATTAGTTGCTTATGGTTGCATACTAGTTCCTTGATGTTGGATATATGTATTGCACCGAAATTGCACTCCTAAAAGATGACAAAACACCGCCAAAAATCATCAAAAATGATTGCCTGAGACCAATCGGGAGCGAAGCTCCAGAAACGTTCGCGTCACCGAAGGACCGGTAGGGTCCACTAATGCACCGATCGCAAACCAAATTGGAGCATTCGCTCCAGATTTTAACCCTATTTCCGATATATTTTGTTTTGATGATTTTTATTTGTTTCCTTGGCTTTAAATATAGTATATCAACTGCTTTAAAGGTGTATGATACATTGATTTGATGAAAGGGAATACTATCACATATATGGTTTTATAGAGGTGTTTTATAAATTGATTTCAAAAAAGGAATTTATAAACTATAGATATTGACGCAGCGGATTACACAAAAACAAGGTCGATCGTTGAGAGTAGCAATCGATGGATTGGAAGATACTGAAATGCCCGAATTCGTTGATCCGAAGATACCGAATTCTAGCTATCCCGAACTCGTTGATCGCGCACGATACCAGGTTCAAAGATCTGCGATTCTTCACACGTTGATCTAGCGCACTAGATTCCGTGAATCGGCTTCTGCAGTCGTTGAATCGAGCGCACTCGATTATCCGAAAGAGGAGATAGGAGATTACACTCAACTACCAATTTGGTGAAAGCACAAAGCTAACAAAACAAGAGTTTTATTTCAAATCAACTAAACTATTACAAATGGCACCACCGGCCTATTTATAGAAGTTACAACACACAACAGAAATTACATCAACTCTTAAGTCGGTTCCGACTTACGACTTATCAACAGCTCCGACTTAACTCACACGACTCAACCAGTACACACGGCTTACGACTTAACAAGCAGAAAATTCAAACAGAAAATACATCCCTTAGGTCGTTGCCGACCTAACAACTTCTCTCGACTCAACTTAGGTCGTACGCAACCTAACTTCAATGCTCCAGCTTCCATCAGCGACTTAAAGAATCAACGGCAGAGATTAACGCGACATAAGATTCAACGGCATCAAGCTTCAGCGACTTAAAAGGGCACTTCATAGAACTGCGCGACCTAAGTCTTGCGACTTAAGACTTCGTGACTTATCTTCCCAGATCACCCAGCGACCTATCTTAAGTCGTTCCTGTTTCCTGCGACCTATCATAGGTCGTGACTGTTTCTTGCGACCTAACATAGGTCGTGACTTGTTAGGTCGTAGCACCCCGTTAGCTCATTCCAGCAACCTCTTTCTTATCTCGTTAGGTCGTACACGACCTAAAAACATGTTAGGTCGTTCCAGCGACCTATCTCTTTGCTTTAGCTCGCCATTCTCAAACCCGTTAGGTCGTAGCTCTTTTCCTGGTGATTTGTTAGGTCGTTCCCATGACCTATGCCTTAGCTCGTTAGGTCGTATGCGACCTAAAAACAAGTTAGGTCGTTTGCGATTTAAACTGTCTCCATGTTGCACTGCCAAGTTAGGTCGTTCACGACCTATCACTTCCTTAGGTCGAAAACTCGAGACAACTTCTTCCCCTGATTTCCAGTTAAGTCGCAGCTCCCCCCTCTCGTGACTCCTTAGGTCGAGGACGACCTATAACTTCTTCGTTAAGTCGTATGTGACTTAAATCCTTAAGTCGTGTGCGACTTAGACCTTCACTTCTGTCCTGAGCTGCATCATCCTCCCCAGGTTGAGAAAAATTCGACCTCGAATTTGTAAATTCTTCCACATTAGCTCGTTCATCCTCATGATATGGTACGAGATGCTTAACATTGAACACATCAGAAGTATACACATCCTCCGGCAGCTTCAACTTATAAGCATTTTCGTTTATTCGTTTCACGACTTCTATAGGCCCAATTTTCCTGGCTTTCAACTTGTTATAAGCGCCCACTGGAAAACGATCTCTTGTCAACACAGCATATACCATATCTCCTTCATTAAATTCAACACTCCTTCGCTTCAGATCTGCAGATCGTTTGTATTTCTCATTTGCCTTTTCCTATCGTTCTTGAACGATTCTATGACACTCCGTCAACCCTTCAACAAAATCATCAGCTTTCTTAACTGTCCCCTTCGAGTGTGGTATTACCGTTAAATCCAACGGTCCCCTCGGTAAGCTTGAGTATATTATCTGAAATGGACTGAACCCTGTACTACGATTCACTGCATGATTATGAGCAAATTCTGCTTGGCATAACTTCATGTCCCAACTCTTCAGATTGTCTTGCACAAGACATCTCAACAAGTTTCCCAATGATCTGTTAACAACCTCGGTCTGTCCATCCATCTGCGGATGATAAGCGCTGCTAAAGTTCAACTTTGTTCCCACCATCTTCCACAAACTTAGCCAAAAATGACTTAGAAAACGAGTATCCCTATCCGACACAATCGATTATGGCAATCCGTGAAGTTGATATATCTCTTTGAAAAACAACTGAGCAACATGAACAGCATCCGTCGTCTTCTTACAAGCAATAAAATGTGCCATTTTCGAGAATCGGTCAACCACCACATAAATGGAATCGTTTCCACGCTGTGTTCTTGGCAACCCCAACACAAAGTCCATACTCACATCAACCCATGGTTTAGTTGGTACAGGTAACGACATATATAACCCAGCATTAGTTGCAGTTCCTTTCGAAATCTGACAGATATGACACCGCTCCACAAACCTCTCCACCTCTTTCCTCATGGATGGCCAAAAGTAAGACTGAGATATCAGCTGTAATGTACGATCACGGCCCACATGTCCTTCTTCATGTAGTTTTTTTACAATCTTCATTCTCAAACTACAATCAGGTATGCACAATCGATTTCCTTTGAACAGAAAACCATCTACCATCAAAAACTCATCCGTCTCCCCATTCTTGACTTTAGCAACAAACTTTGCAAAGTAAGGATCTTCGTCAAATAACTCTGGTAACACATCGAATCCCGTTACTTCAATCTTCATTGTTGTTAACAAATGATTCCTTCTACTCAAAGCATCCGCAACACGATTCGTCACTCCCGATTTGTGTTTCACAACAAATGTAAACTGTTGCAGATATGCAATCCATGATGCATGTCTCGCTGAAATCTTGTCTTGCCCTTGTAAATGTTTTAATGCTTCATGATCAGTGTATAGAACAAACTCTTTCTGAAATAGATAATGTCTCCAGTGTTTAATAGCTTGCACAACAGCATAAAATTCCACATCATATGTACTATATCTCATCTTCGCTCCTGACAACTTCTCACTAAAATATGCAATCGGACATCCCCTCTGACTCAACACTCCTCCAATCCCAACCTTGGATGCATCGGTATGTAGTTCAAACACTAACTGAAAATCTGGCAGCACTAGAATTGGTGCTGACGTCAAGAGTTCTTTGATTTGCTCAAAAGCAACCCCTGCTTCCTCCGTCCATGCAAACTGTTTACCCTTCATACAATCAGTCACAGGTGCCATCACACTACTAAAGTGTGGAATAAACCTTCGATAAAATGAAGCCAACCCGTGAAAACTACGAACTTCCGTTATCGTCTTGGGTTGCGGCCAATCTCTGATAGCTTCGACTTTACTTTGGTCAACCTGTATTCCTTCTTCCGACACAACATACCCCAGAAATAAAACACTCCTCGCCATAAAAACACACTTCTTTGTAGCCTTATAGAATTGTTCTTCACGAAGAATAATTAACACTTTCTTCAAATGCTGAACATGCTCTTCTGTACTAGCACTGTAGATCAGAATATCATCAAAGTAAAACACCACAAATTTCCCAATGTATGGCCTGAAAATTTGGTTCATCACCCTCATGAATGTACTTGGTGCATTTGATAGACCAAACGGCATTACCAGCCATTCATACAATCCTTCCCTCGTCTTGAACGCTGTCTTCCATTCGTCCCCTGGTCTAATGCGAATCTGATGATAACCGCTCTTCAAGTCAATCTTTGAAAATATTACGGACCCATTGATTTGATCCAATAAATCATCAAGCCTCGGCATCGGAAATCTGTATCTGATTGTGATTTTATTCAATGCTCTACTATCTGTGCACATCCTCCACGTTCCATCCTTTTTGGGTACCAATAAAGCTGGTACATCACAAGGACTTAAACTCTCCTACACACGCCCCTGTTCAAGCAATTCTTCCACTTGCCTCCTCAATTCTTCATGTTCCTTTGGACTCATTCGATAATGTGGTCTGTGTGGCAACACAGCACCTGGAACAAGATCTATCTGATGTTGTATATCCCTCAACGGTGGCAACTCCGTTGGTAACTCCTCTGGAAATACATCGTCAAATTCTTTCAACACTGGCTTTGCTTCTTCCGGAATTTCAACCTCTTCACTACTCTCTCGCCCAATCAACAAAAACACTTCAGGCTCCTCCTCTACTTCCTTCACAAACTCCTTCAAAGATAACAAAGTTTTAAGCTCTTCAATCTCCTCCAACTTGTTTTCCTCCTGTTGTCGCTTCTTTGGAACTAGAGTAATCTTTGTGCCTTCAAACATGAAACTGTAACTGTTGGTACGCCCATCATGTTGCACCGTCCTATCATACTGCCACGGTCTCCCCAGCAACAAATGACAGACATCCATATCTACCACATCGCACCAGATTTCATCCTTGTATTTCTTTCCAATTGAAAACTTTACACAAGCCCTTCGTCCAACCTTCACCTCCCCGCCTTTCCTCAACCAAGCTAGCTTGTACGGTTTCGGATGTTTCTCAGTCTTCAACGCCAACTTCCTCACAGCTTCTGAAGAAATTATATTATCACAGCTTCCAGCATCAATAACAAATTTGCAAACCTTCCTCAGAATGGTACATGTTGACTGAAAAATATTGCTCCTCAACCAACTACAATCCTCCTCTTGCTTTGGTGTTATACAGGACCTCTTCATCATTAGATTATAACCTTCGTCTCCCGACACTTCTTCTTCCTCCTCATCAGGTGGTGAATTGGAACATTCAGCTTCTTCATCCTCATCCTCAACCTCCGCTATCATAGCTCTCTTCTTCGGCTTTGGACATTCGCTACTTTTGTGCCCCAACTCCTGACAATTGTAACATTTGAAACCATTGTTAACCTTTGCCTTCTCAGCCTCCTTCACCACTGGTTTATTGATAGGTTTAGAAACATTAGAACTTCCACTAGCACCCTTCACTTGATTATTGGAATTTGTAAACACACCACCTCCACGCCTTCCCTGCTTCTCCCAAGCCAACGCTTTCTGATGTGCTTCCGCTACAGATCTAGGATCAAACATGTTAACCATATCCTGAATCTAACCCTCCAACAAATCTAGAAGTCAGTTGTTCTTCTGTTTCCATAATATCGTTCCTTGCAATCAGTTGATAGAATTCATCAGCATAGTCATTCACAGACTTCGTTCCTTGCCTCAAGTTTTGCAACCTCTGATACATAAGCGACTGATAGTTATAAGGTAAGAATGTGGCTTTCATCATTTTCCTCATCTTTTCCCATGATTCAACCTTTGACTTCCCCATCCGTTCACGTGTAAGTTTGGTTTGCTGCCACCACGCCAAAGCTCTACCCCTCAACCTCGTAGCAACCAACTTCACTCTACGATGTTCTGGAACTTCTTTGAAGTCAAAAATCTCTTCAACATTAGCCACCCAATCTAAAAACTCCTCCGCTTGCATACCACCTTTGAATTCAGGAATTTCAGTCTTCATCCCCGACTCCCACTTGTGATCATACTCAGAGTGATTTCTTCCTTGTCCTCGTCCTTGTCCTCGAACACTACCACCATCATACTCCTCTTCAAAATCAGATGTATATCGTTGTCTATCTCGTCCACCCACATCTCTACTACCATCACGTCTTCCACCAACATCCCTTCTATCTACATTCCTCCGTTCTCGATCATTCACGTTTCCCCCACGCCTTTGATCATCATCAACACTTCTGTCTCGATTGGAATGTGGTGAGACTCTACTTCCCCCATGATTAGATTCAGGTGATACCCTTCTCCGATTCTGATTCATCTCTAACATCATCTTCTCTAATCGTCCAATTCCTTCGTAAGCTTTTCACTAAAGTTTTCATTGATTCTTTGCTCCATCTCATCAGCTTCTTCTCTTCTATACAAAGCTTCAACGTTTTGATGTCGATTAGCTCTCCTTGGCGGCATGATTCAAAATTTTACAAACTCTTCAACACTTCAAAATTCAAACACAATTCGAACTTAGATCCAAAATGAAATGGATCGGAAACTCCCACTTTGTTGCAAAAATATGATGAACACGACGAACACAACTTCAACACTTCTAGAAAAATTGCACGGCTCAACACTTCAAGCTCGGCTAATCACTTCAAACTTCAAAATTCTTCAAAAGAATGGGCTCCAAGACTCGATTTAGCTATGATTGGCTAAAACAAGCTCTGATACTAAACTGACGCAGCGGATTACACAAAAACAAGGTTGATCGTTGAGAGTAGCAATCGATGGATTGGAAGATACTGAAATGCCCGAATTCATTGATCCGAAGATACCGAATTCTAGCTATCCCGAACTCGTTGATCGCGCACGATACCGGGTTCAAAGATCTGCGATTCTTCACATGTTGATCTAGCGCACTAGATTCCGTGAATCGGCTTCTGCAGTCATTGAATCGAGCGCACTCGATTATCCGAAAGAGGAGATAGGAGATTACACTCAACTACCAATTTGGTGAAAGCACAAAGCTAACAAAACAAGAGTTTTATTTCAAATCAACTAAACTATTACAAATGGCACCACCGGCCTATTTATAGAAGTTACAACACACAACAGAAATTACATCAACTCTTAAATCGGTTCCGACTTACGACTTATCAACAGCTTCGACTTAACTCACACGACTCAACCAGTACACACGGCTTACGACTTAACAAGTAGAAAATTCAAACAGAAAATACATCCCTTAGGTCGTTGCCGACCTAACAACTTCTCTCGACTCAACTTAGGTCGTACACGACCTAACTTCAATGCTCCAGCTTCCATCAGTGACTTAAAGAATCAACGGCAGAGATTAACGCGGCATAAGATTCAACAGCATCAAGCTTCAGTGACTTAAAAGGGCACTTCATAGAACTGCGCGACCTAAGTCTTGCGACTTAAGACTTCGCGACTTATCTTCCTAGATCACCCATCGACCTATCTTAAGTCGTTCCTGTTTCCTGCGACCTATCATAGGTCGTGACTGTTTCTTGCGACCTAACATAGGTCGTGACTTGTTAGGTCGTAGCACCCCGTTAGCTCGTTCCAGCAACCTCTTTCTTATCTCGTTAGGTCGTACACGACCTAAAAACATGTTAGGTCGTTCCAGCGACCTATCTCTTTGCTTTAGCTCGCCATTCTCAAACCTGTTAGGTCATAGCTCTTTTCCTGGTGATTTGTTAGGTCGTTCCCACGACCTATGCCTTAGCTCGTTAGGTTGTATGCGACCTAAAAACAAGTTAGGTCGTTTGCGATTTAAACCGTCTCCATGTTGCACTGCCAAGTTAGGTCGTTCGTGACCTATCACTTCCTTAGGTCGCAAACTCGAGACAACTTCTTCCCCTGATTTCCAGTTAAGTCGCAGCTCCCCCTCTCGTGACTCCTTAGGTCGAGGACGACCTATAACTTCTTCGTTAAGTCGTATGCGACTTAAATCCTTAAGTCGTGTGCGACTTAGACCTTCACTTCTGTCCTGAGCTGCATCAGATATAAATATATATTATTTTAGCTCTAAAAATCATTTCTAGCTTATATAAAACAATATTCGTATTTTATTTCAAAATATTAGTTTTAAAATGGAACACAATATTTTATCAAAAAGGGGAAAAAAGACTATTTCGTATGTGATTTAAGTGATGGATATTGTGGAATTCAGCTTTTAAGCAAGCAAATATTTTTCTATGAAATGAGAACTACGTTAAACAATTTAGTAATAATAAGTCATTATGGGACATTAATTATCACTTTATTGCTTAACTATATGACTTGTTTGCATAGTTTTTATGTGTAGTGAAATTTATTAATTAATAGTAAATACTTTAGCAACACCCGGTGGTTATGGGACACGGGTTTTACTTTAATAATTACTATTAAAAGAGTATGTGACATTATGAGATTAAATAATACCTTGGGGATGCGAGTTATTGTATAACTCATTATATTCGTTAGTGCATCCATTAGATTGACCTTGTAGGATAGTTGTTCGATCTAGCGGCTTGACGGTGGAGGTCGCACCCGGAGTTGTGGTATTTGTTTTAGTTTCTATCCCAATACCACTGAGCTAGCAGTTTGTACCATGGGTTATATTCGATATCATAACACTTGCACCATCCGTTAGTAGGCATGGCACCTTAACAGTGCGATTTTAGGTAGAACGCATATTATGGATATATAGTACCATGGACTGTAGGAGTTTAGCGGGCTAAACTCCTGGAGCTTTTCTTATCAGTCTCCCCTTAGAAGAGAGCAATTTGCACTAAGACTATTTTATTGTTCAAGATAATTAGAGTGGTGTTAGCGACCGACCAAACCGCTAGAGTGGTGTCAGCGACCGACCAAATCGCTAGAGTAGTGTCAGCAACCGACCAAACCGCTAGTGTGGTGTTAGCGACCAACCAAACTGCTAGTGATTATGTATTAGTGTATTCAGGTATCCATTTATGCGTATTCTTCATAGCGTTTTATGTTGGGCATGAATTACCTTTTTGTGTTTCGAAGATTTTGACATGTTAGCACCATATTTAAGATGATAGTCCATGCGAGACTTGATATTATTTTATGACATTATGTGAATTGTTTGTGTTTTATGATTGTCTAGGAGGGGACCGTACCTCTAGGTTTAGTCCACAAAGGGGACAGTACCTTTGTTTAGCAATAGTCATATGAATTTATTTTGGTTTTATTGATTTGAAATGGCTATGTATGATTGCCATATTTGTGTATGATAGTCTATAATAGACTTGAGTATTGTCGAGATCACTTGTATGTTAATTATTGTTGGATGTACCTTGTTGCAATTGATATCCGATTGATATCTTTATTATTGAGATCTTACCCTTTGATATTTAGAGATAGTCTGATCTGGGTGTTTTTTTATTATAATGCTCGGGTCAGGCCGAGAAATTTCAGGTATTGGGACTTGGATACTATTGATGTTGGGCTAGCTATGAGGAGTTATATATGTATTCTATGTCATTAGGATATTAGAGATCTGTGTATGCAGTATACTTTGTATGAGATGTTGACTTTTGTGATCATCTATATTTAAATCGTGTTATAGCCTATATCCATATATGTATATATGAGCCTAGTTCTTCTATTTTGTAGACTCGCTTATCTTTGTACCCTCGTGTCTGTATATTATAATATTCTGTTGTTTTCTATGATTCTTCATTTTCTATGTTATTATATATTATTCTGAATTATATTGTATCCATCATGTGTATTGCTTTGTGCTGATACCGTTCACGTCAACTATTCAGTTCAAATCTTCAAATTTTGGTAAGAAAGATGTGACAGTGTTAGCCTAAGGGAATATTAATGTTTGGTTGCTCTTAACAAACCTCATTCTCTGTATTATTAGACGGTATTACTTAGTAATACTCTTTAGTAATATAGGTTTAAAGGCGGGGCGTCATAGCTTGGTATTAGAGCTGTGTTTCAGAACAATATAGAATATAAGAGGCATGAATCTTGGCCTATATAAACTTAGAGTCCCGACCCTTCAGGTGTAAGGGTAGATTATAAAAATTATTTCCTATTAGATTAGGAATATAACCGATTATTTGGGGAATAATCATCGGGACGTATTTGAAAAGTTTTTGATAATACTATACAAATTATTACTATGAAAGTTTTTACCAAATATTGGAATTTACTTTTGTCAAAATTAAGATTTAATGATAGTGTACGTTAGGCCTCAGATGGCTTATGATTGAATTATTTTGTACTGATCTACTAATGATCAGAGTTGCGCAGCAGGAACAGATAAACTGTTTTCCACTGAGCACATTTATTAGTTATTCTTGTATGTTTTTCTATTGGTTGATTAATGTTGGATGTTTTGAAATTTTAAGTAATTGTTTAAAATTAAAATAGAGAAGGAACCATTATTTAGAATTAAAAACCTACTCAATATTTATAATAAGGACTTGCGGTGTCTTTAGTGGTGTTACCACCGCAAGAAATATTGAAAAGTTAAATTTTATGTAAAATGAAATTTTAATTCATATGTATTACTAACCAAAGGTTAAGATGAATAATTTTTTTTTGATAATTCTTGAAGTAGTTATGAGTGAATGGATGCATTTTATAATTAGTATTAGTAAAGAATTACTTGGATGTAAACAATTGAGATTTACTAGAAGAATTTTAATAAAAGAAGCATCCATTTAAATTAAAAATCTTTATAATAAAAGATTTACATATTGTGAAATTTCATATTGTTATTTTAAGGCAAGAAGATATTTTGAATAAGCATAAAGTATTAAAAGACATAAGTATATCATATAGAAACTAATTCCGAGTTAAATTTCCTGTTGAGTGCTTTAAGAATTCTGGTCGATGCAGCTGATCAATGTTATCGATAGGGATTTCCTAAACACTAGGACGAGACAATCGGATGTAGTATTTTGAGTTAAAAATATTTAAAGTAATATAAATAATTATGAAAAGGGTTATAAATATAAAGAAGAATGTTTTGAAAAAATGTATGAATATATATGTGATAATTTGAAAGAAGTGTCTTAAAGATAGAAAATATTTTGGAAAAAATATATTAGTGATTATTTCAAAAGAAAACTATAATTGGAATGAAAAGAGTTCTTATGTAATTTTGGGGATTATATTATTTGATTTTTGATAAATTGTTTATGCTCTTATATAAAATATATGCTTAAATAAATTAAGTATGTTACTTTGGTTGGTTAGGTATAACCGTTGTAATTTAGATAAGTGTTAAAAACGAGTGTATAATATTTTTGTAAAGATGATATAATTTTGAAATAAGTCAAATATTATGCTCATGGGATATTTTGGAAAAGTTGTTTTGCAAGTAAAATAATATTTTATGAAAGTATAATTATAATTTGGAAGAAAGTATCATGTGATATCTTGATAAATAAAACAAAGTATTTAAAAAAAGAAAATGCATTGTTTAGGAAACCAAAGCATTACTTGAAAAGATGTTTTAGTCATTTGTAAATATTTATGAAATGTATAGATCCAGTTGTATCTATGTATGTTAAATAATTTTGTGTGATAATTTTGATAATAATGCATATGAGATTGTGTTCAACTGAATGCTAGATTTTATAATTAAATAAGGTACGAAATAGTATAAAACTTATGTATATAAATTTCTAATATCAGAGAAGAGTGAAATGAGACTATAATTCATTTATAAGTGTGATAAATTATTAGAAGTTGAATGCTTTGAATTGTGAATAAAAAGTAATTTCTCCCAAGTTATTGAAAGCTGAATATACTATGTGAAAAGTTGGTGGAAAAGAATTTATAGAGTAAAATATTATTTGGGCATAAAGAGATAATGTTGCCAAAATAAAAATTAAGTTATTATTATATAAATAAAATCCTTTGGGTTTTTATATAAATGTATAGTTTCTTAATAGAAGTTGATTTTTCCAATTGGTAAATTTCAAATATAGAAATTTAACATAAAAGAAAGTGAATACTGAATTTTTAGAATTTGCAATTTATGAAAAAGGATTCTTTGGAAAATGAAATTTTGGTTAAAATAATTTAAGTGGTGAAGTAGTAGTACTCGTACCGAAGAATCTTTAAATTATTTTACATCCTCATTAGATAATAGTAAAGGAGTTAGGCATCTTAAACCCTTATAAGAAGTGTGAACTATTTGTGTAAACTTTATTTTCAATTCAGAAAAATAAGGAAAATTAATTTTTTAAATTTTATTTACAAATTCAAAAGAATCTATTATGTTAGTGAAACTTGTTTATAAGTAGTAGATAAAGGAGAAAATTCAAGATTGAATATTTTGGGAAGAAAATATTTTGGAAAGTAAGGGATTAAAGACTGAAAGAGTTTTCTTAAATGGGAAATTAGGAATTTTATAAATTAGACAAATTGAAAATTTAAGATTCTTAAAAAAGGGATAATCCATTTTAGAAGGGTAATTCTAAGTTAATGAAAAAATTGGAAAGTGTAGTTATATCTTTTTGAGTAAATTCACTTTGATAAATAAATGGTAAATTTTTTGTTAGAAAACCTTTGAATAAAATGTAAAGAAAAACTAAAGTATAGGAACCACACTTGAAATAATATTGAGATTTTATTTCAATATGATAAATATGAAGAGATGAGTGGTATTTAAATTAGTTCCTAAATGAAAAGTGGGTAATTTGAAAGTGAGTTATGAAGGTATTATTCTTCTACTATATTGTAAATATTAAAGTACAATAATAAAGGTATTTGTGTAAAATAGAAGTATTATAGCTTAATTTTAGAATTTATGCCGAAGAGGGTAATAAGAGGAAGTGTTTTGAAACTTCGAAAAACAATTGGAAATCTTATTAATAAGAGTATTGAAGTTATAAGTTATTTAATTTCAATAATTGAATTGAACATCTTTGAACCGAGTTCTTATTACTCAATGTTTAAATTTTCAAGACAAGAAATTGATTTGAGGGGAATGAAAATCTTAAATATTTAAAGAGAAAGAGAACTTTGAAATCTTGATTCACCTGTAAATATAAAAGGTGATTTATAAACTGGGTTTAAAATTATTGGAGGTAACCAAAAGGTTTGAAATTTCAAATACAACATCGTTGGTTGTGATTGAACGAATAGATCGTTGTGATAATTTTGGGTGTTGTAAATTCATCGGAATATATCTACTTCCTACTTTAGAATTTACTCTGAAGTTTTCCAAAAAATTTGGACATTTGGAAAATAGTTTAGTTGATTGCGTCATTGTTATATCTTCTAAATGAGTTTGTATAAAACTCATAGTCCACAATAATGGGGAAAAAATGGGCAATGAAGATAGTACCAAGTTTGGAGTAGCCACCGATATAAAGGGTCTAATAAGTGTCTTAGATTACTCTATTTATGCTTGTTGGGTCGAAATAGATCTCAATTCTTGCTAAACCGATAGCGTAAATTTAGAGCTTTCTAAATTTTTGGTTGGAAATAATTTTGATATGAAATAATTTTATGGTCGAATGCTATGTTTATAATGGGTTACTTATGGTAATCTATTTACTTTGAGTTTTTCTTTGAAATCGAATTGCGAGGACGCAATTCTTAAAGTAGGGGAGTTCTGTAACAACCCGATTTAATAATTACCATGATCCGAATTTCGTAATAATTATTCTGGGAATAATTAAGGAAATTTAAAATTTTATTTAACGTAAATAAGGCAAATATTGGTTTTTGTATAATTAAAGGAGATAAAGTTGTTTTGATATGTCTTATTCAAGTAATTGGAAACTTAGAGAAATAATAATTTTTCTAATTAAATAAATATTATGATTTTATTACATTATAAAATGTAAGATGGAGTTATTGTAAAATCTCAATAAGTGTTTCAAAGTGTAAATTTCTCTTTTATGATCATTTAATTGAATTATAATTTTAAATAGGAAAAATGAGAATTTAATTAGTGTTAAATTGGTTTATAAACTAAAAAGAATACATTTATGAAAATATGAAAAGTTAGTTTTATTCTTAAGTTTATAGCCAAATAGAGTTGACAAGCCTTTGGAAAATTTATATAAAGTTGGTTAATGAAAAGAAACTTGCTTGTTGTTTTAAAAGAGAAGCATGATTCTTTTATAATAAAAAGAAAAATAATAAAAGGTTTATTGAGTCAAGCCTATTTACAAAGATAACAATGATACTTTCTTTCTTATTCTCTAAATCAGTACGTATACTACTCTAAAACTTAGAAACAGGGAACGAATAACTCTTTCTTCCTCTGTGAAAATAGTTAGCAAATCTCCTCAAAATAAATTGAAATAAATCTCTAGAAATTTGTGTAAATTCAAGGTAGGTCTATCCTATCCATCTCTAGCCTTTAGAACTTTCAATTTCTGATTTTGGTTAGTATTGTGATCTCTGTTGCCTTGTTTGTAAATTGGTTGTTTTAGGGTTTTGCAAAAGTTAGAGAAGGAGGCTGCTGTAGTTGTTAATTTGTGTTAGCTAAGGAGAAAGGTGAGAATTTGCTCTCACAATTATCTTTAAAATATCATCTACATGTTAATAGTAATCGAATCTAAGTTAAATTGTTTGCATGTTGCTTAATTTCTATTGTTTGATGCTTATTTGCTTTTATAGTAAACTGAAACTTGAAACCCTATAGAAAATACAAGTTTTAGTGTTTGATTTGTGGCTTATGGTTGCATACTAGTTCTTTGATGTTGTATATATGTATTGCACTGAAATTGCACTCCTAAAAGATGATAAAACACTACCCGAAATCGTCAGAAAGATCGCCTGAGACCGGACGCGAAATCTGGAGCGAAGCTCTAGAAAAGTCCTCATCGGTGGACCTGTAGGGTCTACCAGTGCACCGGTCGCGAACCAAACCAGAGCATTCGCTCCAGATTTTTACCCCATTTTTTATTTTTGTTTGTTTCCTTGGCTTTAAATATAGTACATAAACTGCTTTAAAGGTGTACGATACATTGATTTGATAAAAGTAAATTATTATTACATATATGGTTTTATAGAAGTGTGTTATAAATTGATTTCAAAGAAGGAATTTATAAATTATAGTTATATATATTATTTTAGCTCTAAAAATCATTTCTAGCTTATATAAAACCATATTGCTAATCTATTTTAAAAATCTTAGTTTTAAAATGAAATGGAATATTTATCAAAAAGTGGGAAACAAACTATTTCGTATGTGATTTAAGTGATGGATATTGTGGAATTTAGCTTTTAACCTAAGCAAATATGTTTTTATGAGATGAGAACTATATTTAAACAATTTAGTATTAATAAGTGGTTATGGGACATTAATTATCACTTTATTGCTTAATTATATGACTTGTTTGCGTAGTGTTTGTGTGTAGTGAAATTTACTAATTAATAGTGAATACTTTAGCAACACCCAATTGTTATGGGACATGGGTTGTACTTTGATAATTACTATTAAAAGAGTATGTGACACTATGAGATTAAATAATATCTTGGAGATGCGAGTTATTGTATAACTCGGTATATTCGTTAGTGAATTCGTCAGCTTGACCTTGTATGCTAGTTGTTCAACCTAGCAGCTTGATGGCGAAGGTCGCACCTCGAGTCATGGTATTCGTTTTAGTTTCTAGCCCTATACCACCGAGCCGGTAGTCTGTACCGTGAGTTATATTCGATATCATAATATGTGCCATCCGCTAGTAGGTGTGGCATCTTAACAGTGTGATTTTAGGCTGAACACATGTTATGGATATCCGCTACCGATGGACTGTAGGAGTTTAGCGGGCTAAACTCTTGGTGCTTTTATTATCAGTCGCCCCTTGGAATAGAGAAATTCGCATTAAGATTGTTTTATTGGTCAAGATAATCACAGTGGTGTGAGCGACCGACCAAACCTCTTGAGTGGTGTGAGCGACCGACCAAACCTCTAGAGTGGTGTCAACGACCAACCAAACCGCTAGAGTGGTGTCAACGACCGACCAAACCGCTAGTGTGTTGTTAGCGACCGACTAAACTGCTAGTGATTATGTATTAGTGTATTCGGGTATCTATTTTCGCATATTCTTCATAGCGTTTTATGTTGAGTATGAATTCCTTTTTTATGCTTTGAAGATTTTGATATGTTAGGACCATATTTAAGATGATAGTCCATGAGTGACTTGACATGGTATATTTTTTTGTATTTTATGATTGTCTAGGAGGGGACCGTACCTTTAGGTTTAGTCCACAAAGGGGACAGTACCTTTGTTTTGCAATAGTCGTATGAATTTATTTTGGTTTTATTGATTTGAAATGGTTAGGTATGAATTGCCATATTTGTGTATGATAGTCTATAATAGACTTGAGTATTATCGAGATCACTTGTATGTTAATTATTGTTGGATATATCTTGTTGAATTAATATCCTATTGATATCTTTATTATTGATATTTTACCTTTTGATATTTAGGGATAGTCTGATCCGGGTGTTATTTTATTATAATGCTTGGGTCAGACAAAGACATTTCAGGTATTGGGACTCAGAGACTATGGATGTTGGGCTATCTATGAGGATAAAGTTATAAATGTACTCTATGTCATTAGGATATTAGAGATCCATGTATGTAGTATACTTTGTATGGGATGTTGACTTTTGTGATCATGTATATTTGAATCGTGTTATAGCCTATAACCATATATGTATATGTGAGCCTAGTTCTTCTATTTTGTAGAGTTGCTTATCTTTGTACCCTCATGTCTGCGTATTATAATATTGCGCTATGTTATGTGATTATGCATTTTCTACGTTAGTATATACTGTTCTAAATTGTATTGTATTCATCATGTGTATTGCTTTGTGCCGATACTATTTATGTCAACTATTCAGTTCAGATCTTCAAATTTTGGTAAGAAATACATGATGGTGTTAGCTCAAGAGAATATTCATGTTTGATTGCTCTTAACAAACCTCATCTATGTATTATTAGAAGGTATAACTTAGTAATATTCTTTAATAATATAGGTATAGAGGCGGGGCATCACGACATACATATATCAAAACTTAAAATCATATTGGTGATAATTTTACGAGTAAAATCTAAATTAACTTAAGCATATTGAATGATGAATCTATTACCTTAATTTCAACAATTGAATTTATGATATTATTCTTATAAAAGTTACTTACTATATTCCAACTACATTGGTCTTCTTCTTAAAGACACATTCGCAGCTAATGGATCATATCCCTTCGGGTATAACTATCAACATCATATTTTGATACTGTACTTGGAATCTATCTAGGATTTACACATCGTATGAAATGGCAGAGTCAATAGTATTAATGGCTTTATTGGCAACTAGGGAAATTCTATTATTGACATCAATAAAAGAACACACAGTTTCTATAAATTGTCTAAGAATCCTTTATATGTTTGGTTGGTATCCAAATTCAATTTACTACTAATAATTTCAAAAAGAAATTCCTTCATCATGAAATTGGCGATTCTTGAAACAACTATTATTTCTTAGTATAATAGAGTAGGTACTCATAAATATTTTAATGAACTACCTTTATATATGTATACAACTGATATAGCTTTTATTATATGAAACTTATATTCATAACATAAATTGGTCAATCAATATCGATTGGTCCCAAAACTGCTTTGGGGTGGTACACACAAGATCTGTTATGAACAAATATTACGTGTCTCTCTCGACTCACACAACATGTTAGTTACTCGATCAAGGATATGCAGTTGTTTCTTATAAACTCTTATCATGTATGATCTCGTAAACTACGCTTTAGATGAAATTAATTTTAACCTTATGTACTTGCTGTTAAGTATACAACCTAACTAAAAAAAGCTAATTCATCTTCACTCATCATTAATCATTCTTTGTCCAACCCTAGCTTTCCCCATTGCCATTGCTCCCTATTGTAATTACATTTCCCCATCTGCTTATTTTGAGTCTCTTCCATTTATCGAGTGTCTCTCCTTCTTCAGGTACAGATCAGAATTGGCTTCATGAATTCTTCCTTTGTATCTAGTCGAATTCCTAAAATACCTTGGAGTCTCACGGATCTGGCTTTTGAATTGGCCACAGTGCTTTTCAATTTTGCGTCTTCACGTTAGTTGGGTTGCCAATGCCTGGTTGTCTCTCTGTTATTCATTTTTGGGCAAGCGTTTCTGGCTTCTATTGGTGGTTGTCTTCACCATTTCTATTTCGAGTTGTTCAGGTTTATTTCATCACTATGTGCTAGGTTTCGTTTGAGAACTAGTGTTGCCATTTCATTTTAAGCGTCCCAATGTGAATTGGGGAGTTTCGTTTGGTTGATGCTTTAGGTGCTATGTGTGCTTCATCTGGTTTTCCATTTTCATACTCGAGTGGTTCGTCTTTCCCTCCTGACTTCTGAATAGTTATGGTTAGATCCTACCTTCTTGTAATTGTTTAAGCCTTTGTCTGCCTTGCCATGTTTATAGTTGTCGCTATGGTATGCATCTATGTATCGTGTATGCTTGGAACAATTTTAGTCTGTTACTGTGCTATGCTTTGGCTATGGTTTGAATGGTTTCTTGTTGCTATTCTTCATCATTGGAGGGTATTTTTTGAATCTATGTGATCTATTATCATTGCGTAATTATTTAAAGTTTGAATTTCAACTTATCATGGCCATTCTGTACTTGCATTGCTATGCAAGCTCTGTCAGGCTAGCAATCTTTAGAGAAAAGTTTTTCTTAATGAAATATATATCTTACAATGTTTGGTCCTTTGCTTCAAGTTTGATTACTTGATGTACTTTTTCACCGAAATTATATAAATGGTTGGAACCTGATGGCCTTTCAACCCGTTTTAATTTGGTTGCTTATGTCTTTATGTATTCAGGTTTGGTATGTGTGAGTCCTTGCCTTGTGCAAATAATATGTAAGTCTATGTATATGCCTTGTGTAGTTTATAATAGTTTGCACCCTATATGGTGCTTATTTAGTGTTGTGTCTGCTTATGTAGCATAGTTTTGAACGTTTGCACCCTACCTGGTGCTTGATGAGTACTTTAGGCATGTAGCCTAACTCCTGTTTATAACTAGTTGTTGTGTTATAGCTAGTTGTTATTTTAATTCATATTTGTTATGGCAGCTTTGCCACTCACCAATAATAATTTGTAAAGCGGTACGACCACTATAAAACTAGCTTGCTCGTGCAAAATATTAATGCTTTGTTTTGCCTGCAAAAAGAAATCATTCTTTGTCCAATAAAGTCCAATTACTCCTTACCAATACATCGGTATGTATCATCGGGAGAAGTGACTTTTGAGATAGAATCTTATTCGCATTAGGTATATTGGGGACTCTTTCCAATATACTCAATTATTTGATCAAATCGAATTATTTTATTTCCTTTGCATGTTATGTTTTCTACTCTCGTTCTGTACTTCAATGAACTTACCATAAATACATTACTTGTATATCAAATACACATGTTCATTTCTATGCTACTTCATCTGTGAATTAAACGAAAAAGGTGGATCATTTAGTATCATTAGACTTTTGACTACGTATATCTTTATGTACCAATCCGAAGTGCTCACCAACTCTTTTATCGCTTCCACTAAATGGGTGCTTCACCCTTAATCTTCTAAGATGTATAATTCATCCGTACCATATGATTCATAATCATATGATTTAAAGAATTATTCCTCCAAGAATGGCTTAGTCCTAATCCAAAAAATAATTATTAAAATTCTAGATATAATCTATGTTATGTAGATAATGCAACAAATATTGTGATTCCAATAGAATTGTTTCATGGAGAATATTCAAAATATTCAAAACATAATAAAACTATATTTATTTCACTCAATACTACAATCCTTATTTCATAAATAATATTTGGTATATTTACGAAAACATTTTTTTCATATCCTGATGCATCCACTGATAAGTATTATATGCAATGCTCCAACTACCGTCATTACTATAATAGTGTATGGAGTTTCATTAAATACCTATTATGAGATGTTTTTTCTTTTATTATAACTTTTTTAAAGTTGATAGGTTTTGATCAAATATCTTAAACTTATAGAAATAACCTTTATAGAAAACAATTTTCTATATTACAACACAATTAGAATAGAAATCACATTTCTTGTTAAATATAAAATAACTTTTAATATTTTATATAATTCTCATTTCTGATGTCCGTTTATAAAGTAGAGATGATCATTCACTCTCTTCATCTCAACCATGCCTAAGTTACATCCACACTTATATATTCGCTTTTTTCAAAATGGTTGAACCATTCAAAGGAGATCCTTGTTGTATGGTTTATTTGCTTATTTCTAATGAACTAATTTCACTGAAGTTTTTTACGTTACGAACCATGACCATTCACCATGTAACATTTATATGTAATTAAATATGGATCAAATATCTATATTCTTTTATTGCTATTAGAGTTCGACACCCATAGAAGACAATACACATTCTTGTACAATAAAACAAAAAATATGAGGCAAGAATGTTTTAGTGGTTGTACAGATTGGCTCTTGCGTAGGCTTGAAGTGACAACATACCAAAGGATTTAAAGGTAGCTATATTTTAGATTTCTTTGTTAATCTTTTATTTAGTTCATTTGTATATCTTAACTAATAAACATTTTGTTAATTTTATTAATTATATAAATTTATCGATGTAGATTATTTTAACTTTATATAGCGAATGTTATTAAAATATTAGAAAGGTTAATCTTATGATTTTATTTCTAATAAGGCTTCGACTATATTTTATGTTTATTAAAACCCTAAGGAAAATATAGAAATCTTTCGATTTCTCTAGTGGGTAATAGGACTTGCTTTGTAACACCCCTAATTTTGATTAACATTATTTAGGACATTTAATTAGACAAATTAAATAAAATAATTTAAGAGGATAAGAAGATTGATATTTGATTATTAAGTGGATTGTGCCTTAATTATTGAGTTAATATGATTGATTATAACTTAAACAAGAAGAAGGATTTATAGAAAGGGCGAAATAGGAATACACTCCCATTTCTTAACATAAACCCTTTTATCTCCTCTCCTTCATTTCATTTACATTCATACAAGCATAAATATACTCAAGGCCAGTCATCATTAAGAGATTCAAGAGAAGAAAACGCTAGGAAATCAAGGTTTAGCCTAGGGAAATCAAATCTCATCCTTCTTTATCAAATCAAGGTGAATAATGATAACCCCTCTCAAGTTTTCCTATTTAATTTCAGGTTTATGATTAAATCCAAAACTTATATGTGTTATTATGTCATGATGTGAATGTTTGATGGTTATATGCTTTATGATAATTTATTGGATTTATTTATGAAATTGGTCTATAGGTTTAAGCATGAAAACCTATCATATGACACCTAAATGACTTGAAATTTTGATTTAATGTCAGTAACATTATTTTAGATGTGTATTTTTAGTTTCATAATTTTTCAAGCAAGTATGAATATTTCATGAATTTTCTAAGTGAGAAAATTGATTTATTTCGAGTTTTAATTATTAAAAATAACTAAATAATGTTTTCGGCTCCAAAATTTTTATATGTTAAAGAATATGATAAAGCTGATTTATTGTGATTTTTGAAGATTTTTCCCAAGTGTTTACGAATCCTTATGAATTTATTAGGCTAGAAAAGCTTAATAATTATATTAAAATATTAATATAAATTATGTGGTTTGCTAATTATTTTAGGAATGAGAAATATGATCTATAGTGGTTTTCTGAAATGGATTTGGTAAAGAAAGTTATTATCCAATAAGAATTTGACAAAGAATTGGAGTTGGTGAAAAGATAGTGCTTTTTAAAGAAATAAAACAGTTTTTATGTTAATTACGGTGTTGCCATGTGCTATTAATCAATGTCGTGGTCCATCTATGCCGCATGCCATCACTAACCTATAGGAAAATATATGATATCAACCTTGTTGGTATGCAATGATTCCACCAAGGTTGGGGCTTATATATCAATGTCGAAATTGATGCCTGCGACGTTGGTAATGTCGCATATGTTCTATGTCGTTTGTTTTGTACCGTAAGTTTTATAGCGACATCCATGATGCCACATATTTTATATACTGACATCAACTCCATAAGGCAGCAATGCCGCTATAAGTATATTTTCGACATAAGCTATGTTACGGTATTGATGCCGTAAGTATGAATTTTGACATTGATTATAAAGAGGCAATGATGCTGCTAGTTTCTTATGCCGCCGTGTTTTGGTCATTATGCCGCTATAAGCTATTTTTGACATTGATTTTATGCGGCAATGATGCCACCTATCCTTAATTTTTACATTCCCATATTTCTAAGTTTTAAAGCTTTATACTATGCAAACCAATAGTTATGCCGCTTATAATCGACAACCTTTGTATTTATACTATGCGACATAAAGGGTTTTGGCCTTATGGCCTTATGTTTTATAAATCAGATACTTCAACATAGTTTCGATATAGAGGGGTGCGATGATCCCATAGTGGCTTTATCAATGCCACATTTTATTAATTCAATGGTTTTATTATATATGGCTTTATAGCCTAAGGTTTGAGGTGCGACAACCTCTAAGCGATTTCGAAATTCATCAATGTTATTTTATAAAAGCATATACATTGGCATAATAATATTTTGGATAAAGTAAAGGGCTATATTTTCCTTGTTTTAAAGTATGATTTCAATGGTTAAATCAATTATAAAGACTTACGTTTTCAAGGAAATAAAAAGGGTATTTGGCTCGAGATTTTACTAAAGAGATTACAGTTCTTATCACCTTCAGATAAATTGTGATAGGATGAATTAATTCAGAGATTAGAAACTAGATGGGACCGGTGTAGGATCGCACCCTATACATCAGCTATTAGTCCCAAGCTGATAATAGTCCATAATTCCAATGCGTAAGGCTTCTTCAAGGGTAGGACTAAAAGTAGGTTTGCACACAGAAAGGAATACACAAAGATAAGATAGGTTATTGGTTGTCCTGCAAAACCATTAGGATCAGAGTGACCCTAGGTATAGTAAGTGCCATACATACCTTCCAGTTTCCTTCTAACAGTAAGTTGGAGAATTTGATATATCTGGTAGGCCCGAGTCAGCCATATAGGTTCTTAGTTACCCTGAGAAAACTATGATGTTGGGACAGATAATCCATTTATTTAGACAGATTTGTCGTGATTACTCAGATTGTATGCATGCATATGATTGTTTATATTATCTAGTTTAACCATTATGGTTGCAGGTGCTTGATTGATAAATGACATATTTTTGGAGATACTAGTAAGGGGAAAACCCGTTCTGTTCAACGACGTGGTCTGACTAGATATCTATTAACTGAGATGGCACATTATTGATGGACTCTTCTATGAGATTAGAAAAACACAAATTATAATAAATTCTGCAACTGCACAGATGTGTAGTATGCAGGTCAAACACGGGGAGTTACTATTGTTTTTAAAGAAAACCTTGGGCGTGTTAAACAAAATTGAGAGGTGATTTTTAAATAAAATCAATAAAAACTAATATTATATTTGTTACAAATTCGAACCTAATCGGATCTATATCAAATAAAATAGTTAGTCAAAACAATAAAAATAATTAAACAGAAGAACAGAGAACAGAAAATAAAATGGTAATTGTGTTTTAGCAAATCTAATTGACTAGACAAAACAATTAACTATGTAGAAAAATGCGAAATAAACTAAGAGAAGAAGAACAGAACTTTATTAAAGTTTCCATAAAAGAAAATAACAATGATTGAGAATAAAAAAAATAAAAACTTAGTAGTAGTTAAACTGTTGCCAAATCTAATTGGCAGCCATTATTAACTAACTACTATTACAAGCGAATAAAATAAAAACAAGAAAAAAGACTATTCTAAAAACGGAATACTTCAATGGTCTTCACTTGAGAGTATTTATAGGTGTGGAGAGCCCTTTTCTTCATGTAGAAGTAATGAATTTAGCCCAAATACCATCCATGTGAAGAGCAATGTATATGGTCATAAAATCAATCCAATGATGTAGAAAATGGCAAGTTTTGATTTTGATTGATTTGGTAGATCCATGAGACAGTCTCTCCAATAGATACATTCGTAATTGGCTCTAATCAAACCCATAAGTATATTTTCCTTCATAAAAATGATATATCCTCACTAAAAAGGTGGATATGATATGTACTCAAATCCATGTGTATAATATCTCGTCAACGCATGCCATCTATAGGAGAATCTTCACTTTTTTGGTTGATGAGCTTCTAATAAAAAAATGCGTTATCCAAGCCTCGAACTCTTGACCTCATGGTGTATAATTTGAAGCATAACCATCGGACCACTAGTGTTTCTGCATAATAAATCTTCAATTTGGTGGCTTTTCTTTATGATTCTTCAGTCTTTGGTCTCTCCTTAAAACCCTGTAAAACACATATAAAATGCAATGTATAGTACTGTTTTTAAGGTAATATACATAAAAAATGCTTAAGTTGAGGTCAAACAATTCCCTCACACTTGAAATTTTATTCGTCCTCGAATAAAGACCGTTTATTTACCTAACCCAACCAATTTATTCGTCACACTTTTTTAGAAAGCAAGGTTGCATTGAGCGTATGCAACAAGTCATTAAACCTGTAGGTGTCCCTACTAGGACGAGTGGTGTCTCGTAAGGGTTTTCAGTGGATACTACCCACAAAATCCAAATGCAATATGCGATGCTTTTAATGCCTATATGAATGCAAATTTTATATGAAAACTCGATTTATTTTAGAATAATTGCAACATAGTAATATATATAAGTCTAAGTCAATCCCTAGAAATATTTGGTTACTCAACTAGTCACAAATTCCCAACATAATTCAAGTTTTCATACGTTAAACTCTAGTTTGGCCAGTTGTTTCGGTTGATAACATAATGCAGCCATGAAATAAATTCTTTATTTGCTTGTCACATTTGGCAAAGTGGTATTTTTATTTCTTTTTTTATAACTAGTAAAATCAATAAAGTCAAGCAGGTTCTTGGGTTTCCATTGCTTAATAATAATAAAAGGATTTTTTTAATACACCTAACTCAGAAAACTGAGGCCATGGTGTGCCATCCATGCACTACATCGAGTGCTTACGTGAGAATGGTAGAGAGCATGCCGAGTGAACATACAAGACTAAGGTATACCATCCATGCACTGCCTCGTAGGCTTATGTGAGAATGATATAGAGCATGACTAGTGAACACAAGTAACTTAGGCATTTATTTTTATATACAAAGTTTTTTTAAGAGAAGAATAACAGAGAGTTACACAAAATCATCTTAGCACCACTTAGCTTTTAAGATTTAAAAATATCAATGCATCTACTTCAAATCAACCACTTATTAAAAAAAGACTACAATTTAGAATAGACTTCATAACCATCACTTATGAATCTCCCTATATACTAGTTACACTATTATCGCTCGCAATTCAACTTTTCATTATATCTTTCATTTGATATTAGTGAATCACAAAAAAAATTCCATCAAATGACTAAAAGCGTTAGCTTACTTTGTTGTATCAGTCTAAAACAAGTTGTGTTTGAAATTTTTTTATTAACTTGAGATAACAAATTAATGATGAACAAATGAAATATGAATGATATCCCCTATACTTGAATGAGGTAGTGTCCCTACTGTCTAAATCATACAAACGCTAAAAAAGGAAAATCGAATATTTACAACCTGACATGATCGAGGTGTCTCATGAAGCATAACTGGGTTCATGGAGGTCCACGAACGTTGTCCTCGTATTGCTCAAACTCTAGAAATGACTTCAGTCGTTTCCCATTGACCTTTGAAATAGATCCATCCATTGGATTTTCGATTTCAGTCATGCCATATAGGTATCTGTCTTTACAACATATGGTCCAGTCCCTTACCTAGAAATAAATGAAGACTATAATTATATAAGAGAAACTTTTGGCCTACTTCAAATGTCATTCGAAGTATGGATTTATCATGATACATTTTCATTTTCTCTTTATAAATCTTTGCATTTTCGTTGGCTTCATTTCTCAGTTCTTCAGCTTCTGATAGTTGTATTTTTCGATGTGATCCTGCTTTTTCCAAGTTGAAATTAAGGTATTTGATTGCCCAAAGTGCTCGATGTTCTAGTTCGGCAGAGAGGTGACATGCTTTTCCAAAGATCAAGCAATATGGTGAAATTCCAAGGTTGGCTTTATAAGCGGTGCGAAATGCCTAAAGGGCATCAGTCAATTTAGATGACCAATCTTTTCTATTGGAATTAGCAGTCTTTTCAAGAATCTGTTTGATTTACCTATTGGAAATTTCGACTTGGCCGCTAGTTTGTGGATAATATGGAGTGGACAGTTTATGAGTGATTGAGTATTTCTTAAGAAGAGATTCGAAGGCATGATTACATAAATGAGTACTGTTGTCACTTATAATAGCTCGAGGCGTACCAAAATGAGAAAATATGTTCTCTTTCAGAAATTTGACAACAACTTTGTTGTCGTTCATTCTGATAGGAATAGCCTCAACCCATTTAGAGACGTAGTCTACGGCAAGTAAGATGTAAAGATTTCCAAAGAAATTACGAAATGGGTCCATAAAATCGACGCCCCAAAGGTCGAAAATTTCGATGATAAGGATTGGGTATAAAGGCATCATATTTCGCTTGGAGATTCGGCCCATTTGTTGGCATCGAGCACACTTAGCACAAAATTTGTATGCATCATGAAAAAGAGTAGGCCAATAGAATCCACACTGCAAAATCTTTGCAGCGGTTTTCTTTGCTCTAAAGTGTCCTCTACATGCTTGATCATGTGAAAAAGAGAGAATGCTGTGATATCATGATCGGGGACACATTTACAAATGATTTGATCAGGACAATATTTAAAGAGATAAGGATCATCCTAATAAAAGTTTCGAACACCGGAGAGAAATTTTTGTTTGTCTTGTTTTGACCAATCAAAAGGTATTTTGTTTGTGACAAGATAATTTACGATGTCAGCATACCAAGGCGTACTAGAAATGGAAAGTATCTATTCATCAGGAAAGTGGTCGTTGATCTGAGTGTCATTGGCATTCATATGAATAATACGAGAGAGATGATCGGCTACGACATTTTTAGAACCTTTTTATCTCGTATTTCTGGGTCAAATTCTTGAAGGAGTATCCAACGGGTTAACCGGGTCTTAGCATCTTTTTTCGAAAGCAGATAGCGCAATGCGGCATGCTCGGTGTAAACTATGACCTTAGAACCTATGAGATATGATCTGAACTTCTCGAGAGCGAAGATAACTGCTAAAAATTCTTTTTCAATGGATGAGTAATTCAACTGAGCATCGTTTAGAGTTTTGCTAGCATAATAGATAACACAAGGGAGTTTATTGACTCGTAGGCCTAAGATGGCTCCAATGGAAAAGTCAGAGGCATTACATATTAGTTCGAAAGGTAGAGTCCAATCTGGGGGTTGGATTATAGGTACTGAGGTCAAGATCAATTTCGAGGTTTCAAAAGACGTTTTGCATTCATTAGAAAAGTAAAATTTAACGTCTTTGGTAAGCAGATTTGAAAGTGGTTTTGAAATTTTTGAAAAATCTTTGATGAACCTCCTATAAAATCCAGCATGGCTAAGAAATAGGTGAATGTCCTTAACCTAACTAGGCGGAGGTAGGTTAACAATTAAGTCGACTTTGGATTTATCAACCTCGAGACCATCTTTTGAAACAATATGGCCTAAGACTATTCCTCTCCTCAGCATGAAATGAAATTTTTCCCAATTAAGCAAGAGTGACTTTTCCTTACATCATTTTAAGACATGTTCAAAATGATGGAGGCAATGATTGAACGATGGCCCATAGATACAAAAATCGTCCATGAATATTTCAAGAAAATCATCCACCATAACAGAGAATATACTCATCATACATCTTTGAAAAGTGGTAAGATAGTTACAAAGACCGAAGGGCATGCGACGATAAGAGAAAGTTCCGAAGGGACAGGTGAAATTTGTTTTGTGTTGGTCTTCTAGCACAATAGGGACTTGGTTATAGCCAGAGCAACCATCAAGGAAAGAGTAATATTCATGGCTGTCCAAGCGTTCAACTATTTGATCGATGAAAGGAAGGGGAAAGTGATCTTTTCTGGTGGCCGAATTAAGTTTCCGATAATCGATACAAACTCACCATTTGGTTTTTATTTTTATGGGAACAAGTTCGTTATTATCGGTCGCAATCATAGCTATCCCAGGTTTCTTTAGTACAACTTCTACCGGACTGACCCACGTACTATCAAATATTGGGTAAATGATGTCATTGTCTAAACATTTAATGGTCTCCTCCTTCACCACTTCTCCTAAGTTGGGATTTAGACGCCTTTGAGCTTGGCAAGTGGGCTTGGTCTCGTCAATTAAATGAATACGATATTTAATGGTTAAGGGGCTTATTCCTTTGATGTCCTCGATAACCCATCCCAATGCTTCTTTACCTTCCCTTAGGATTTTCAAAATTTGTTGCAACAACCCAAATTTCAGTGGGCTTAAGAGAATAAAAGAATATTCTATATCATAATAAAAGAAGGCAGATTAGAGCAGAAAAGAAATGCTGGAATTCGGGTAGCTACAGCTGTTTTTCTTGATCCTTATTGAGATCGGAAACCAAAATTACAGGGAGACTTTCAGATGAGTCCAAGAATGCGTACTTAAGATCGTTTGGAAGAGGTTTGAGGTTCAACTTAGGAGGTTTTTCTGTTGCGACTTCAGTTGACATTAGTTGACCAAATTTTTGTGAATTGTGAGAGAGGTCTAGCAAATCATTTAATTCAGAGGTGTATTCATGTACATTGAAATCCGAATTAAAGTGATCGAGAAACACCATCAGAGAGTCTAACGTGTCACCAAAATTTCCATCTACAAGCGTTTGGATCATGTCAACCTCGTCTATTTCAAAATCCCATGGTTGTTTATTAAGATTGAAAATGTTTAGTTCAATGGTTAGGAGTCCAAAGGAAAGTCTGAGACCGTTCCTACAGTTTATGATAGCATATGAAGTTGCTAAGAAGGGATGACCTAATATCCAAGGGATTTGACTGTTAGGATTTGAAACAGGTTCGGTTTCTAGGACTATGAATTCCACGGGGAAATAAAATTGCTCAATTTGGATCGGCACATCCTCAACTGTGTCCAATGGCTTGTTGATAGATCGATCAACTAGTTGAATCATGATGTTCATGGGTTTCAATTCCCCTAGTCCTAGATGACAATACACAGTATAAGGCAAAAGATTAACACTTGCTTCGAGGTCAAGTAAAGCATGACTGATGTGAGTGTTGCCTATTCGATAGTCGATTGTGGCATAATCGGGGTCCTCATACCTGATTGGGGCACAATTCGCAAGGAAAAAGCTAGTTTTTTCAATTAGAAATGTGGTAATTGGGATGTTGGTGGCACATTTTTGAGTACAAAACTCTTTGAGACATTTCGCTTATTGGGGAATCTACTCAATGGTATCAAGGAGTGGTATATTAACTCGAACTTGTTTGAAAATTTTAAGAATTTTATCGAAATTGGTGGACTTCTTCTTTGCGTTGAGTTTATGAGGAAAAGTAACTTTGGGTTTATGGACTTTTTCGTCAGTTTTTTCGTTTGAAGAAGAGGATGTCGCACTAGGAGGTGAAGGCGATGAAGCTATAAAAGCTGGAATGTTGGTGTTGCCAACATCAAAAGATGAAGAGTGGTCGGGGTTGCCAACCTTAGATGAAGAATGGGAGTCGATTGGGTCGACAAGAGTGGGTGTCAAATGAGTTTCAGAATTTTGAACATGGGTAGACTTTGGAAGAATGTCGGGGTTGCCGACTTAGTTGTCTACCTTCTTTCTAGACCTCAATGTGGTGACAGCATTAATCGGATTCACATTTTCGTCATCACAAAAATGCATTCCTCGATAATTATACTTTGGGTTTAATTCGAATCGACTAGGAAAGTTCCCTTTTCGTAGTTTGAATTAATCAAAAGAAAATTCATCATTTCTTCCATTTTGTCATTTATGATTTGCTACAACCTATCATTATTTTCTGACATTTTTTTTCTAGACGAATGATGTTTGGAAATTATGGAGGAGGAGGTTGAGCTGATGAGTTAGGATGCCTATATGGTTGATTAAAAGGTTTAGATCGAGGAGCGATTTGAGAAGTTTGAGCATTTTGGTTCGTGGGATAAAAGTGCGAATAGTTTGCAAAATTATTAGGGTTTGATCACGATGGATTAGGACGGTTTTACTAGTTGGGATGATATTGAGAAGTGTGAGCATTATTGTGGGCTAGGGCATTGGTCTGTTTCGAAGGGTACTCTTGGGGTATTCCTCCTTCGAATTGAGAGTCCTCAATGAGGAACAATGAGGGGTCTATTGCGTGTACTCCTCTCGTACGTTCACGAGATGGGGCATGAATTGATTTCTATTGTTGGTCCTTTACAGCATAATCTTTGAGGAAGGCCCAAGCCTCATCGATTGATTTGCTCATAAAATCATTTTGACACACAGTTTCAAGTTGTATTCGAGTTGGATAGTTGAGCCCTTTATATGCAACTTGGCATAGAATGGTTTTTGATATTCCATGATGAGGGCAACTATATAATAGTTTCTTAAATCGTTCAAAATATTGTGAAAAAGTTTCTCCTTCATTTTGTGTGAACTGATTAATCTCATTTCTGATTTTAAAAGTTTTATGGAAAGAAAAAGCTTTTTCACAAAAATATTGTTGAACTCATTCCAACTTCGAACAGAGTGTGGTGGTAGAGAATTTAGCCATCATTTTGCGCTAGCTTGTAGCGTAAATGGAATCAATCGAAGCTTAATGGACTCGTCTGATAATTGTTGCATTTTTAATGTGGAAGTGTATAATTGGAAATCTTGAAGAAACTCGTATGTGTTTCTCGAACCCGTGAATTTTGGAACCCCTTGGATTAAAGAACTTTTCAATTCAAAATTATTTCCTTCGACCGGTGGAAAAAGAATAGCTGAAGGTTGGACAGTCCTTGTAGTATAACATAGTTCCCTCAGAGATAAGGGTCTATCCTCTCTTAGTTGAGATTTTGAAAGTGTTGATTCATTATATTTTGCTGATCAATCTCATTTGAAAAGTTTTGATTTATCTGAGATCCCCTTGGTGAATTCCGATTGTTATGCTTTTTTCACTTCTTTTTTTGAAAAGTTTTAACAGAAATGGCTCTTACTTCAAAATAGTATGAAATACTAAGTTGTACTCTATTAGTTGACTGAATCAATTAGAAGGGGGAAGAGGATCTTATGGTCGTTCACGTATAGTATAATATACTAAGGTATACGACTAATGTTTTACGGGTTGTATGCAACCTCTTTTGGTAATAGTCAATAAAAATTGAACTACTATATATCTGCAATCTAATTATTCGAGGCAGTCAATTTCACAAAGCTCCGTTTTTCAATTATAACTATTTTCTCCTATGAGCTCGTGTTTGTCCTAGGGCCAACTTCTAATGTCTTTTAAGGTAGGAGGACAATGAGAGTGATGAATTTAATTGTTTTGGAGCTAAGGAAAGGGTAATGCTTCCCCCACCTTATGTTCGCTATGGGATTTTCCCTTAACTAAATTAATTCAGAAATGCAACCAATATAGCAGCCATACAATAATTGCATAAATTAAAATTTTACAAGCAAGCCGATGCATCTGCAATTTTTTTACAAACAATTTTGTACATCGGAGTGGGCACCTATAGAAAAAGAGCAACTTACAGTGGGGTATGGCAGTCCGTCCAGAGCAATTTAGTTGCGCTAGCGATTCAAACTCCACTGTTTGCAATCGCTCGACCCCTAGTTCCTTGTTTTCTTGCTTTACTTCTTTTCCTTTGGTCCTTGACTTTTTTTGATTTTTTTTACGCAATTAAAAAAGGAAAAAAACAAATTGTTTCAGGTGCAGGCCGGCGGTGGAAGTTTGGGGTTTGGTCTGGTATTTCGCAATCTGGGCGAGATGCTCGAATGGAGATGCAGGTAGTTCTAGGTTTGGATGGCGAACTACCATTGTGGAAAGGAGGAGGAAGTGGTCTATGGTTGTGGATTGGAAGGAGGAATTTGATTGAGGTGAGAGTGGTGATGTACTGTAGTTTTGGGTGTTGGTTGATTTGAGGTAGGAGATGTGGGTTTTGCTGAAGGTGGTAGCGAGTTCAAAGAAGGAGAGAAAGGAATTTTTTGTATTTTTTTCAAAATAAATGGAAATTGTAATATAGAAATAAATATGAAAAGAAATAGAAAGGCCTTTTTTTAAGAAATATAAAAACTAAACGGAAAAGAAATTAACGTGAATCTAGTTTAAAAAAACAATAAAAATCAAATTGACTCCCCGATAAGGGTGCCAAAAACTTGATGGAATTTTATATAAGATTAGAAAAGCACAAATTATAATAAATTATGCAAGTGCACAAACGTGCAGTATGCAGGTCGAACAGAGTGAGGTATTAAAAATTCTTTGTTTTAAAAAGAAAGTCTTGGGTGTGTTAAACGAAATTGAGAGGTGATTTTTAAACAAAATCAATGAAAAATAATATTACATTTGAAATAAATTAAAACCTAATGGAATCTATACCAAATACAATAGTTAGTCAAAACAATAAAAACAATTAAACAGAAGAACAGAGAATAGAAAATAAAATAGTAATTGTGTTCTAGCAAATCTAATTGACTAGACAACACAATTAACTATGTAGAAAAATGCAAAATAAACTAAGAGAAGAAGAACATAACTTTATTAAAGTTTGCATAAAAGAAAATAACAATAATTGAGAATGAAAAAAACTTAGTAGTAGTTAAAATGCTGTAAAACCTAACTAGCTGCCATTGTTAACCAACTACTATTACCAGCGAATAAAATAAAAACAAGAAGAAAGACTACTCTAAAAATGAAATACTTCAATGGTCTTCACTTGAGAGTATTTGTAGGTGTGGAGAGCCCTTTTCTTCATGTAGAAGTAATGAATCTAGCCCAAATATGATCCAAGTGAAGAGCAATGCATATGGCCATAAAATCAATCCAATGATGTAGAAAATGGCAAGTTCTGATTTTGATTGATTTGGTAGATCCATGAGATACTCTCTCCAATAGATACATCCATAATTGGCTCTAATCAAATCCATGAGTATATTTTCCTTCATAAAAATGATATCTCCTCACCAAAAAGGTGGATATGATGTCTACTCAAATTCATAATATCTCCTCAACGCATGCCATCTATGGGGTAATCTTCACTTTTTTGGTTGATGAACTTCCAACAAAAATAATTCATTATCCAAGCCTCAAACTCTTGACCTCCTGGTGGATAATTTGAAGCATAACCACCGGACCTCTGATGTTTTTGCATAATAAATCTTCAATTTGGTGGCTTTTCTTTACGATTCTTTAGCCTTTCCTCTCCTTAAAACCCTATAAAACAAATACAAAATGCAATGCATAGTACTTTTTATAAGGTAAAATATACATAAAGAAAACGCATAAATTGAGGTCAAACAATTATTATTCACAATGGACTTTTTGTCTAACCCAAAGTTTTTGTTTTTCCACTTAAACTCTTGGGTGCTCATTTGAGTAGTTCGAGAGTAAGGTTTCCAGGTTAATTAGGTTGGACGAATAAAGCTTCCAGAGACATGCAGAAGGCAGAGTTAGCTATGTAGGAATCTATCTATTTATTTATTCGTTGTGTTGTTATGACTTTCGTCCATCTGTATGTAACGGCAGAAATTGTATCTGTCTAGTAGTAAACTATGATCAACGAAGGGGCATCTTTATATATTGCTCTTGGAGTATTTTGTAATTACTATATTTATCTGAACCTGGGTAGCGTTTGGGATTATGTAATGAATCTATCTATTTATTTATCCATTGTGTTGTTATGACTTTCGTCCATCTGTATGTAACGACAGAAATTGTATCTGTCTAGTAGTAAACTCTGATCAACCAAGGGGCATCTTTATATATTTCTCTTGGAGTATTTTGTAATTACTATATTTATCTGAACCTGGGCAGCGTTTGGGATTATGTAATGAATATGGAAATTTATTAATGAAATGAAAAAGTTTATTTTTAAACTATGCTTGAAAATTTTCATATTCCTATGCTTCTGATGTTAATAATACTATTAATCGATCTCATTTTATCATTGGAAATTAATACTATGGATGACTACAGTATCCGTAGCGTTTAGTTTCGGACCTCAAAATGGGGGACGTTACATGCTTACCTTGGCATTTTGACCTTGAGTTTACTCAACAAATCATAGGCCCACAAGTGATGGATTTTACCTTGTCTTTGCCATAATCTGAACAAATCATATACGACTCCTAACCCATGGTCTTTCCCATAATCTCAATCTCGGCCTTGAGTTTGCTCAACAATCGAAAGAGATTATTTACTCATGCCCACCAATTTACGATGGCCTAAGTATAACGTATGTACCTTGAGTTTGCTCAACAAATACATACAATCGTTTTACCTCGTCTAGTCAATATACCAATAATACTACACATAACAGTGCTCAACAAATCGAAAGAGATTATTTACTCATGCCCACCAATTTACGATGGCCTAAGTATAATGTATGTACCTTGAGTTTGCTCAACAAATACATACAATTGTCTTACCTCGTCTAGTCAATATATTAATAATACCACACATAAAATCTCTAGCTTTAGTATGCTCAACAACAAAAGAGTGTGGAAGTAATTTATTAATATATAAATGGTAGATGATAACATTTCTATTAAAGATTCATAATCTTTAACAGATATTTATTTGAGTGATATCGAATTAGGGAATAACATATTTCTTAAGAAATACTCTTGTGATTCAGGTTTCAGACAAATTCAAAATCACGATATATCACAAAACATATGTATTTGTTTCTTAAATCTAGGCTGGGTGTCTTTCAATTGCACTTAAGTTTATACATATATTGTTATATAAGTACTAACTTAATTATAATTTTTATAATTTAATTTTATAATATATGTATATATATATATATGTTTTTTATAAATAAAACCTTATTTAATTAATTTTAATTCTTATTAATTAAATAATATTCAATTTATTTAATTTATTTAATTTATTTTATATGGAATTTCTATAAATTTATATTACCCATCTTAAACTATTTAAGGTAGTTAACAAATATAACATTTATAGTTTGTTTTTATATACATATCAATATATGTATACATTTTAATTAATTAACTTTTAATTAAATTTATTTAAACAATAATTTAACTAATTTGAAATTTTAATTTAATTTATCATAAATAATTTTAAGATAGATAAATAAATACAACAATTATAGTTATACTCGTATACCTATATGTTTTAATTAGTTAACTTTTGATTAATTATTTAATGTAATTTAATTAAGCATACTAATTAAAATTTAAAATTCAAAATTTTAAAATTAATTATTTAGTTTCTCAAAAAAATTTAGAAAATTTGAATGTATTTAATAACTTTAATAAAATTTTACTTTTATATTTTAAACTTAACATTAAATTTACAATATCTTTTAAATTTTAAAAGAGATCTTGAAAATTAACTCAAGACCCAATATCAAATCGGGCCTCTATTTTGGGGACAATCTTTGAGCTTACTCCATCCTTCGGGGCGGGCCAGTAACCAGGTAGGGTAGAGTACTTATTACCTATACAATTAAAGCCCCACTATAGCCCAGCAAAATCCCCGCTATAATGCATAGCACTCTTCAACCACTACGCCTTTTCAATATAGCGCTATTAAATGGTAGATCCACTTTACCCCGCTATTTTTTGCTACATCCGCTAAATCAATGCTCTTTAGCACTCGCTTTAGCGAAATTAACATAAAAAGGTTGATTTGACTATTTATCTTTTGAACCAAATCAATAAAGTTAGGGTAAAGACCAAATTTTATGGCAAAATGCTCAGTATAAGTTAAAAATTTATTGTAATCACCAAATCTGGACCCCATAAATCATGATATTATTCAGTTTTGTTATATAAGAATATATATTTCTTTGTCCTATATAAATAATGTGAGAATGAGAATAAATTAGCTTTAAATATTTGGTTTTATATCAAATGAAGCTTTTTGCACCTCCGCTATTTTCTGCTATACTCCTACTTTATCCCCACTATAACTTTCTATACCTCCACCACTATGGAACTACTAAGCACTTTAATTGCATACCCAATACCAACCTTAGACACTACATTTCTAAATGCCCTACTAAATGGGTAGGCTTTAAAAAATTAGCCCTAACATCACTACTATTGAAGGAACCTAAAAATCGAAAGTGGTTGAAATAGGTAGATTTCAAAAAAGAAATTTATATTTTGGATCTATTAGGCTTTTGAAGTATAAAGCTATCCAATCTAATTTTTTTTAAAGAAAATCTTAATTTTATTTATTTAAAAAAAAAATTTGTTTAAGTGCATCGAATACATTATCTATGTAAAGTGCATGTGTTACTAATATGACGTGTACATGGGTAATCTGACCGTATGTATACTGCAATGGATCTATTTGTCCCTTTATATATGCTTTTGTTATCCACGATATATTTTTTGAAATTGGGTTAATGTTTTATTGCTAACAGGCTTTGCGGCCCTAGCACGTGCACTATCGGAGCAATGATACAAAAATACACTTTACAGTTCATTTACAACATCTTCCAATTTAACTCAACTTTCCAAAATTAGGTCAGCTATGAACAAAAATCATGGCAGTTGTGAATCATCACGTCCACTCCCCTCCATTTCCATCTCTTCATTAGTCATCATTCTTGTATCCCTGAGCTGGTAAGTTTTCTTTTCGAAATCCTTTCTATAATCATTGCTACATCTCCATATATGAGGTCAGATGGTCTAACTTGTAACACCTCATGTTTTCAATGAAAATATTTAAAAACGTCAATAGAAAATGGAGATTTGAAATACAATTGAATTAGGCTCTAGGACATATTCCATTGAGTTCGGAGTGCATCTAAACATATATTTTGATATAAGGCATTAGTATGTTCTGAGAAAGTGTTTTTAAGGGCAAAATGGTCGTTTGGGGGTTAGATTTGTGAATTGAGCTAAATGAACTTGAGTACTTAGCCCACTTTGGGCTATGCCATTTTATTTTCTTCTCATTCCCATTCATGTTCATTTCCTTCTCCATCTCAATACTCATCTTTCCATAGCCCTAGAACACAAACACTTCACCTTGACATCCGATTAAAATTCTATACATCCAGGAAAAATCACATAAATTCTAGTTGGGCAAAGGAGCACCTTCACCGAGAGTTTGGAGGCCAACAACGACGGATTGTGGAAACGCCTAAATTCAAGAGAGCTGGAGATTTGGATTTCAATTGGAATTGGTTGCATGCTTAGGTGAGTAGGAACTTACTTTTACATACTACGATGTATAATTATAGATTTATACGTGTGTATGTTAGTTTGTGTAAAGCTAGAATGTTAGTAATCTCATTTATAGCTTGATGGAGTTATGAAATGATATAATAGGCATTTATGGGCTTGCGTTGTGAATGAAAACACGACATTGGAAGTAAGTTGGTTTACTTTAAATCTGTATGAAATAATGAAAAATGAACATTGTATGTAAACAAAACTTTAAAGTTATTACAAAGGGTTTAACATGAGTTTTGGTTAAATACAAGTTTCAATAAGAATGTTATGGAGACAATGATTTTCAAAAAGAGGTGTTTTGAAATAAAAGAGGTGGTTTTGACCAAAGTGGTTTATATGGCTTACTTGTATATAATAGTTAACGCTTGTTATCGTACTTATAGTGCAAATGACGATATAAACTAACAAAGATGAATAAAGAGTACACTTTACATTATAGATGTTTGGAAAATATTATATGCTATTTTATAAGAAAGAAGATGATTCTTAGTAAAATAGGAAATTTTCTAAAAGTAGATAATGTAAGCAATTGATTTCAAAGTTAGTAATTTTGAAATGAAAGTAAGAAGCTGAAAATGAGTTTAAGGTAGTCGCGCTTATTCAAAGATGTTAATGGACTTAACTTAGAGGGATATGCGACTATGTGGACTTTGGATTTAAAATAAGAATGGTTTAGTAGTTATATAAATTGCTCGATTATTGATTGATTGATTGTTTGCTTTAGATGATAGTTAAATTGTTTTTTTAGTTGCTTGTGTGAATCAGTTGGTTGTTAATACAAACTAATTGCTAATACCATTGTTTTAAAATAATAAACGATATATTCGGGCAACGCATCTTAATTATACGGAACCATATATCGAAGGCGTTTAAGGGGAAGCACACATTTCTAAAGTTGAACAAATTTGTGATTTGAATACTCCATATTGAAGATAATTTTATCACGGTCGTAATAGAAGAAACGACGAGTCATCTGGAGCTATGGATCAAAAGTTATGGAAGTTTGAAGTTCAGAGAAGTGCAAAACAGCACAGGTGCTGGTTCAGTCGATTGGTGGGACCGATCAGTTGACTAAATATGCCCGTTTTCAAACAAAAAAGTCGGGTGGGATTCAGTCGACTTGGAGATTTGTTCAGTCGACTAATCTTAGTCGATTGGTATTCGTTTTCAGTCGACTGACCAGCTATTGATCATCGCTTCGACTAAAACTTCAAAACGTGATAGTTTTCGCATACGAAGTCGAATTAAGGTGAGGTTTTTTAACGAACTAGATTTTCAACCCTCGAAAATCAACACTAATACATCCTAGGTATTCACGTGCCACAAATTCAAGTGCTGGAAAAACCGATTGTTAGGGGAAAAAATAAAATAAAGATAGAACAAAATCTCACATGAATGGAATAGCATATATTATTTCAACAATAATCTTTATAGTAGAAAATTTTGAACACAATACCAGAGTCTAACCTATATTCGGCCTGGACAGTTATAAACCCTCTGTCCTTACAAATGCTGAAAAATAAAAACAAATGCAATAGATGCTGCGGATAATAGAATACGTCCATACATAGATGAAGATCTTCAGCTCTCCTCTGGAAACTCCGAGCATCTTCAACTAAACCTGAAACTACTCGAATCTGACCTGAGTATTAAAAAAACCCAGATCGGGCTTGATAAACTAATGTGAGATACTCGAAATTTAATGTATAAATCACGCTGATGTTAATCAAAACCTTTGAAAATAAGGGTATTTCATAAGACCACGTCCGCATATAAATACAGATGATTTTTTACCTTATGATAACTAAATCACTTTTATACCAAAATAATTTGATATTATCTTTAATGACATTCCTTTGAAAACACTTTTCAGATAATCTATCAAAATAGCAGAAATTGTTACATTGATTAAATTTGACGGCGTACTAGCTACTTTTTAAAAGTAGGTTCTACAATCAAAACCGTAAAGGCAATTGTATTCGAATTGGATTTTCAACATGATAGAGAACAGGTGACCATTCAGACCCGAAAATCCACGTATAACAATCCTAGTTAACACCGGTATCTTTACACGATCTCTGTACATTACCATAGGGAGTATTACTCAATGGATTTACACGATCTCCGTCAGCCTCCATAACTTTCCGCCATAAAATATAGCAACAAGTGCCTAGAGGGACATCATCCCTAATAATAGCCCAATTTTTTTCCTTTAAACCACATAGTATCCTGTATCATTCTTGGGATGTGAGGCTCGTGAGGTTACGTTCCATAAAACAACGCTTTTTCACAAAGCCATGCTTTGATTTTAACAGGTTCCACTTTGAATGCCACATTGCCATTCCTTCGATCACTATTGACTTTCACGAACATATAACCTCTGAGCTCATACGTCTCAGAGAAGGGTGTTAAGGTAAAAGAAGTTGCCTTCTCCGCCACCAAACAGATGTATGTTTGTAAAAGTCAACGTTGTGATCTCAGAAATGCAATGTCAAACATTCGTCCATACAAGTTTGTTCTGAGGGTGAACGAAACCGAAGGCACTCCTTCTACTACATCATGTCGGGAATTATCCCTAGGATTAGTAGCAATTAGTCCTTATAATCGAAGATTTTCATAACAGAGCACTACTGCCACCATAAATATATGATATGGTAAATTTCACACCAAGGGACGAGTGGAAAGCAACCTTTGATCATGAAGATCCCCGTCTTCAAAAACCATCATCTTCATCATGTCTTACTTCTGAACGTATACATTGGTTCGAAGTGGTTTTCGGATAGGAGTTACCCAAATCCGACCCTGGTTCCTCTGAACCAATCATCGATTAAAAAGATGTTAAGTTCATATGTGATTATTAATCATCATTTAATTTAAATCATCTTTTAATTCATTCATAAATACCTTAGAGAAACATATTATTTTAAATTATTCCATTTATCTTCTTAACAGTATATGGAATCATTAAGCCTTATTTATCAAATCTTTTGATTACTTAAAACCTTTTTGAATCTTGGAATAATTCCAAATTATTTCATCCTTCACTTAGGAAAATATTTTCAAATCGTTTATTTAAATCTTTAGAAAGATTTCCAAATCATAATTTTTAAAACGGGTCAAAAACAATGTTATTTAAGACATAGTTTGATGTATACCCAAAACAATTAATTTTAAATATAGGAATTAAATTGATTCCAAATCTTTTATTTAAATCTTGACAAAAGATTTCTTATTTCAAATATGTTTCTTTTTAATTGGTTGAAACTATGTTATCTAAGATCGTAAATCCTAATTAGTTAGTATTCGAGTAAAATGGATCCACAGAAATTATACTAATTTTACTCGACGTCAATTTCCGTATTCTACCTTTACTATCCGTCGTGTAGCTGTGAAATAACCTTTTAAATTCACATGGATAGTATGGGTTCCCTCATTGTAATTAATTACCAAGTATAAGAAGATTATCTCTATTCAATCTAAGTTGTTTAAATTTGGAAAATTAAATCTTAAATACTTGTCTCATTTCGGACATTTCGATCTTATTTATTACTCGCCCAAGAAAATGGCCAGGTGAGCAGGGCAGTGGTTGCTCCTAAACATCTCCTTAGTTTAAACTCCTTACATCTTAATCTAACAAATAGAAAAATCCAGTCTACTCGTCGGCTTTTAGAGCCAAGATTAAATCACTTGATTTTGACATCTTTTCTTTAAATCGTTTATTTAAACTCTTTAAATAAATTATAAAATCCTCAAATCATCTTTAAGACACTTATTTATTTATTTGAAAATATTTATAAAAGATTTGGGAAAGAATACTTAAGTTTGAATTCATATTTCAAAAGTTATCAAAAGTGCTGCAAAAAGTGCTGCGAATAGTGTTTTCAAAGCTTATTTAATCAAAAAAACTTTTCAATCATTTAGAAATCCATTTTTATAACTCAAAACTCTTTTAGAATATTCTAAAAAATTTATATAATTTATACCATATTTTTAAAGAATTTAAATTTTCATTTTAAAGGAATTCTCTTGATGGATTTCGAGCTGCAAAACCGTGATTATTTTGAAAACTTGGTTTGCTCATATTTCAAAATCTATTGAACGAAATCTCGATTTTTTTCTTTTATTTTAAAACTATGAATATAATAGTTCGGAAAATTCTTTTCTCGAAGGATTCTGAGCTATATTCCACTCTATATGTTCATTTTAACTTTTTCGATGCGAAATCGCGAACTACCGTTACGCGACTCGCCTTATTTTGACTTATTTTCCATAACTAGTCAAAATTTCTTCAAATTGAGTTTTATTGTTTACAAAACATTTATAAACCATTTTAAATCATTATAACAAATATTTTTCATATTAAATCTCATATTCACCTGTAAACTATTTCATAATAGTATATTATTATAATATTCATTTTCAAGCTTATTATATTTTAAAACCATTAAGAGGCTAAATAAAATCCATACACGTATTTATATGAATTCATTTTCTATTAATTAACCATGATTAATTACTTAACCATTTTTATTATGATTTCTTATAATTTATCACAACCAAGTTATCAACCATATCAACATTCATATAATCAACCAAGTTATCAAACGTTCATACAAATCATTAAGAGATTAAATGGTCATATTATCATACTTAAAAATAGTTATAGAGATTATTTATAATTTAATAAACATTGAGTACTCACTTATGGCACCACTCCACCAGGCTTTTTCGTAGACTTCTCTTTTGATTTCGGCGACCTTCTTCCTCTTTTTCTTGCTCCAGAGCTTCTCGAACTCCTCCTTCTTCTTCCTATATGGCTCGGCCTAAGCCAAGTTAGGCCGCCATGCTTCTTTTGGGTATGGTGCTCTCGACTTTGATGGGGAATGGGGAGGACGTGAGCTATGGAGGGGTGGAGGAGGTGTTTGGCTAGTGTTTGGAGGTCGATGATAACATATATATGTATATATATATATATATATATTTATTTTCTCTTTGCTATTATTTCTTCATAATTTTTCCTAAGGTGGAAGCCATTAAAATGCTAAAGAAAGAAGAGGAATGAGATGAAGAAATGAGTGAATGAAGGGGTAAATGGATGCTTGTATTTATAGGCTAAAGAGTGGTAAGAAAATATCTAAAACACCATCATTATCCATCAACATCACCCTGTGCACCCACCCCCTTTTCCATCATGTTCTACACTTTGCCCTCCTCCTCCATGTGCTTTCATCACTTCACTTTCTTCCAAGCCATCCATTCATGTCCTTATGCATATGGGTTTGACTTTAGTTTGCTTAATGGTGAAGTCTTTAGAAAATATATTTTTTAAAATGTGTGTGTGCGTGTGTGTGTATATTTGTATATATGTATATGTGAGTATGTGATATGTATACGTGCATATAAATATGTTTTAGTGTCATTTATAATGTTGCAACGACTTTAAATGACTTTCGTTTGTTAAACCGTTGAAAATCGAGAAGCCGATTCCCGGTCGCCTTTTCACTTATTAACTAAATTACATATAAATGTAAACAAAATTTGAAAAATTATTTCTTATCATTATTAATTAATGAAAATGATCTCATTTGAATTATAAAACCATATAAATTAATATTAACAATTATTTACAAAAATCACTATTATTTCGATAAAGCGATATTAATTTTCTTATATTTTTCAATTCAAATATATATCTTTATAAAATTGTTATAAATAATTTATTACCACTTTATAACTATTTAAAATGAATTATTATCATTTAAAACGATTATTTGAATAATTATAATAATTGTTAAATCATTACAATATTTAAATATAAAGGGACCACTGATGATGTCATAAATGCATTTAATTTCCAAAAATAAAATAAAGTATTTTATTTCATATTCTTGTTCAATTATAGAAATAAGTGTATGTATCTAGCTTCATGCGCGACATTTTATTATTATAAAGTTGTTTATCGATAAAACGGTTTTCGACTATTTTACCGATATATCTTTCCAAAGGAAATATTTTTGTGAACATTTTTCCAAAATAAGTTCATTATTATTACGAGCGTTATGGCACGCGTTTCGCACGTGATGATATCATATGCTTTGCGCCTGAATTGTTCTTCTACAATTTAAATATGATTAACACATTCAAGAGAAAATTGTTTGGAACAATATTTAGCCATGTTTTTACATTGAAATCATGTGTAGTTAGTTTAAATTTTTATTTCTAAGTTGCAACATTTAATTTTTTGTTAGTTTGAATTTTATTTATTAATTAATAAACAACGAATTTGTAAACGATGTTTATTTGTTTAAATGATATTTATTTGTTAGATCTTATTCATAAGCATAGAGGGATAGTTTGAATTTGTAAAGAAATTTAACCATTTTAACTTAGTTTAAATAGTTCAAGTCTAGCCTAGAACTAATAGGCTAAAAATAATAGGAATAACATCTGCATTTGATTAGGATTTTACCGATTCTTTTGAGGTACTTGTATGTAGAATAATAGATAATAATTAAATTATATATGAATAAAGGGTATTTTGGGAAGCCCACAGTCGGACCAAAAGTTTGCGCTTCCAAGCCAACTATTAATAAAGATTTATCACCTAAAACTTGATTATTTATGAAAAATAATCTATATCTGAATATTTAAAATAATTTAAATATTTTTAATTAAAGCGATCAAATTACGGGCCGCTACATACTTCCCCCTTAAAAGGATTTCATCCCCAAAATTACACCAAAATAAAAACCCGATAATTCTTACTTGAAACATTATTTTGTAGACTTAATTTTATATGATATACATAGATCATCCATAACATCCGATTTGATCTTTTATTCGAATCCACAACTTTACTTCTGAACTAGTATTGATCCCCCGATACTCTAGTGCGGAGTCTGATCGGGCTCCTTAATCAGAAAACTTCATTTCTCTTACATAGCCCTCAACTATGATAGAAAACTCAAGTACCCAATCATAAACCCTCATCAATGTTCGCCGTCAAGAATCGACTGATAAATCCTCTTTCGAACTAGTGTAAACACCTCAAAGTTCCATACTCGAATCTTAGATCAAAATCATGTGACGAAATGATCTACGTACCTCATGTGTACTCATTCAAAAATATTTATGAAAACTTTTATATTTTTAAGATGCTTCTTTATATATAATCACTCTAAATATTTATTTCCAAATATTTTTCTTAAAGGAAAACATTTCATCACAAAGGAATCATTTCAATTTAAAAGATAATTTACCTTTTATTTTCCAAAATTACAATCAACTTCTCTCATTATAATATGTTCCTTTTTAACCAACCTTGATATTAACCTATAAAATAATAATTCAAAAATTATACTTAAGAAGGGTAATACCAAGGAACCGGGTACTACCAATAGTATCATATCTCCCCTGAACAAGAAGGGTAATACTTAAGAGAAGTGTTTACCATCCGAACATATCTCTTGCCCATTTTTAGTTATTTTCGAGCTAACTTTCTTACTTTTCAAATTTCTTATTTGAAATTTCTTTTTAAAAATCCATTAGAGATTATTTTGTTTATAAAACCCATTTTATAAATCCCTTTTATAAAATCATCTTATATTAACTTACTTCCTTTTAAAATTTCATAATTATTTTCCAAAATACCAAAAAAAATAGTTTCTTAAAATTTATATATCTTTCATATTCATCTTTTACCAAATTATTTTACTTGTGTAAAATACATTTTTATACTGCATGCTTATTTTATTATCTTATACAAATTCATTAACCTTAACCCTATATTATTATCAAACACCTTATAGTCTATCGTGAAACTTAATCCACAAAGTCTTCGTTCAATCAACAAATGATAATAACCGAATATTATCATTCACTTAACCATAAATTGACACATATAAATATCTATATCTTTCAAAAAAAGATACTCCTTTATACTTAAAATATAATCCTTTTAAAACAGTGTGTCGGTTTGCCTTATTTAGTGTTTATAAATCCCTATCAATAACGGTGATCGGGCGCAACGACCAGAATCTATAAACCACTCAATAGATAAATCAACACAAAACATTTTTATATCAAATAACAAATACAGGCTCATATATATAATACTTTTAAACTCATTCTACGGTGTTTCTAACCCTATCTCTAATGAGTCACTCATTCGAGGGTATTATTAACCCTGTCTATAATGAAATTTACCCCAAAAAAGCCTAGGTGTTCGCTCAAAGTAAGATTTGATACCAAATATAATGAACCGGATTTTCGAACCTTGAAAATCGACACTATTACATCTTCGGTATTCACATATCGCAAATTCAAGTGCCAGAAAAACCGATTCTTAGGGGAAAAAAGAAAATAAAGATAGAACAGAATCTCACATGAATGGAATAACATATATTATTTCAACAATAATCTTTACAGTAGAAACTTTTGAATACAATATCAGAGTCTAACCTAAATTCAGCCTGGACAGTTTTAAACCCTCGGTCCTTACAAATACTGAAAAATAAAAACAAATGTAATAAATGCAACAGGTAATAGAATACGTCTATACGTAGATGAAGATCTCCAGCTCTCCTCTGGAAACTCCAAGCGTCTTAAACTAAACCTGAAACTACTCAGATTAGACCCGAGTATTAAAAATACTTGGATTAGGCTTGATAAACCAGCATGAGATACTCGAAATTTAATGTATAGATCATGCTAATGTCAATCAAAACCTTTGAAAAGAAGGGTAGTTCATAAGACCATGTCCACACATAAATATGGACGGGTTTTTACCTTATGATAACCAAATTACTTTTATACCAAAATAATTTGATATTATCTTTAATGACATTCCTTTGAAAACACTTTTTAAATAATCTATCAAAATAGCCGAAATTGTTACATTGATTAAATTTGATGGCATAGTAGCTAGTTTTTAAAAGTAGGTTCTACACTCAAAACCGTAAAGGCAACGTTTTGGAATTGGATTTCCAACATAAGAGACTAGTGACCATTCAGACCCGAAAATCCACGTATAACAATCCTAGTTCACACCAGTGGCTTTACATGATCTCCGTCAGCCTCCGAACTACACTACTACACTACCATGGAACAGAGTATTACTCAGTGGCTTTATAAGATCAACATAAGCCACCATACCTTTCCATCCATATAATATGGCAACAAGTGCCTAGATGGACATCTTCCCTAATAATAGCCCGAAATTTGTCCTTCAGACCACATAGTATCCCGTATCATTCCTGGTATGTGAGGCTCGTGAGGTTACGTTCCACAAAGCCACGCTTTGATCATAACATGTTCCACTTTGAATGCCATTTTGCAATTCCTTCAATCACTATTGACTTTCACGAACATACAACCTCCGAGCTCGTACGTCTCAGGGAAAGGTGTTAAGCTAACAGAAGTTGCCTTCTCCGCCACCAAACAGATGTACGTTTGTAAAAGTCAACCTTGTGATCTCAAAAATGCAATGTCAGACATTCATCCATACAAGTTCGTTCTGGGACTGAACGAAATCAAAGGCACTCCCCCTACTACGTCCTGTTGGGAATTATCCCTAGGATTATTAGAAATTAGTCCTTGTAATCGAAGATTTTCATAACAAAGCACTACTGCCGCCATAAATATATGATATGCTAAATTTCACCCCGAGGGACTAGTGGCAAGCAACCCTTCATCATGAAGATCCCCATCTTTAAAAATCATCATCTTCATCATGTCTTCACTTCTGAATGTATACAATGGTTCGAAGTGGTTTTTGGATAGGAGTTACCTAAATCCGACACCGGTTCCTCCAAACCAATCATCGATTTAAAAGACGTTAAGTTTATATGTGATTATCAATCATCATTCAATTTAATTCATCTTTTTATTCATTCATAAATATCTCAGAGAGACGTATTATTTTAAATCATTCTATTTATCTTCTTAACAGTATATGAAATCATTAAGCCGCATTTATCAAATCCTTTGATTACTTAAAACCCATTTGAATCCTGGAATAATTCCAAATTATTTCATCCTTTACTTAGGAAAATATTTCCAAATCATTTATTTAAATCTTTATAAAGATTTCCAAATCATAACTTTTAAAACGGGTCAAAAACAATGTTATTTAAGACATAGTTTACTATAAACCCAAACAATTAATTTTACGTATAAGAATTAAATTAATTCCAAATATTTTATTTAAATCTTGACAAAAGATTTCTTATTTCAAATACATTTCTTTTTAATAGGTTGAAACCATGTTATCAAAGATGGTAAATCCAAATTAGTTAGTATTCGAGTAAAACGGATCCATAGAAATTATACTAATTTTACTCGACATTAATTTCCATATTCAACCTTTACTATCCACCGAATAGTGATGAAATCACCATTTAAATTCACACTTATAGTACACGTTCCCTTCTTGGAATTTAATACCAAGTATAAGAAGATTATATCTATTCAATTCAAGTTGTTTAAATTTGGAAAATTAAATCTTTTGTCTCATTTCCAACATTTCGACCTTATCTATTCCTCGCCCAGGAAAAAGGCCAGGTGAGCCAGGGCACTGGTTGCTCCTGAACATCTCCTAAATTTAAGCACCTTACATCCAGATCACACGAATTGAAAAATCCAATCTACTCATCGGCTTTTAGAGCCAAGATTAAATCACTTGATTTTGACAGCTTTTCTATAAATCTTTTATTTAAACTCTTTAAAATAAATTGTAAAATCCTCAAATCATCTTTAAAACACTTAATTATTTATTAAAAACATTTATAAAAGATTTTTTTTTTGAGATCATGGGAAACCTTAAGATCATGGTATTCATTGATACTCACTTAAGTAAACCCCACGCCGTGTGTCTACCCCGCTTTTATTTAGTCGTCGCACACGGATGCTTAACGTTGAAACTCCCACTGATGGTTTGGCGCTGGGATTCGAACCTGCCCGGACACAGTCCTTTGGTTCCCATCTCCCAGCTCCCAAACCAACCGAGCTACGAACGGCGGGTATTTATTTAACCAACCGACCTTAAGTTTAAGTTCATATTTCAAAAGTTATCAAAAGTGCTGCAAAAACTGCTGCGAATAGTGCTGCAAATAGTGTTTTCAAAGCTTATTTAATCAAAACAACTTTTCCATCGTTAAAAAATCCATTTTTATAAATCAAATATCTTTTAAAACATTTAAAAGATTTATAGATTTTATTCCATATTTTTAAGGAATTAAAATTTTCATTTTAAAGGAATTCCCTTTGTGGATTCCGAACTGCAAAACTGCGAATATTTTGAAAACTTGGTTTGCTCATATTTCAAAATCTTAAAATGAAATCTCAATTTTTTCTTTTGTTTGAAAAATATGAATATAATAGTTCGAAAAATTCTTATCTCAAAGAATTCTAAGCTATATTCCACTCTATATGTTCATTTAACTTTACGGTGCGAAATTTCGAACTACCGTTACTTGACGCGCATTATTTTAACTTTTTTTCCATAACTTGTCAGAACTTCTCCAAATTGAGTTTATTATTTATAAAACATTTATAAACCATTTTAAAACATTTAAACAAATATTTTCCAAATTAAATCGCATATTCACTTTTAACCATTTCATAAATTATATTATTATAATATTCATTTCCAAACTTTTTATATAAAACCATTAAGAGGCTCAATAAACTCCATACACATATTTATATGAATTAATTTTCTATTAATTAACCATGGTTGATTACTTAACCATTTTTATTATGATTTCTCAAAATTTATCACAACCAAGTTATCAACCATATCAACATCCATATAATCAATCATATAATCAACCAAGTTATCAAACATTCTTACATATCATTAAGAGATTAAAAGGTCATATTATCATACTTAAAAATAGTTATAGAGATTATTTATCATTTAATAAACATTTAGTACTCACTGATGGCTCCACTCCACCAATCTTTTTCGTAGACTTCTCTTTTGATTCCGACGGCACTTCTTCCACTTTTTCTTACTTCGAAGCTTCTCGAACTCCTCCTCCTTTTTCCTATATGGCTCAGCCTAAGCTAGGTTAGGCACGACCATGCTTCTTTTATGTGTGGTGCTCTTGAATTTGATGGGGAATGGGGAGGCCATGAGCTATGGAGGGGTGGAGGAGGTGTTTGGCTAGTGTTTGGAGGTCAAATGATAACATGTGTGTGTGTGTGTGTTTATTTATTTTCTCTTTGATATTATTTATTCTTTTCTAAGGTGGAAGCCATTAATAATCTAAAGAAGGAAGAGGAAGGAGATGAAGAAATGAGTGAATGAAGGAGTGAATGGATGCTTGTATTTATTGGCTAAAGAGTGGTAAAAAAATATCTAAAACACCATCATTATCCATCACTATGTGCACCCACCCCCCTTCTCCATCATATTCCACACATTGCCCCCCTCCTTCATATGCTTCCATCACTTCACTCTCATCCAAGCTATCCATTCATGTCCTTATGCATGTGGGTTTGACTTTAGTTGGCTTAATGGTGAAGTCTTTAGAAAATATACTTTCCAAAATGTATACATATTTTTATACGTGTCATATTTATGTCTATGTGAGTATGTTCTATGTATACATGCATATAAATATGTGTTGGTGTCATTTACAATGTTGCAACGACTTTCGTTTGTTAAACGGTTGAAAATCGGGAGGCCGATTCCCAATCATATTTTCACTTATTAACTAAATTACATATAAATATAAACAGAATTTGAAAACTTATTTATTATTATTATTAATTAATTAAAATGATCTCATTTGAATTATAAAACCATATAAATTAATATTAACAATTATTTACAAAAATCGCTATTATATCAATAAAGCGATATTAAATTTCTTATATTTTTCAATTCAAATATATATCTTTATAAAACTACTATAAATGATTTACTATCACTTTGAATCTATTTAAAATAAATTGTTACACTAAAAATCAACCTTTCGATTAAGACGAAAAGTCTTTCAACAAAAGCAAAGGGAAAGGAGTACAACCCAAACCTTCCGAAGGAGTCGAAGGGATGTGGTCATCAGAATTCATTAGCATCAAACCTTTTGAAGGAGTCGAAAGGTTCCATCTCTAATATCCAAGGTGTTCTTACCTTTCGAGGGGAATGAAGAAGTCAAAGCATGTGTGAGCAACTACTTAGTGACCTTTTCGAAAGCATAACAAGCCTTTCGAACCGGTTAATGCACATCCAGGTTACCTTTCGACAATGACGAATGGTTTATGAAGAAAGAAGCACTCACAAGTCAACAAAAAGCGAAATACAACCTTTCGACAACGTCGAAGGAAAGCACAGCTCTCGAAGAGTAACCTTCCGACAAGGTCGAAGGGTTTACAACAACCAAGAGAAGAGCAACCTTCGAACAAGGTCGAAAGGTTCACAGCAGTACAAAGAAGGCAAACCTTTCGACAACGTCGAAAGGTTTATGGAGGCGTAAAGAGAAGCAAACCTTTCAACTAATTCGAAAGGTCCAGAATAGCAGATGAAAGGCAAACCTTTCGACAAAGTCGAAAGGTTCAAAGTTGCATATAAAAGGGAGACCTTCCAACCCAGTCGAGAGCATGGAGTTGAAAGGAGGGTTGCCTGCATCTATAAATAAGACCCAAGGGGTCCTGTTTTGGGGATCCGAATTTTCTCATTCTATTCTTGTATTTTCTTAACCAATACATTGTAACCCGAATTGGGTGCTGATTTGGGGATTTAATAAAATAGAGATTTTCATGGAAAAAGAGGGAATTTTTATGCTCTATTAATTGCTTTATTGTTTGATTATACGTTTGTTGGATTAACTCTTAATTTCAGGTTCAACATCATCGAAAAGGTTCTTTTCGACAAGGTCGACAACACTTCTGCTACAAGTAACTATTGTAACCTTTCGAAGCCCTTAACCCTACAGTTTAAACCTTTCGACAAGGTTGATAATACAATTGGTCTAAATAGCATTGGTAACCTTCCAAAGTGATTAACTTTGAGACCCAACCTTTTGACTAGGTCAGAAGTGTTTATGCTATAAAATATTAATAACCTTTCGGAGTTATAGTCCTAGTGGTCTAACCTTTCGACTAGATCGAAGACTGCTCTTTATGTATAGATACCTGGACTTACAAGGCTTAATCCAAAAGAGATCGTTCCTAAACCTTTCGAAAAGGATCAAAGATACATTATATAAGTGACCTAACCTTTTGACAAAGTTGAAAGCTTCTACATATCCACTGAGAAGTTTGATATCCAACCAAGACCCAAAGAGGGCTATCCTCCTGACCTTTCAACAAGATAAAATCTAACCTTTTAAGGAAAAATTCAAGGAAATTTAATCTAAATAAAGAAGGAAACTCTTGAAGAGGATTTCATACTAACTCAATAAAGTCGGAAGATTTCATAACCCAGCACCTAAACCTTTCGACGATGTCGAAAAGTCTGATTCGAAAGCTATCTACCAGTAAGGCTAAGTTTGAAGGCAATTCCGAAGGGATTCACATCCACTATTCATAGAAATGACTTTCATCTTCCTAAGCACTATTTTGGGGTGTTGACAGAAAATATTATTAACATTTTTGGCGCTAGAAGGAGGGCTTGAACTTCCGACTTGGTTAACCCCTAACACTACTATTCTCTAACCTCTATTGGATCAATCCTACGTCAAGTTAACCATTTTGGTTTGAACATGGCTAGAAGATTTAAAAGATCTGAACAAGGGTCTTCTGAACCATACTTGACAAGATTCTCCCAAGTAGACATCAGAAGCTCCAATCAATATGAAGAACAAAGACTAAGGTTCGAAGCCTTAATGATTATAAACAAAAAGAAAGCAGAATTTTATGACCTTGAGAAATGGAGTCTAAATCCTTGTCATGTAGGACCTACCCCAATCTTTGCACTTGGAAAAAGAACAAGTGGAAGTGATAATATCTTTAACCAAATGAGAAGAACAATCCAACATTATTCCAAAGGCACAATCTTTGAGAAGGAGATAATGAATGATTACAACGTCTTTGCACACAAGTGGCAACCAACTGCAACAAGAGCACTTCCAACCCAAGAGATTCAAAGGGTAGAAAAAAGAAAGATAATTAAAGAGCATGAAATGATAAGGCCGAAAAGTAAAAAGCTAAAGAATCATCCTCAAGAGTCAAGTTTCAAGTCCAGACTTCCAAAAGAATTCAACTTAACCACATCAATGGAAAATGTCTACTTGCTTACAAAGGATGAACTTAACTATTGGCCATCACAAAAGAAAACGATAAAACATGAAAGGAACCTGGGAGGATCCTTCTGTCACTATCATATGATGAATGGTCACGAAACCAACTAATGTAAAGCCCTGGAGGGAATGATCATCAATTTCTTTAAACAAGGAAAGATCACTGAATTTGTAAAGAGAACTTGAGAAAAGATTAATAAAGATCAACTTTCAATAAAGAGAAAGCCTACATGGTTGGGAGTGAAATGCTCCTCAAATTTGGATACTACCTAAGATGGTAGTACTACCTAAGATGGTAGTACTACCTAAGATGGTAGAAAATCCTCTGTCGGAGCCGAGATGGCCAGGGCAGAGCGCCTCCTAGAGGCAGGACGGAGTAAGCCTCTATCTACGCCTAAGATGGCCAGGGTAGAGCACCGAACAAGCCCTTATCCGCGCCACGCTATGGCCAGGGTAAGGCATCTCCTGGAGGGAGGACGGAGTAAGCCTCTATCTGTGCCTAAGATGGCCAGGGTAGAGCACCGAACAAGCCACTATCCGCGTCGCAAAAGGGCCAGGGTAGGGCGCCTCCTAAGGAGGTCGGGTAAGTTCTTGGTTCCAGCCTCTAAGATGAGCTAACCAAGAGCACTGGACAATGGACTATGATGTCCAGGCCCAAGAAGAGGCCCAATAAAAAATGGACTAAGATGTCCAATCCCAAGTGAGGCTCATTCAATAATTGGACTAAGATGTCCAGGCCGAGGAAGAGGCCCAATCAAAAAAGGACTAAGATGTCCTAGCCCAAATGAGGCTCGATCTGTACTGAACTAAGATATTCAAGCTCAAGCATATTCAATCATGGACTAAGACATGCCAGCTCAAGAGGCAGCCAATCAAATTATACATATTCAAAACCTGGAGGGTTCAGAACATCAAAGAAGACGAAAACAAAGGAGTAGAATGGAACTCCACTTTCTATTACCCGGATCTGGGTTTTAGGACTTTCTTAACATCATCTATTAATACACTGGGTTTCAGGACTTCTTTAACATCATCCACTAATGCTCGAATGTGAGCTTTGGAATTCTCATATTTGAATCTCGGTGACTAATACCTGAATCTGGGTTTTAGGATTCTATCAATCGCCATCTTTACTAAGCCAAAATCAGGGCATGAGAACATTATTGATCACTACAATTAAAATCTGAATATGGGTTTTGGATCTTTCACATAAATATTTCATTATCTAAAAACCCGAATCTGGGTTTTGGATTATTATCAATCACTCACTTACTATACCCGAATCTGGGAATTAAGGCTGCTGTTTATTTAAGCCCTAATCTGGGTACAAGATCTTTGGATTTCTATCTATTTCAAATGCCCAAATCTGGGCCAAAGAATATTATCAAAAAGACTGTTATTAAGATCCTCCGAATGGGAACTTCGAGCTTCTAACTTTTTAAATCCCATTAATGTTAAGGAATGGGTAAGAGAGTTACTACTTCAAAATTTCAGACATAGACTCTTGAATCAGGTTCTTTAACCTAATGATAAGGCAAAATCTACTACCTACAAGTTTTGTGCATTCCAAACAAGTGGAAGGAGCTAAGTCCTTAATCATTTCTCATCATGGTTGAAGATAAGATATTAAAATTTTGAATAAATTACTTTTCATACAATTGTTCAAAGATGATTTGTTAATTTAGGAAAATGATATACATAGACAAATATGTCAATTTCAAGCTAATAATTAACGATATAGTTTGCTACATGTTTCTTAGGAAAATCAAAATGACAAGGAGTAACAAAAGATCCAGCAAGCACAAAAGTTTCTGAATGAGCAATTCAAAGGCATATCAAAGGTTACACTACAGAAAAGGATCACAAATCAGGTGATATTTACAAAAAATTTATAATTTACATGAGTTATGTAATCATGTACAAGATAGATATACATGGTTCAAATACATAAACATATTACAAATCTTGAGATGCTTTATTAAGGGTCTCCGCCACTGAAGTCAACGACATGATTAATTGCTGTGCGGAGAACTTCCTTAAGCTTCTTCTCCTTTTTCCTAATTGTGTTCTCATCATCGACTGCCTCAATGTTAGTTTTCAGGGCACGGTTAAAGGCCTTGTTTGTAGCTCTAAGATTTTTGTTTTCCCTTTCTAACTCTGCAACCCACTTGTCGAGCAAATAATTATTGTGCTCTAGCTTCTGATTTTTAGCAGCATAATCTTTGATAGTCCGAGAATACTTTATCTTTTGCTGCTCATCAAAATACTTGGTGATTTTGAATTTTACCCTCCGACACCAGTTCCCCACTACATTATCGTCTAAGCCTAGGAGAGGGTTGAGCATAGTGGGAAATATTTGAGTCGCGAGAAGTTTTGATCTAGTGAGCTTGGCAGCTGAAGGAGTTGCTTGAGGAATCGGAAATTTAATCTTTGAAGTCTTATAACCCAAAGTAAATTCTAGAGAAGCACATTGTGTCTGACTATCTTTCAAATTTAACTCTAAATCACTTATTTGTTGAATAATTTCATACATCCTTTGGTCAAAATCAGCCGTGGGATTGGTCTTCACTTGTCTCTTAAGTGCAGTGATCGTCTCCTCTTTTTTCTTGACATCGGCACCGATGTAGGCTATATGGTGTTTGTAGCCACCGACGATGGTCTTTTGAATGAGATATCTTTTATGCCACTTCACGGCTTTGGTGTTGCCACCAAAACACTTGTGGTTTTGAGAAAGTAAATTTTGAGAATGATGAAACATAGATGGTTGTGGCTCCTATTTAAATAAAAAGAAATGAGAGAAAATCAAAATTAGGATAAAAGATATTTTTATTATTGCAGTAATGAATTACAACTCAAATAACCACAAAGTTAAAAGGTACAACAAACACTTTCATCACATCTAAAGTTGAGAGACCACATTCCTAACTTTGTCTAAAGTATTAGCAATAAGCATGACTGTCGAATCAAAAGGTATAGTGACTTCTTCAGGAGTTATAACCGGTTGACATTTACTATAATCCCATTTTCCGGCTGGTGGACTATCGCGACCACAAATTAACTTAGAATGGAATGTTCTGATTTCTTTTAAGAATGATTTCTTTTCTTCGCTGAGGAAGTCAAAGCGGAGATGAGGGTATTCCAAGTATAATTTTTGTAAATCCCGAAGAAAACAATATTTCGCTAACTTCGAAGTCTTTAAAGTTGGTGCATTTTTAGAGTAAAATCTCCTCAAGTTAACGTATTGACTTAAATGATCTCTTGGGACGACACGACCTAAAGAACTAATATTCTGAAATAGTACAGTAAAAGAAACTAAACATAGAGAACATAACAAAAGCATGTATTCACAAATCGATTACTTGATACATATTTACAATCACTCATCCGGTTCATACAAAATAGACTTAGAGAAAAACTCAGAAATAAATTTGTCCTTATACTTAAGCTTTTAAGGGGGAAGATCTTGAAGAATCGATTTGACCCACGGTAAGTTCCAGCAAGCTCTAGGATGCGGGTCAAAACCGAATTCGTCTAAGTATCTTTTGTGAAAACGTCTAAGAAGACCCCCACTGAATTCCCCTAAGTATGAAAAATCTATGATAGAGAGTCTACAATATGCTTTATACAAAAAATTGACTAAGATGTCTCTCTCTTCCATCATCATCTAGAATAGAGTTATCAACTCTTTATTTTCCTTTAAGAGAGCGTTGTATCGGTGACACGCTTTCTTTAATAAAAGAGCCACCCTTTGATATTTAAAAGATGCTAGAACGGAAGTACTCCTGTCCAGACTATGATATTTCTGAGATTGAGCATTGCGTTCCTTTATTAATTTGTCTAACTCCCTATATAACTTTTTAATTTCTGCCCGTTTTCTCTCAAGTTTTGTTCTATAGGAAAAATTTGACTTCTTATTTATCTAAGACAAATAATTTATCACTAATTATTATCTTCGAAGTGTAAGACATTTGAACAGAGAAGCCCATACCTGTGAAACTAGAATGGAAGCCTCGGGGGCATGTTCTTTATCTTGCAGATCCTTGGTATGAGTGGGAGCAGTTTCCTCCTCTGGAGGAACAGATGTACCAGGAGATGTTGGTGGCATGTCTTTCGGAGGAGATTGCCCTTTCTCAGGAGCTTTGACTTGATCGCCACTGTCCATCCTCAAAGCACCAGAAAGCCCTCCTTTGTCTCCACCAAGGCCTTGACCACTAGAGGGGTTATCATCATTATCATCATCATAATCACTGTCCCAATCAAGCCCATCACCATCATCGCCTTTTTCCTTGGGGTCGTCATCTTTATCACCCTCATCTTCAGAATCAGATTCAATATTGAAGGAGGGGATATCAAAAGAGAGAGCTTCCTTGACATTAACAATCCCCTCCTCACCTTCGGGCTCGGTACCTTACTTAATTTGATTAATTTTATCCATAACTCTTTCGGCTAAAGCTGGGTCGAGAGAAGGGAAGCCAAAGGCAGGACATTTCTCTTGATTATCGGCATAGGCGAGCATGAGGGCATCTTCATAATGTTTCTTCATCATGGGCCCCAAGGTGGTTTCAGCAAAATCAGAGACATGCTTTTTGAAATCGGAGAGGGTTTGAACAACTAACTTGAGTGAAGCTCTGGTCCTCTTGAATTTATCTTTCAATAAAGTGTTCTTAGTAACCAAGCGAGTTTTCTCCTCTTTCGAATCTTACAAAGTCAACCCCTTGCAAATTTTTCATCGGAGGTAAGTTGGTGAGCATGCCTCTCTGCTTCTAGATCGAATTCAACCCAGGCGAGGGAAGCCTTGATTCGCTCCAACTCAGAGGAAGTGTTGTTCTAAGTGGCAGTTAGAGAAGATAGTTGATTTTTCAGTTCATCTTTTTCCTCCTGTAGCTTGGAGGATCCACCAGAGAGCCTGGAGACATGTTCGTTTAAAGAAATCCAGTTCTTAGAAATCTGCAACAAAAAGAAGGGAAACACAAGTTAGAAATTGGAAAGATCCAGTGATGATACCATTAATTGGGTGAAAAACTTACCGAGAGCTGTTGTTCCATGAGAAAACGATGATTTTCTGCCAAATCAAGACTGAATGACGGCAAGGAAGAAGAAGTACAAGATTCAGAGTGTAAGATCTACTTAACCAGTTCATAAAATTTGGTTGATAAAGGAACAGAGGATGACGGCTCCGACGGAATTTGCATCTTAGAAGGAGTCTCTAGAAGTGCAAGCTGTATTTGTGCAAGTTCAGTCAGGAAGTTAGTAATGGTAATATGAGGAAAGGATGCAGGTGTAGGTGGAGTTAGCTCCACTTTGTCTTTAGGAGCTTCAATAGTAGGGCTCTTTGAAGCTTTCTTTGGAGATAAGCGCTTTAATTTCTCCTCCACATCAGTGACTTTTGCCATTTTCTCCGGAGGAGCATCTTTAGAAGGCTCCATTAGTCTGCTCTTAAGAGATATTTTGGATTTAGAGAAAGCCTCCAAGACTGACGTTACATCCGAAGAAGATGGAGGAGGGACATCACCACTCGAAGATTCAATGGCCTTGGAGGGAGCTGAAACAAATGCAAACGAATATAAATCAGTCAGAGTAACTTAAAAAAATCAAAAAAAGACAAAAAATACAAAACTATCAGTATACCTGAAGTGTCATAACAAATGGGTGACACTGAAGTAAAATGTTCAGCATCGCTTGAAGAAAAGAAGCGCTTGCCACGAGAATTGTGCATGATTGCGAGAGGAGTTCCTAGAATCCTTTGGCCAGGCAGTAGCAAAGTGAGTTTCCTTAAATTTGAGGGGGTTAGGATCCTCAGCCTGCTTCCAAGTTGTTCTGAAGCAGCTGTTAAAGAATCAATGATCTTCTTGTCAGCATCGCTAAGTTTCTTGGAAGATTCACCTGAAAAAGTAAAAGATTAGTTAAACAGAAAATGTAGAGTAAAGCAAAGACAACACTGAAGAAGACTTACGGGGGAAGGCAAAAGTCCTGTGAATATCGGCAAAGCACTTGGTAAAGAAGAATCGATTCTCCCAGTCTTTAAACTTATGGATTCCATCCGATATGAGCTTCTTGTATACATTTACTCTGTAGATCTGCTTATTAAGATTACTTAACCTTGCCAGCTTGGTCAAGGAGTTTAGAACTTCAGCATTAAGGGGAGGAAGTCCAGATTCCAACGCCAACATTTCCAAAGACATGATATGGGTATAAACATTCGGGATAGTTATATTGGAGTAACCCCAACATGAGATAAGTAGGAGAGCAAGAACTCGGGGAATGGGAGAAAACCACTGTGCCATATGTAAATGGCTGTGTAAGAGAAATACCCTTCTGGAGGGTTATCTATGGTGTTTGTTGGTTGAGGAGGGATAGCTTCAATTCCAGTAATTCCAAAATCTCTGAGAATAGCATTGACTTCTCTCTGAGTCTCAATAAAGGAATGTTTAGCAATGGCTTCGACCTTTGAAGAGCTCATGATTCTGCCAGGTGAAAATGTTTCGGTTAAATCTCTTGTCTATTTATGAGTTTAGAAAGCAGTTAAGAATTTAAAAACAAATAAGTTTGCTTAGATAGCCTAAGTGTGAGAACATACACAAAATTTAAAAAAAAATGGTGCAAAAAGTATAAGTCAAAAACTTGATAATTAAAGCTTTCGACAAGGTCGAAAGGTTTATAATAAAAGTTTTCGATAAAGTCGAAAGGTTTATAAATCAAGCTTTCAACAATGTCAGAAAGAATAAGGACATCAACCTTAACCATCATGCTTCAAAATTATTGAAAACCTAGAAAGTGAATAAATAATGGTATAAATTTCTTAAGCTTACGACAAAGTCGAAAGGTAGAGATGAAATATTAACCCATTCATTACCTTTCGACATTATCGAAAGCTCTATCGAAACCTAGATATACTTCAAGTGTAACACAAAGTCAAGTGGCAAGACCTTTCGACATGGTTGACACCAAAACCTTAAGTTTCTTAAGTTGAAAGTGTTGATACTGTTGATATTGTCGAAAGGTCTGGTCAAAGTTATCAAAACACGTTTTACTCATCGAAGTCGAAAGGTTTTAGGTTTGACTCATGTGTACTTTAAACGTTTCGACAAAGATGGGCAGAAGCAACTCTAAGGTTAAGGAATTTCAACCTTGTCGAAAGCAAGTAGTCGAAAGGTTCAAAACTCTTCAACCTTGTCGAGAGCTCGTTGCCGAAAGGTTACACCATTAAATTATCTAACCTTTCGACAACAATAAAAAGTTAGCATCACAATACCTTCCGACCCCATCGAAAGGTACAAAGAAGGCAAATCCATTATTGCCGCCTCAATCTCCTTCGAAGGGGTAGAAAAGTCATTTTGAGTTATCAAATTGTACACGAGTGGGTTCCAAGTTATCATTGGATTTAACCAAACCCAGACCCGATAATAATGCAGTTTTCAAATTCTTCTTGAAGAATAAGTAAAACGAACCAATTAACAAAATTGATTTCATCTAGAATCGACCTAATTCGATTTTGAAGAGGAATACAAATTTTCAACAAGTCAAAAACCAGGATTAAAAACCAAAAGCTAAATTTAGAGACTTTGGATTTAAAATTGAACCCGATAAGGGGGTTTTTCTTTATCAGACATCACTAGCTTAAATCCAAAACCACAGATGGATTTTGTTAGAAACCGATTTAGAGAGAAAAAAAATTAGCAAACCAAATCAAAATTAGATTTTGATTTTGGGTTTGGAAAACTAAGAATTTAATAGAAAACTGATAAGGGTAAAGATTAGATTAAGATTTATGAAACAAATTCAAGAAATTACCTTGTTGTTACAAATCGAGATTCAGAAAATTTTGGGAATTCTTTTACTTGTATATGATGATTTTAATTTCAGGTAAAAGAGGAAGAAAGAGAAGAAGCGTACTATATAAGAAAAGTTGCCCAAATTCTCAACCGTTGGATCAGATTTGAATGGACATCCCAGATCAACACGGGAAGGCCAAGAGGCAGGAAGTTTTATAGCTTTCGACAAAGATGACTTGGAAAGTTAAGAGTATCCCTTCGAATGGGGGGGCAAATGTTACACTAAAAATCAACCTTTCGACTAAGACGAAAGGTCTTTCAACAAAAGCAAAGGGAAAGTAGTACAGCCCAAACCTTTCGAAGGAGTCGAAGGGACACGGTCATTTGAATTCATTAGCATCAAACCTTTCGAAGGAGTTGAAAGTTTCCATCTCTAGTATCCAAGGTGTTCTTACCTTTCGAGGGAAATAAAGAAGTCAAAGCAAGTGTGAGAAACTACTTAGTGACCATTTTGAAAGCATAACAAGCCTTTCGAACCGGTTGATGCACATCTAGGTTACCTTTTGACAATGACGAAAGGTTTATGAAGAAACCAGTACTCATAAGTCAACAAAGAGCGAAAAACAACCTTTCGACAACGTTGAAGGAAAGCACAGCTCTCAAAGAGCAACCTTTCGACAAGGTCGAAGGGTTCATAACAACCAAGAGAAGAGCAACCTTCCGACAAGGTCGAAAGGTTCACAACAGTACAAAGAAGGCAAACCCTTCGAAAAAGTCAAAAGGTTTATGGAGGCATAAAGAGAAGCAAACCTTTCGACTAATTCGGAAGGTCCAGAATAGCAGATGAAAGGCAAACCTTTCGACAAAGTCGAAAGGTTCAAAGCTACATATAAAAGGGAGACCTTCCGACCCAGTCGAGAGCATGGAGTCGAAAGGAGGGCCGCCTGCATCTATAAATAAGACCCAGGGGGTCCTGTTTTGGGGATCCGAATTCTCTCATTCTATTCTTGTATTTTCTTAACCAATACATTGTAACCCTAATTGGGTGCTGATTTGGGGATTTAATAAAATAGAGATTTTCATGGAAAAAGAGGGAAGTCTTATGCTCTATTAATTGCTTTATTGTTTGACTATACTTTTGTTGGATTAACTCCTAATTTCAGGTTCAACATCATCGAAAAGGTTCTTGTCGACAAGGTCGACAACACTTCTGCTACAAGTAACTATTGCAACCTTTCGAAGCCCTTAATCCTACAGTTTAAACCTTTGGACAAGGTTGATAATACAATTGGTCTAAACAGCAGTGGTAACCTTCCGAAGTGATTAACTTTGATAACCAAACCTTTCGACTAGGTTAGAAGTGCTTATGCTATAAAATATCAATAACCTTTCAGAGTTATAGTCCAAGTGGTCTAACCTTTCGACTAGATCGAAGACTGCTCTTTATGTATAGATACCTGGACTTACAAGGCTTAATCCAAAAGAGATCGTTCCTAAACCTTTCGAAAAGGATCAAAGATACATCATATAAGTGACCAAAACTTTCGACAAGGTCGAAAGCTTCTACATATCCACTGAGAAGTTTGATATCCAATCAAGACCCAAAGAGGGCTATCCTTCTGACCTTTCAACAATATAAAATCTAACTTTTTAAGGACAAATTCAAGGAAATTTAATCTAAAAAAAGAAGGAAACTCTTGAAGAGGATCTCATACTAACTCAATAAAGTCGTAAGGTTTTATAACCCAGCACCTAAACCTTTCGAAAATGTCGAAAGGTCTGATTCGAAAGCTATCTACCAGTAAGGCTAAGTTTGAAGGCAATTCCAAAGGGATTCACATCCACTATTCATAGAAAGGACTTTCATCTTCCTAAGCACTATTTTGGGGTGTTGACAAGAAATCTTGTTAACATGAATTATTATCATTTAGAAAAATTAATTGAATAATTATAATAATTATAAAATTATTAAATGTCAATTTAAATTCGTAAATCAATATTTAAATATAAGGGCACCACTAATGATGTCATAAACACAATTAATTTCCAGAAATAAAATAATTTATTTCATATTATTGTTCAATTATAACAATAAGTGTATACATCCAACTTCATGCACGACGTTTTATGATTATAGAGCTATTTATCGATAAAACAGTTTTCGACTATTTTATCGATATATCTTTCCAAAGATAATATTTTTGTGAACATTTTTCCAAAATAAGTTCATTATTATTATTTATCACCTAAAACTTGATTATTTATGAAAAATAATCTATATCTGAATATATAAAATAATTTAAATATCTTTAATTAAAGCGATCAAATTACGAGTCGTTATAGGTTTAGACCATTATTCACCATTTCCAAGAGCTTTAACCTATGAAATTTTGGTAAGTTTTGGAGTACTTTGATTATTGGGCCCACATGGAACCCACCCCTGCATGTATTCCATAACCGTAAGTTTTGAGGTAGACGGGCAGATAAATAGTAGCGTATTATGACATTGCGACCATGCGTTCTATTTGGAATACAATTCGGGCAAGTATGGGGTTTTGTTAGAGCCGTCCGGTGGGTTTTAGGCCATAGCGACTGGAGCCGTGCTTGGCGATCCTACACGATTTGTGATAATAGTGGGCTAGGACAAGGAGTTTCGCAGTAGCGAGTCATCTACGATTTTGATGATAGCAGGATGGGACATAGAGTTCCCCAGTAGCGAGTCATCTAGGTTTTTATATGATAGTGGGCTGAGACGTAGAGTTCCTCTGTAGCGAGTCATATATGATTTATGATGATAGCGGGTTGAGACATGGAGTTCCTCAGTAGCGAGTCATCTACGATTTCGATGGTAGCAGGCTAGGACATAGTGTTCCCCGGTAGCGAGTCATCTACGATTTGGTCTTAGTAGTAGTGACTGTATGCCTTGTGGTGTACCTATTTAGTTTTAGCCGTAGGGACTATACGCGTTGGGGTGTATCCTATATATCTTAGTAGTAGTGATGTTGCTTTGGGATCATGTTGTATAAGTACTATATTATCAGTAGCTTTTGGGTTAGTGTAGTGCAATGAGGTATTTTGCTAACTTGTCGTTATAGCAGAAGACTAGGTTATGGTATGATCCCCTACTTTTTGAGAATTTACTGTATGTGTTTATAGGAAGTCCGGATTTCCCCTCATCCACGTTTGTGTAGAGGGCCGGCTGTGATTTTGTTATTCCTGTCTATTTGTATATAGTTTTAACATACAGTATTTTGAGATAGTACCCCTCACACCAGGCTTTATGTCTAACCCGCGTTTTGTCTTTGTCTTCTTATGTCATGACAACTCTCGGATACTTGATTAAGTAGCTTGGGAGTCGGGTGCTTTTGGGGATACGCTAACAAAGTGCACAGCTGGAGAATTTTGGAGGCATGACATCAATTTTTGAGACACACACACACCTGTGATTTTATTGTACATGACAGACCAGTTATTTATATATAAGACTGTTGTATCAGATATTTATTCAGGACTCCATATTTACTTTGGAGTTAATGTATTCTGACTATTCTATACTGATATTTATTTGTCACTTGCTTCTGCTAGTGCGATCTCTTATATATCATTATTCTATTTTGTTCATGTATATTCAGTATATTATATGTTTTCATTCCATTGTTAGATCTTATCGACGTCTTGGTTTAGTGTTTTGTTCTAATTTTACCCTAACGATTGTCTTTTGTGGTATTTGATGGTCATGCGATGTTGTAAGGTGCCGACTTTTGGGTATTACGAAGAGTGGGTCGTTACATGTGGCATCAGAGCCTAGGTTCAACACCCATGTCCGAGTAGACAAGTTTGAGTTAGATAAACTGGTATAAGGAGATACGTTGAGAGAGCGTACTTGTACTTTCCTACTATATGGTATAGTTGACACAACTTTTCCTCCGGACTCCGATTTATTTCTATTGCTGGTGCTAAGGTATCTCCATTTTAGCTATTGGGATGAACGGACGGGATACACATGCAGTGGCTAAAGGAGTTGAGAGTGGTGTATCGACCAAGGATATTGTTACTCTAACTCGATGCATGAGATTTCGAGTGAGTGGAGTTGGACGTCATAGTGTTAGTTGGATTTATATCCAGGTAAGGTTCGGTAGTTTCCCGGTAATGGACAAAGACCGAGCGGGTGACTTATTAACCCTTTGTGTGAAGTCATTTGTATTTGAATTATTTTCCTTGTGTTTGTAAACCATAGGCATGGGAGTAATTCCATGTGCTGAAAGGGTATTTTCTAAGAATCAGCCCATTTACGTATCAGTTTCCAATCCTTAGATCACGGGCAAGGTTTCTAGGTGATTTGCGCTATTTGGACAAGGGTTTCTCACTTGATTCTTGAAGGCAAGCACTCAAGTTGGATTCTTGAAATGACTGGGAGGTGTCCGAAGCATGACTCTAGTCGTGTGAGGAAATTTCAACGGTCGAACCAAGGAACTGAATCAGAGTTTGCACGAGAAGAGTTAGGTGGCCGACCCTAGTTTAACAAAGGAATCATGCGAGAAAATGAATGGTTGGAAAAGACACCATGTGATTTTGGGGTGATTTATAGCCATTGTAGAATTTATTTATAGTATAATCATTTAGGACAGCTTGGGATAGTTTGGGTAAGGACTTCTCGACGAGTTTTATAGAGATTTGGATAATCTTCTAATTGGTGATATAATACTTGCCTAGGCGAGTGCCGTAGTACACTTAGCACATTATCCATATTAACATTGTGCGGTTGAGTTAAGCCTAGAACCAAGCAAGCCCAAGCGTAGATAAATTGTTGTTTGATAATAATTTAATTAGTAAAGCTTTCTCTCTTGGGAAAAAGAGTTATGTTCAAAAGGGAAGGAAAATAGAGACTTAGGTTGCTGGATTTATTCGGGGGTTTTCAGAATCGATAATCTATCATATCGAAGAAGTTTTCCTTTTCATAGCGAGGGGTGTAATAGTCTCTCGTGTATTGTATTCACAGAAGAAGTTACACCATTTAAGCCTTTTTGTGCATTTTAGAAGTCGAACAGGCTTATGGGAGTTTATAGTTTGGCATGCACACTTCAACCATTATTGGCTACATATGTGTTGGTATAGACTCCTTCTGTATAATAAAATTTTCTTGTTGATTGATGGTCGTTATTGCTTGCTGTGGTTTACAATTGCTCTGTCTTCTTGTTGCCATTTAATGTTGTTTGTTGTTGGCTAATCCGGACCGTTGTAGATTTTGTTCCTTACTTTGCATGTTTGATAGTTTGTGTGCTAGCCATGATTTGATATCGTTTGATCATTGCTTGTTTCTTGCTATTGCTTTCCTTGAATGAAAATTATTTGTTTCATTGTTTTGTATGCTTGTTGTTTGTTATTGATTACAATCGGGCATAGAGTCAGTACGGTGATCGATCACTCGATCACATTCGACAAGCATGTATGATCAAATGGAGTGATCCACGTCCTTTGGCTAAGGCCATGGGTTGATACGGTTTGATGAAGAGTACCAGACCTATATTAGTGATCGTACAAGTTGTTGATTGGTTGATCTTGTTTACCATCATTTGTTATTGATTGGTTTTGATTCTGGTTGATTCATTGCTAATGATAGTGTGTCGAGTTTAATGTCTAGAGCTCTTATTGAGTCGGGTGGAGTAGGCCGTTTGGGCTACTCGATGAAGAGTCACACTTATGAATTTGATTTTGAGTTCAAATTTGTTCTAGGCGAGTAGGACTCACTATTACTGTTATATGCATTTATATATATAGGTTTGGTCGAAATTTATATATATTGAATTTAAGATTGTTGGGTTAGTTGTGTTTGTGTATGTCGTAAACACAATTAACATTAACCCATTAGTTGTTTAAGACCCTAATAACTATGTTTTGAAAATAGTTAGAAGCCCTAGAATCGATTCGGGCTAATTGAGTGATCGTTTGTAATGTTATGGTTTGATTTAGGATAATGATGTATTGTAATGAAGTACACTCCATTAGAAGATATTAACTAATCCATTTGTATTGATTTGCAAAAGGATAATAAATTAATTAGGAGTTTTGAGAGCTCTATACTCCTTGTTGAAGTGGTTAGAGGCCTAATGATCCTTAATTAGTGTTTATAAAATGGTTTGAAGATTTTACAAATGAAGAATAGACTTTATAAAATAGATATGAGATTTTATAAAATAAATATGAGATTTTATAAATAAAGGTGGGATTTTATAAAATAGCAAATAGATGAATACTTGATTTGAATGAAGCAAATGAAGTATTTTAAAGAGTTGAATCGATTCATAAACTAGAATTGTATTTTTATAAAATGGTTTGAGATTTTATAAAATAGCATAAAGAAATTGTTAGTAACTTATATGATTCTCATTAGAACGATGAAATGATAAAAGAAGTATTCTTTAGCTTGTGTTTAGAGTAATGGAGCTAAACATCAGGCTCTAGATTTTTAAAGAGTTACTTTGATTTAAAAGAAAAGAAATTAGCTTATTTTGATTTAAAATATGAAGATTCATGCTTGGTATATTGTGCGATTAGAAAGGTATGAAAAGCTATTTATGGATTTTAAAATATGATGCCGGTAACGTATGGACTTTCATATAAAGGGAATTGCTACCATTCGAGCTTGATGCATGAGGATGTGAATTCGAATGGAGTCACTTGCGTTTAAAAGGGTCCGGTATTGAATTACCGCATCATAGAAATTTGGGGTAAAACCCAAATAGCAGTATGCATGTGTATTAGGGATTCACCTATTAGTACGTCAGTTTTGAGTCTAGATTTTTTGGACACGGAGTTTCCAGATTACTTACACCAATCCGACTTAGGCTTGAACACTCAATTCTCGACGATGAGCATTTGAGATGGTCCCTGGGGTTTTTCATGCGTGGACTGTAGCCACGCAAGGGAGGCAGAGTAATCTAATTAAGGAACCGGATCGAAGCCCGCACTAGAGAAGTCGATGGTTGACCCTAGCTTGGAAAGGAAATCCGTATAGCCAAAGGAGGGACCAAAACGAATACTACGTAATAAATGAACCATGTAAATCATATAAGCTTGTTGGCTTAGGGACGGTTTGGGGGAAAGAAGCTACTCGATTGTTTGTAGTGACTTGAATAATTTTCTAGGTGATAACCAATGCCGACGGGTATTGAGTTGAACTCACTAAATTACTCTTGTTACTATTTGCGATTGAGGGGAGTTTGAACCCCATTAGGCCATGAATATTAATTTTAATTGCTTGTTGCGTTAAACTTATTGCCATGACAATTGGTTGTTTATTTCCATGATGCATTGTTATTGTTGTTTGGATTCATTGATTTGTTACTGCTATTTTTATTTGTTGATTTCATGGAGGTATGCACACGCTAGTGCATGCATCCATGTTCACACTAGAATTTGCACGTAGATTGATATTGTGTTATCATTTGCATTCATTTTAGAGTTGCTAAAGTTTCCATTCATTTTGGAATTGCAAATTATATTTAGAATAGAATTGCAAGTTATGGACATGTTTGAATTGCATGAATGGTTGTCGTGTTGTTCTTGTATACATGTTGCTATGGATGAGTGTGCTTGTGATTGCTATTTGTGATTTTGATTGCCATGGTTGTTTGGTAGGACTATGGATGTTTTGTTGATGGGGAGGGTTACATCACTCTTGGAGATTTTGAGGGCGAAATCTTTATAAGGGGAAGAGAACGTAACACCCCGTGTTTTCAATGAAGATATTTAAAAATGTAAATTCAAAATGGAGATTTCAAATACAATTGAATTAGGCTTCGGGATATATTCCATTGCGTTCGGAGTGCGTCTAAACATATATTTTGACATAAGGCATCAGTATACTTTGAGAAAGTGTGTTTATGGGCAAAATGGTCGTTTGGGGGTTAGATTTGTGAATTGAGCCTAAAGGAACTTGAGTTGGGTACTTAACCTACTTTGGGCTATGCCATTTCATTTTCCTCTCATTCCCATTCACGTTTATTTCCTTCTCCATCTCAAAACTCATCATTCCATAGCTCTAGAACACAAAAGCTTCATCTCGGCACTCGATTAAAATTATATAAATCCAAGAAAAATCACCTAAATTCTATTTAGGCAAGGAAGCACTTTCACCGAGAGTTTGGAGGCCAACAACGATGGATTGTGGAAACGCCTAAATCCAAGAGATCTAGGGATTTGGATTTCGATTGGAATTGGTTGCATTAGCTTCCTTAGGTGAGTAGGAACTTACTTTTACATACTACGATGTATAAATGTATATTTATATGTGTGTATGTTAGTTTATGCGAAGCTAGAACATTAGTAATCTCATTTATAGCTTGTTAGAGTTATAAAAAGTTATAAAATGATATAAGAGGCATTTATGGGCTTGCACAGTGAATGAAAACATGACATTGGAAGTAAGTTGGTTTACTTTAAAATTGTATGAAATAATGAAAAATGCACATTATATGTAAACAAAACTTTAATGTTATTTCAAAGGGTTTAACATGAGTTTTGGTTAAATACAAGTTTCTATAAGAATGTGAATTTGGAGACAATGATTTTCAAAAGGAGGTGTTTTGAAATAAAAGTGGCGGTTTTGACCAAAGTGGTTTATATGAGTCACTTGTATATGATATTTAACGCTTGTTAACATACTTATAGAGCAAATGACGGTATAAACTAACAAAGATGAATAAAGAGTATACTTTACATTACAGATTTTGGAAAATATTATATGCTATTTTATAAGAAAGAAGACGATTCTTAGTAAAATAGGAAAATTTTCTAAAAGGAGATATGTAAGTAATTGATTCCAAAGTTATTACTTTTGAAATGAACGTAAGAAGCTGAAAATTAGTTTAAGGTAGTCGCACATATTCAAAGATGTCAATGGACTTAACTTAAAGGGATATGCGACTATGTGGACTTTGGATTTAAAATAAGAATGGTTTTGTAGTTATATAAATTGCTTGATGATTGATTAATTGTTTGTTTTCTTTGGATGATAGTTAAATTGTTTATTTTGGTTGCTTTTGTGAATCAATTGGTTGTTAATACAGATTGATTGCTAATACCATTGTTTTAAAATAATAAACGATATTCTGGCAACGTATCTCGATTATACGAAGCCGTATATCAAAGGCGTTTAAGGGGAAGCACACATTTCAAAAGTTGTGAAAACTTTTGATTTGAAGTCTCTAGATTGAAAGAATTTTGTCACGGTCGTAACAGAAGAAACAGCGAGTCATTTAGAGCTACGGATAAAAAGTTATGGAAGTTTGAAGTTCGGAGAAGTGCAAAACAACCCAGGTGTAGGTTCAATCGATTGGTGGGACCACTCAGTCGACTGAATAGGCCCGTTTTCAAACTAGAAAGTCAGGTAGGATTCAGTCGACTAGGAGATTTGTTTAATTGACTGATCCCAGTCGACATGTATTTCTTTTCAGTCGACTGAACGGTTGTTTATCGTCGGTTCGACTTAAACTTCAAAGCGCGATAACTTTCGCATACAAAGTCGAATTGAGGTCAGGTATGGATCGTTGTTCACCATTTCCAAGGGCTACAACCTGTGAAATTTTGGTAGGTTTTGGAGTACTTTGATTTTGGGGTCCACATGGGACCCTCCCTTGCACGTATTCCAAAATTGTAGGTTTTGAGGTAGACCGGGAGGATATACAGTAGAATATTATGACATTGCGATCATGCGTTCTATTTGGAATACAATTCGGGCTAGTATGGGGTTTTGTTAGAGTTTTCCGTTGGGTTTTAGGCCATGGCGACTGGAGCCGTGCGTGGCGATCCTATATGATTTTTGATGATAGTGGGCTAGGACATGGAGTTCTGCAGTAGCGAGTCATCCTCGATTTTGATGATAGCGGGCTGGGACATGGAGTTCCCTAGTAGCGAGTCATCTAGGTTTTTATATTATAGCAGGCCGAGACGTAGAGTTCCTTAGTAGCGAGTCATATATGATTTGTGATTATAGCGGGCTGAGACATGAAGTTCCTCGGTACCGAGTCATTTATGATTTTGATGATAGCAGGCTGGGACAAAAAGTTCTCCAGTAGCAAGTCATCTACGATTTGGTCTTAGCAGTAGTGACCGTACGCATTGTGGCGTACCTATTTGGTTTTAGCCGTAGGGACTATACGCGTTGGGGCGGATCTTATCGATCTTAGCAGTAGTGATCATTGCTTTAGGATTATGGTGTATTGGTACTATGTTGTTAGTAGTTTTTGGGCTAGTGTAGTGCAATGAGATATTATGCTAACTTGTTGTTACAGGGGAAGATCAGGTTATGTTATGATTCCCTACATTTGAGATGGATTTTCCGTACTTGTTTATAGGCAGTCTGGATTTCCCTTGAGCCACGTTTGTGGAGAGGGTCGGCTGTGATTTTGTTTTTCCTATCTATTTGTATATAGTTTTAATATACAGTATTTTGAGATAGTTCCCCTCACACCAAGCTTTATGTTTGACCCTCGTTTTGTCTTTGTCTACTTATGTCATGACAACTCTCGGGTACTCGATTGAGTAGTTCGCGAGTCAGGTGCTTTTGAGGATACGCTAGCATGGTGCGCAGCTGGAGCATTTTGGAGGAATGACATCGATTTTTGAGATATATACACACTTGTGATCTTATTGTACATGAAAGACCAGTTATTTATATATGAGACTGTTGTATCAGATATTTATTCAGGACTCCATGTTTATTTTGGAGTTAATGTATTCTGACTATTATGTACCAATATTTATTTTTCAGTATCGTTATTCTATTCTGTTCATGTATATTCAGTATATTATATCTCGTCGTTCCGTTGTGAGATCTTATCGATGTCTTGGTTTGGTGTTTTGTTCTAATTTTATCCTGATGATTTGACTTTTGTGGTATTCGAAGGTCATGCAGTGTTGTAAGGTGCCAACTTTTGGGTATTATGAAGGGCGGGTCGTTACATAACTCATCTTTCTCCTTTTTTGTTAAAAGCCCTGGCATTTCTTTATCTCCAAAGGTGCTACACAATGGTTGTCAAGCCAATTTTGAAGATTTTCTTCATTATATACGATCCGTTACTCCACTAGTTCATGTGAGAAGCTTCTTCATGTAGATATTTGACTTCTTTTGTATTCATGCATTTGAGTTTTCAGTCCAGACCCTCTTACTATATTGGTAGTAAAAAAAAGATGATTATGAGTGTTCGCTTCTCTATTACATAGATAACATGTGTCTTTTTGTAGTATACCCCAATTCTGCAGTCTATCTTTAGTAAGGAGACTAAAGATCAAAGCTTTATAAGTTGCGTGTTCAATTTAAGAGTTGTTACTTTTGCTCGAGACCATTTTATGCCACTATTTAATAGGGTAGTGTGTTCTGGTATCTTCCCATGCCTCATGCAGTTTGGATTGTCCTTTATTATTACTTTTCCAAGCCCATATACCATTTATTCTACCTGTGTATAAGGGGTAGCTTCTATCTCATGCTTTAAATTTCTAGTGACCACATTTCCATACTTTATCTCGTATAATAGTAGCTACTTTCAAGTTAGGAGCACCATTAGCTGAATAATTGTCCTGAGCCATTCTTCAATTAGGCTTTTACTGTTTAGCCATAGATCTCTCCACAAATCTGTTTCATTTCCATTGGCTATCTAACTCTCTATTAGCTTCCTTAGCTGCTCTCTCTGTTTTAAAATGGTTTTCCATGTGATAGAAGCATTGTTGTCAATTTTCATTATCCAAAAATTTTCTTTCGTATATTTGGCTCTCATCCAGACTGCTCATAGGTTAGAAGAGTCTAATATCTTCCAAGCATGTTTAATCCCATATGCCTTTTTTTAACTCAAAAAAGTTTTTGATCCCTACATCACATTATTTCCTTGGTTCACATAATTATTTTCAGCTAATTTTATAGGTTCCACCTCTCCAAATAAAATTGGCACATACTGAGTTAATTTTTGCAATGGAACAATCTAGAATTTGAAAAGTTTGTTGCCAGAATATGACTTTTGATGTGATGACTATGTGAATAAGTTCAACTCTTTCGACAAAGGATAATAGCTTAGATCTCTATCCCTCAAGCTTCTCCCTTATACTATCAATGAGTTTCCATGCTCTTCATCAATTATTGTGTTGTTAAACAATGAGATCCCTAGATATTTGACTGGGAGGGATCCCTCCTGACTCCTAACTCCTCAATAAGGCCTTACTTATTTTTGCAGAATTTGTTGAAGTAGCATTTGGTTTTTAGTTCATTTACTTTCAAACAAGCCATTTCTTCCACTTAACTGAAAATGCATTTAATAGTAGACATTAGTGTGGAATTTTCTTTGTATACAATCAGTAAGTCATTTGCATAGTTTAGGTGGGTGATTTCTGGCTTTATGTTGTAGACAGGGCTAATATATTAGGTGGGTGATTTCTGGCTTTATGAATTATAAAACCCATATTTACCCTATCATAAGCTTTATGTAGATCGACCTTCATCAACATCTTTTTTATCGAAGTTTTTCACTAGTTCATATGCCATAAGTGAATTTTCAGAAATGAAACTACCTTTAATAAAATCACTCTTACATTGTGAGATTTGGTCAGGCATATTTTATTCAATCTCATACAGATAATTTTGCTTAGAACTTTGTAAATTAAACTTCAACATGCTATGGGTCAATATTCTTCAATTTTTTTGGTTTGTGAACTTCAAGAATCGGTGATATAAAGGTACGATTTATTTCTTGAATGAACTCACCCATGTCCATAGCTTCTTGATATAATTCTAACATGTTATCTTTCAGGTCTAGCCAATGTATTTTGAAGAAATGTGCCCCCATACCATCAGGACCGGGGTTGGAATCATCATGAATGAAGAAGAGAGCTCTTTTCAACTCCCTCTCCTATATTCTGGATATCAATATTTGCCCACCTTTTGGAGAGACCCTACTTCTAGTTTGTGTTTCAAGTATGGGTTACAAGTAGCAGCTAACCACAATCCTTATCCCAAAATAGTAGCTGACCATACATCCTTTTCCCAAATTACCATAATTCTTCCCATTGCTAGGGTAACTATTGTGCATTAATTCTCATTGTTCCACCATTTTCAATCCGAACATTTTAATGCTTTCTTCACTAAATTTATTTCCTAGAATAACTAACAAAGTGGGCCTGTACTTCACCCTTAGGTTATAGAGGTATAATTTCCTTGTATTATTATCTAGACCTCTAATATCCCAACAAATCACTGACATTGGAATTTAGTAGCTTTGCTCCTTGTAATAGGAGCAAAAACTACCTTGGCAAGACTTGTAGCCTCTTTCTCTTTTCCTTTATCAAACTGCTTTAATTATTCTTCATTTGGAATTTTGTATTTACCCGTATCTATTTCCTCCATCTCATCATATGTAGTTTTAATATGTATGTTTAATTTCTGAATTTCTTCTATAGTGGTAGGTAGTCCTCCTCCTAACTCCATCTCAGCAAAGTCAAGCTTAGGCTCAGGCTCCACCATTTGGCTAAATGCATGCTCAACAGTTTGATCAAAACTTTGATCTCGATAGTGAGACACTTCAAATTCATTTGGAAAGTTTGTTTCACCGGCTTTAGGTGATAGTATGTCTACATATTGGGCAGTGGGGCTTATATCTGCACCATTTTATATATCTATTTTTGTGGCTGCAACATTTTCTGGGTTACTAACAATATTAGGGGATTGTGAATCACTAGTAGATGTTGTAGTGCTAGTTTTAGTCTTCTCCACCCATACTTGCTTTGGTTTTTCTATTATTGTGTTACATTGCTGATTACCATGTCAAAAACACTTACACTCTCCACACCTTGGGGGAACCACTAGAAGACGTATATTCTTCGAGTATATTGCAAATGACATTTCAGAGAAATAATTAATTGATCAAATAAAAGATATTAACAATTCTATAACATTTCACACTTTATATTGTTAACTTAAACTTCGTTAACATGTGATGCTTAAATTTCGAAGTTATAACAATTTTCTATAGTTAATTCATAGTTAACAATCATTAATAGTTGTATAATAAATATATTCAAAAAATACCTAAATGGTGCACAAGACCATGAGGATTTGGTAAGGGTAGCCATTTGATAGATCATGAAGAGGACAAAGATCATCATCGTCTGGAATTTTTTATATATCTAGTTTGGTCAAACTTTGCGAGTTTTCATGGTTTTTCTTCTTCAAAAAACCAAATGAAAAAGTTAGAAATGAAGAAGGAACGAAAATGCGGAGTATCAACAATCGTTTAGAAGCAAACAACTAGTTTTAGCTGCTTGCTTGTTAGACGGTAAAGAAATAGACCTTGACGTTCAAATACTTATTTTATATTCGTTTAAAGGTAGACAACTATAAAATGATTGATTGACTATTAGAGATTTCATCTAGAATCAGATTAGAAAATTATGTAACCGTAAATTTTAAACGTGAATATATTGAAGATGGCGTTGCATGTCTTATCTATGTAGTCGATATAGATTTAAGTTGGAGTCTATTACAACAATAATTATCAAATGTTAATAAAGAAACAATTAAATATTCCTTTTAGATACATCTCTCAAAACACAAAACCACAATTTTTGTTTTCTAACTCACTTTTCTGCACCTCACTTTCAAATATCACTTTCAAACATCCTTCCATTTCGTTGCAAGTGCACTCTTAACATCATTTAAGCTAGCTATTATTTTGGAGGACAGTTGCTTTTTTTCACTTGCAAATAACACGTTTTCAAAGAAACATTCAAAGGAATTCTACTAAAAGCATTTCCAAAAGAAAACTTAAATTGTATGTCAAATCTGAAAGTGTAGCCGACCTCGATGATCCTGCCATTTTTCAAACATGAACATTCAAACGTTTCATTATACACAATTACGTATAAAAGTAAACAATATTTGTGTGCAGTTATTGCTTTCTTTGTTTAAATTAATTGTTGTTATCCATAAAATTGTGCTGTTTTACTGTTTAGCTCATGAGGAAACACCATATTTAGCGCGTACAACGCGTTCAGAGGATTAGGAAGCTGCTCCTGTCCTCGAACACATTCAACGACCATGACTATCATGCACCCAATGATTTTCTTCCGCTTTGTTTACGGTTTTCAAACTTCCAGATCACCACTGTCCACCTTATCGAATTGAGATTTCCCACTACAAAACCAATATGAGAATTCGCACTGCACTGTCAACACCTCCTCCTCCTCCTCCTTCTAAATTACCACTCGTTCATCCCCCCAATTCCCAATCCCTAACCCACCCCCTCTTCCCCGCCGAGGACATGCCCGACTCCGACGAACCCGTAGCCGCGAGGTCGATCCACATAGCCTACCCCGACCGGAACAACCAACTCAAATCCAACAACTCCATCCGCACCACCAAGTACAACGCTTTCACCTTCATCCCCCGCAACCTCTACGAGCAGTTCCGCCGCGTCGCCTACGTATACTTCTTCATCCTCGCCTGCCTCAACCAGATTCCTCAGCTTAATACCGGCGGCGCCTCCACTGCCTTCGTCCCTCTCGGCATCGTCCTCTTCTTCACCCTTGTGAAAGACGGCTACGAGGACTACCTCCGCGGTAAGTCCGATAAGGATCAGAACGAACGCTCTTGTCTGGTTCTCGATCCCGTTTCCAAAACCTTCCTGTCGAAAAAATGGATGGACGTACGCATCGGTGAGATCGTTAAAGTTAGGAAGAACGAAACTATCCCTTGCGACATGGTTGTGCTCTCCACCAGCGATTTCGCAACTGGATCCGCGTACGTTCAGACTATTAATCTGGACGGTGAGTCGAATCTGAAAACGAAATACGCGTTGCATCAATTTGCGGAGTGGGAGATCGAGAGATGGCTGGATTTGAATCCTGCGGCTGTGGTGAAGTGCGAATCCCCAAATAGAGATATAATCAGGTTTCAGGCGTCAATTCTGATCGAAGATAGGGAAGTATCGCTTGGGATGAATAACGTGATTTTGAGAGGATGTGAAATAAAGAACACGGAGTGGGTTTTTGGGGTTGCGGTGTATACAGGCATGGAGACCAAAGTTATGCTCAATAGCTCAGATGCGCCATTCAAGAGGAGTAAACTGGAGAGGGGGATGAATCGTGAGATCATCATACTTGCAGTTACCATGATTGTTATGGTGGCGGTTACTGCTACGTTGACAGGGTTGTGGCTGAAGGAAAATGAAGATGTGCTGGATGTGCTTCCTTTTTATAGGCGTAAGGAGTATGTGAACGGGAAGGAGAAGGACTATATGTATAGTGGCCTAGGTGTGGAAGTGCTTTTAACTTTTTTTAAGGCTGTCTTTTTGTTTCAGAACTTCATACCTATAGCTTTGTATATATCACTGGAGGGAGCTAGACTTACGCAGACAGTGATTATGAGTAAAGATCGAAGCATGTATTATGAGCCTACAGACACTTGGCTTCAGTGTAAGTCACTGAACATTAATGAGGATTTAGGTCAGATTGGATATGTGTTTTCAGATAAAACGGGAACTTTGACAGAAAATAAGATGGTTTTCAAACATGTTACGGTTGGTGGAATCAACTATAAAGATGGGATGGATCCAATTCCAGGGGAGGTTGCCCCTCATCCTACTATAGGTGAGTTTTTGCCATATAATATAATTGTTCATTTTGTGTTAACGATTCTGTTAATAATATGGTGTTTAAACAAGCTCTAAGTAAGTAAAATTGAAAGTATAAACTATTTGGACTCTGCTGCTCCACTCTGGTAATTTAACAACAGTTCATTCAAAAGATTTGAACCGTTATATTTCCAAAAATTAATAAAATGCTGTGAATACCTTGCAGTATCTTCTTTAGCCCTTATTCAGCAGTAAAACTATAGTTGTATTATTCAGGCTGAATAATAGGCTTGCTGAATAATAGTGGTCGAACAGTCCCAATTCAGCTGAATTGGGCTACCCTGTTTCAGGTAGTAGAAGCAAGGTAGGACGCCATTTTTTAGAAGTTGTAGGGTGGATGATCAGGTTTTGAACGTCCAAATGTTGAGCGATCAAAAAATGAACATTCAACATTGAACGTCCAAAAAATAGACGTCCAGCATTAGTGTCCAAAAATGGATCCCAACGTTGCACATCAAAAAATGTACGTTCAACATTGGACGTCCAAAAAATAAGCTTCGTTTTGTTGAATTTTCAAGCTGAAGCGATTGAAGATGTTCTAAGGTTTGACAATCAAAAGTGACCTAGTAAGATGCCAAATCTAGAGATAAATGATCAATGCAAGTTGATTGAAATCCTATAATATATGTTGTTGGGTGCATGGTTCGAATTTCCGGCCGGTACGCCGGAATTCCAACCATTTTGGTCCGGTTCCGGCGGTGACCGGACCGGAATTCGACAAAAAACCCAGTTCCGGACATTGCAGTAGAAAAAAAAAGGTGTTTTTATCAACGAATACTTGAAAGAGAAGAAGAGAGAGGAAGAGAGAAGCAACCCAGCTGAGCTTGGAAAGAAAGAGATGCTGAGTGCTTCGTCCTCGATCAAAATTTTTGTTGTGGACTGGGGTTTTTAATAAAGTAACTGGATTTAGGAGGGAGCAGGAAGATAATCTTGGGTCTGCATTTGTATGTTCTTGGGTTGGGCTTTTTAAAGTTTTGAACTATTAATTTGTTAAGGAAGTTTTGGATTGCTAATGAAAATTGATGTAGATTAATTAGTGTAAAATAATTTGTATTAAGTTACTATATTAGCAAATTATTATAGAATGATTTGTATAAAAATTATAAAGTTTGCTTTTGCTCAATTTGCATAAATGTCAAATTATTTATTAAAAAAATGTACCGGAATTCGCACACCGGAACTAAAGTGGAATTTTCAAAATTTTCGAAATGAAACCGAAATCGCAAAGACACTTGATGACCGGAACGGAAATGAAAAGCGGAAATTTTAACCTTTGTTGCCTGGTTGGATGGGGTTATTGCATATTTGTGGTTCGCTCTTAAAAATAACTATAAACTATTATTGACTATACGAAGCTGGATCTTCTTGTTCTGGTAACTTGCTATCATAAAGATTTATCCACAACTCTAATTGATCGGATTTTGGATATATTGTTATTATAAATAATCTACACATCTAATGAGGTTTCGTAGTGAAATTTTGACTTACATCCTCATAATTAGTTCTCTTTCAATTTTCTTTTATAAAATACATCATTATTTTCAAAGAGATATGTGTAATTTTGAGAGTATTTGGATAATCTTAGTAATCATAACATGTGCTCGTGTTATAATTTTTCATAACTCATAAAAATTCGGAAACGAGAAACGGAAAAGATTTAAATTTTCACTTTTTTTTTTTTGGTAAACCCCATTGGTTTGGACCGTTTTGTTCATTTGATGGATGTTTTGAACTTTCTTGCCCAATCGCTGGTTCTGTAATTTATTAAATCAGGTTATAAATTTACTAATCCAAAACTTCTGAACCGCTGATTCTGATGATCCAAGTAAATAATCTGCACCTTGTTACCCTTTGATTTGTATCATTTGACAATTTTCAAGTCTTATAATCTATTGAAACAGTTAATGGTCAAACGTTGATGCCGAAAGTGAAAGTGAACACCGATCCCAAACTCGTTCATCTGTTAGAAACCGAGTGGCACTCCAAGGAAGATTCCGCTGCTCACAATTTTTTCTTAGCTCTAACCTTGTGCAACACCATAGTACCTCAAACTGTTGAAACAGCAGAACCTACAGTGAAGTTGATTGATTATCAGGGCGAGTCACCTGATGAACAGGCACTACTATACGCTGCAGCTGCCTACGATTATGTTCTCGTAAAAAGAACCTCAGGGCATATGGATATTAACATTATGGGAGAAACCCAGAAATTTGACATATTAGGTATTCATGGGTTTGATAGTGACCGCAAAAGAATGTCAGTGGTGGTTCGTTCCCCAGACAACTCAGTGAAATTATTCGTGAAAGGAGCAGACAATGCAATGTTTAGCGTGGTTGACAATACTTCAAATGCGGATTTAATTCGTTCAACTGAGTCCCATCTTCATGATTACTCTTCTGAAGGTCTGAGAACTTTAGTGATAGGCATGCGCGAGTTATCCAACACTGAGTTTGAAAACTGGGCTCTTGAATATGAACAAGCAAACACTAGTTTGTCAAGTCGAGTCGATTTAATCAAAACTATTGCAGTCAAAATGGAGCAAAATATTCAGATATTAGGAGCTACTGGCATAGAAGATAAGTTACAAGAAGGTGTCCCTGAATCCATCGAAGCTTTGAGAAAAGCCGGAATAATAGTTTGGGTTTTAACAGGAGATAAGCAAGAAACAGCTATCTCAATTGGAAAATCAAGCAAACTCATAACCGAGGAAATGAGGCTGATAGTGATCAACAGCAACTCTAAAGAAAGTGCCAAGGAAGACCTTAAAGAAGCAAAAACAATGTGTAATAAATTGACTTTAACTGGACAACCTAACACTCCTCTTGCTTTAATCATCGATGGCATTTCTCTCAGTCATATTCTAGACGACACCGAGATGGAAGATGAGTTGTTCAAAGTAGCAGTTGCATGCAATGCAGTTATTTGTTGTAGAGTAGCACCACTACAAAAAGCTGGTATAGTTTCCATCGCAAAAAAGAGAACGACTGAACTAACACTTTCTGTTGGTGATGGTGCAAACGATGTTTCCATGATACAAATGGCTGATGTAGGAATCGGCATTAGCGGACAAGAAGGAAGACAAGCAGTTATGGCATCTGATTTCGCTATCGGTCAGTTCAGATTTCTAGTGCCTCTTTTACTAGTTCATGGACACTGGAACTACCACAGAATCAGCTACCTGATCCTGTACAACATCTACCGAAATGCTGTATGTGTCCTCATTGGCTACTATTACTTGTACTATTCCGACTTCGGGTTGTTAATACCAATCAGCCTCATAAACTCGCTTCTTTTCGCAGCAGTATATACATCGCTACCCAACATATTTGTAGGGATACATGACCAGGACTTGAGTAGGACTACCCTACTCAAGTACCCTGAAATGTACGCTGTAGGGCGCAGGGGAGAGAGCTACAACATCAAACTGTTCTGTTTGCTGATGATGGATTCATTTTGGCAAAGCCTTGTCATAATGTACATTCCTTACTTTGCGTACAATAACACTGCTCTGGATTTTGATGGTCTGGGAGATATTTGGATATTTGCAGTTGTTTTACTTGAAAACTTCCATATTGCCATGGATGTTTACAGATGGAACGTGAAGATACATTTGGTTATATGGATAAGTACCCTTGCTACTTTTGTATGCATCATTTTGATAGAAGTGTCGCCCTCATCGACTGGTTATCATTCATTTATCCATTTGATTTCTACCGCATACTTTTGGCTGCATATGGTCGTCCTATTGGCTGTAGGTTTGCTTCCTCGGTTTGTATGTAGAGTGTTCTATAATTACTTGTGCCCTGATGACGTAAGAATTGGAACTGAAATGGAGAAGGTAGAGCTGAAGATGGGGCCAGGTGAAGAAGAGGGTAAAAGTCCTACGCAAGATACGATTCAGAATGAAAATGGCGACCGGACATAAGGTATGTTCCCTTACTATTTAATGATATAGAAGATATATATGTATATAAATAAGAGCCAAATGTTCATGCATGTGTATTATAGTTTATACAGACAGAAGAACGCTATGTATTTTACCATGATTAACGACAGAGGATTGGGGACGGGTAACTTTCTGTAGTGGGCAAACGGATATCAGAGGACCATCTTATTTGCCGATTGAGGTTAAGGAGGTAAACAGTATAGCTTAGAGAAAATTATTGTATTACATGAAATTAGTGCTGGATATACTTATTGAGAAAGAGACTACGACGCTTGATAGCCTTTTGGGTTGAGATATATAGATTGTATGTTACCATGATAAATTATTGGCGTTTTTGTGATTGTCATCTATAATATTGATCTCCATAAATTTTCATTAACCGTTGTAGTAGAGTTATATCTTTTTAATTAAACCGTGAACTTTTCAATGTGCTCTAAAGCAAAAGAATTTGAATCTAATTAGTGATAAAATTTAACATTATCTTAGTTGAAAATTTTAATATATAATTGATGTCCCAAGTTTGAATAATAGTTCCCAAGAAAAATTTTATGTTCTTTTTTTTGTTTTGTAATTTCTATTTTATTTTTATTAAAACTACATAAAAAACTTGAATTCAAAGATTTTAGGTCACTTTGCTTTTTATCAACCGTATTTCTTTGCCCACGTACATCCAACATGTTAAAGTGCTCGTTATAGAATATAGAAGTGCATACTACGTTTTTTGCACTAGTTTTACTGAACATGATGGTCCACCAAGCAGAAATTTAGTAAAATCGTGTTCTTTTACTTTGACATTAGACTTAATTAGTGTGTAACCCGTGCGTTGTATATGATATTGTTAAATATAGTATTTATAATTCAGTTATTGCTAAAAATAGAATTTTATTATAGTGTTAGAGGAATTATAAATTAAAATGGCATATGACGCTTCGATGAAAGGTTGAGGGTTTAATCCTCACTATCTACGAATATTTGTGAAAATTTATATCGTAACTAAAACAAAAATATAAATTAAAATTGTTAGTACTTTGTACGTAAATAATTTATATTATGTGATATATATATTATATATGTACGAGTGAATAAATAACTGTCGTTTTTGCTAATATGAATTTTATATACATACTAAATTGTCATATTTTCAAGGATTTATAAATGAATTAATGAATATATTAATTAAATAATAGAATTTATTTATATAATTTAAAGCAATAATCAACTGAACTAATTGAATATAAGGAGCTTTATGTGAAAAAGTTGGAGAAAATTGAGAAAACCTTTGTACATATTTGTAACTAAGAAAAGCATCTTGTGGTCAACTTATATATATAGATATGAACTTTTATCCATTATTTAGTTTCTGATTTTAAACAATTTATTTCATGTTGTTGTAGGGGAATCATGTTTAAAACTTTGATGATTACAAAATAATTAATGTTATATAGCATTTAGTTGAGTTATGAGTTGAGTAAGGTTTAATAACAAGTTGAAAATTAAATTTTTTGTAATTTAATGTTTATTAGGGTAATCTTTGGTTCACATCGTAATGTTGTCAAATATAAATTTATTATTTAAAATTAGTTAAAAATGAAATTATGTTATCTAATGTACGATATTTTTTTAACATAAATGAAATAGAAATTAAAATGAGAATTATTATTATTATTATTTGTGTATACAATCTATGTTACGCGATTTAAATATATTTATATCTAAATAAAAAATAATTTTATCATTTTCTTATATATACGAATATTGTATACATATGAAATTCTCATACATTTAAGATTTATTAGAGAAATTAATAAACATTAGTTAATTGGATTTATTTATATAGATTAAATTTAAGATTACATAATTCGTTAAATAAATGGACTTGAACATAAAAAATCTAGGGAGAATTGAGAAGGGTTTGTAAGTAATTGGAGAAAGTTTTAAATGTAGTTTTTTGAAGTTAAAAGTATTTTTACATTGTAATGCATGATAAATTTATTTAGGTAAATAAAATGTAAAATTATCGTTAATGTATATATTTTATTTATGTGATTTATTTATATTTATTTCTAAATGATTTTTTTTATTTACAATTTGTTGATGTGCCTATGCCATACATATTGAAGCTGACATCTTTATGATTTATTTGATGTATTAATAAATATTAGTTGATTGAGTTCATGAATTAGTTTAATTGTTGAACTATGAAAATAACTTAAATATATTGACTTTAATGTAAAAGATTGAAAGAGAACCGAGAGAAGATTTGTAAATGATTGTAGAATTTGTTAGAAGTAGCCATGTTTAATGTAAAACGGTAAGAAGTTTAAAAAAATAATCGTAAAGCGATGAAATTATAAGATTTTGAAAATGAAATACTTGGAGTTGGAGAAAATTAAGAAGAAGTTTAGAAGATTAGTAATTGTGGAGTTGGAGAGAGCTTTAAATTCTTCTGTTTTACTATTTTCCAGTAGATAAGACGCAACATGACACTTGGTTAAATAATTATTTAAACTGAGAATCATTTATAATTAGTAACAAAACAGAATCCGTTTCAAATAATGCAGTAGATAAAACGTAAAACCTAATGCTAAGGATGCTCCTGCATGTCCTTGAGTTCGGCTCCACTCACATGCGTGCATCATTGTCATCGTTTACATATGCAGCACGTTTGAAAAATCGTTGTTTAAGACCGATTTTGTATGCACTCATGGACGTTAATTGTCATCTAAACTTGTGCATCGATCTATGCATATGCATGTTACAGTTTTATAAATATGGAATCAACATGCACACAATGCTCGAAATCCCCATAAGAACTAGATGAGCTAAATCATGTTCTTGCCATCATACCCATTATTATATTGTGACCGTCGTCCTTAAAAGTGGTTTATGAAAGTTTTCTTTCTTGATGAGCAACAAAAAGAATAGTTGCGTACGAAAGGGAGTTCAAACGAGGAACGGAGTAAGAAATACAACATCAGGGTCATCCACATTAACAACTTAAGTTTTTATTTTGTTGGGACGAAGGGACGTCATTAAAGTTCCACTGTTCGAGTATGATTGTTTTATCTCAATTTCACTAAGGTGCGGTCCATGTTGAAAAAATATGAAGATACCATTGGTGAGGCGTCCGACGAACGTTCCTAACATGGCATTTGGACCATTGATCCACTAGTTGGAGGGAATAAATACGTTCGCATCGGACATATCGTGCCGTTTCCCTCAAACGGCTACTTCTTTTCCTCTACCGTGTAACCCCTCGCCCACCCTCTTTTCCCGCCAGCACCAAACAACCCAAGCCCCTCTCATTTTCTAGCCGAGCTTTTTTTAGGTATTTTTTCTTGTTTTTATATTTATTTATTTTCATTTCTATAATATATATTTTTCTGCAATTTTTTTTTTATATTTTGCAATTTTCATTTTTCAGCATGGTGCAATCGTCTTTTGATTTTGGTTCCGCTTCCTTCCATTATATTGTTTTATGTACACCCAAAATAAAGGAAGTTTTCATAGATCTATGCGTGGAGCCGGACAGAAAAAATTCGATCAGCATGTTTTATGCTTCGGTAGCAAGCACATTTAATGACAAATTGGATCTTGACTGGTACTACACACAAATGAAGAACAAATGGAACAACCTGAAGAGTTCTTGGACTGAGCATGACAAACTTCTGCAACTAGAATGAGAGATTGGGATCAGGAGAACGATTACTTGGATGGTCTCGAGGAGTGATGTGATACTACTGTATGAAGATATAAAAATTCAGAAAAATCTCTCCTTCAAATTCAAAGAGTTGGATCAGCTTTTTTGAGGCTTTATAGGAAAAGGCACTTACAAATATACGATCGCTCCTATTCCACTGGCTCAGCATTTCAGTACTGCTGATACAAATTATTACTCTAATTGGATGACCCGTGATACTAAACCCGTTCAGCCTAAGCGTAGTAGACATACCGAGCAGGCAGCTCGAGCAGGTATGACGTTGGACGGTTGATCGTTCGGTCAGAGTGTTTCAGTAATGCCGTTCAGCGTAGGGAGGACAATGAGGCAGGTTGGGATGGGTTTTTTATACCCCAGACCCACCTCGATTTTTTAAACCCTGACTCATATATATCCGCTCTATAGACCCGGTGCGGGTCTGGATTTTCGCACTGTCGTCGAAACTTGTACGGATCAGGGTAGACCCGCCCAGCTCCAAGATCCGGTGAGGCTTTACATATTCAAAATTATGTATTATATATTTATATAATCTGACCCATTTTCTCATCGAGCGAGGGGTACGAAATAAATCAGATTGATTTTTCGATCAAAAAATACCCAAGAAAAAGTATTTCTATTTTGCATGATCCAATCATTGATCCCGGAATTTCTATTGGGAAGTGCATTAACATAAATACGGCAGTAAGAAGAAGATAAATAATGTAAATTCGAAATATAAAAAATATTATATATATATATATATATCAATTTGTTTGCCATGATAAGCAAGGTGATAAAAATGAGGTGTATGATAATGGTTCAAGTAGTTATTTTATAATTATTAGTGATATAACTTAATACCGCAAAAATCATATAACTTATTAAATGGAACATTAAACTATCCATGTTATAACCGTTTATGTATAAAAGGATAAATAAATCATCGTCATAGTAATAAAGAGATTTTATGATATCTCAGTTTTGCTGGTCGGGTTGGGGCGGGTCAGGCAAGGCCCGATCCGACATTAGACCCGGAGCTTATAAGAACGGGTCATTGGGTCTACCGGTCCCGATGACCCAATGGAACGAGCCTTGGCGTGTCAAAACAGGATCGGGTCTATCGGGTTTAGACCTTAGACATGTCTCATTGTCATCTCTAGTGCAGCGTTGTTATTATATATTAGCTCCTATTGTATCCGTTCAGCGGTGGAAGCTAATCTTGATTTTTTGCGATTAATCCACAAACTTGAATATTGTGGAAACATTGACCGATGCTGAAGTAGTAGGGTTTATGGCGTTGCAGTTGAAGTTATTGCGCTGTCGTCTTTAGTAGTTTAGTTTATTTTTAAAATATATTTGAATTTAAAAGTTTGTTAGTTTGTTTTAATGAAATGCCATAATTTATTTTTTATTATTTGCAATTATTAAACACATATTACACTACAAAACAAATAATTAGTTAAATACAAATTAATTAAATTAAAAAAATGATATTTTAAATATTCCGTTCAAATATCTCGTTTGTATAACACAAACACATTTTTCGTTCATTCAACTTTTTCGTTCGAATGCCCTTTTAAATACTACCTTATCCTTCCCAAATTACGCACCCTAACGTTACCGAGGTATGGTTTTGTATTTAGCAAAGTAAAATCATTTGCTTCATTTTTAGGCCCATCAACACGAGCGTATATCATCTTGTTTTGACCGTTACCGTTAAGTTGAATATTTATCCAAATATTCCAAATCGGATACCAGTGCAAATATTTCAGTTCTCCATGTCCAAATTTCTATAAACAAACAAAAAACATAATAAATTTGCAAACTAACGATTAACTATATACGTTTTATGAACAACATAAAAAAACAGTCCTATCTTATCCTGTTACCATTCGGCGTTTTCAGCAATCATATCCCTGACATTATCTTAACATGCTTTTGTTCGTTTTAACAATTTTTCTTCACAAATTTTCTACATTGAAAATCGTGTTTGTTCCTTGTTCAAGCATCACAAATGTCTTGTAGTTTCTCCAAGTCTTTCTACCGGACTTGTGCTTTTCCTAGATTCCTTTTGTCATACAAGTGAATGTTTTTACAACCAATTTTTTAAACTTTAACAGCAGATAAGGATTTTATGAAAAATGAAGTTACTTTCCTTTAGTTCTAAGACGTAAGTTATTTTCTTTGGGAAAAATTGATTTTCTAAGCCTTCGTTAAGTTGGCCGTAAGGTTTATGTTCGAGGAACTCTTTATTTTTCACTGTTGAAACACACTGCATTTTAACGTAGACTTGAGGCTTATGCCACAAGCATATATCATACTTTTAACGTAAGGGGTCTATGCCAAATTTATCGATGTCTCTTAAATATGATCAGTTACTAGTGACTGAACGGGTAGTATTACGACTATAATGCCAGGGAATTAAAGTTGTTATGTATACAAATTTTGAAAATTGAGATATTTATGCAATAGAGGAAAGCGGACTGCTATAAGTCTTTCTTGTATGCATTGGTTGTTTTTTTAGCCATAGTTTTAGTGGTTTCACTTGTGTGCAACATAGTGTTTTTAAAATACGTGCAATGGTCATTGAACGTTTGAAAGCTTATCTATTAAAGTAAATCAATAGATGAAGAGCGATAGATCCTGAAAAAATAAATAATAGATACGATTGCAAAATTGTTTTTAAATATGGACAACATTTTTGTAAAGAGAAATGTTATATACACACTATTTAATTTCATGAATCATGCAATTGGATTTTTTTTAGAAATAACGGATATAATATAGATTTTTTTTAGTATTACAAGTTTTTAGATAGTATACAACATAATACATGCTAATATATGTTCGAATCACGCTATACAAATTTTTATTCGTTGCCTTCCGCACCAATGTCAAAGTTCTTAACCACATAAACGGTGGTGCTGATGAATTTTGATATGTAGATTTATGTTCTTTATTTTTTCCCCAGGAAATATTTTTCAATCCAATGGGATTATATTGCCAAATGAAGAACAAAATCTATGGACATTGACACTGAATAAGCAATACTTCACGTTTTACTCGGAGGAGGAGAAAAAAAAAACAGTTTAAATGAGAATCATGAGTAAAAGATTTCATACTAACAGACACAAAATTAGCTGACCTTTTCCTTATTAAAATTTGTTTACTGTCTTTAAATGCTTAGGGTTTTTTCATTTTTTTTATTTTACTTATTAAGCATTAAACATTTATTTCTGTTGATGAATTTATCACATATTGCAGCGTAAATATATGAACAATCATAACAACTTCATTCAAATAACACAGTGAAACTAATCAAAATTCAACAATTGAACTGGTTATTCAATTTGGAAATACACCATTTTAGGAAGAAAATGATTTAGGTGAGACTCAAGTATATCTTAATAACTTTATTCAAAGGAACAAATTCCTAATCATAGTCTACTTTTAAGAGTTATTGGCATAAAAAAGTAAGAACTCGTTTGGTTTCATTTTAAGTTAAGTGTTTTGTGTTGTTGCACTACTACATACTAGAAAATAAAAAATAAATAAAAAAGATTTACAATTCTTAGTCTTTTTGATGACGAATGTACACTAAAAACAAAGTAAACTTATTTATAATTTTATTTTCAAAATTATTTGTTTTTTAACAATTCATACGACTTGTGCATTGTTGTTTAGACAAAAACACAAAAAAAGGACAAAAAAAAAACGAAGTCTAAACTGAATTGGAACCAAAATTTGTGAGAGTCCAAAACCTAAAAGCCTAAAGTGCATCAGGTTTCGTTAATCACGCAAAATTTAAAAATCCAATCTGCTCTTCTCCAAGCATTCTTCTTAATCAGACCAAAAATGAAATGCTCTCTCATTTATATAATAACGTAAATCCCCATCAAATATTAGGATATTTTTCATAAGAAAGTTTCAGGACTTTATTGGTGGTGTAGTTTATCAACGGCAGGCTTCATTCCTCATTTGTAAATTTGGTAAGAATGTGAGTTGATGGCAACCATATTTTGCAAATAATTTAATTGTTATATGTCCAAGCGCATTTTTGGCTGTGCTGGTGCGTTATGCATGAAGAAAACGTAGTAAATGGATAATTTAATCGATATCAGACCATAAGCATTAGAGGCTAATTCCATCATTAGAAACTTTAGGATGATAGAATTAGTGGCACGTGAAATGTACATGGTAATTTACATATACACAACAGTAAAATTTGCTAAAGAGGTAAAGGGGGAATTAATTTAAAGCACAAAAATTTATTTATTTTTAGCCTTAAGAACACGAACTCAATATTTTCTTTCAAAATTATTTATAAGGACAAACGTTCTTTTAAAATTATTCATAAGGACAAACATTCTTTCAAAACTGCTAACAGACTAAAAACTGATATCTAAAAACTGCCACCGATAACTACAAACTGATACCTAAAAACTGTTATAAATAACTAAAAACTGATACCTAAAGAAAGTTGTCCTTCAGGCTAAAATACTGAAGATCTGTGGTTAAAACGTTGATAAATTTTGTCTTTGACACTAATTTCGTGAGAGGGGGTAAATATAAGTTACGGTTGCAGAAAATCTAAAAGGCACAACCGAGAATATGATAATAAACGCAAATAAGGAAATGAAAAGTTGTGAAACATTGTACCGCCATTACCCTTATCTCAATAGTTGCTAGCGGACGGTGGTTCAATCCGTGCTCCACGTGTCTGCGTGTTCGTAAAGCAGACTTAAGATTGAGCTCACTAGGATTAAATTCATTGTATGTCGTACCTATCACCATATGCAGTATATAATTATAACCAATAGAAGCATCGGTGCACAATTAATTTCCGAAGACCTCATAAGCCATAACTTGCCTGCACATATCTAAAAGTAGTGGTTTGCTAAATACACACGCTTCAAGAGTCAAAGCTACCAACACCACAGCCAATATAGTGCTTGCCTCTATGCCGAACAAACCTTTTGATACTGAGGAAAAATATTATAAGGGGGCTTTTTTGGGATCTAGAAAAGTTGCATATGGAAATATGATCATACCATTATCTAATTATTGGTTATGGTGAACTAATTTTTTTGAATAATTTATCTTCCCTAAGCATCCATGCTCATAAAATTGTTGTACATATATATCTTCTAGTATTCTTTTAATATTAGCTTTTCTGAACTTACCCAGTGCATTTATGTTCCAAACACATTACCAAAATTATTATTGTTGTTGTTGTTTTTTGGACAAATTTTCAAACCAGACTGCTTTTCAAAACTATTTGCATGAATAGGCTGGTTTTAAAATTATTTGCAGTTATAGGCTACATTTTGCCAGTTCAGCGATGAGCTAACCATTTTTTTTTATAAAAAATAACTAGTGTATAACCCGTGCGTTGCACACGGTAATGTTGTAAAAGAAATCGTCAAATATACATAGTTAAACAGTTGACGTACAATGTAATATGCTAAAGTTAAACATATATTTGCGTAAGTAACGTTTTTCAATTATTGTGTATATTATAGAATATCAATTTTGAAAGAAAATTAACAACATAAACTTAAATGTAACTTGGTTATATGGAATTAAATGGAACATTCTAAATAATTTATAAATTATACTTCAATAAAGTGGTAAGGAAAAATGAAGAGAGTCTTCATTATGATGCATGTTTATTATTACTAAATATTATTTAAGAAAGAAAATAATAATACAAACTTGAGTGTAAAATAGTTGAAGTTAATTAAACAATGATAAAATTTATACCTGAAACTAAATGATAGATCAGAATCAAGGAAAACTTATTAACAATCGTAAAAATCATAAGCTATAACAATAATGATCTTTTTATAAAATACAAAATCGCAATAATAATAGACTTTGATTCTCAAAATTCATAAGTGAGATATAATTCCTTTTCTCTTACTACTATTTAATAGATCATGTTTACTAAATCATTCTACCAATAATTTAAGTTACATAAGAATAAATTACCGAAAATTATATATATATATTATCATTTTGGATTATAAATATATACGTCTAAATTTAAAATAATTCTAGAAAAATGTTATTAAAATTTAAATAAATTATTAAGTATAGTATTTAATTAATTTGTATGCATAGTAAATGAAAATACAAATATATTAACAGAAAATTTAGATTGTTATTTTCATATCTTTGCATTAACGTAATATTTTTGTTGTTGTAAAACAATTTAAAATAATATTTCTTAAATTAAGTCAGTTACGTTTTAAATATCATACTTAAATAATTATATGTTTAAATAGTTACAAATAGTTATAGATGTTGTTATTTTCTAATTCTAAATATTCACGGTGAAATATATAGTTTTAAGTTAGTTTCAAAACAACGTTATATTTTAAAGATTTATTGAGTTATATTTTAGATTATATGAAATATTCGGATTTGATTTAGATGATAGTATAAAATTGTAATATATATATATGTATGTATGTATGTATGTATGTATGTATGTATGTATGTATACATACACACACGTATACATATATACATATTATATATATATATATATAGTAGAAGATAACCAATGACGATACTATTTTATTTTTGACTTTCTGAAATCGTGAGAAGCTTCATGATAAATCAATAGAGAGAATAAAGAAGAAATTTTAAAAAGTGAGAATTAAGTTAAATAAATATTTTGTTCTATTTTGCTTTTATTTAACAGATCAATACTTAGATAAACATATATATGTATTAATTAATTAGTATAATATAATAGATTGTAAGTATCTAAATTTTTTTAGATTGTAAATATCTAAAGTAATATATTTGGATTATAAAATAATTTTGAAATTTATAACATAAAGTATAATATTTCACTAATTTATATTTGTTAAATAAATGTAAATGTATTGAAAATTTATCATTACTATTTTTCGATTTTAATATGTTAAAATGTTATGTTTTTGTAGTAAAATATATTAAAAATATTATTTTTGAATAGTTAAAAATAATCATATATTCCAACTATTTAAAATTATTATTTTCATATTCCAACTATTTAAAATGATATATTTTGTTTCACATTAGTTTTACAATAATTTTCTAAAGTTTAAGAAAATTATATGTTAAACATATTATTTTATTAATTTATACATTTAAAAAATGTAGATACACAAAGATATATTATTGTTATTTCCAAAATTTTATGTTTTAAAATATATTATCCAATTTTAAAATAAATCTAATTTATATTTTGAAGTTAATAAGTTATACGTTAAATATGGCTGATATTCCAATATATGTGAAACAATTGTAAGTATTTATTTATGCAATAAATTTCAAAGAAAGATATTGATGTAATATTTTACTTTTTGAAGTAATATTAAGGAAATTCGTGATTTTGTGTGTATATATGCACATGTGCACCCGCACATGTGTATGATGATGGGTTTTAGATGTTAAGTTGCAAACTCGGTATTGATAAGGATTTTAAATGTAATATAAGATAAATAATTATACATTAAAATTGTTTTTATTGTCTTTTATGTGATCCATATATTTTTTATATCCGAATATAAATTTAGTTTATACCATTTTGTTACATTGAGTAATATAATTTCTTTTGTTTTACTATTATTATTTAATAGAGAAAATAAAGAAGAAATTTTAAAAAGAGAGAATTAAGGTAAATATTTAATATTTTGTTCTCTTTCGCTATTATTTAACAGATCAATACTTAGATAAACATATATATTAATTAATTAGTATAATATAATAGATTATAAGTACCTAAATATTTTTAGATTGTAAATATCAAAATTAATATATTTGGATTATAAAATAATTTTGAAATTTATAACATGAAGTATAATATTTCACTGATTTATATTTGTTAAATAAATATAGATGAATTTATATAAAAAAATATCATTTTTTTATTTTAATAAAAATGTTACGTTTTTGTAATAAAATATATTAAAAATATTATTTTTGAATAGTTAAAAATAATCATATATTCTTTCTTTTCATATTCCAACTATTTAAAATGATATATTTTGTTTCAAATTAGTTTTACAATAATTTTCTAAAGTTTATGGAAACATATTATTTTATCAATTTATACGTTTAAAAAATGTAGATACAAAAAGATATATTATTGTTATTTCCAAAATTTTATGTTTTAAAATATTTTATCTAATTTTAAAATAAGTTTAATTTATATTTTGAAATTAATAAGTTATATGTTAAATATGGCAGATATACCAATATATGTGAAACAACTGTAAGTATTTATTTATGCAATAAATTTCAAAGAAAGATATTGATGTAATATTTTCCTTTTTGAAGTAATATTAAGTAAATTCGTGATCTTGTGTGTATTTATGCACATGTGCACCCGCACATGTGTATGCTAATGGGTTTTAGATGTTAAATTGCAAAATCGGTATTGATAAGAATTTTAAATGTAATATAAGATAAATAATTATACATTAAAATTGTTCTTATTATCTTTTATGTGATCCATAATTTTTTTTATATTTGAATATAAATTTAGTTTATACCATTTTGTTACATTGTAATATACTTGTTGACATTGTTATATGTATTATTTATTAGACAAATTAATGAATTTTGTTTAAATAGTTTATAGTTAAATTATTTAATTAGTTTAAATATACACACTTAAATGTAAATTGTACATGAAAATTGAGAACTTTGAAAATAATAGTAGAAAGTAGAAAGTGTAGATTTTTGAATGTAAAATGATAGTATAAAATTAATAAAATATCGTAAACAATTCAAAAATAATAAATTTTAACGGGTCTTTAAAATAAAATATTAATAAATATCTAGAGTAAGTTAAGGAGAGTTGAGAGAAATGCTAGAATTAACGTGAGAGCTGGAATTTCTTTTGCTTTACTATTGTTTAATAGATACGGGGCGCATTTCTGAAATGCGCCCCTTATAATTTACACTGGCGCATCTGCCAAATGCGCCAGTGTAATTTTTTTTGCACAAAACAGAAACTAGAAGCCATAAGCCAATCATTTGTTTTCTATCCAAAACAAAACATATTCCACCTACAAAATTTGGTAGACTTGTTTTATTCATGTGCTAGTGCTACAGATGATTTTCAGTACAAAGAGTTAATGGGACACTTGAAAACTATTGCTCCAGATGCACATGCTTGGATTGAAAGGAGTTTACGAGGTGCAGAGGAAAATTGGGCTCTATGCAAGGATAATGGTGGAAGATTTATGATGATGACAACAAATGTGTCCGAAAGTTTTAATGGGGTTCTAAGAGGTGCTCGTGCCAGTTAAGTCGTTAGTAGCAAGAACGTTTTATCGTTTAAACGACTATTTCATGAAACGCCATTCCGATGCTGAGGGATTTGAAATGCAAACGAGTCCAAAAGTCGAAACTCTTTTAGCCAAAAGAGCAAAACAAGCAAGATATTGTGGAATTGTTAGATTCAGTCAAACCGAATGGCAAGTGAATGATCAATTTGGAAGAGTGTTTACAGTGACATTACAAGATAATATATGTAGTTGCACTTCATTCTTAATGTGTACATACCCTCTCCCGTGTATTTAATACACATGAGTACAGGCACAGATGCAATCTCACTCAATATAATACATGTATAATTAGTTTAGCTAAGTAAAGCTTGTTTATCTGGGAATAGGAAAAAAAAGTTTCAGATTCTGGACACATATTTCTCCTTATATCTCAGCTTTATTTTCTTATCGGCAATTGCATTACAACTATGATTAGCGCCAATCATAAGTAGTACATAATAGATTGCAAGTTTTTCAGACAATTGATATTCATTTCATAGGTGGGTAAGATATATAAAATTTGAATAGCCTCTTTATTCAATATCTTATAAAATCTGCATAGATGCGTTTTTGTAAGTTTGCAAAGTCTATCTAGATACAACTGTTTACGTGAATACTAATTATGAAAATCATTATATTCTATACTCTATATAACAGTGGCAACATAAGTTTCTAGTGTTCTTGGTCATCTCTTTGCAGTTTTATTATCTTAAATGCATTGGTCTTGCTTGAGTTTTATTTGAACTAGATAATATATTTATCTTGTACTGTATATTTTATATTTGAGAAACCCACATCGACAGAGTTTCAAGATTTATTTACACCTTCTCTTCACCATTTTGCACATGCTTATTATTCTAGTTTTGGCTGCATTTGTTTGCAGTAAAATATATGCACAGTGCTACTCGCTTGTTAGTGTTAGCTTACAATAAATGAGTAATTTTTTGTATAAAAAGTAATAAACATTAAGAACCTCAATAAGCATAAAGAAAATGCTTAATAAATTTTAATTACAGATCATTCGAAACCAAATTATTGTTTGAAGTGATTTAATATAATCCTGACATAAGCCGTTTTCTCTAAACAATGGTTTGTGCAATATTATGCAGGCTCACTTTTGAATTCAATGCATTCGTATACATGATTTGTGTATAGGAACAAGATAAACTGTCTAAAGAACTAAATTAAAGAAGAATTTGATGAGCAATAATTTGAGAACGAGATGTAGTTCAAAATTTAAAAAAACATGGAATTGTTGTTTCATTGGAGTTAATTTTTTGCTATTTAGCAAGACATGAATCTTTGGTTAAGTTGATGTGTTTTAGTTTAATAGTTGTAAATTTACAATAACGAAAAGTTTTGAGTTTAACAATGATTAAAACATGAATTGAAAATAATGTATATCGTGTCCTGAAATGTAAATCACACAAAACTGAGCTGAACTAAACTGCTCATAACTTTTGAACGATTAATCAAATTTTGATGATTTTGCCCAAAACTAAAAACATATGCTACAACTTTTATTTGAAGTGTTTTTATTAGCCGAAACATGAAATTGTTATGTATTCATATTCTCATGTCTATATAAAGTTGCTAACGTGTTTTGATTGAGCAATTAGTAGGTGCACATAAACTTTGCTTCACTTTTGGATGCATGATTGCTCATTTTGGTTGTATGTATACTAGCGAACTTGCTTAAATGCTAAATAAAGGTACGCTTTCGGATTAAATACATAAATGAATATGTTGTGATGCACAGTTGCAAGAGTGACATTGCTTTCTACTTGTATCATGTTGATTTTTCCAAGTAGAAATTTTCTTCATGTCTTGAGAACCTACATTATTTTTTCTTCATACTTTATTATGACCACCAGCCACATAGGTTTTCAAGGCATTATTTGGTCTTGATTATAATATAGAACATACAGTTGGCTTCTTGTTTGTGGGTTGTGAATAGAAACTATACAAGGCCTTGTCAACTCCCATCACTTGAGTCATTTACGTACAATGTATAAATAAAGAAGTTGATGGGAATCAACAGTTATTATTTAAATAGAAAAGTGTGCACATTACAAGGAAAGACCTAAACATGCCTATAAATTGGAGTGCACTCAGCAATCAACAACATTTTTCATTTTTTCTTCCTGCATTAAAAAGGGGGGACAAAAATAAAGAGCAAGCTATTGGTACAATTATGTCCACATTGGTTTCTTCTTAGCAGACACTTAGGCTTGCACTCCCTGTTAATCCATAGTTTCAAGAATAATTTGCTATGTTAATCATTTTTGTGTATAATCATCAGAAATAAGTCCTCTCTGTATGAGATCAGGGACAACATAAATAGTTAAGTGTTGGGCATTATAGGCCAAAATCTTGAAACATTATGTCTTCGACCAACCGTAAGTTGTTCATGTATTGTTTTATTTATATTAGCATGTTGTTTAATGCTTCGTTTATGTATTAATGTTGTATTTACATAAAATTGTAGGAACTAGGACATTAACCAGGTTAAAGCATATTCAATGAATTTCATTCATTAACATTTCCATGAGGATCCATTCATCTTATATTTATCAATCTTTGCAACAAACACTTTTTTTCTAGAGATGTATTTTAGTCGTGAAACTTTATAAATTGTAGTGTGAATTAGTATGGTAGTCAACCTTCAAGTCACCTTTTTCAGTCATCTTCTTTAGTTTGAGAACATCTCATTGTGGCCATTTTCTCGACATTATAACAAAAATAATGCTGGAAAAGGCAACCATCTAGCAGTGGTCATAGGGTCATCAGTTTACTTACTGGAAGTATTGAATGTTTTTTATTTTCTTTTGCTATGGGTGCTTAAAGGATAAAACCTGTCTCCACTCTACGGTCTGATAGCCATATAAATTATCACTTTTTCCTGGTTTCAAAGTTAATATTGCATTCTACTTGAAAAGAAAAACAAATCTTTATGCCCAGTTTGTCATATCGTGTTCATGTGAAACCTGAAAACTTTATATATGTTCAAAGTTCAATATATGGTTCTTCAATGCATTTTTGAACGAATAATTGAAAATAAAATATGACACTGTCAATTTATGAGTTAATGAATAAAACTGCTGTCAAGTAAAAATAATAATTAAAACCAAACTAACCTCATAGTATTTATTTTTTACATTCATCCTTCTGTTATTGATATTGCATACTGCAAGTTATATTACAACTATTATGAACAATCGGCACCCCTGTAATTTATAGTCTGCTTATCACATGCAAGCAATTGTATACAATCAAATGTACATGTAATTTATGAATATGATTACAAATGAAAATTGACATCTGCTAATTTCAGTTTCAGTTTCAATTATATATTTAACCTCTGTTATGTAATTTTACATCTTTACAAAATTATGAATTGTGTAGGCATTGATAGAAGCAGCCGAAGAAAGACAAAAATCGGAAGCTAGTGTTAATGGAAAAGATGGAATAAGAAGTTTAGAAGATTTTGAAAAAGATCTCGTTGCCGAAGCTTTTTGGGATGATAACAAGCGAAGCTATTGCCGAGCTATTAGCTCTACATCTAATGTAAAGCAAGTAAGACTCTCTCAAGCTTCAAAAGCCATTACCAATTACAAAGAGAATGCAAATCAACAATGGAAAACAGAAATGCGTGAAGAGATGAAAACAATGAGTTTAGCTATAAATGATATAAGACAATGTATAAAGATGCTTGTAAATCATATTGGAGGAAATGTGCCGATACCAAGAGGAGAAGCTGCTTCTAATACAGAGCAAAATCTCAACAGTCCTGGAGATAGCTTAGGTGCTCCACTAAATGGAATAATGGGATCTTCTACGAGAGAGAAACAACCAGTAACGCTATTGTCAGTGGATTTGACAGAAGTAGCAAAAGGACACATTGGGACGCAAAAGATATGTCATGGTAGAAAGGTGGTTGAGGGAGAGCAAGTTGTTTGGGTGGAGAATGTTTACGATCCAGAAGCTTCAATTTATGAAGCATCACAAAATGGCCATTACACACTATCCGAATTAGTTGAAGGGGGTTTTGTGATTTGGCTCGAGTATCGTTTGCGTTATTAGTAAGTTACTGAACACTATGTAGTTATATTCTGAAACTGTGTTTTAAAGTTTGTTATATATATTATGCTTGTATGCTATAATTTGTGGTGTTGGTATGAAGTATCCTTTGTGGTGTTTGAATGAAACATAAATGTTTGGTGTTGTTCTAATTATTGATCGTATGTTTTCTTAATGTTAATACTATATATTTTTTGTATAGATTGTTTGTAGCTGTAATAAAATATTGGTGCTATATAGTTTGTTTGATACTGTTTTAGTTATCACGGTTATAAGTGTTTGAAAATAACCTTTCGTAATGGTTATAACTGTGATATAATTTGCATTTGTCACGGTTATAAGTGTTTGAAAATAACCTTTCGTAATGGTTATAACTGTGATATAATTTGCATTTGTCACAGTTATAAGTGTGAGAAATTACTATTTTATCTCGGTTATAACCGTGAGTAAATACTATTCTGCCACGGTTATAAGTGTGAGAAATTACTATTTTGTCACGGTTATAAGCGTGAGAAATTACTATTTTGTCACAGTTATAATCGTGATCAAAAGTGTGACTGAATTTTCCCACGGTACCTATTTTCACGGTTATAACCGTGATAAATTAGTTTTGTCACGCTTATAACCGTGAGGAAATTGCCTTTCTGGTGTTGTGTTAGACAACAGATTGCACAGTTGCAGAAGCAGGACCGCCTCCGAGCAGTGCAAATGGAGCAGCTCAACCAGCATTTGGCCGAGTATGTGGAGCGTCATGAAACATTCCCTTAGTCCGATTGTTCCGGAGTCGATGATGAGTCTTGAGGTACGATTTGCAGTTTTTTTTAAACTGATGTATATAAACATTGAGTGATGGAGAGGTTAATTTATGAACATGTGATGTTTGACATTGATTTGTGTGGTTGATTTGGTGGTTGATTTGTGGAGTTGATATGTGGAGTTTGATGTTGGATGTAAATATTGGAGTTGGATGGGTGAGAGTGATGATGGAAGGTTTGTTTTGTATTGGTTGAATATGTTTGCGTTTGATATTATGATGTTTGAATTTTATATTGATATTGATTTTAGCTTATATATATGACTTATATATTGATTTTGATGAGTTGTGTTATACATTGGGATGGAAGTGATGTTGTGCTGCAGGAAAAAAAAAATTTACCCAGATTTTCGACGGCTTATTGGCTATATATTTCGACGGTTTCCGACGGCTTTCTGGGTGAAATTTTAGACGGCGTGCGACGGCTTAATGGAAAATTGGCATGCCACGTGGACGTCGTCGCCGTCGGAAAATCCATTGGAATTGCCGTCGGTAGAACCGTCGCCAGCCGTCGCAATAACTTCGTCGAAGCCGTCGGAAATGGACGAAAGTCGTGGTCCGTATTCTGACTGCTCGCGACGGCCGCCGACGACTTTGAGCCGTCGGAAATCCTTGTTTATCTTGTAGTGTATGCACCAATTTGTTTATACATTACCATTTTACATTTTAATTTTTTAATTAATTATATAACATATATTAACATAATTCATTTATACATTTTAATGTTTTATTAATTATATAATATATTATTCTTTTTCACCTTTTTTCCTAAAATCTTATATGTTTTCAATTATAACAAATTATAGGTATAATAATATATTTTTAAAAAATAAACACCTTTATACATAAATTTATTTATTTTACCGCATGCGACATTCAAGTTATAAACTAAATTTATTATATAAACTATTGAAGGATAATCATTAATAATAATATTTCTATCAATATTTTAGCTAACACATACACTAACTAACACTAAATTATTACACTAATCGACACATAAACTAATTAACCCAAGTTAGCCCTAGTTATATTTTAATTATCGGATTTAGAGACTTATAACCGTAATAAGCATACCAATCAATCAATATACAATCGAAAACAATCAAGAGGCTAGTATCATTAAATACAACTAGAAATTAACAATAATTTAACATATTGGAAAAAAAATTAGATTTAGAGAAAAATATCCGTTTTAGGTTGAAATTGACGCGTAGGCGGCTGGAGAGTGGAAGTTGGTAAAGATGCTGGTGGTTGCAGACAGAGTGCAGCGGCCGACGATTATGGGGAGAAATCTAGGGTTTGGTGAGGATGAGATGAATGAATCATTCTTGGCCGAACCTGTTGTATAATCGCGTTGTCTGACAGCTTCCAACGGTCGTTGACAGCTAGTATTAGCAACGGCTTCTGACGGCTATTATATATTTTTTATTACAATTCCACGCTTTTTAAAATAAGTTAAATATAAATTAGTTTGCTAGAAAATTTTACTTTATAGAAAAAATTGAACAGTTCATATTAGTTATCAATGAATATGAAATAAATATTAATGATTACAACCTCGTACTTGCCTTTTCAAATTAATTTAAAATTTCTAAATGATAGTTACATAATGTTTACAAAATAAATTCATAAAACTATCACGTATCATAAATTTCATCAATTTTTTTATAATTGATAGACTGAAAATGATTGTCTGTGTTCGATTTTCAATAAAGTGAATTATCAAATATAATCATACAACAAAAAAGGCTATCGACAATATTAATTTAATTAGTCAAAAACTTTCATAAATTTGCATAATTGAATAAAAATATCTTACAAATACATGGGATTTGAATTATTATATTTAATCAAATTTCAAACTTATATATAACTAATATATTATAATAAAGTAATAAGTTTAAATAAATAAAATGAAGGGCCGTTGGCAGCCGTCTGAAGCAAAATAACGGAGCCGTCGGAATGGTCCGCTGCAAATTACTGTCTGTCTTGTAGTGTGAGAGAGACATTAGCTAATAACTTTGTATCATCGAGTAGAACACTCCAATGCTTTGGATGTTCCGTTTTGGGGTGAAATAAATGGTAGTTTTCTAAAGTGTGGCTTAAATCGGTTAGGTAGGGGCCAGCTTAAGATGAGCATATCTTTTAGTTTGGAGCTTGGATTAAGAAGCAATTTCGACTAAGGTGCATGTCTCGACCTTATGCATATTTTCCAACTGTTTCGAGTGTATTTCGAGACTATCTCAAGTATACCTCTAACGTTAATCAAGTAATTACTAAAATTAAGAATTAACTTTAGTTAATAATTGCGATTAATATTCAAAAATAATTAATCCATTAATTAGTAATTAATGATTTATACTTGGTAATTTATGATTAATAATTTATAATTTATGAATAGTAATTAATGTTGAAGAATAGAAATATAATTTCATCACTAAAATTTAAAGTCAACTACACAATGTGTTCCAGTGATGACATACCACAATCCATGAACAAAAAAGGTAGTAGATAAAACATAAAACCTAATGCAAATAACAAAATACATGACAAACAACTCAAGGTGCTCCTGTAGGTCCTTGAGTTCGGCTCCATCCACATGTGGGAATTATCGTTGTCAATCATTCAATATATGTTGGTCCACTTGACAGTATATGTTCAAAACTGGTTTGTTAAACTCTCATTGATGGTAGCTGCAATCTAAACTAGTGTGTACCGATCCATGCATGTTAATAATCTTATAAATCTGGAATCAACATGCATGCGCACAGTGTGTTCGAAATCCTCGTAAGAAGTAGTTTCCCTAACTTATGTTCTTGTCATCATATACTCATTATTATACTGTGAAAGCCGTTCACAGAGCTTGTTTATGAATGTTTTTTCTTTGGATGAGCGACAATATATGAATTAATGTTTTTGATCGTCACCTTCAAGTCAAATGCCTAACTAAATTATTTCAAATCGGATGTCTCGATGCAATTTTGCATTTCAATTTGCAGTCTCCAAATTTCTATAAACAAACAAAATATATAATAAACTGGTAAACTAATGATTAATTGCGTTTTATGAACAATATAGAGTATCCTATCTTATCCTCCTACTACTACTCGCCGTTCCTGGCAATTATACCTCGAACCTTATCTTAACCTGCTTTTGTTCATTCTAAAAAATTTTCTTCACAAAACTTTTACGTTGAGAAAGCGTATTTTCCTTGTTCAAGCCTCAACAGATATCTCGTGGTATCTCTAAATCTTTCTACCAGACTTGTGTTTATCCTAGGTTCTTTTGGTTATAGTATAATTTTACAAATGTCATTGGTTGATTATTTCTTCTCACTTTCTATCCAGATCAAGAAAGAAGTTATCATTTGTCGAGAAAAAGATTTTGTAAGCGACTTCGTTACGCTGGGAGTATGTAAGGGTTATGTTCGAGAAATAATATACATTTTAATATAGACCCAAGGCTTACGTCATAAGCATATATCCATACCTTCAACGTAAGGGCTTTGTGTTAAATTTAACAATGTCTGTTAATGGTAAGCGTTTATTGGTTCAACCGAACAAGTTAGGGGAACGAAATTAGTTTAGTCGGGTTTTTTACTTAATTAATTGGTAAAATTTGGTTTGTTTATTTATTTTTTTATTATTTATTTTTTTATTTTTGGTTTGATTTCAGTTTTCAATGTTTCAAAATCGGATTGTTTAACCAAACCGGATAACAAAAATAAATAAATTACAAAAACATATTTGTTGATGTTAATATTATTATCTAAGTAGAAATTTTTTCAACTCATTTTAGTGTTTTAGAAAACAGCTGAGTTTGTTTCTAAAAAGTATAAGACAAACATATATCTACAAAATAGATATAACAAAATTGCTGAAACTCGACTGCAAGATAACGAAAAGACAAACAATGCTGGAGATTAAACAATGCAACATATACCAAATAGTTATTAATTAATGTTACAAAACAAGAATAGGAGAAGAGAATAAAAACTATAGCTTTTATTACTTCCTTACTCACTGAAAAGACAAACTGCTGCTCATTATATAGAGCTATAAAGTAACAAATATACCTAGAAAATAGGATCTCAATAGTAGCTATAAACTAGGAAATAACTTGCAACTCATGGCTAAATTTGTTCTATAGAATATGACAAATCTTATTACTTAGTCTAAACACACATGTCATTCTACAATCCCTCCCCTTAACCTGATGTTACAAACATTCAGCTATCATGTTTCATATAGTCTTGTCTAGTGCAAACACCAAGCATCTGTCTAAGTTTCTAAAAGACAGCCCATTTGAGAGACTTAGTAAATATGTCAGCAATCTGATCTTCACTTCTGCAGTACTGTACTTCAATAACTCCTTCAATAGTCTGCTCCATTAGATAATGGTACTCGACATCTATATGCTTGCTTCTACCATAAAGTACTGGATTTTTAGACAGTTTAATTGTAGAGCTGTTATCACAATATATTACGGTGGCTTTCACTTGCTTGAAATGCAGCTCTTCATGAATCTTCCGCAACCAAACTGCTTGACATGCACTTTCTGTTGCCGCGACAAACTCAGCTTCAGTTGATGACAATGTAACTATCGGTTGCTTATTCGATGACCATGAGACAGCAGCTGAACCCATCATAAAGACATATCCTGATGTGCTTCTTCTTTCATCCAAATCGCCTACATAATCGCTATCGTTAAAGCCGACCAAATCTGACTTTTCTCCTTTTTTGTAAAACAGCCCAAAATTGGTAGTGCCACGTAAGCACCGAAAAATCCTCTTAACTGCAAAAAGATGCATATCTTTTGGTTGCTTCATATACCTGCTGATTAAACTGATAGCATACATTAAATCAGGTCGTGTTGCCGTCAAATACATTAAACTACCAAACATTTGCTTGTAAAGAGTGCTGTCAACTCTTTTCCCTCCCGAATTCTTTTTAAGTTTCAATCCATTCTCAACTAGAGTGCTGGCTGAGTTGCAATTCTTCATGTGAAACCTGTCCAAAACTTCTTGAGCATACTTATTTTGAGACACAAAAATTTCAGCTTTTGATTGCACTACTTCTACACCAAGAAAATAATGCATCAAACCAAGGTCAGACGTCTCAAACTCGACTATCATAGATTTTTTAAAACTGTTAATCATCGCACTGTCATTTCCAGTATAAATAAGATCATCCACATATAAAGAAATGTAGTGAAATTTGTTTTAATTTGAGCGGAAGCGAATTATTTGATCAGGATCTAGTATTGCCTATTTAAATACCAATGGAACTTAAAAAATCAATTATGCAGTCTTACAGGAATAATATCAGAAATAAGAGATACAGAAAATTTAACGTGGTTCGGATATGAATATCCTACGTCCACGGAGACCCAACAACTTTTTATTTCACTAAAGAAAAGAGTACAAAAGAGAGGGAAGAATAATGGTGGATTCTCTCACACTTGCTTGTATATATGAAGATGAAATTCCTTCATTTAAATAGACTTGATAATGAAGGGTTGCTTGGAGATTAAGCAAATCAATTTTCCGATTATCCAGATATCTTTCCAAATTACATGATTTGATTTTTATACAAATAGATGGCGTAATCTTCGTTTCAATATCTTTCCTTTATTCTCCATGCCTAATCATTTATTTCTTCATATAGCAAATATATTGACTAATTAATTGATTGACTAATTAATTAGTTTCCTTCAAAATATGCTTCCATATATCAGCCAAATTAATTGATTTGAGTGAATCAATTAATCAATTTCTTTCCTCTTCAACAAATATTTGAATCATTCAAATTTAACACTCCACCTTGATTCAAATATAACAATCTCTCTTCATCACCTTATCATCAAGCAATCAACATAGAAGTTGTTGGGTCTAGCGTCCCATGGCGCTCAAGTAACAAGAATCAACTGATCAAGTTTGAGCAATGCTCAAACTTGTCCTTTGGAAGTGACTTTGTCATCATATCTGAAGGATTATCCGAAGTACTTACTTTCAATAATTTGATCTTGCTTCGTTCTTTCTCAAGCATAAGAAAAAAACCTCTAACATCAATGTGCTTCGTTCGTGAACTATAAGCTTGATTCTCTACTAGATGAACCACACTCTGACTGTCTGAAAATATCTCTACTGTCCGCTGCACTATTGAAAGATCATCCAACAACTGAAGTAAGTATAATCCTTCCTTTGTTGCTTCCACAATCGATATCAACTCTGCTTCGGTAGTCGATAAAGCTACGATAGATTGCAGCTTTGATCTCCATGAAATCGAGCCTATGCCAAGTGTAAAAACATAGCCCGACACTGACTTCCTAGCATCTCTATCCCCAGCATAATCAGAATCACAGTATCCTCTAAGAAAGATGTCACCATCCACTCCACCATATAATAAGCCCACCGAAGAAGTGCCTCGAAGATATCTAAGAATCCACTTCACAACTTGCCAATTCTCTTTGCCTGGGTTAGACATATATATCGACTCACAACACCCACTGCATGGGCCAAATATGGTCTTGTGCACACCATCGCATACATAAGACTACCAACAACACTAGAATAAGGTATATCAGCCATATATCTTTTGTCTTCTTCCAATGAGGGAGATAAGTCTTTTGACAACTTAAAATGAGAGCCTAACGTAGTGCCAACCGGTTTGGCTTTCTCCATTCCAAATCGAGCGAGGACCTTCTCGATATACTGCGCTTGAGTGAGCCTTAACTCTCTTCGCTTCCTATCCCTGCTTATCTCCATACCTAATATTCTTTGTGCCTTTCCCAAATCCTTCATGTCAAACTCTCTACTGAGCTTCGCTTTCAACTCCTTAATTCTGACCATACTCCGAGATGCAATCAGCATATCATCAACATATAACAACAAATAAATCATATCACCATCACATCTTCTGAAATAAACACACTGGTCTTTGAAACTTCTGGAGTATCCCTGTGAAAGCATAAACTTATCAAACCTCTTATACCATAGTCTAGGAGACTGCTTCAGTCCATATAGAGATTTGTTGAGTTTGCAAACATAGTCTGGTCTGCTACTATCAATGAACCCTTCCGGCTGCTTTAAATAAATCTCCTCATCCAGATCACCGTGCAAGAATGCAGTTTTGACATCTAGTTGCTCTAATTCCATATCATAATGAGCAACTAATGCCAAAAGAATACGAATAGAAGTATGCCTAACCACTGGAGCAAAGATATCATGATACTCTACCCCCTTCTTCTGAACATACCCCTTTGCGACTAATCTTGCCTTGTATTTGAGATTACCATTTTCACCGTCTTTCACTCTATAGATCCACTTGCATCCAATAGCTCTCTTGTCAGTGGGAAGAGCCACCAAATCCCAAGTATGATTTCTCTGCAATGATTCAATCTCCTCCTCCATAGCAACTAACCAACTGGAACTGTTAACTGATGCGATAGCTTCTCTATAATCACAGGGCTCATCATGGACAACATTCAAAGCATATGTTGCCATATCATCGAAGTTAATGTCTTCGATGCTCAATCCAACAAACTCATCAAGCCACTTAGGCTTTATTCTTTGTCTGACAGGCCTAGGTTCTAAATGAGCTCCACCTTGAGTTTGATCCTTTATACCAACATCGATATTATCCTCATCAACCACGGTGTCATCGGAAACACCATTTGAACGTCTATGGAAAGAATCAACAGATGACTTGCTTTGTGTTTGGTATTCTTCACATGTCCTCTCATTGTCATCCGATGGGGAAGGCTCCACCTTCAACATAGCCTTCTCATCAAAAGTCACATGCCTGCTCATAACGATCTTCTTGCTAATAGGACACCACAACCTATATCCCTTCACTCCTCTCCTATAACCTAGAAAGATACACTTGCGAGCTCTAGGTTCCAGCTTCCTTTTACTCTCATGCACATAAGCTGGGCAACCAAACACTCTGAGAAATGAATAGCTAACAGGCTCTCCTTTCCATACTTCTTCAGGGATTTTCATATCTATGGCAGTAGAAGGTGTGCGGTTGATGAGGAAAGCCGCCATAGATAAAGCTTCAGCCCAAAATCCCTTTTTCAATTTAGCAGTCAGTATGAGGCATCTTGTTCTCTCCAATAATGTCTGATTCATCCTTTCTGCAACTCCATTAGACTGAGGGTCTCCTGGTGTAGTGTAATGCCTCTTAATGCCTTCAGACTCACAATAATCGATGAATTTCTGTGATACAAATTCACCGCCATTATCTGAACGGAGAACTTTCAATTTCTTCCCTGACTGCTTCTCAACCATAGATTTCCACTTTCGAAACTTGACAAAGGTTTCAATCTTTGACTGAAGAAAGTATACCCATACTTTACGAGAGAAATCATCTATAAATGAAACGAAATACCTAGCTCCTCATAAAGACTGACAAGGGGAGGGACCCCAGACATCTGTATGAACATACTCCAAGACAGCTTTTGCTTTATGCTTTCCTATGCCGAAAGAAATCTTCGTCTGCTTTCCAAGAGCACACTCTTCACAAAAACCAAGTTTTGAATGATGAACTCCGTCAATCAATCCTCGTTTTCTCAACTCATCCATGCTGCGCTCACCGATGTGACCCATCCGTAAGTGCCATAATCTGGAGAATCCGAATCAACAGATGTAACAGAAGCTGATTTACCAATTACAGTAGTGCCTTTTAATAGATAAAGATTTCCTGCCCTCACACCTCTCATAACAATCATGGAATCCTTTGATATATTCATTTTCTCTCCTTCTACTACAATCTTCAAACCAAGTCTACTCAATGCCCCAACAGAAATCAAGCTCCTCCTCAAATTAGGTACATGTCTAACACCGGTGATCGTATGTATAACACCATCAAACATCCTAATCATCACGCTACCAACACCAACCATACGGCAAGAAGCATCATTACCCATCAGAACTTCTCCTCCATCAATTTCACGGTAAGTGGAAAAGCAGTTCCTATCAGGTGTCATGATAGGATGCGCCAGAATCAATCAGCCATAAGTTGCTCTTCCCAGAAGAGCCAGAAGCTGTAAATACATCGGTGTCACTTTCTGTATCTGATTTCTCTGCTGTAGAAGATGAAGCTTGCTTTGGATCTTTTCTTCTACCTTCAAGCTTGGGACATTGTGCTATGAAGTGCCCTGGTTTCTTACAATAATGACAAGTCAAATTCTTAGGCCCCCTAGACTAAGACCGTGAAGAATTCTGTCCTCCACCTTTCTTCGATCTGCTTTGGCCTCTACCTCTCTGAACAGATAAGCCTTCGGTATCACTATCCAAGCTAGTGCTCGCCAATCTACCTCTTAATACTTCATTATGAAGACCAGCCTTTACATCAGACAGGCTAATTTTACTGCGGCCATAAATCATGGAATTAACAAGAGCAGTATACTCCTTAGGCAAGGAACATAAGAGGATCACAGCTCGAGCCTCATCGGTAATATCAACTTCTGCTGCCTTCAGGTTCATAATCAAAGTCGTCAAAGCATCTACATGCTCCATGAGATCAGCTCCAGGCTTCATCTTGAACGAATAGAGTTGTTACTGAAGAATAATCTGATTAGTGAGAGACTTGTCTTGATATGCATCTGATAATGCATCCCATAGTTCCTTCGCCGTCTTCTTCTGAGAGAATTTTCTAAGAACTTCATCTGAAAGACTCAACTGAATTGTTGTGAGAGCTTCATCTTCCATCTCTTCCAAATCAGCTGCATCAATACCTTTCAATTTCTCAGGCGCAGAAACAATCTTATAAGTCTTCTCCTTCTTTAACACAGCCTCCATCTTCATCTTCCAAGTACCAAAATCTCCCTTTCCGTCAAAACGTGTTACTCCATAATTGACACTAGATCTACCAATAGACTTACTAGAAGTAGCCATTAATATCCAAACAGGAACAATAACACTAGCTCTGATATCAAACTGTAGTGAAATTTGTTTTAATTTGAGCGGAAGCGAATTATTTGATCAGGATCTAGTATTGCCTATTTAAATACCAATGGAACTTAAAAAATCAATTATGCAGTCTCACAGAAATAATAGCAGAAATAAGAGACACGGAAGATTTAACGTGGTTCGGATATGAATATCCTACGTCCACGGAGACCCAACAACTTTTTATTTCACTAAAGAAAAGAGCACAAAAGAGAGAGAAGAATAATGGTGGATTCTCTCACACTTGCATGTACATATGAAGATGAAATTCCTTTATTTAAATAGACTTGATAATGAAGGGTTGCTTGGAGATTAAGCAAATCAATTTCCCGATTATCCAGATATCTTTCCAAATTGCATGATTTGATTTTTATACAAATAGATGGCGTAATCTTCGTTTCAATATCTTTCCTTTATTCTCCATGCCTAATCATTTATTTCTTCATATAGCAAATATATTGACTAATTAATTGATTGACTAATTAATTAGTTTCCTTCAAAATATGCTTCCATATATCAGCCAAATTAATTGATTTGAGTGAATCAATTAATCAATTTCTTTCCTCTTTAACAAATATTTGAATCATTCAAATTTAACAAGAAACGATGAGCATCTTTCCTCCCTCTCCGGTCTTTATGAAAAGTGTATGCTCATGTGGGCATTTCTTAAATCCCTCCCTATTAAAATAAGCATCCATATGACTATACCAAGCTCTCAGAGCTTGTTTTAGTCCATATAATGTCCTTTTTAATTAATACACTTTATGCTCTTCTCCAATTTTAATATAACCGGTAGGTTGGTCAACATATACATGTTCTTCCAACTTGCCATGTAAGAATGCTGATTTTACGTCCACCTGGAAAATAGGCCATGAGTTTTGAGTTGCCAATGCGATCACCAATCGAATTGTATCATGTCTTGCCACTGGAGCAAAAACTTCTTTGTAGTCGATGCCAAACTCTTGCTTATAACCTTTGGCAACTAAGCGTGCTTTGTACTTGTCAATTTTTCCATTCTCCTTCAATTTTTTCTTGTATACCCATTTCACGCCAATGCTCTTTTTCCCTTTTGGAAGCTCCATTAACTCCCAAGTGTTGATTTTTCCTATTGCTGTTATTTCAGCATCCATAGCCTCTCGCCATATTGGCTCCTTGACGGCATCTTCAAAAGCTACAGGATCACAACCTTAAAATAGTGCATAATGCGTAAGTGGGTTATTGGTATTACTTGTATTAGATACCTCATAGTCATACATCCATGCCGGTCTTCTTCTAACACGCTGAGAGCGTGAGCCTCCTGTTGCATCAGCTTGTTCATCAATTTCTGTTGTTGTTGGTGAAGTCTCAAGGCTAAAGGAGCACCATTTTGAATATTATGACGTTCTAGACACTAGAAGAAATTTTATTTTTTGTAGCGCTCAAAAAACGCTACAAAAACTTTTGGTGGCGTTTTGATAAACGTTACGAGAAAACATGCCACTAAAAATCCATGATTTTTTGTTGCATTTATTTTAACGCCACTATAAATGCATTTTTGGCAGCGTTTTTCAAACGCCACCATAAATCTTTTTGTAGCGTTTAAAAAACGCCACCAAAAGATTTTTTGGCGCTACTAATAGAATTTCCAACTTTACCCATGTTTTACGGTTGCATTTACTCAACGCCACTATATATATTTCGGTAGCGTTTTTAAAACGCTACTAAAAGTTATTTATTATTTTACACCATTTTTTCATATTATTATTTCCTGTTAATGGTCTATTTTGGTTCTATTATATCAATCAACAATCACTCACATAATCATCATATTCAAATAAGTTAAAAAACACATTAACCATATAATCAAATAAAATATCCATAACCATTCCAATACAATAGTTTTTCGACAAAATGACCTAACTCACATACAATAACCATTTGTATACAAATTTACACATCGGGTACTAATAAATGTTATATCTAACTAGTGCTAACAAAACGTTTGATTACCCATAATTCTTTGTTGCATACACAAGTGAAAGCTAGCATCATCAAGTCCAAATTTGCTCTCTTTAAAAGTCCGATGCCTACACAAGTGAAAGCACAACAGATAGTCAAACAATTACGTTAACTCATAGGACTTCAAATATAAGACAAACTTAAACATTCTTATTGCCTAAAGATAAATTTAGACATGATACAAGAGAATATCCCAACGGATAAATATACTCATTTAATAAAGAGTTTAGTAACCCATTCCAAAGTTGCTATAAACGATAAATAACGAAAATAATTCGTGAATAAATAACTATTTCTCACTTACCCGTCAACGATCACACCTGCCAGTAGCTTGTCCAACTGCACCCCTGCTACTTCATCTCGAATAGCAACCCAAACACCCCCGACCTCCTTCACAAATACAACATTTGTAGCCTGTAACCTATTAAAACTGCCACCAGTCACCTGAAAATCCTCCCTGACCAGTTCTGCATCAACCATTTCCCAAACCCAACCTACCACCAAAATCCACTACCATAATTCATCCAATCTCCATCTATAAACAACCCCACGCAACTTACCCCTTAACCAACATATCCCCATACCACTACTACTTCATCACATTCAACCACACTGCAGCAAATCAACCTCTACTTGCAACATCAAATCGTCACAATCGCAACTTCATTAATCATTACCTCTTCACTGAAATTGCAAGTTACCTGCCAGAACCTTCATTACCATCTCCCCTCTGTCTCCATAAACCATCAGCAACTTCAAACTCCATACTTCCCACAACTTCGTCCTTCACATCCCGAACAACCTACCATCGAACAACTTTAAGCAAATGACCAAAATTCACCAACCAAAGCTGCCTAAAACATCCACTCATTCACTGTCCAAACAGCAACAGCAATGTATCACTCCACTTCAACCAACATCAGTTTAACCTTCATCAACCCAAACCGGCGTTCAGTTTACTGCCACCCACCACCACTACCGCAATAACACCTACAAACCATTTCAATCTACAACCCAAAATCACCATACGCAATGGCCATTATCTAGTACAAAAGAGGAAATGTCAAATCAAATGTAATTTTTGACTTTTAAACTTATAAACAAAGGCATCATGTAACCAAATCAACTAGTGTATTTTCAAAAAATCAAAGGTGGATACACGAATGAAAGAAACAATGCTTTTTATCATTTTTACCAATAAAGGACAACAGTCAAACACAAATTCATATTTTCTATGCAGTTTAATATAGGGTTATGAACCATTTTGAAATGCCTCTCTCATCAAACTTAGGATCATCATTAGCCATGATTAAAAGCAAATGGTAATCCAATCACATAGCAAGCTTGAACCCTGAATCTCGACCCCATATACAAAGAGAAAATAATTAAGAGTGGTCTTAAAAGCCAAAATTTTCAAACAAAATCAAATATCATGCACCAATTTTTAAGCACGAAAATAAATCAATACAATAGCCTTAATATCCAGAGAAATATTCTACTTGGCTGAGGGATAGCACAAAATCTAAAGATTGCAAAATCTTTCAAAGCAGACACGTACTGAAGACAGTCTTCAGCATGAAGCAAAGCATTAGTAACCAATTCATTCAAGCACTGCAATGCTTTCACTGAATTTTCCTCGTACTTGAAAGCATGAACCACCATAATACCAAATGATATAAAATATCAGTCTATAATGTGAGAATAGCTGAAATTTTTACACATTAACAAAACTTATAACTTATTCAGCCATGCAAACCTAATGCTACTTCAGCTTGAAAATCTACATTAAGAAAGACTTCAAGAAACATGTAAAACATGTTAGATGCTTGCTGTATTTGACCATGGACATAACTATTTTAGAGAATATCTATATCGTATAATTTCGGTCAAAGCATTAGTTGATAATGAAATGTTTGAGACTGTAAATTCAAATTTTCTTAAGGCAGCCTTCCCTAGACATAACTGTTTGTGATTCAAAATGGGAATAATGTCAAATGTAAATAACTGTTTGGGTTGTAATTATAATTTCAAAAAAGCATTAAAGTACAGCCAATGATGAAAACCTCACCTGGCTTGTAGCAATAATGAATTTGTACGTAATAAAATTATTACTGAATCAAGTTCCTAAGTTGTTGGTAACAATAAAAGAGTCTAAGGTGATAAAATGTGAGAGTCGTTGGTGTTGTAATTATATGTCACAAAAATGAACCTAACAATCTAGTTCATTTTAATGCAAAGTTTATTCTATATGCAGTCCATATAAAAGGCTGATTTATCATAAATAAATTTATAAACCGACCCATAATGATTAAGTGGGTTATAATTTTATAAAGGATCCAATATTATTTGTAATCGAACTCATAGCCCGTACATAAAGTAATCAATGGCAAGCCATCAGAGTTTAATCAAGTTGTCCTTATGGTGAAAACACTTAATATAAAGAAGATTAATATGGAAATTCAATAACTCACCACTGAACAAATTCCAACTTTAGACTCAACTTTGGGTGCTGTCATATATACAATCGTATATAGAAATTCGGAAAGACTTTGCAGCTTTACGTGCTTGTAAACATTCTTCCCTAACTGCTAGGTAGTTTTGCGAATATTTTATTCCCTTCATAAATTTACGCTTTTTGGATTTTGCTTTGGCAATTCTGATATGAGCATTTTCTTTTCCATAAATGGATACAAAGATCATTATGATACTTGAAGACAATACAACGCATACAACACATACAACTCACCTATGTTCTTCTTAATGTCGAATTCATCTATGTTAAAGCCAATACAAAATTTAGTTTTATCAGCTCTGGAAAAAATTTCATGCATATTCATACAGCTAACAAAAGAGTATTATTATATATAATGTTTTTCACCAACTTTATGAAGCTCATTTTCACCATTACCTATTTTTTGTTACAGGAAATTATTGTCAAGGACAAAAATTTTCAGCGTTTTTGCCTCAAGGACAGGCCTTCAATTTTTATTTTTTTTAATAAAAGATAATATATATAAACAGGAGGAGAAAAAACGCCTTTCTCCGGTGGCTAACACAAAAGGCGGAGCATATGAAGGACATATACTCCCCGTACCAAAAAGAGAAAATAAAAGCAGAAAGACCTCAACCAAAGCCATAGCAAAAAGCAACATGACTGCTAGGTCGGAACAACAACAAAAAAAGAAAAACAGCCCACCGACAAACACCAACCCGCCTTAACCCAAAGGTAAAGGCCAGACCTCCAATCTCAGCCAAAAAGAGAACTATTCGATCTGAAGCAGAAACATAAAGCAGATCCCTGAGCAAGGATAGTCCCACTGAAAACCAAGAGCACCACGAATAAAACTCCGTCACAGATCAACAACAAGAAGATAACCCTATAAACCCGATCCATGGACGGCGAAGGAGACTAACGCCACATATCAACCAAAGAGACCGAGAAACCAATCCAGGACAGGATAAGAAGATGCAAAGAAGAACCTCCACCGAAACCACAAAAGCAATCACCAGATACAGCCAACCTATGCACACTCCCATAAAGGAAGCGAACAGAAAAACCTGAAAAAAAACACTAGCGAACGCATTAAAACCAAAAAACCGGGGGGGGGGGGAGGGGGAGAACGAGCGATGGGTGAGGGCCAACGCTTGAGAGAAGGACTTCAACCAACTCCCTGTCTAGCAGACGACAGAGCACATGAAATAGACAGAAGACCCACCAGCCGACCGGATCGGGGGCTTATGGTTCCCCTGAACGGTCTACCACGGAAAGCCAGGAAGATGTCATTCCTCACACGCCGAATAACGGACGGAGGATCCATAGGAGTGTTATCGAATATTGCCTTATTCCGCGCGCACCACAGATGCCAGCATATAAGACAAGGAATCAAGCGGAACACGATAGAACGAAGAGATTTCCCAGTAATTCTAGCCCACCAGGAAGCCTGGAGATCCAGAGCAGAACTGGCAAAGCGTCGAACACCAACTAGGTTGTCGAAGTAATTCCAGCACGATCTGACCGTAAAACCACCAAAGAACAAGTGGTTTAAAGATTACACTTCCCCGTTGCCACAGCAGCGACAACGGGAAACAAAGGGGATGCCGATCTTTTGAAGATTCACATCCAGTGGCAACCCATCGTGAAGGATTCGCCACATCAAAATAGAAGCCTTGGGAGGAATACGAGTATCCCATATGAACGAGAACACCGGGCGAGTGGGACCGGAAGTTCTAATCGAATTCCAAGCTTTCAGGATGGAAAATGAAGCGCCGTCCCAGCCAATAGACCCACCATGAGCGTCAGATAAAGGCTTCACCGTCTGCATATGCTTCCAGGTCTCGCTAGCATAGGACGGTGAACCTGAGAAATTAGATTGCGCAAGCCTACGGTATTTAGCATGGAGGAAAGAAGCCCATAAAGAGTCGTTAGTTCCAAATCGGTACCACAACTTACAGGCAAAAGCAGCACAAAGGTCCTTTGGATTACGAAGACCCAAACCACCTTCGATTTTGGGATGGCAAATCGCTTCCCACGACACCCAGTGGTGACGGCGGGCGTTGTCCTTATTGCCCCAGAAGAATGAAGAAGCCAAAGCCCGATACGACCGAAAAAACGAAGAAGTAGGGGTCATAGCCGTGAAAACATGAGTTCCCATCGCGTCTAAAACCGGCTTGATAAGGACCAGTCTACCAGCTTGGGAAAGCAGAGCTGCATTCCAGCGTAATATCTTGCCCCTCACTTTGTCTGCCAATGAGTCGAAAAAAGCATTGAGCTTTCTACCTCTGTAGAGAACAATACCCAGATAAGGAAGAGGGAGAGCAGCTTCCTTGAACCCCGAGACAGCCTCTATCCAGGAAGCGCGGGGGGCAGACAAGTCCTTCGCATGGACGAAGCTACTTTTGGAAGGGTTAACGAGTTGGCCCGAGGACCTCTCGTATTGATGGAGAAAGCTCAGAAGTCTCCGTACGGAGGAGCGACTCCCATTAGAAAAAATGACAATGTCATCAGCAAAGGAAAGGGAGGAAATAAGGGGGCAACCCCTCGGAATCCCGAATCGTTGGACCTGGCCGTAAATAGTTAGAGTATGGATACCGCGGATGAGAGCCTCCGCTGCTATTGGCGAGAGTGGGTCTCCTTGACGCAGACCCCTCCCCGCCCTGAAATAACCATTAGCCGAGCCATTAATGAGCACAGAGAACCAACAGTTGGAGATGAGCCTCCAAACCAAGTCAATTAGGGATTCTGGGAATCCGAAGGCCCGTAAAACCTTGATGACGAAAAACCAGGACATGCGATCGTAGGCCTTAGCCATGTCTAATTTGAAGACAACATTAGACCCCCTAACTTTCCGATCAATCTGGGAGATCAGCTCTTGAGCGAGAAGGACGTTATCAGAAATCAAACGGCCTTTAACAAAACCCGCTTGAGAAGGGGAAATAATACGTTCAAGAAATGGGGCCAGGCGAGAGGCAAGGATCTTAGAGATAACTTTATTCGAAAAGTTACACAGGCTGATCGGCCGAAAATCCATACACGAACTTGGATTCTCGCATTTGGGGATGAGAATAAGGTTGGTGGATGTCCAACCCGAGGGGAGAGATTCTCCGGAGAAAAAGGACTGAATAGCAAGACAAAAATCAGCTTGAATAATAGTCCAGGAGGACCTGTAAAAAACACTGTTGAAGCCGTCCGGGCCGCTGGCACTATCCTTGCTTAAGGCAAAAACACACAAGCGGATCTCCTCAGCGGTTGGGATGTCCGCGAGATGGACACTCTCCTGAACAGTAACCACACGAGGAATAAAGGCTAACAGAGACAGATCAGATACCGATTCAGACTGTGAACCTAGAAAGGATTGAAAATGGTTCAGAATGGTTTCTTTAACTTCCTCAGGCGAGGAAGCCATAGATAGATCAGGTCGCAAAATCTCGCGAATCATTAGCAAGTTATTTTTCTTGCGAATAGAGGAATGGAAAAATTTGGAGTTAAAGTCACCGTCGATCACCCACTTGATCCTGGCCTTTTGATGGAAGAAGTCATTCTCGATACGCAGCTCCGATGAAAAAATGGTCTGAGCAAGATCCCAAGCCTCCTTGTTTGCCGAGGTCGGAACCTCGTCTAGCAAGGATTCAGCTAAGATAAGAGACTCTTCAGCCAATCGGACGTGATCAAAAATGTTCTTGAAAACCTAACGATTCCAGACCTTAAGGCATTCCTTGAGTCGCTTAAGCTTACGACCGAAAATAGCACAGGGAGAGGCACCAATAGGGACACTCCAGGAGTTAGAAACCTCTTGAAGAAAAGAATGATGAGATATCCACATGCTCTGGAACCGAAAAGAAGAAGGACTCGAGAGAGAGAAGGGAGAGCAACGAACAATCAAAGGAGCATGGTCAGAGAAGGTGCGGTGTAGATGAGATAACGAGAAAGTAAAGGGGAGGCGAAACCAATCCTCCGACCCGAAAACACGGTCAAGTCTAGAAAGGATTCGGTTCGGTCCCTCTTGGTTGTTAGACCAAGTAAAAGCAGAACCAGTAAAAGGAAGCTCAGAAAGGCCAGAGTTAACAATGAAAGAGTTGAAATCCTCCATCGCTGCACGGTTGACGGAGGCTCCACCCCGTTTTTTCGCATGGCTGGCGACAATGTTAAAATCGCCGCCTATCACAGAAGTATCCAGCCCCATTGAACCAAGGGCAAGGATGTCGGACCAAAGAACTAATCTCTCCGAACGGTCACATTTGGCGTAAACCCCCGAAAATAAGAACGGGAAGGAAAAGAAAGGAGACGAACAAGCCACTGACAGAAGCTGAGAAGAATCAAAAACGAGGCGAGCCGCCATGGATTTGGACCATAAGATCCAAATCTTACCCGAGATGTTGGAGAATCCCCCGCCAAAACCTAAAGATAAAACAATATTGGGGATGCCTTCCGGGGCAATAAGAGGTTTCAGAATAGCAACCAAACCAACCGAATGCTTCACGATAATGCGTTTTAGCCTAGCCAAAGACGCATCGTTGCCAATACCACGGATATTCCAGAAGAGGAAATTAGCCATGAATAAATAACAGAGAGCGAGGAGGCAAAACGAAAGACCTAAAACCTAAGCAAGGGAAAAAGGCACAATCAGACAAGATACAGAGAAAACCGAGCAGATCGATCGATCTGCTCGGACGCCGCCATAGAGCGTGTGCGAATGGTGCGTGGAGTAGACGGGGCTCTACGAGAGCCACGGCGACGCGCTCGCTGAGGAGGTGCAGGAGACCAGATAGTAGGCTCAAAAAGCACTGCATCATCAATTCCCGTCAAAGGAGATCGAGAGGTATCATCTACAGGAGACGACGGGAATGTGTTCCTAGATAAGCAATCGAGGCGCTCATTGAGGAGCGCAATTTCTGCCTTACTCATAAGAGGAATGGAAATGGAAAACGAACAAGAAGAAGCAGGAAGAGAGCAAGCCGAAGAACACCAGGATGAGGAAGATGAAGAGGAAACCAAAGGCTCCGAAAGCTCACAAGAAAATCGAAGGAAAAAAAGGGAGGCGGGCCAGTCGCATACCACACCTCCTAGCAAACCAAGCAGGATAAGGCAGAACCGAGGAATGGGAAGAGAAAAGACAGGTATCAACCGAAGGACATGCCTTCAATATTTTATCCTGAATGACAACTTTCTTTAGGTATCAGTTTTTAGTCATTGATAGCAGTTTTTAGGTATCAGTTTGTAGTTACCGGTAGCAGTTTTTAGGTATCAGTTTTTAGCTTGGTAGCAGTTTTGTTGTCCTTATGAATAATTTTGGAAAATGTTTGTCCTTGTGAATAAATTTTAGGAGAATGTTTGTCCTTGTGGTAAAAATATTGAGGTTGTGTCCTTGAGGCAAAAAATATACAAATCTTTGTCCTTTAAATTAATTCCCCCTTTTGTTAGCAGTGTGATTTTTTTCATATATTACTTTTTTCTCTCTTTTCTTTGGTCACCAGTGTATTACAATCTGAATGTTTAGCCACTAATACTAAAAATAATTGGGTAAAACCCAAAACATAGTATTAGGAATTACCTTCATATGTTGAGAATTGGAACTGACAAGGAAATCGTCAACACCTAATGCTCTCAGGCTTCCCTTCTTTGGAGGGCGACATGCTAATAACCGTGACATGAAGTCCAAAAGCTTTATCAAACTTAACGGCCACATGTCCAAGTCCTCCAAACACTACACCAAAACAGTCATTTCGTGACACTTAATTTTTTCAATTACCAACACTTATTTGTGTTGTAGATTAATGACAACAATATCCGTTGTTAAGCTAAAAATGTGTCACCAAAAACACATTTACACTTTTTTTTTATTGCTAACACATATTTGTGTTGGAAAATCTGGATAAATTGAAATTAAAAAAAAGTTGTGGGGGTAATAAAGTAAACAAGCATCCTTTAGTCATCCTTGCCCTAATTCCTTCTAACTAATTCCTCCACAACGCTTTCATTTCAGCCGCTCTAAAAAAACAAAATCGCCCACCTCCACCGCCTCCTCGACATAGTCGCCTGCACCACAGCATTCGGTTCTTCGCCTCAAAAGAATGGCACCATATCTCCGACCTTCGAGTGCAACCCGTTGACCTCCCACCTCCTCCTTCTCCCCCAAGCGAAGCAGTGTATCCGCAAAGCCCTAATACTTCCAAAGAGGAGCCGACTATTTACCCGCCGCCTAAGCTCGGACAGTTCTACGATTCCTTTTCCCTCTTTCACCTTAATTCCCCTGCCCAATGTAAGCTTTTGATATACTTATTGAATTCTATTTTTTTCATAATCTCCTCCTTTGATTAGTGGCAAATTATGTTATTGTGAACCTGCAGACATAAAGAGGAAAATTAAATTAGCCTTCACCTTAACTCCTCAACATCACTACAATACAACGCAATTAGAAATTCGCTCACTGATTGGAAAAGAAGGCGCGTGCAGTTGAGAGTAGAAAAGAAGCAGCGAGCTGGAGCTATGTGGAACGTGAATTCTTCATTTTAGGTGAGTTTCTCTAACTCACATCTATGTCTGCGAGTGTTACATTCAATGCTGAAACAATCTAATGCGTATGCGATCTTTTGTAACCTAATCACTAAAACAAATTACCAATCGATTTGGGCTTACGTCTTGAGATTTTGACGTGCGAGTGTGTTTGCGAATGTGATAGAGTGTCATCAAATCTGTGCATGCCTGTACATGACTCCTTGCATCCCCTGTTCATGAATTGTTAGATATGAATAAGTGAAAGTATATATATTTATATAATACTGAGATGGTTTGTTTGTTCGCTATTGAGGCAAGGGGTAGGGAAAGAATATCTGCGTGCTTGTGTATGCTTTCAATATTTCTTTCATGTCCATGTTAATGATAAATAGGAGGAGAGGTGTGCGTGTGTATGTATATCTAACTTGGGATGGTGAAAGCAAACTTGTGTGAGGGTGAAAAATAATGGAAACTGTACTCATACATGTGTAAACTGGAACTGTTACCTATATTAAAATATAATAACTAAAACAAATATAAGTGTGTGTGTGTGTAGACACACACACGCAATTATAAGCTTATTGGTATACAATAGATTTATAAATGGAACTATTATATAAGGATTTATACTTAGGCAAAGAGAGATTATATATATACATATGGATTATTACTGGAAGTCATTTTAATACCCAGTAATATAGTATTTTATATTTTGTTATAGTAAACCTTCGTTCTAGGCTTTGATTCAATTCTGAAGCTCGTCTGTTCACTAGTTGATGTCATTTCCAATTGACTTTGTTGGAGAAGTATGCGTGTGATGTTAAATTGACATATATTTGTGCCAAAAAGGGGGGGAACATCCATAAAACAATAGCTAGGTGGGCCCTAGATTTGGTAGTTGATCTTAGACTTTAATTCTGGTGTATGAACTGTTGTGTGTCAAACAATTGGTGTTCAGTACTCAGTAGCTTAAGGATTAGAACAACTTGTAATATATAATAGTTTATGAAGAGAACAAAGACTGAAAAGTAAAAGCTACTTGTAAGTAAATTATTCCAATTTTTATGTTGACAACTTCTAAATGAGATTCAAGACGTGATTTGAAAGTAGAAATGTGTTCGTCATTTCAATCATCTTTAGATATCCATTCAATTTCAGTCATTTAGTTTTATACTCTATTGCATCTCTACATCACGCATGCATGTCTATGCATATCATGCCCTTATACACAAGTGTGTATAGTCACATATATAATGATATTTCTATACCAAGAATTTAATTAAACAAAAATTAATTTTATTCATAAAAGAAACTCATCCTGGTTTGTTGAAAGAGTTTAAGACTGTACCTAGAATATCCGAATTCTAAAAAAGTTAAGAAAATAAAGAAAGGTGTATCTGGTCTTGTGTATGCTCACAAAGACACATGGGCATCCGCCTACAGTACAGTTGCTACTGGGGTTGCACTTGTTGCTGGACTTGCTGTCATGGCTTATTTGAAGAGATCTAGTTAACATACAGGATATGGTATGATCATTTCGCAAAAAAATGGAAAAAAAAGGAAAGTAATAAAAATAAACCAAATTGATTGTAAAACGATATGTAGAAAAATAATTGTAACAACCGTTTTAATGGTGCCCACTTTACATTTGTACAAGACTGGTTATTTATGATGCCATATTGCTTAGCCGATAGAATGGTTTGTTATATTTATACAAGTTTGCAGATATTTCTGCATATGTTGCAATTCATTCAAACCTGTTTTGTTTGCGTATGAGTTTGTTTAAATATAAATGATCATTGCTGTTAGTGTTTGCGTAGTGTGCAGCGTGTGTATATATGTATAATTATATGTGTTTTAGGTTGTATTTGTTAGAATTTTGATATAGAGAGGAGAGATTAAACGGAAAGCACAAACAAACTACATTGTTATTTACTCGATCTACTGTTTTTTTAATAGAAAATACAATCACTTAAATAGGCTTGGAAACACTTACCCACTAACCTATTTAATAGGTAATTGCATTATTTTAGGACACACTACTATGCTAAGAACTAGGACAACAAAGACTAAATCATAACTTTTAACACCCTCCCTTAAACTAGATGTGCTAACATCTAGTTTACAAAGCACTGAACTGCGCTTCTCAATTTCTTCATCGTTTCGCTAGACGAATTCGGTCATAACTTTCATCTCTACCTGGTTGGACATGCTCAACTTTTTCACGTTGATTGGTACTTTAACCATCAACAAATACTCTTGGTTTCCTCTTAGGGATCCACTGACCTCTCCATTCGGGTCGTTCCGTGTATCTGTCATCCCCCAACAAGTGAGAACCGCAGCTCTTCTTCCTTACTTGTTAGATGACACAAAACCAAGTCTTCCCTACTCACCTACTTCACATGTAGGCATGCCTATCCTCTTTTAGGCATATCATCAAACAGTTCTCGAGCGTTCTCCATAAATGTCCAACCACATAACCGACTACATGTCACTATCTCCATCTTCAATCTGCAGCTGCAATCTCTCACAAACAACCGATTACACATCTCCATAAACAATCATCTCTGACTCCATCTTCACTACACCAACTCATTTAGCAGTAAATCTTCACTGCTCCTTGCTTCACTGCCAACATAACTTTGGCATCACGAACCCAAAACACTCATACTCACTGTATTGCCTCTCACATGCAAATCACTCAAACACCATTTCACTCGCCCTTACAATCAACTTCAACTCAGCAATACCACACATCATCAATGCCAACATCGTTCCTAAACCTCAACTTCCTCAATCTCTTCTAAACCAATCACTCAACAAGCTGTCAATCACCAACCATAAATCGACTGCCTACTTCATTCATCCCGACTGCCCGCATCCGACCATCACAACCAGCCACTTCTTTCTCCTCCTCTCGACCAAACACAACCAAAACAGCAACAGTCAACATTCACTACAACAATTCCATCATCCACTATCTCAATCCTACAGCAACTCCATTTCATACTACATTTCATACATTCAAAACTCCATTGCACACCTAAACCAGCACCTATATCTCTAACAACAATCCCTCTGCCTACTGCCTACTCATCACCATATCATCCACTTCACTTCATTGCTTCACAAACACTACCATTTCCTCGCTGCCATCTGAACCAAATCATTCCAGCATTTCAATCACCACCAGCATCTGAAACACACACCATACATAAAACTGCACCATACAACTTGCACTTCACAAACTAGCCTCGACTGTTCTTTCATCTTCAACAAACACCATACCACCAATCCAAACTGTACCATATCACATACACACTGCCTCCTCACCAGCATCCAGCTCCACCATCACAAAAACACTTCCTTAACACCCCTCTGCAACCTCAACACAAACCCGCTAACACTGCAGCAGTTTACTGATCGTTACCCACTAACACTGCAATACCCCTCCACTGTCTTGCAAACTGCAACATCAATCACACACTACAACATCAAATAATAACATACGCTTCTTTGCCAACATCAATCCACTTCCTAAAACTGCCACTTCACAAACAGTCAACCATCCCCTGCCATTCTCCATTTGCCTCTGTCCAAACTTGCACCTCCACAAACACCCAACTGACATCCACCTCAATACACCCTGACCACCACACTCAAACAAAACACTAGTGCACATGCCGTCTGCCCCTTAAACCATCCACAGAAACTTCAACCTGACCTTCTTGCATTCACACAATATTCATTCACTGCACTCAACACCAAAATTCAAATGCATAAAGGAATTACTCCAAAAACAAGCCCCGGTCAACCACCTCCACTTTCTCCTACTACCAACATACAAGCTCCACTGCCTCCACAACCTCACATCGTCTCGACATAATCCTACACCAAACCCAGACTCCAACCAACAAAAACAAAGACAAGATCTCAACCATCGATCTGAATAGCTTTGACCTGAGGCTTCTTCTCCTCCACCTTTGCATTGTCCGGAAGCCTGAAACGTCTCACAAACTTGCCGCTGCTCCTCTCAACCCTGTGCCACTTGTCATTCTTCTCGTCCTGCTCCTTGCTCCTCTCTCCACTTATCTGCAGAACCCTTCGATAGCTCCATCAAACAGCGCTTCAAATAAAGCAACCACGTTCTGTTCAGCGCTCGTTCCTTCTTTGAGACGCTCCTTCTCATCGCTTTCTTATCTTTGGAGCTCTTCTTTTGCTCAGGTGGGTTCAGATTTGAGCGGCCTAAAGGAATCAGGATCAGAATCTCAGCAGTATCCAAGTCTTCATCTCGGCAATCTCCAACACACTTTCCAAGGACAGAATGCAACACGAAGTGGCAGTAGGCTTCATCCTCCAGCAACGTCAACCTTCGGCGGCATTCCAGATCAACAGATAGAAATCAAGGGCTCTCGACTAAGATCCCAGCCTGCTTTAGCATCGGATCTTGGTAATGCGGTAGCGTCTGGTTTAGCGGCAGTTTTGATCGGGATTGAATTTAATTTTTAAAAAAAATAACAAAATAAAACATATCTCTCTCTGTCTCTCTCCTCTTTCTTCTACCGGGCTCCGATACCATGTTAGAATTTTGATATAGAGAGGAGAGATTAAACGGAAAGCACAAACAAACTACATTGTTATTTACTCGATCTACTGTTTTTTTAATAGAAAATACAATCACTTAAATAGGCTTGGAAACACTTACCCACTAACCTATTTAATAGGTAATTGCATTATTTTAGGACACACTACTATGCTAAGAACTAGGACAACAAAGACTAAATCATAACTTTTAACAGTATTGTGTGTGTACGGTATGTGCATGGTTGGGCTTAAGAGAGTGTTATGCATGTGTGTAGTTGTAGGGTCGAGTCGGCACAACTATATACTTTTTGCTTTAAAGCAGTACTAGTTTTGGGAACCTGATGCCTTGTTAGTGTATATAATTTGTTGCGACTTCTAGTATTTGTCACTTGTGAATCTTATATGCTTATAAATAGCAGTAACCCATAATTCATATATATAATTATATTTAAAACAAACCAAACTAAATATAATTAAAGTTTAATATTTACTTGTCAGATAGTATATATATGGGAATGTAAATCTAAGATTAACAAAATAATAAAGTGATCTTTTACATTATATTATTTGGATGTTGCTTTAAGTATGTATGTTTATGCGAGTACCAATGTTGTTAGCAACATGGGAGTTAGTTTTACTTTCGTGCCTGCTTATGTTTCCAGGATCCAGGCCTTTCCAGCTCGAGTATTTTGTTATGGATACGTTGATCCATTGATTTATACAACGTGTATGTGTGTGTGTGCAATAAACTTTCCCTGAGCATGTAAATTTGATTATTATTATTATTATATTTTGCAACTTTGGAACAAATATTCATTTTAATCATGAGCGCCATGTGCTTAAGATCACAATCACTAAATATATTATTCAGATTTCAAGTGTTTGTTTAATTTTTTTAGATGTAGAAGGAAAAGTGTAGTTCTGGAAGTATGAGAAAATTACAAACGTGAGACTCAGGTAAACGTATTGCTTGGTTCAGATTTAGTGTCGTGTGAAACAATGGACCGATTGTGTAATTTTGTAGAATGAACCATGGTGTGTATTTATGGACAATCTCAATTCCAAACATAAATGTTTACATCAAAACAGTTGAATGAGTGGTCAAGCCTAAAGTAAGAGCATCTAGAGCAGTTAAAACTTAATACTCAAAGAATTGAATGTTCAGGGCTAGAATAAGGTATTCAACCCAACAATCATACGTACTTTTTGTTTATTTGCCGGGATTGGTTTTCTATTTTGTTTCCATGGAATTTGAAAATGAATACTCATGCTAACTACATGTCTTCAGTAACAATTTGCACTTTCTGGTGGTTATTTGTTCCGTAAAGAAAATTAAAGAAGATAGTTGATGTTCATGCCACCATTAAACTTACTATCTGTACGTGAATATTGGCATGTTTATGAATATCATAATATCTCTGTGTGTGGTTTTCAGTTTAATGCAGATATGACCAGTTTCAAGAAAAATAAAATTTATACAATTTCTACGTAGCACAAAGAATTTGATTATTCTTATTTATATCGACTTGATCAATCTAATTTTTAGATCCAGGACTGTACTATGCTTCATCACTACAACCTCATGAGACTGAACCGATTCTTCTGCAATACAAGAGACAACTTCTCAACGTTTTGGGGGTTGTATATCCATACAAGAAACTGAAGGTGTTTTCAGATTCTTACCAGCTTCTGCAATTTCGTTGTAACAGGCATATGTAATATCTTCTCAGTCGTATAAATTGCCAAAAGAATAGTCAAGTTAGTTAATGATTTTGGAGCAGTAGTCAATAATGATCCTGATGTCCATGAATATTTGAAGGTATGTTATTCTACCTTCAAAGTGTACCACCAGTTATTTCAATTCTGTGTAAATTCTGATTATTTTGTACTATTTAACATTATGTTCAACGAAATAATCTTTATATGCTTCAATATATGTCGTCATCTTTAGGTTGTCATTGTGCCAAATTACAATGTATCGGTTGCTGAAATGCTCATTCCTGACAGTGAGCTGTCAGAACATATAAGTACTGCTGGGATGGAGGCAAGTGGAACAAGTAACATGAAATTCTCCTTGAATGGATGCATCATAATTGGAACTTTGGATGGTGCCAATGTTGAGATCAGAGAAGAAATAGGGGAAGACAATTTCTTTCTTCTTGATGCTGAAGCACACGAGGTTCCAAGGCTTCGAAAAGAAAGAGAAGCTGGACTTGTTATGAAGTCAAGTAGCTAATCAAGTTATGAAGTGGTTGATTATGACAACCTAAAGATAGAAAGGCAAGTAGTTAATCAAGTTAATAATGTCATCAATTCCAATTTGGCATTGTTATGAAGTAGTTGATTATGTATTGAATTAACCAACTTAATTATGTATTGTACTTGTTATGAAGTAGTTGACATTGTTATGAAGTAGTTGACTATGAAATTTATGTTGTTATTTGATCATGAATATTGTAAATTTTGGGTTCCTATTGAATGTAGTATAATAATGCATATCATGTTAGTTATTAATTGTTTATTAATGTTAAAATAATTGACTATATTGAGAATGAAAATATTTCAGCGTTATAAGCGTTGACAATTAAAATTTACCAACGCTTATAAGCGTCAGCATAGAAAATTAAACAATGTTGGATGGTTAATTTGCCAACGTTTATAAGCGTTGCTAAATAATATACACCAACGTTTATAAGCGTTGGCGAGTACAACCTTCCAACGCTTATTAGCGTTGGGAAACTAAACTCCCCAACGCTTATAAGCGTTGGCAATAAATTGCGACGCCCATACAGCGACGCTAATAAGCGTTGCTGAAACTGTTTGCGACAGTTATACTCGTTGGGAATCACCTGTTTTGGTGTAGTGAAACCCAAAAACACCAAGCTTCTTGCCTGGTGTTTCTAGCGTGTTTTGTTTTTTCATCGGAGAAAATATAGTGATTCAAGCACATAGAAATGGTGTTGCAGAGTCTAACGGTCGATTGTTCGATATATGCACTACAAACCTGTCGGACATTACAACATCTTGATTTAGAACTCGTCTTTTGTTTCCAAAACCCATATAAGCTAAACACAAATAAACCAAACTCTAATCTCTAAACTTATGAGAAAATATGAACTAATCGTACTAATGAATTAACCGTTGTCATTGAAATTCTATAATTACCATGTCTTCTACATATTTTGACATAGAAAACATCATGAATAATAGTATAAAAAATTATACTCTTAAACTTTGCAGCTAAGCTATCCACTTAAAAAAATAATGTCTCTTGTCTAACAACTAGACTCGTATTTTATCATAAACAATATGTAGTGGAAATGAAATAAACTAAACTAGAGACTTGTCCATCAGAGATAAAATATCATTGAAACTTAGACCGAATACCTGAATGAACTTTTTTTTTTGCATTTTTTGAATATATCAGGATAAATCAAATGCTTCTTTGACATTTTATTGTATAGCACTAAGCTACCAGACGGCTTCAACTTCAATGCCCCGACTCTTCAGGTAGCGGAGTTTGAACCAAGGCAAACTCCAGATCCAAGACAAGCAAGCACCAAGAAGACATGGCATCAGCATCCCGACAAAAGCTCAGACACGGGAGAGAAAAACTGAAGCCTAGAATGTCGATAGTAGGTTTCATGAGTCGATGATAACTATTACAAACTTGAAGCGAGATTCACAACACCAGTTTAGGAATTGCGTGAGCTTGTGAATCGGCGAGTTCAAGGAGACGAGGCAAGTCTCAGATCAAATCTGAATGAAGCAAATTAACCAAAAAAAATTCTGATTTTTTTGTAGAGGTAGATCTGAAGATAAAGAGGTTGGAGCAAACTTATTTGAGAAGGAGTTTTACACTCACGGGAAAATATTCATGTGAAAGAAAGAAAGACAAGGGCGGCCAAGAAAAAGATTGGCCAAAATTTTACCAAATTATCGGCGGGAATCATTAGTGGCGTTGGGTTATTTATTTTTGTTCCCCTAAATAAACAGTAGTTGCACTTAGATTAAAATGCAACCAATTAATGCAACTAACAACAGGATTTCTTGTAGTGAGAGCTGCTGAAATATTTTGTTGCTGTGTTTCATCTATATTTTCATCATCAAAATCTGCTGGAAGCTGCTACGCATTTGTGTTGCTGCTCCATATCCATATGTTTCCTTCATCAAAAATGACATCCCGACTAATAACAACTTTCTTAGTGATATGATTATACAACTTGCAGGCTTTCGAACGATCACTAACACCAAGAAATATGCATTTTTCTCCCTTGTTATCTAGCTTTTTCCTCTTCTCATCTGGAATATGAGCATAGGCGATACATCCAAAGATTCGAATGTGGTCTCCGGTAGGTTTTCTTCCACTCCATGGTTCCTCCGATGTCATATTTTTAACAACAAGTGTAGGACTTCTATTCAATATGTAGATGCTCTAGTAAGATGCTTCAGGCCAGAATTTCCTTGGAACACCACTTGCTTTCAAAAGGCTTCGCACCATATTCATGATAGTGTGATTCTTCCTTTCACATACACCGTTCTGTTGTGGTGTATAAGCTGTTGTGAGTTGCCTCTTAATACCATGATACTCAGAAAAATTAGCAAATTCATGTGAATTGTATTCTTCCCCACGATCAGTGCGAAGAACTTTGATTGGATTGCCAACTTCTTTTTCAACCAGCGCTTTATAGCTTTTAAATGCAGCAAAAGCTTCAGATTTTTCCTGTAAAAAATAAATCCACGTCTTCCGACTAAAATCATCAATGAAAGTGATTATGTATCATTTACCTCCATTTGAAGATGGAGTTATTGGTCCACAAATGTCAGAGTGCACCAACTCTAATGTCTTTTTTGCTCTCCATGAATTTCTTTTCGAAAAAGATTCACGGTGTTGTTTACTGACAACTCAATCTTCACAAACATCCGATGGACAATCAAATTGTGGAAGACCACCTACCATTTGTTTCTTCTGCAAAGTTTTCAAGCCATTAAAGTTGAGTGACCATACCTGAGATGCCAAAGCCAAGCCAAATTCTTTAATTTAGCTGAGAAACATGCATGGTTGGTGTTGTGGAGGGAAAGTGGAAACATTCGGTTTACTATCATGTTGAATTGAGTTATCAAGCCCAACTTATCATCTCGAATTCGACAAATAACATTTTTGATGGAGAACTCATACCCTTTCTCTTGCAATTGTCCCACGCTTAATAAATCAGTTTTTAATTCTAGTACAAAAAGAACATCAGAAATAGTTTGTGTAGAACCTTCTTTAGTTTGAATGGTTACTTTTTCTTTGTCCATTACAGAGACTGTCGAGTTATCTCCAAACTTTACAGTATCATGATAAGATTCATCCAAATGAGAGAATGCAGATTTATTTCCACTCATGTGATTGCTGTAGCCAGTATCTAAGTACCACTTATTTTGATGAGTTTCATCTTTTGCGTGGCATACCATCAGAAGTCATATTTCTTCTTCATCCTTTTCTACAAAATTAGATTTTTCTCCACGATTCTTAGTTAAATTAGCGTGACATTCAAATTTATTATGGCCATACTGATGACATCTATAAAACTCAACTTTTGACTTGTAAACTGACTTTGGTTTATAGCTTGTTGAGTGATTACCACCACAACCTCTTCCTCTCCCTTGAGAATAGTGAAATTGGTTATTTTCTGACTGTTGGTATGGCTGTCTATGACTTTTGTTTCCTTTGCCTCCTCCTTTTGCTTGTGTTTCCTTACTAGGTGATGAAATATGATACTTGGTTGAGACTTGTAAAGCTTGTTCCTCCTATTCCTGTTGACTCATCTTTTGTTAATGAATTTATAAAGAACTTTGCAATTCATCAATTGAAAGAGATTCAATGTCTTTAGATTCTTCTATAGAGCAAACAACCTAATTGAACTTGGCGTCATTGATCGAAGAATTTTCTCCATAATTGTTGTATCATCCATCTTTTCTCCATTGATCCGCATTTTATTTACAATCGTCATTGTTCTTGAAAAGAAATTTGAAACCGACTCTCCAATTTTCATCCGCAATGTTTCAAACTCAGTCCGAAGAGCTTGGAGTTGTGCCGTTTCACCTTTGCATTACCTGCATATTTCTTCAAGAGTCTTGAATGTCCTTGGATGTATCTTTGCAAAGAATCGTCTCCAAGATTGACCTGTCAATGGCTTGGAAAAAGTAGTTTTTGGCCCTAAGATCCTTCAACTTCAATGCATTCAACTCAGCTTTCTGCGCCTGATCCGTCACTACCACTCCAGCTGCTGGTTCTGCTACTCCAGACTCAACAACCTGCCAATACTCTTTTGATCTTAAGAAGTTCTCCATTAGCATGCTCCAATGATCAGTGGCCATCAAAACGTAGAATTGAAGGTTGAATAAAATTTTCAGAAGCCATGTGCACTTGGCTCTGATACCACTGTTACAAAACAAGAATAGGAGAAGAGTAAAAACCGTAGCTTTTATTACTTACTTACTCACTGAAAATACAAACTGCTGCTCATTATATAGAGCTATAAAGCAATAAATATATCTAGAAAATAGGATCTCAATTGTAGCTATAAACTAGGAAATAACTTGCAACTCACAGCTAAATTTGTTCTATAGAATAGGACAAATCTTATTACTTAGTCTAAACACAATATGTCATTCTACAATTAACCACCTCATCACTATTAACAACCTATATAACGACGTTAAATTATTGCGACCTATCCTCAATTCAACCGCTCCCACTACCACACTACGCTATTCTCTTCTAAAATCCTCCTCAAATGACTCCAATCAAGTTAACTTACTAATCATTCGCAAGTTTGCAACCGAAAGTACCTTTTCTGTAATTCATGGCATTCTTCTCATATCCAGCATCCAATATATGTTTAAGGTTGGTGATTACATAATTGATTTTGGTTTAATCTACTGCTTAAAGAGGGGACTTTCAATTATATCCGTTTACAAGAGTCCCATTTTTCCTCATCCCTCGACCTCGGATCAATTTCATATGTTTTGAATTCTTCAGTTCTGTTTTTACTGAAATATTAGGATTTACCTGCTAAAAAAATCACTAAATATAATTCTTACTTCTGCTGTGTTGTGGCATTTACCAAAGTTTTGTCAAAAGCATCACATGGATTTGGCTTTGGTTGCAATGTTGACTATTTAATTAGTATCCCGGTTGGACTATCATGTGCATTTATGACTGATGCATTAATAGTTTAATGTTGTATTTTAGTTATGTACGTGAAACTTAAGTATATATTGCAATTTGTTGTGGTAGAATCAAACTTAGCAAGTTAGTTTGCTTATACTGAAAGTTCCTTATTTAGCATCTTATTCTATATTCTATTACAGCCATACTAAGGCATTTTTTACTTAATAATTTCATTCATTACTAGGACTCTTAAGAATCTTGACTCTCTTCTCGGATTTTATTTACTTCAGCCACCATAGTGATTTGTCACTATCAAAATAACTTCGGAATGATTGTACCTATATGGATTTAATATGAAGATATTTCCTGCTACTTTAATTACCGACTTTGTATTCATGTACTTAGATTTTCAATATTGAAGCTTTTTCCTGCTGCTTTTAAATTTTAACCCTAATAAGTAACTTTGAATATGAAGAAATGCCATCGACATGTTACCTCCTATAAATTGGTAGCATTATTGATACTGCCAAGCTCTTTTTGTCTAATTTGCATTATAGGTTAAATTAAATAAACAAGCATGATACTGCAAAACTAGATTTCATTCTGGATTGTTTAACTCTCAAAGCTTGAAACATATTATTTGATCTATGTTTTAATCTTAATTTTATGCCTTTTTTGTGGTGCAGAATAGACAGCTCCTGAAGTTTCAAGAAAATTAGTCAATCATGAATAGTTTTGCATCTTTTCTCAATAACCAGTGAGTTTTTTTTTAATTAATTTTGTGCATATTAGAATTTAGTGGTTGAAATATTTAAATGTAATTTTATTTGGTTACCTAAACGTTTGACAGTTGGTATTATTGATTCCTTCATTTATGAAAAAAAAATCTCTAAGTTAAGAAAGTAAAATTTATCATCCTTTGATTACATTTCTCTTCTTCAACTTGATTTTTTTCCAAATAATTTCAATCATTCGATGTTTAGTGATGGATATGAAGAAATGTTGCACATTTTCACATATGCTTAACCAAGTAACGCTATAGACAACTCATATATAGATCTAAGCATAATATATTAATGATACCTGCATAGATTTACTTTATACTTTATTAAATGCCTTTAAAGATAATTGACCGGTGTAAACTTATCACTATATTGAATTAGGTTGCAACTTCTTATTTTAGTGGAATTTCTGTAATGCATTTGTTGACAAATAAAATTTTGCACTGACATGTAAATATATAGTTTATAAAAAATCTTCTTCTTTTTAGCTACATTTTAATAAGTGTCTTTTTTCATACATCACAATTGCATCATTGCTTTGTTGTGCGTATATTGTATGGAAAAGACAAACAACTTCATAGATTCATTGATAACTTTTAGGAAGTACTTATTATTACGTTCTACAAAGAAATAGTGCATGACGCGAGTTACAATTCTAAATTGATAGTGATTGAATAGAAAGCGTGGGTTCATCCCCTAACTCGATCAACAAGTGGCTTTAAGAGAAATTCTAGGAATAATTATCACTAAATTTACATATTATAATATTTGACATCTTTATTTGTCTCTTCCGATAAACGCACCATTTTTTGACCATTTCAAATTAACTTTTTTTTGAAATGGTACTTTATATACAACATGTCACTAGGACAACATATCACATGTCAATAACGTTCGAATCACGCTACGCAAGTTTCGAACTTGTGACCTCTCGCACCAAAGCCGAATCACTTAACCACTGGGACAATGGTGCTTGTCATTTCAAATTAACTTTTGACTATTATAGCCTATCGACGTTGTGGTTTCTCAATCTAAATAGTAGGCTTAAAAGGAAATTCATTTTACCGAGTCATATTTTTCATAATAGTAAAATCAATACTTCTCGCAACGTTTACATATTATTATTCTAACTCAAATTTCAGCAGTTATTTTTTCGTATGTGTTCAAAATTATTATGTTTATGCAAATTGGTCTATTTTGTAGTATTTTAGTTAATATCCATATGATGTTACAATGATATTTTTTGAGGATTATTTCCAGTTGCACTTATAATAGGTGCAAGTTTTTAAATCTATGATTTAATGACTATTGACACATTCTTTCGACAATGTATCCATCATACATGGATGGTGCTTAAGTCATGTTTTTTCGGATGAAAAAACAAATTAATGGGTAAAGCCTGAATAGTAGATATTTTCCAACATAGTTATAGGCACATGAATTTGCTTTAGTCAGTTCATCACGTATCATATCATTCCTTGCAATGTTCAATGTTTAAATAAATGAAAATATGTAATAGTGTAGATTAATTTTGTCATTTATTAAAATGATGATAAAATTAGGTAATGCATAACTATAGTAATTTTCTACATATTTTTTTTATAGCTTTAGTATTTATTATTTATCCACGTAGTCAAAGTCTTGCCTCTTACTGTTGTTATAAGTGTAAATTATTATAGTTTAGTATAACTTGAACAATGGATTACAGATTTTTACATTAGCTTTCCTTGAAGAAATCATTCCTGAAGATTGGCTTCCCTTAATTACACTAGGTTTCTTTAACATATCATTGTTCTATGGTTACATACCATCACCTTCTATCCTTGCAATGCTCAATATAATTTTAGAATTTCAATTAATAAAAGTGTACATTAGTTAGCACTATGATAATGATTATGAAACTGGAAATTAGGTTTCAGTACCTCTTTGCGGACCTGAATTTGTTTGCAGGACAACGGTTTCTAGTGCAGAATTTTAAATTTGGTGCTAATTAAGTACTCTATTAAACGTTGTAATTTGTTTTAAGGATAAAACTCAAAATTTAAATTCCTAAACTAACCCTCTCCCATATCTGTTCGTTTTTTTCATGATTTCTATTTCAGCGCTGACTGAAGCACGGTCCCATATCAAATACTGTTTCATACTCAAGATTTATTGGAATTTTCATTGTCAATTTCAAATTTTATCGTTGATTTGTTTAAATTTCAATCTCAAAAACTCAATCGTGATTAGCTCTCGAAACATTCTTCGTCGTCGTTCTGATTTGGGAACCCTGGGTAATTAAGTATTGTGATTGTTTACTTTATTATTTAATATTATGAATCGATCTTGTCTTACAATAGATTTCTAAATGAAAACTGTTGTTTATTGTTCTCGATTAAGTATTTGAAGCGGTTTATTTTATATTTTCTTAAATAGTTTATGCAGCAACTTATAATCTGGTCTTTCATAGTAGAGATTAAACTTTTTTTTTTTTTTTTTGAAAAAAGAAAGTATAATATAAAAGGAGAAAAAATGTCTTTCTCCGGTGGCATGTACAGGAAAGACGAAGCATATGAAGGACATATGCCTCCCAGACGCAAAGATAAAGAACAAACAGAGGAGCAGAAAAAATAAAAACGGCCACACCAGCCAGAAAAAGAAAAACAGAGATACAGAAATAGTAACAAAAATCCACCAACAGTCACCATCCCGCCTTTACCCGAAGCTAAAGGCCAGACCACCAAGCCAAACCACAAAGAGAGCAATCCGAGCTGCGGCAGAAGCAGCCAGACCAAAGAGAGCCAGAAACAGCCAATCGACTGTTAAGTAGAGACAATCCAGACAACGCAGACCCAACCAAAGAGCCAGGAGAACAGAAACAAACGCCATCCATAACAGCAAGACAGCCACACGACCACTACCACAGACAACCAGAAACTGAAAAACCAGGCTTAACCAACCAAAGCTCTCTCCGGACAAATAGCGAAACCAAAAAAAACCTGGAAAAGGAAAACTAGCAATCGCATTAGCCATAAGAGGGGGGGGGAGGGGAAGTAGAGCGCTGGATGAAGGCCAGCAAAAGCACGACAAGATTCAACCAATTCCCTGTCTACTGGAAGACAGAGCACAAGAAATAGAGAGGAGACGAACAAGCCGCTCAACACGGGGACTCAACGAACTCCTGAAAGGTCTACCACGAAACGCTAGGAAAACGTCATTCCTTACACGCCGAATAATGGATGTAGGATCCATAGGCAAGCTCTCGAAGGTTGCCTTATTCCGAGCGCACCATAGGTGCCAGCAGATGAGGCATGGAATCAACCGGAACACAATAGAGCGAAGAGATTTCCCAGTGCTCCCAGCCCACCAGTTACTCTGAAGATCAAAAGGAGATCTGGCAATACGTCGAACACCAACAAGGTTGCCAAAGTAATTCCAGCAGGATCTGGCCGAAAAGCCATCAAAAAACAAATGGTTCAAGGATTCCGATTCCCCGTTGCCACAACATCTACAACGGGACACGAAAGGGATGCCGATCTTTTGGAAATTCTCGTCAAGTGGCAGACCATCATGCAGAATTTGCCACATCAGAATAGAGACCTTGGGAGGGATACGCGAATCCCAAATGTACGAGAACACAGGGCGAATGGGGTTAGGGATCCTACGCGACGACCAAGCTTTCATAATGGAGAATGAAGCGCCATCCCATCCAGTAGAACCACCATGAGAGTCAGAAAATTGCTTAACCGATTGCATGTGCTTCCAGGTCTCACTAGCATAGGATGGAGAACCTGAGAAATTAGAACCTGCAAGCCTACGGTACTTAGCATGAAGGCAAGAAGCCCATAAAGAGTTGTTAGCTCCAAACCGAAACCATAATTTACAGGCAAAAGCAACACAGAGGTCCTTAGGATTACGCAGACCCAATCCCCCTTCGGTTTTAGGACGACACACCACGTCCCACGACACCCAGTGGTGTCGGCGGGTGCAATTCTTGTTGCCCCAGAAGAAAGACGAAGCCAACGAACGATACGACCGGAAGAAGGAAGAGATTGGTGTCATAGCCGCAAAAATATGCGTTCCCATCAAATCTAAAACAGATTTGATAAGGACAAGTCGACCAGCCTGATAAAGAAGAGACGCATTCTAGCGTAAGATCTTACACCTCACCTTATCAGGCAAGGGGTCGAAGAACGCATTGAGTTTTCTTCCTCGGTACAGGACAATACCCAAATAAGGAAGAGGGAGGGTTGTTTTCGAGAAACCCGAAGCAGACTCGATCCAGGTAGCACGAGATGGAGACAAGTCCTTCGCATGGACGAAACAACTTTTAGAAGGGTTAACGAGTTGGCCCGAGGACCTTTCGTACTGATGAAGGAACCTAAGTAGTCGTCGTACCGAAGAGCGACTGCCATTAGAGAAAATAACAATGTCATCAGCAAAGGATAAGGAGGAAATAATGAGGCAACCCTTCGGTATCCCAAACCGCTGGATCTGACCGAAGATAGTTAAAGTTTGGAGACCTCGGATGAAAGCCTCAGCCGCGATCACAAAAAGAGAGGGCGAAAGAGGATCTCCTTGCCGCAGACCCCTACCCGCTCTGAAATAACCATTAGCCGAGCCATTAATGAGCACAGAAAACCAACAGTTGGAAATGAGCCTCCATACCAAGTCAATTAGGGTTTCCGGGAACCCGAAAGCCCTTAATACCTTGATGATGAAAAACCAGGACATGCGGTCGTAGGCCTTGGCCATGTCCAGTTTGAAGACAACATTGGAACCCCAGACTTTCCGATCAATCTGGGAGATCAGTTCTTGAGCCAAAAGGACGTTATCCGAAATCAAACGCCCCTTAATAAAGCCAGCTTGAGAGGGAGATATAATGCGCTCAAGGAAGGGCGCCAAGCGATTGGCCAGAATCTTAGAAATAACTTTATTCGAAAAGTTGCATAGACTAATTGGCCGGAAATCCGAACAGGACCTAGGATTATTGCATTTAGGAATGCGTATAAGGTTGGTGGAAGTCCATCCGGAAGGTAGAGAGCCTCCGGAAAAAAAGGATTGAACAGCAAGGCAAAAATCAGCCTGAATAATAGGCCAAGAGCTCCTGTAAAAATCACCGTTGAAGCCATCCGGTCCACTGGCACTATCCTTGCTCAGAGCAAAGACACTAGCACGGATCTCCTCATAGGTTGGGAGATCCGCGAGAGGGTCACTTTCCGGAGAAAGAACCACTCGTGGAATGAATGCTAGAAGAGCCGGATCAAAGACCGAGACAGACGGCGATCTTAAGAAGGATTGGAAGTGGGATAGAATGGTATCTCTGACTTCCTCAGGCGAAGCAGCCGTAGATAGATCCGGCCGCAAAATCTCACGGATCGTGAGAAGGTTATTCTTTTTGCGAATAGAAGAGTGGAAGAATTTGGAATTCGTATCACCGACGACTACCCACTTGATCCTAGCCTTTTGACGAAGGTATTCATGCTCGATACGAATTTCTGAAGAGAAGATGGTTTGAGCAATAGCCCAGGCCTCCTTGTTAGCCGCCGTTGGGAACTCATCTAGCAAGGATTCGGCTACTATTAGAGATTCTTCGGCCAAGCGGACGCGATCGAAGATGTTCTTAAACACCTGAACGTTCCAAGTCTTAAGGCATCCCTTGAGACGATTAAGCTTATGACCGAAAATAACACAGGGAGAGGCAACAATAGGATCGCTCCACGAGTTAGCTACCACTTCAAGAAAAGAATGGTGAGATCTCCACATACTCTGGAAGTGAAAGGAAGATGGCCCCGAGATGGAGAGAGGAGAGCAGCGAACAACCAAGGGAGCATGGTCCGATAAGGACTAGTGAAGATGAGCGATCGAGAAAGAAAAAGGGAGGCGAAGCCAATCCTCTGACCCGAACACAGGGTCAAGTATAGACAGGATACGGTTCGGTCCCTCTTGGTTGTTAGACAAGTGAAAGCAGAGCCAACAAAGGGAAGCTCAGATAGGCCAGAGCCGGCAATGAACGAGTTGAAATCCGCCATCGCAACACGGTTAATGGCGGCTCCTCCCCGTTTCTCCGCTTGGCAAGCGACGATATTAAAGTCACCGCCAATGACAGAAGAAGAAAGCCCCAACGTATCGAGGCCTAGAATATCAGACCAAAGAACTAATCTTTTCGAACGATCGCATTTGGCGTAGACCGCAGAGAAAAGGAAGGGGGAACTAAAATAAGGCGAAGAACAAATCACCGAAAAGAGCTGAGGGGAATCGAAAGCGGCACGAACTGAAAGGGATTTGGACCATAAGATCCAAATTTTCCCGGAGACATTGGCAGAGCCACCGCCAAAACCTAAGGATAAAACGGTGTTGGAGATACCTTCTGGGGCAACTAAATGTTCCAGAATAGCGATCAAACCAATAGAGTGCTTTCTAACAATGCGTTTTAGCCTAGCCAAAGACGCATCATTGCCAATACCACAGATATTCCAGAAGAGAAAGTTCGCCATTAAGAGCGAGGAGAGAAGAGAAGAGGAGAAAAGAACACCAGCCAGAGGGAGACAGGAGGCCTCAGACTAGGTAAAGTGAATACCGAGAAGATCGATCGATCTGCTCGGACGCCGCTATAGAGCGTGTGCGTATGGTGCGGGGGGTAGATGGGGCTCTACGCGATCTGCGACGAGGTGCCCGGGACAAGGGTCGGAAGGCTGGGAAGGAGAAAACCCCTCATCACCATTCCCCGATGAACCAAGCAACGAAGACGAAGGCGAGGAATTCCTAGAGATGCAATCAAGGCGCTCATTAAGGAGAGCAATTTCTGCCTTACTCATAAGTGGAATGGATATGGACAGAGAGCACGATGAAGAGGGAAGAGAGCAAGTCAAGGAGCAATGAGAGGTAGAGGGACCCAATTGATCCGAAGGATCATTGGGATAACGATAGAAAGAGGGGAAGCGATCCAATCGCAAACCAATCCTCTTTAAAAACCAAGAAGAATAAAAATGATCCGAAGATAGGGCAGGAATGAGGGAGATGAAGGAACCAGTAACCACTAAAGACGACGATGCCGATGAGGAGGAATATAGGGGCGAATGGGAAGAAGGGTCGAAGAAGGGAAAACCGAGGGAGGATACACAAGTGTAAAGGTGCAAACAGGTTGCAGCCCGTGTTGCTGTGGGATTCTTACCATAGCCGGACTGTCACTAATCAAACAGCCCCGCGCTAGAGGTAAGAGTCGTGAAGACGGCCAATCAGAGGAAATAGCATAGCAAAACAAAGAAGGCTGGCTATCACTCAGTCTGTCCGTATAGTGGTCAGAAATGGCCACTATACGACCAGGACGGGGAGATCGCCCGAAACTAAAAGTCCAGCCCCGCTGCAACCTCCAAAAGAACCAATGGACGTCGGTCAAAAAAAGTCTACAATAAAAAACCAGAGTCGCAGACGACATAGAATAGTCCTCGTCCCGACTCAACACAAAAAACCAGCTAAAGGGTTCCCTCAGATCGAAACATACAAGCAGCGTGCTATGGATACAACCGAAGGAGCAAGAGAAAACCTGAAAAAGGTACAGAGATCGACAGATCTGATGCAGGTAGTAAGACAAAAGTGACCGGACGGATGAATCGAAATCAATCGACAAAAAGGGGCCTGACACACCCCCGGTCTCGGACGAGACGGCAGTGTCAGGGAGCACACACGGACATGTGTCAATGCTCAAACAAAAAAGGCCGACCACATCGGTCGACAACCAGAGAACAAGTGACAAATCATAAATAACTACGGAAATGTAACAGGAGAACAGGGAACATACCGGTCTGCAATAGGTCTCACATACCTGCACGGGCGGAGGAGGATCCATCACACACTGCGAGCATGACAGAGAGGAAAGCACCAGGAAGTCGTTGGCCAAAACCGATCCAACGCAGTCAAAAACTGCCACAACAGGTTCGGCCGAAGGCATAAGTGCACAGCTAGGCATCACTGCAGCCATAGGCCGAACTGCTAGGAGAGGAAAGGTGGAAAACTCCATCTCCCCTAGAGCATAGGCACCGCCTAAATCGCCAACAGAACCAAAAACGAAAGGAGCCTCAACCGGACAGCCAGCAGCCGCAGCAGCCCCAACAAACGACAGATGCGGAACAAACCGAGTGATGAATTCTCGGCTGTTGGTCGTATTGGAGCCATAATCAGCCAAGTTGCCAACGAAATCGTTTACAGAACCATCAACAAACGAACCAAAAACCAGATCCGACTGGCACGAGGCCAAATCAGAAACCAAATCCCCAAAGCAAAGGCTCGGAACGAATCGGGTAGTGAAATCCCGACCTCCGATAGGCCAAACCAAACTGGAACAAGAAGCCCTAGACTCAGGCGGAGTATCAGGCACCGGCCTCGAAAGAGCAGAGAACGAGCCGCGTGATGTAACCGATAAACACGCACTGGAATCAGGAATCAATTCCAAGAAGAACCCATCAACCACAAGAAATTTGAACCGAGCAAGGGACGAGAAAGCCCTAACAGAGAAAACGCCAACCTCAATCGAACAAGAGCTGGAGAAGCGGACCGAAATAGGAGGAGCCACCACCTCCAGAAGCGCTGCCGCAATGCTATCAAAAGAGGGGCAAGATTTCGCGAAAATACCTCGGAATAGAAAAACCCCCAAATCCATTAAACCGAAACCTAGAAATACAGAGACGAGAGCCGAGAGAGCAGGCGCTGAAAAGTAAAACAACCAGCAGAGAACACCAGAGCGCTAAAACGAAGAAACAAGAGCAGGCGATATAATCAGAGAATCACGGGGGATAAATAATTAGGAGGCCATGGATTGTAGAGATTAAACTTGTTATTCATTCATTAGGTTATTATGGTCCGTGATACCTAATAAGCAATTAGTCCATCATCTTTGTTCAGAGAGTGAAGTTCTGAGAAGGAAAAGTTGCATGTTTTTGTATAAATATTTGAGTCTCCATAAGTTCTGAATATATTTTTTGGTTAGCTTGTATTGTTATTACATATAATTGTAAAAAAATTCAAAATACAGTGCAAGTAACATTTTTAATGAAAGCATAAATTTGTTAAAAAAATTCTTCTCTTTCTTTGAAAAAGTATTTTAGTTCATCTTTTTCTTCTAAAATGATAATCACAATTATTGTACAGTGTGAATACCTTCTGATTATCATTTTCAATTGTAACAAAGTTTATTAAGTTGTCATAATTGAGTTTAGTGTTGCAGTAGAAATTTCAACCAAACATATCTTATGCTTTTAAAATAAATATTTTAACTATATATAGGATAAAAAATTGCGTTATTTTACATAAGTATATAATAGCATTTAGAGTTTCACATTAATTGATTAAAAGAATTATCATTTTGCATGAAAAGGTAAAAACACTTATCGTTTGTCGAAAACATAGAAGTATTTAGTTTTGGTCGAAAACTTAAAAGTTTACTCTTTTGTCGAAAACATAAAAACGTTTACCTTTTGTTGAAAAGCTGAAGTATTATTTTCTGTAAAAGGATAAAATTATTTATATTTTTGTAAAACATATAATCCTTTTAAAAAATGATAAAATCATTTATCTTTTCGTTGAAAAGATTAAAATAATTACATTTTTGTCAAAAGGATAAAAGCATGTAGTAATTGTCAAAAGGATAGAAGCATGCCCAAATTTTGAAGTATTTATTTTTTGTCACAAAGATAATATCATTTATCTATATATCAGAGGTTAGAAAAAATACAAAATTATTTATCTTTGTATCAAAAAGGTAGGAAAAAACTAAATTATTTATATTTTTGTCGAAAAGATGGAAGTAGTTATTTTTTGTCCAAAAGATAAAAGCATTTATTCTTCTTTTGGAAGATAAAATTATTTATGTAATTTTTGAAAAGTTAAGTGTTTTTTTGTCTAAAAAATAAAATTACTTATCTTATCATTAAAAGGTCAAGCAAAAAACATAAACAACTATTATTTAATACGAAAATAATCATATCAAAATATTGGAATAACATTAGTTTTATCTTCCATATTCAATAATGCCTAACTACAACAATGTTAACAAAGTGATATACAATCAGCGATTTTCAAGTATCTGAACTTTTAGCTCTTTTTTCGAATTCACGGGGTTCTTAATTTTAGTCAATTTTTTATTTCAAGATATATGAAATGAGCACTTCAACACTTTATTTAACTAGTATCTTTTGTTCATGTAAAAAATATGCTTTATAAAACATTACCCATTTGAAGTGTCCTACTATTATTGAATAGCTTATTGTGTAATAAGGTTGAGACTGCTCTCTACCTAGGGAAGCATACATACAACCCTCTAACCTAGATGCAGCGAGACAGGCAATAAATAAGATAGCAATTTTGTTTCTCGCATATGCAGGATTGCCACTAGATTTTATATGACACATGTTTTCTGATGATGGGAAAGTAGACATGTTTTTTATTTGCATACATTTCGTCTGGGTTTTGTTCAATTGTTAAAGCATTTTACGTCTAGGTTTTGTTTAATTAAGTACTCTATTAAACTCTAATACAATGTGCATATATATATATATATATCATATTTCTACAAAAGACATATTTTGAATTTTAACTTTAGTAACCAAAGTTTGATAAAATAAAAATTGAAAAATCTATTAGGATACAAAATGTAAATACAATTGGTGACACAATAGATCTCCACTATTGAATTGTCTCCGACTTCCACCTTTCATATAAGATCAAAATGATCCAATGGTCCATACCTTTTATGTCAACAATTGTGTTTTATTTTGTGCTCAAACGTACCTATGCAGATATTCTATGCAGATATTGTTTGTTTTACAATATACTCAGTTTCTGTGTTGAATTGCTTCCAAATGGACTTATATTGAACATATGATATCAAAATATTTTTCGGATTAATCTGGTGGATATAGCAATAGTAACATATGATATCATGTTTTCTAAAATTCACACTGAACTATAGTAGAACAACAGCAACGACAACCAGAACCAAAAATTTAATTCGCATGCTCCATGAACTAATGACACGTCATCAGTCATTATAATTTAATGTGCAACCAGATTACAATAAGTATCTCAATCAAATAGCCAACTCAGCAATCCATGACATCTCCATCTAGTATAAATAGACGACCTACCATTAAGAAATGGACTGCGACTGACTACTACAACTAAACTCTTTTAAAATACTCATTTGAATTTCACTAAGTGAAATTAACCAAGATTTATACAAGATACCAAACTTGGAGGCTAAACCAATCTAGTTTTCTCGGTATTAGAGTGAATACAATAGCAAAGACGACAATGGACGTAGGAATAATCCCGAATCATTGAAAATCTTTAGTCTTGTTCATTGCTTTACATTTTTTGATTTCGTGTTTCTACGTAGATTGTCAACTATACGGTCTTGGATTTATCTATAACTTTGAGAAATTACTTTAGATGCTAGTGGAATCAAAAACCATGCTAACAGTGTTATTTTCGCCTAATAGAAACTAATTGAACAAAATCATACTAATCTGTTGGAAATTGTTCTAAAATAAATAGGTTTGTGAATTGTTTAAAAATTAAAGACCTTGGAATAAGCGCATTTATTTCTTGAGTCCCACACTATAGGGATTATTGAAAAATACACACACACATGTGTGTGTGAGTTTCTTAGCTTTTAAATTGCGCCAACCAACCGACTCGGGCTGGGCTTGGGCTTGGGCTTGTTGTGGTGTAGCAATTATATATTCTGCGTTTTCTGACCGTTATTTTTTTTGAAACGGTAAAATTTCAGATTTGAATTTTGAGCCAACGTCACCCCACTATTTAGTAACACGTTCGATTTGGTATTCTATCTATTTAATTAGTTTTTAGATGAGACCAAAGTAGAACGACATTTATTTTTCCCCTGCAAAACCAATCTTCTTCTCCACGAAACTATCTTCTTAAAATCATAAGACGAGCAGTCGTTTTTGAGTGCAATTGAGTCGGTTTCGTATGTGTAAGCGGATCGATATCAAATCATAAAGAAGAGGCTATTTTATCCTAGAGGCGGTGACGTTAGTTAGATTACTTTGCATCCCTAAGCAGAACGTCGAAACGTCTTCAAGACAGTAACCTAGTACACGACTCAGCCGAAGATCATTTGTTTCCAACAAATTGAAGACGATGCCAACAATAATGACTTCTGCTGCATATTTGGACGATGCTGCCCCAACATCAATGTTCTAGGTCTGCATGGTGTCTGCGGCACCCTTCAAGTTCGAGGGCCTCCATTTCAAGCACCGGAGGCAAAAGATGGAGTTCTTTCTGACAATGAGGAAGGTGGTCGCTGTACTAACAACAGAAAAATAGCAACTGCTAGACAGACTTAACGAAGTAGACGCAGATCAGATGAGAGCCTGGATAGAGAAATCAAAGGAGTTGCAAAACTGGATAGAGCATGATTACTTGTGCAAGAACTTCATCCTCAATGGACTCAGTGGTGATCTCTATGACTATTACGACTGACAAAACAGCAAGGGAGATATGAGAAGCGCTGTAGAAAAAGTACAACACAAAGGAAGCAGGAGAAAAGAAGTATGCCGTCAACCGCTATCTTAAGTATCAGATGACGGATGACAGGTCCGTAGAGATGCAGTCTCACAAGCTTCATAAAATAGCTCATGAGATCATCTCCGAACGCATGAGTTTGGATGAACAATTTTAAGTAGTAGTTTTGATTGATAAATTACCTCCCAGTTGGAAGGATTTAAGAATAACCTTAGGCATAAAACTAAGGAACTTTCATTAGAAAGTCTGATTACTCGTCTTCGTGGAGGAGGAATCTTGTAAACAGGATATGAAGTAAGAAGTTCTTGCTGTTTTAGGCAACACTAAGAGAGCTGCAGTTCTGAAACCGAATCCCAAAAGCTTTAAGAATCAGAACCGCAAGCTTAGTCAGAACCGCAACAAACAGAATTTGAACTCGCAAGAAAAAAAAGAGGTCAATAGAAACCACCCTAAAAGAATGACTTTGGACAGTTGTTTCTTTGTTACAACTGTGGAAAACAAGGTCATATGGCACGCAAGTGTCGGAACAGGCCAAACTCTGCACCACATGCTAACCCGAATGAGAAGCCTCTTATGACTATGATTTCTGATGAGATTCACCTTGTTGGGGGATCAGAGGGTTAGTGGGTAGATACTGTCGCTACACGTCATGTCTGCTATGATCGTGCTATGTTCAAAATATACACCGAGACTAAGGACAAAAAATGTTGTTGGAAGACTCTCACACCACTATTGTTGCTGGGATTGGAAGTGTAGAGCTGAAGTTTATCTCTGGAAAGACTGTCATTCTGAAAGACATCATGTACACTCCAGAGATGAGAAAAAAAATCTTGTTTCGGGTTATCTTCTTAATAAGGCTGGGTTTACACAGACCATTGGGGCTGATATGTACACCATCACTATGAATGGTATGTTTGTGGGTAGGGGTTATGCAACTGATGGCATGTTTAAACTGAATGTTGAATGTAATAAAATGTCTGCTTCTGCTTATATGTTGTGTGATTTTAATATCTGGCACTCTAAACTATGTCATGTTAATAAACGAATAATAAAAAACAGGAGTAGCTTAGGTATAATCTCTAATATGTCACTAAATGATTTTGAATAATGTGATTTTTGTAGTCAAACAAAAATAATAAAATCCCCACATAAATCTGTAATTAGAGAATCAGAACCCTTAGACTTGATTCTTTCTGATATATGTGAGCTTGATGGCACTTTGACTAGAAATGGACAAATACTACTTTATCACTTTCATTGATGATTGCTCTGATTTTACTTATGTATACCTTATAAAAAATAAAAGTGATGCATTTGAGATGTTTAAATCTTTCATAACTGAAATCGAAAATCAGTCTAATTAGAAAGTTAAAAAATTGCGCAATGATAGAGGAACTGAATATGAATCAAGTTTGTTTATTGAATTTTACAACTCACATGGAATAATATATGAAAGAACCGCACCATATTCACCTGATATGAATGGTAAAGCTGAAAGGAAAAATAGAACATTAACTGAATTAGTAGTTTCTATTTTACTTAATTCTGGTGCATCGTCACTTTGGTGGGGGGTAATTTTATTGGTCGTGTGTTATGTTTTGAATAGGATCCCTACGTCAAAAAGCAAAATTTCACCTTTTGAAATCTTAAGAAATTATAAACCGAATGTGTCTTATGTTAGAACTTGGGAATGTTTAGCATATGTTCGTATACCTGACCCTAAGAGAATAAAATTAGCAAGTAGAGCATATGAATGTGTATTTATTGGCTATGCTATTAATAGCAAAGCATATAGATTTTTATAATCCGAATACGCACAATATGATATAATCTAATGATGCTGATTTTTATGAATTGAGATTTCCTTTTAAATTGAAGAATAGTGGGGGTACATCAAATAACAATATGCCTATTAGAACAGAACATAACGAATCTTCTGAAAATGAACCTAGAAGAAGTAAAAGAGTAAGAATTACAAAATATTATGTTCAGATTTTTGCACTTTTACTATAGAGGAGGATCCTTTAAACCTCCAAGAAGCCTTATCTTCTTTGGATGCCGATTTTTGTCAAGAGGCTATAAATGATGAGATGAATTCTTTGCAATCCAATAAGGCTTGGCATTTAGTAGATTTACCACCTGCTTGTAAGTCTATAGGCTATAAATGGATACTTAAAAAGAAATTAAAACCTAATGGCACGGTTTATAAATATTAAGCCCTTTTAGTAGATAAAAGTTTTAAGCAAAGAGAAAATGTAGACTTTTTTGATACTTTTTTTACCTGTAACTAGAATTACATCCAATCGAGTACTAATTTCACTAGCATCTATTTATAATTTAATAATACACCAAATGGATGTTAAAACTGCTTTTTTAAATGGTAAATTAGAAGAGGAAATTTATATAGACCAACCTAAAGTAATTCATGGTCAAGAACATAAAGTTTGCAAGTTAGATAAATCATTATGTGATTTAAAACAAGCACCTAAGCAATGACATGGGAAATTTGATAACTTAATAATCTCACATGGTTTTAAAGTTAATGAAAGTGATAAATGTATTTACTATAAATCTGAGAATGAAATTTGCACTATTATATGTCTGTATATAGATAATCTACTTATTTTTGGGTCCAACATTCATACCATAAACAATGTCAAATCTTTTTTAAGTGCCAACTTTGATGTGAAAGATTTAGGTGAAGCAAGTGTAATTCTTGAAATTAAGATTACTAGGTCAAAAAAGAGAATTTCTTTGAATCAATCTCATTACATTGAGAAGATACTAAAGAAATACATTACTTTGACTGTAAACCTGCATGCACACCATATGATCCTAGTGTAAAACTATTTAAGAACACTGGTGAAGGTATAAGGTAGACTGAATATGCGAGCATCATTGGCAGCCTTTGGTATGCCACTGATTGTACTAGACCCGACATTGCCTATGTCATGGGATTATTATGCAAGTTTATTAGTAAATCTAGTATAAAGCACCGGCATGCTATCGAAAGGGTCATGGGGTACCTAAAACGAACTATGAACCTTGAGTTACATTATGAAAAGTTTCCAGCTGTCCTTGAAGGATACACCGATGCAAACTGGAATACTTTATATGATGATTCGAAAGCAAATAGTGGCTATATCTTTAGCATGCTGGTGAGCTATTTGTTGGAAATCTAAGAAACAGACTATTTTGGATCAATCCACTATGGAGTTTAAGATGATAGCACTAGTGTTAGCGCCGAAATTAATCACTAACACCCAAATCCAAGCGAAAACACCCAATCACAGTCACAGCTCACAGATAGGATATATGTAGAGAGTAATAATGTGAAGAACATTCAAAATTCAAATGAAAGCAGTAAAGAACAACAGATTTTATAGTGGTTCGGCTAACTCCGGCCTACGTCCACTCCAGAAGTTTCCTTTTTATTGCTGTAATAATCGATTACAGTTACAAAAATGGTAAAGTAGCCTTAGCCTTAGAAAGTAGAAAGTCAGAGAGCAGAAGAGAAGATCCCCTTTTCTGAAGCCCTACATGCTGTATTTATTGATAAATTCCGAGTTACTGGGCTTCCTGAGTAGTTCGGGCCCATTAGGACCATAGCCGAGCCAACATCCTTCATCATGGTATGAGCGACTTCCTGTGGCGACTTCCTGTGGCGACTTCCTATGCCGAGCGACTTCCTGTGCCGACTTCCTGTGGTGACTTCCTGTGCCGAGCGACTTCCTGTGCCGAGTGACTTCCTGTGGCGACTTCCTGTGGCGAATTCTTTTGCCGAGCGACTTCCTGTGGCGACATCCTATGATGAGCGACTTTCTCTGCCGAGCGACTTCCTGTCGCGACTTCCTGTACCGAGCGACTTCCTGTGCCGAGCGACTTCCTGTGGCGACTTCCTATGCCGTGCGACTTCCTATGAAGAGCGACTTCCTGTAGCGACTTCCTGTCGTAATGCATTACCTATCCATCCAGTCGACTCAAACCTATCGCACTCCATTCTCGATAATTGAGAACTCGACTTGGTTCAATCCGCCGGTCCGCGGCCTTGCCGAAAGGCGGGTTAACATTTGCCCCCCAAAACATGCCTTGCTTTGGAAGGTGTGTTTTGAATAGCTTTTAATCCATCATCCAAATTCCATACGTCATCAATAGCCGTACCATCCGATCCATTATCCAATCCATTCTGTCCAAGTGCTGTTGCCGCATGCTTACCCAAATCCACGACTGTTCCGAGTCGACATCCAATTCCTATCCAGTAACCAAGTCCTTATCCAATCCCGCATCCATCCGAACTAGACAACCGAGTTTTAATCCATCCATACCCAATAACTAATAACCACATTCATGACCTCTCCGGGCCGATATCCAAATCTGAGACCGCTCCGGGTCCATGTCCGAGTCATTGGCTGTTCATAGCCAATATCCAAATCCGTAACCTCTCTGGGTTCTTGCCAAGCGCAACCTGCACCTGACAATCTACGTCTAGCAATGCCTTGGTGTTCCTGATTCAGCGTCCCTGAATGCTAAGTTATGCCGTGACTTAAGTCCTAAGCCAAATCCTAGTCGCTCCGGACCATTGTCGAGTATAGTCCATACCCAACGACCTGTTATAGTAATCGATAGGTGATATGGGGACCTAAATCCTAGGTCGAATCCTGGTCTCTCCGGACCCTTGCCGAGCATAGTCCATACTCGATGACCTTTTAGCCAAAAACCAGATAAAAGTCAGTCAAAACCGAATCTGAGACCTAGATTCAAACCAGAAAACCAGAAATCCATATCAAAAGCCCAAATCGAAATCCAAATCAAAAATCAAGCATCCAAACCAAAATCCAAACCAAAAAAACCAACAAAACCGGGAATTCAATCCAAACTCCAAAACCAAACCAGAGAAAAGCAAATGTCCAAATCGAAAGGAAAAAATAGGTTTCACAAACCGGAGCGTCTCAGTAAACCATCATCTCAGAGCATGCCTAGGGGTTATCTCCGACCCCGTACATGAGTAAGTGATCTAGCCATTTGCCTAAAGTTTTCTACTTATTCCAAACCACCACGATTAGTTGATGACCAACTGGCCACCATTCCCGAGCCTTGTGCCATCGTCGTTCAAGGTAGGCGGTGGCTGCTCCTGTTCCATTGTCGCATTCCGAGTTTCAACATATTGTCGCAACTGACCATTCCTTACATGCTCCTCGATTATATCCTTTAGATGTCGGCAACTGTTAGTATCATGCCCATCCAGGTCATGAAAGAGACAATGCCTTCCTGATGCCCTTTCGCGTTCTGAGGGTTCCCTCCTTGCCGGCCTTCGATAAGGAAGGCGATCCCGAGTGTCCAAGTATATCTATTCCAATGTTGTATTCAACCCTGTGTAAGTGGAGAACTTTGGTTCTCCCCAGCGCTTCCTCTTCCCTTTATCCTTATCTTTACCAGAGCTTTCACCGGACAGTCCTCCTTCCTTAACCATGTTTACTTCCTTTGATTTCATATCTAGACATGCATCCTCTTGTCGAAGAAATCTTTCAGCTTCATGAAAGAATTCCCCGAGATCCAGTGGTGGGTCCCGTATCAATGACACTTTGAAATCCGAATTATCCTTGACTCCTGATACTGCAGCCATCAAAACCATTGATGGATCTGGCCGATCCACTGAAGCGACTGTTGCATTAAACCGGGTTAAGAAAGTCCTGAGTGATTCATCCGCCCTCTGCTTGACTGAAGTTAGTGTCATCACATTCTTTAGCCTTTTTATGTGAACTCGAAACTGTCTCAAGAACTTATCCACCAGTTCTGTCCACACCAATTGATCTAGCTGTCTGAACCACATAGCAGCTATATCTGTCAAGTACAGGAGAAAACATCGAGCCATGACCTCCTCTATTGCCCCCCAACACTTCCATATGCCTCGTGTACCTCATCAACTGGTCAGTGGGATCCGTCTTTTCGTTGTATACTTCCAGAGTGGGTAGCTTGAAATCGGGCGGATTCCTAGCTGTCCTGATGTTTCGGGTAAATGGACTTTTGTTGACTCCCTCCAAATCTCTATTTGCCAGACCCCCACGAATGGTTCGTCTGATGATATCAGCCAATCCCCTGTCACCTACCAAGGGTTGCCCCCGTCCATGTTTCCTAACCGCCCTCCAAGTCCATGAGGAAATTCTGGCACATATTCCTCGTCACGTACTCCTGTATTCCTATTGACGTCGGGCCGCGTAGCGTCATCCGGTATACCTCCACGGACTGGTCCAGCATTACCTGGTGGTGTGCCCCCGAGTCTAGATCCATTCAGATTGTTAGTTGTTTGCTGATTGGGAGTTGCCCCCTGCTGAATCACTCCGTCTGCCTGCTGGTTGAGTTCCTCTGGTCCAGTTCCAAGAACTTGAGCACCTACAGTTCCTGGTTGTCCAAATTGCCTAAGGAGAGCATGCATCATCTCATCCTGCCGTTTAATCATCTGAACCTGCATAGAATTCATCATAACCTGCATCTCGTCCCGAGTTATGTAGATGGATGCATGATCCTCTCCAGCTCCAGAAGAGGCTGCTTGACTTCCTTCCTGATTGTTCCTTTCCGCTGCTTGCTTCCTTGTTGGTGGTCTAGCCATTGCTTTCTAAAATCCAAGTTCCCAAGCTTCTGAATCCAAAATCCAAGTTCCAAAATCCCTGAGTTCAGTTCTCAGTGAAAGCACCAAAATGTTAGCGCTGAAATTAGTCACTAACACCCAAATCCAAGCGAAAACACCCAATCACAGTCACAGCTCACAGATAGGATATATGTAGAGAGTAATAATGTGAAGAATAGTCAAAATTCAAATGAAAGCAGTAAAGAACAATAGATTTTATAGTGGTTCGGCTAACTCCGGCCTACGTCCACTCCAGAAGTTTCCTTTTTATTGCTGTAATAATCGATTACAGTTACAAAAATAGTAGAATAGCCTTAGCCTTAGAAAGTAGAAAGTCAGAGAGCAGAAGAGAAGATCCCCTTTCCTGAAGCCCTACATGTTGTATTTATAGATAAATCCCGAGTTACTGGGCTTCCTGAGTAGTCCGGGCCCATTAGGACCATAGCCGAGCCAACATCCTTCATCATGGTACGAGCGACTTCCTGTAGCGACTTCCTGTGGCGACTTCCTGTGGCGACTTCCTGTGGCCACTTCCTGTGGCGACTTCCTGTGGTGACTTCCTGTAGCGACTTCCTGTGCCGAGCGACTTCCTGTGGCGACTTCCTGTGGAGACTTCTTGTGGCGACTTCCTGTAGCGACTTCCTGTGCCGAGCGACTTCCTGTCGCGACTTCCTGTGCTGAGCGACTTCCTGTGCCGAGCGACTTCTTGTGGCGACTTCCTGTAGCGACTTCCTGTGGCGACTTCCTGTGCCGAGCGACTTCCTATAGCGACTTCCTGTCGTAATGCATTACCTATCCATCCAGTCGACTCAAACCTATTGCACTCCATTCTCGATAACTGAGAACTTGACTTGGTTCAATCCGCCGGTCCGCGGCCTTGCCGAAAGGCGGGTTAACAACTAGCCACAGCTAGTGAAGAAGCAGATTACTTAAGAAATCTTCTATTTGAGATTCCTTTATGGGAAAGACCGTTACCAACTGTGTTGATCCATTGTGATAGTACTACGACTATCGAAAAAGTACAGAACCATTATTACAACGGTAAGAGACGACAAATACGTCGTAAGCACAACACTGTTAGAGAGCTACTCTCTTCAGGAGCTATTAGAGTTAATGATCACATACGCAGTGATGAGAATTTGGCCGATCCTTTTATGAAAGGACTAGCTAAAGAGAAAGTCCTTAGAACCTCTAAAAGAATGAGACTATCGCCCTTAGATTGTTAAGTCACGCACAATGGCTACCCGACCCAATGACTGGAGATCCCAAGAACTAGGTTCAATGGGTAAGAACAAGTTGTGAAGTGATATGAGTTGAACATGCTATCTTTATATATTTAGAAGCATGTATTCCTGAAGTGATTAGAGGATGAGTTAATAGAAATTCTAAATGAGATCTATACTCTATATAGAGTGGAGAACCTACCGTCAGGAGTACTCTTGATAGACTCACCTATGTGGATGTGGAAATATGGTCGTTTCTATGGAATTTTGGGCAAAATTGTTATAGCATTCACTAAACTAGGATAGACATGCATGACCATAAATTCACGGGCTTATTTGATTGCACTCTAGAAATATTGTGTGTGATTTGATGTCAGGAATAGTGTTGAAGACTACGTTCCACTCTAGTAAAAACTAAATTTTATCCACTATGCAAAGGTTCAAGTCAAAAGAAACCTTTGTTTATGCACAATCTTATGTTTTTAAAAACTGCTTGAAAAATATTTTTAAAAATTCAAGTGAGGGATTGTTGGAAATTGTTTTAAAATAAATAGGTTTGTGAATTGTTTAAAAATTAAAGACCTTGGAATAAGTGCATTTATTACCCGAGTCCTACGCTATAGGGTGAAAGATACTCATATATATATATATATGAGTTTCTTAGCTCCTAAATCGGGCCCTTTAGGCACCAAAATGTTACTTTTATGTTGAGGAGGGAGCGCATGCATGACCATCACACACACGCACGCGCCGACCGACCGACTTAAATCCTCATTTCAAATCATCATATTACTCAAAATATGTCATTTCACCAGACATATCATTTTCCAATTCCAAGGTAAGTTATAACATTATTTAACCATATTCACTTTCAAATCAAGGATTTAAATATAAACAATTAAACCTTGCACCGTTAGAAATTTAGAAATATAGTCTAGATAGTCATAAATAGTTTAAAATACTTTAACATAGTTTAAAATAGTTTAAAATAGATTAAAATAGTTTAAAATAGATTAAAAATATTTTAAAATAGATTAAAACAGTTTAAAATAAATTAAAATAGTTTAAAATAGATTAAAATAGTTTAAATAAATTAAAATAGTTTAAATAGAATTAAATAGTTTAAATAGATTAAAATAAATTAAATAGATTAAATGGTTTAAAGTAGTTTAAAATAGATTAAATATAGTTTTATTAGTTTAATATAAAATGGTTTGATTATTGAAATGGTTTATACAGTAAATATTCTGAAAATCTAAATAAATCAGAAATTTAAAATAATATATCTTTAAACAGTTTATATTAAAATAATTAATTTCAAATTAATATCAATTAAACTATTTCTTTCATTTCAACACATCTGGACCATGTCCAGCTTTCAAATCAACAAACCCAATTTTTGTCTTTCAATTCAAATTCTCATTTAAAACCATTTAATCAATATCGATTTCAAATCCATATTCGGACTATAAATTTTAATCTGTTTCAAATTTAGTAGATTTCAAAGTTTAATTATTCAAATATTTCAATAACTCAATTCGATAAATTTCATTTATACTTCAAATCCAACTTTAAATTTTCAATTTGAATTCTTTAAACAATTCAATTAAACCAATTCCAGTTTTCAACATGTAAAGCTTGGATTTTCGAAAATAATTTAGTTTATATAAATCAACTTTTTATTTCAAAATATCATTTAACCGGATTCAAACTTTAAGAATTTAAAATCATTTAATTTAACCAATCCGGTGTCCGTATATAATTTTCTACCCTATGGTCAAGTGATACAGATATTTATCATTTCAACCCGCAATAAATTTAAAATTTACGGGTATATATCATTTCAACCCGCAATCCCAAATTTAACTTCAAATCCTTGAAATCGCTCGAGTCTATCATTTCAACCTATAACGATTTCTCCCTCATCTATCAGATCGTTCGGGTATGTATCATTTCAAACCATAGGGATTTTCTAACAATAAACTAAGGGAACTTGCAGTGTGATATCAATACATATAAAATAACGTAACATCCCATCATCCAATATCAACAATTTAACATCCATCACAATCATCATTCAAATCAACCAATAAACATCAACAATTAACTGATTGTCATTAACATGTATAAACTGGAAAATTAAAATTTAATATTAAATTAAATGGCAATTATATTCAATTAATTCAGATTTAACTAAAATGACGATTTAAATATAGCAAGCAACAGTCAATCAACTTCTAATCACATCACAAATTCAGTTTAACTAAAATAAGACAATTTAGTAGTTGTGAGTGGGTTAAAACACTCACATTTGATTTCAAATCGATTAAAAATACAAATTATAGCTCAAAATTGAACAGTCTCAGAATTCAACCAAATAAGTTCCATAATGTTAGATATTTCGATACGATCGCAGTGGAGGAAACCGCGCATGAATCCGAGCTCGTATGCAAAAGTTATACACATTAGAACATTACCCGATTTAAAATATAAATAAATAAAATAATCCAAAATGTTACACGTCACCTCGTCCACGTTCCTCACGTAAACCCTAGCGCAAGCCCTGAAATACGTACACGATGCTCCTCACAGCTGCTACCGTTCTTTGAATTTCTGGCGCCACCTTGTCGACAATTGATTAGATCGAACACCTCCACGTTGCTCTACGGCCAGAGCCGCCCATGCCCACGCGCACGTCTCTGGTGGTCCTCCTCGCCCACGCTGCTGCCAGTGATGCTCAGCCATTTCTGGCGAATTGACGTGACCTGGAGACGAACTAACACCAGATTCGAGGCCTGCTCTCCACCCTCTTCCCAACGCCGCTTCCCGATCGTCGATTGGATGAAGATCCGCCGTTGGATCGCTAAAACCTAATTTCGATGGCTGGGGTTCATCCTCGATTTCTGGTCAAACAATGCACCAAATAAAAAATGAATTGTTACAATGGATTGCGCTCGTCGAGAGCTTTCCAACGATATATAATATGACATAGTTTTGAGGAGTTTAATTTTCGATTTGAATTTGAAATTGAATTGGGGTTTGGATCTGCAGCCATTGGAAGGAAGAAGAAGCAGATAGATGGAACAGACAGATGCATATAGAGATAAGAAATAAAAAGGCTGCTAGGGTTTAGAAAGATCTATTTATATGGACAAGGCCCGATAAGAATAAACATCATATCGAATCGGTTCGAAACGACAATAACGACCCAAAAAGCCCGTTCTGCTTCCGAAACGAAAGTAGGTCATCCCATATATCAAAATAGATGTTTTTGATATTTTTAAATTTAATGGAACATGTTTCAAGTCCTAATTCCATTGTATGCAGAAGTTGGCTTTCAAAATCAGCTTAATTTCAATTAAATTCATTAAATTGATTTCTATGCGTTTCGAGCCCGTACGATCAAACGACAAGTCCGATCGCTACGATACTTGATATCTTACAATAATTCACCATTACGGATTCGATAAAAATGGTTTCGTCGAAATCCGAGATAGTGGCCAAAATGGCTATTTTCACGTTAATTAAATAAATTATTATTAAATTAATTAAATCACTTTTTAAATTCAAATTTAATAACTAACAATTTTTATCATTTTTGATTACCTAGTAATTTATAATCTTTAATGATAAATTTCCATGTCAAAACCAATGTTAAATATTGCACTAATTACAGTGTTCAGTTTCAATTGCAGTAATTGCTTAATTATAAAATTTTAAATTCCAATAAATTCATTTATTTTGATTTTCATCTTATTATTCACTCAACTATCACATTACAGATATAATTAACATTGGTTTACCATTTATTACATCAATAGTTTACAGTTATCATTTTAATCCACATTAACTGCAATATTTCAGTAGGTTAATTGCAATTGATTTCCAATTTATTTTAACGAATTAAATAGTGAATTTATAACTAAACCATTGTTACAACTTACCAATTCAAACACATTTCTATGTTTATTGTTAACAAACAAAACTAATAAATTCACGTACTGATTAATTATTCTATATTAACCAACTTCAATTAATTACATACAATCTCACCATTTAATACAACATTTGGTTTATTTACCTATTTACAATTTATAACCAAATTTAACTTTACAATCATTTCAATCAATTGAAATTAAATTAAAATAGTTATCGATTACATTAAGTCACATTATTAAATTACATTCTAGTTATTTTCTCATCAAAATAAATCTCAAAATTTTAATTTTTCACAACATTAAATTCCAAAACTTATTTAATTAATAAATTTAATTATCGAAAATTACGAGTCGTTACAAACATCCCCGATAAAACCACAAAGCCAGCTAATTACAATCCAGCTTAATGAAACAAACTTCTTGCTCTGGAAGTTTCAAATTGAAACTGCAATCAGAGCCTATGGTCTATATGAGTACATTCTTGGAACATTGATCACACCTCCCAAATACACCGCAGATAAGGATGGAAAACTGATTAGTAATCAAGAATTTATATCATTTCAGAGACAAGATAGCCTGGTTAGTTCTTGGCTACTATCATCTATCAGTACAAACTTTCATCCTCAACTAATTGGCTGCAGACCATCACATGAAATATGGTCAACTATAGAACAAATTTTCAGTACTCTGTCTGCAGCAAAGATAATGTATTATAAGAGGAAGTTACAAAATGTCAAGAAATAAAATCTACCAATGAGAGAGTATCTAGTCAAGGTTAAAACTATTTATGATCAACTAGCATCTGCAGGGCATAAAGTTTCAGACACTGAGCAAGTATTATCAATATTGGGAGGATTAGATGATGAATATGAAGTAGTAGTAGCTGTCATTTCATCAAAAGAAACCATACCAACAATACAATATGTGCATTCTACACTTCTTGCACATGAAGGAGGAATAGAACAAAAGAAACCACAAATATCAGATTTATTAGCCAACTTTATCTCAAGCAATAAAAACAAGAATCAAGAAAGAGGCTATAATAGCAGAAATCAACAAAATGTCAATCAGAGAGGTGATGGGTCTTCCAGATTCAGATGAAGGGGTGGGAGGTGGAGTAACAAGAGATTGAGATGCCAAATTTGTGAAAAATTTGGACATACTGCAAGCAAATACTATTTCAGATTTGATGCCAACTACACACCGTCACAACAAGAAAGCAGTAACTCAAGAAACTACAATCCAAGTGCTAACATGGCTAATGTACAACAACAATTCAATGGACAATGTGATAGCACAAACAATGACATAGCAAAGACAAAGAACATTCTGGATGACAACTGGTACCCAGACTCAGGGGCAACAAATCATGTCACAAGTAGCCTAAGCAATTTAAATCTTGGAAACAAGGAGTACAAAGGTATGCAGTCCATACACATGGGAAGTGGCAAATCTATTGTAATCACACACACTAGTAATTCATATATAATGGGAAAAAGACAATTATACTTGAACAACTTATTGAGAGTGCCATTGATTAGAAAAAACTTACTAAGTGTGTCACAATTTACAAAAGATAATAATGTTTATTTTGAATTCTACCCGAGTTATTGTTTAGTCAAAGACATTCTAACTAAAGAAATTCTCTTGCAGGGTAGAGAATTTAAGGGATTGTACCAATTCAATGTTGCTAATTCAAGAAAATCTGGGATTAAAATAATGTGGTGTAATTACTCTGAAATCAAACAAGCTGAAAACTATAAGATCTTCGATATTTGGCACTGTAAACTTGGGCATCCAAATGCCACTATTTTAAAACATGTATTAAATAAGAACAACATTTCTTTTGATGATATTTCAATGCCGTACATTTGTACATACTGCCAAATGGGGAAAAGCCACAAATTACCCTTCTTAGATTCTGAAACAAAGTACAATAAACCCTTAGAATTAGTTGCTTCTAATTTGTAGGGTCCTGAACTAATACACAGTGACCATGGATATAAATATTATATCTCCTTTGTTGATGAATATACTAGATTTGTTTGGATCTATTTTTTGAAATCAAAATCTAAAACTTGTAATGCAGTAATACAATTTATAATGCAGGCAGAAAAACAAATAGGTAGTCAGGTTAAAATATTACAAACTGATGGTGGATCAGAGTTCCTGCCATTAAAGGAATACTTTCAAAAGAAAGGAATTGTTCAGAGGACAACATGTCCATACACCTCTGAACAAAATGGGCTTGTTGAAAGAAGACATAGGCAAATTGTTGAAACTGGACTCACTTTGTTAGCTCAAGCATCAATGCCACTATTTTGGCCAGATGCTTTTGCAACAACAGTTTTTCTAATTAATAGATTACCTACAAAGGTACTACAACTTAGGAGTCCAATGGAGTTGTTATACAATGTTAAACCTGACTATCATAACCTGAAACTTTTTAGATGCTTGTGTTTTCCCTATCTCAGACCATATAATGCTCATAAATTAAACTTTAGATCATCTCCATGTACATTTCTAGGATATGCAACCAATAAAAAGGGTTACAAATGCTTAGACGGTAGTGGAAAAATATTGATATCAAGACATGTAGTGTTTAATGAGAAAGTTTTCCCTTTTAGAGAATCAGTAGTCAAGACATCAAAAAAGGTATACAACTCAAAGTACTCTTTACCATCAATGTCTGCAATACCTGAAAGGGTGGTTCAAGTTCAGGAAGAACGAGGTCAGATCATTCTGAACCCTCATGCTGCCAACTCCAACCCACAACACACTGTGTCCAGTTTTGGACCAGGTCATGAGTAAGGTGACCATCACATGTACCTGATCAAACACCTCAACAAGGGATAAATATGCAATCTACTTCGAATCAAACTCTAGAAAACATACAACCATTCAATGAGAAACAACAAGAAACTGATATAGGTGATAAATGTCAACCATCTACTCTTGCTAGAACTGGACATCCCATGATGACAATGGCAAAGAGTGGCATATTTAAGCCAAAATTTTTAATGCAAGCTTGAAAACTAAAGAACCAAGCAATCTCTATCAAGCTATGCAGAATGAAAAATGGAAATTAGCAATGATTGATGAATATGATGCACTAACAAGAACAAGACATGGGATCTTGTTCCCACGCCCAATAACAAAACATTGTAGACTGCAAATGGACATTCAGATTAAAAATAAATGCAGATGGTTCAATTTCTAAACACAAGGCAAGACTAGTAGAAAAAGGCTATTCACAACAAGATGGTTTCGATTTTAATGAAACCTTCTCACCAATTATGAAGCCCACTACTATTAGAATAGTACTCACAATTGCCTTGCATAGAAATTGGATCATCAAACAATTAGATGTAAATAATACTTTTCTAAATGGTGTTTTGCGGGAAGAAGTCTATATGGAGTAGCCACATGGATTTATACAAAAGGGAATGAAAAGCTTGTGTGCAGATTAAATAAAGCAATCTGTGGATTGAAAAAAGCTCCAAGAGTGTGGTTTGAAAAGCTTAAAACAACTATAATCAGACTAGGCTACAACTCTACAAAATCTGACAACTCTTTGTTTACAAAATTCAGTAAAAAATATAGTGCTTTATGTGCTAATATATATTGATGATTTCATTATTACAGGTAACAGTGAAATGAAAATCAATCACCTTATAAAGCATCTAAACAAAGAGTTCTCAATTAAAGATCTTGGCAGCCTAAATTACTTCTTGGGAATTGAAGTCAAGAGACTATCAAATTTATCAATGCAGCTAAACCAAAGAAAGTGTATTTCAGAAATACAAAGCAAAGCAAATATGGATCAAGCAAATTCAATCTCCACACCCATGGTCAGCAACATACATTTATCCAAGCATAAAAGGGAAGTAATATCTAATGACAGTCAGTACAGAAGCATAGTAGTTGCTCTGCAATATGCTACCATTAGCAGACCAAAAATCACATTCACACCACTAGAACGATAGTAAATAACGATGGAGCATTCCGACGATGGTTTTCGACGGCTAGCGATGATTGTCGAACTCCATGGCATTTTCATAAATAAAATATACTAGCCATCGCTAGCCATCGAAAACCGAAACAACAAAGCCATCGGCGACCGTCACTAGTCGTCGAAAATTATCGTGTATACAGGCCTCCTGGTTGAGAGCTGAAACATTATTTTCAATCCCCCAATTCCAGCCAAAACCCTACCTCCACCACCTCCTCCCCGTCATCAGCCAGCCGCCGTGCCTCCCCGAGCTTCTTCGACTTCATCATTCTCCTATCTCAACAAGCCTAGCCCCTTCATCAATATCCCATAAGGTTTTATTCCTAAATCCTAATTAATTTTGATTTGTTAAATTAGGGTTAATTTGTTGTTATAGTTGTATAATATGTCAAGACCCGATTCTTTAACTTTCGAAAATCGACATTAATTCGTCCACTGTATCAATTGCCAAACAATCGAATGCTGGAAAACCGAACCCTGAGGGTTTAAGAAGAAGAGGTAGAAGAAGAAGATAGAAGAAAAAGAAACAGAAACAATATCAGAATCTCACATTCGCAGCGGAACAATATATAATAGATAATCACTAGTCTTTTAAACAAAGAACTATTCCAGTTTATACAATACAACAATGAGAGTCAATATACAACTCAATACAACAATGGACAGCTATATAAACTTGTCCTCATACAGAATATACAGCGGAATAAATAAAGAAGTACGGGAGTATGTCTCGTCATCCAGCTCGTCTCCAAAGCTCCAGAATATCCAGAATATCCTGATAACATAACTCTAGGCTGCCCGTGTGGAAAATTATGGGCACCCAGAGTTTAGAAAGGGAATAATAAACTCCGAGTCAGTCATGGTGACTAGTGTGAGATCGTAAAACAGTTATTTTCACAAAGCAAATAAAATTAATTCGCAATGGTTTTGGAAAATGAAACTACCATAAGACCTCCCACCATGCACACAATGCAATCGCAGACTTGGAGGAGATTTCTTCTTATGATAGTCAAATGTGCTTAATACGAGAAAACTCTTTTTAATATTATCATTAGTGTCTAGTGTGAAAGCATTTCGAAAATATAATATTAATCTTAGCCAGCATAGGTACTATTATATTATGCCTGCTATAGCTGCCACCTGAGGTGACAGGTTATACAAATTGCAATCGTAAAGGGCTCGTATTGTTTCTTTGGATTTTCCAACAAATGGTCAGGCTAAGGAACTTCCTACTGCCACATGGGTACGCCTCTGGAGGGACGCCCCGAGAACCACCTGGCTCTCTGCCAACACAAGGCCGGTTACCCCCTTCCCGGGTAGTTAACCTGAGATATGCCACCCCCGGTCCTTTGGGACCTTTATCCGAGGCGCCTCGATCACAAAGCAACAATCACACAGAGTAAATGAGATTGGAGCAACCATATAGGTTAAATACCAGGGCTCCATACCTGATACCACCTTTTTTCAGAAGGAATTGTCATACCCTAGGGGAGCTACCCCTGAAACCTTGCCGCATCTTTCCTGTTTCGACCATTTCCGGTCTGTGAGGCTCGATGAGGTCTTGTCCACAAAGCTACGCTTTACATGAAAGCCATGCTTTGATCACAAATGATCAACGAATGATCACCAACACACAGCAACACTTAGCATGCCACACTACCAAATTGGAAGTATATCACTGATAACCTTCAACTACATAACCTCTGAGCTCATACGTCTCAGAGAAGGGTGTTAAGTTAAGAGAATAAATCTCCGCCACCAAACAGAAATGTATTTGAAAGAAATCAGCTTTATATCTCAAAGTGTAGTGTCAGACATACAACCATAGAAGTCTGTTCCAGGTTCGAACAGAACCGAAGGCACTTCGAAAGAAGCCCTTGCAAATCCGGAAAATTTCTAATCACGTCTGGACTTCCCATAACAAGAAGAGTGATATAAATATCTATACCGGAGCAACTCGGTGCAGAGACATTCGACAGGTTGTCCTTTCATTTTCGAAAATACCCGATCTTCACACCGGTCTTAAATTGCAATTCATAACGTCGTATCATTATTCGAAATGGGTTATATGACACAAAGTCCTCTCCCGGCTAAACCGAATAGTGAGCGCTTGTTTTAAAAACAAATTCAAATGTCATTTCAAAGACAAATATTGATAGTCGGTGATTTAACTATCAAACAACATTCACAACAATCATCAAATTTAAATAATTTTCCCAAATTATTTATTTTCAAAATATCTTCACAAGATATATATTTTTTTCCACACTTCATCACTTTGAAAACAAATTTCAAATCACATTTCACCTTTCAACTTTTGAAAATAAATTTCAAATCAATTTCCTTACGCGGAATATATTTCCAAATATTTCTATTAAAAACCAACTTTAGAACCTTTAATTTATATTTTTAAAAGCTACTTTGGAAATATACTCGGCTTTATAGTGAGAATACACTTCCACTTCAAAATGGTCCATTTAAACCAATTAAATAAATCCTTATCGATTTATTTCAAATTTACATTCCAAATCTGTAAATTTATTTCCTCACTTTAAAAATAAATCAATGTTTATTTTTAAAACAAATTCCCCTTTCCTTTATAAATTCCATTTTGGATTTACATTCCCAAATATTCACTTTTTTATACGATTTTCAAATCGATTTCTCAAATATTCACTTTCAACTCCAAATCAACTTTCAAATTGATTTCCAAATTTATTTTTTTCAAACACTAAATCAATTTCAAATTGATTCCCCAATGATTTATTTTCAATTACCAAATTAATTGGATTTCAAACAAATTCATCCTTTTTAAATAAATCCCTTTATTCTTTCCAAATTATTTAAAATTTCATTTTCAATAAATTCTTCAACTTTTAAAATATGTTATTTAAAACCCATTAATTTATATCTTTTCACATATTTTCAGAAATAATTCGATAAGACTACAAAAATCAATTTTAATACTTTAATTCCTTCTTTTAAATTCACCCAATTCTTTCAAAAGGAATTTTCTTAAAATTTCCAACTTTAAATTCAAAAATCCAATTTTATTTATTTCTGGTATCCAACGATACCAAAAATACATTCGGCTAAATTTTAGCCTTCAACAATTTCAATCACAAATATAATCATACACATATTATAATTAAATCAACACACAACATATGAAACCAATTCAAATGTTTTGAGGAATCCTGTTGGATCCCTCCAACCTGTTTCCCTGCATCCACTGATGTTAGCACAATACCAATTCCACTTCGAGGTGGAATATCGCGGTATATGGGATTTATAAAAATATCATCCGCTATTATGCAGCGCAATAGGGTCTCATCTGCTATATGATGCGGGAAAATCAATCACCAATATATATATATTCCAATATATATATAATGCTATATACTACTATCATATATACTATCATCCAAACAGTCAATCAATCAATAACTGCAATTCACTTTTAATTTGAGTGAGAAGATCTCACCTTTGCTTTTTAAATTTGCAATCCATTTCCATTTCCGCTTGTTTTCTTGATTTATAGACCTTGTATAAACATTTATACAATTTATTAATATTTGGGATAATCGAACAACCAATGTTCATTTTATAATTTAATTAACTAGTAATTTATTTTTAAACTAATAATTTTCCTTTTAGAAAAAGTATTTTAGTAACTAAAATAAATCAAATTTTCATACAACTTCGAACCTTTAAAAATTCCTGTTATTTTTCCCAAAACTTTATATAAATATTTCTGCTTTATAACATACCCATATATTATTAAATTTTAAAATTCATAAACTGTTTATATATCCTTATATTTTTCTGTTTACTTTGTTTTCTATCTACATAATAAAATCCCTTGGTAGACAAACAAAAGACAAAGACCGGATGAGATCTATTTTCACACATATACATCGGATGGCTATAAATCTAACAGATACACATATTTGAGGATTGCCACGTAAGACATAGGTTCCCACTACTTTCGCCCATCACGTTTCAGCACAGTCTACCCACTTCTCATCCTCTATTTGCATCTTTCCCCTCCTCTCAATCCGTATGCAATTGTTTTCCTCCATAACTGTAAGTATTTTTCTGCTACTTTTTTCCTTCCTTCTTCTACATCTTGCTTTTCCTTCTGCATGCTCATATGAATTTATCCACTTTGCTTTTTTCTCTCCATTCACTGTCGTTCATATGCATTGTTTGCCAAAATGTCATAACCAATACGTACATCTTACCATGCTAATGTTTTTTTTTTCACTATATAACTTGGCTTTACCTATTATACAGAAACACCACCAATATGAAAAGGGTATCCATATATTTAAAACTTTGTTTAACCTTTTGATTATTATCACTCATTATATTCATTGTAAATTCTGTGTTATTTACAGAAAAGAGTAGTAGCTAAAACGGAAGAAGCCGCCATAATGAAAACTGTTGAATCATGGGTTGTAGTCAACCTGGAAGCAGATGGAGATAGTCATATGCTGCAAATGCATTCACAAGTCTTGACTGCAAACTTGATGAAAAGGAAGTGTCCATTACTTTTTGAAACCATTAAAAGGTGTATGGTACATTTGTTTTGCTGACTAGGACAAACAGAAGACAAAGAGAGGTTGGGATTTAACTTTCAAATAAACATTAGATGGGCAATATTTTCACCTTCAACCAACCTGACAAATTCAGTTCTCCATGTTCATGTTCCCCTACATCTCCATGCTCTTCTCATTCACGTTCTTCCTACCTTTCGTGGTCCATATTTTCCTGAATTTCTCAGTATCAAATCCTTTCCCCATCCCTCAGTAATCATTAACTATTATTACTCTTGCTTCTGAATTTTTTCTTTTCCAAAAAGTTTCCTTCCCATACTCACAGTTTCGACCGATTGATAGACGTTTAGCCGAAGTAAATCCAGGCTATTTTTTTGTTATTCTTGATCATTTAGGTAAAATTATCATCGTTTAGTTTTAGGTGTTTTTTCTTATTTATTTTTTAACTCATGTGCTTTGTGATTTATTTTTGATTTCTACTTTGAATTTACATCAATGTACAAAATTGACTATTTAAAGTTTTGAAATATGTGCGCATGAATTGTTTGATTAAATTCGTACAAGAACAATAGAAGAATCACCATACCAACTACATTTTCCTTTTTTTTTAATATTTTCATAAACCTAGAACATTTTTGTACATTTTCCATTTTTTATACAGTTTAATGTTTTTCAAAAATATTGCATTTTTTGTTCCTGTACATTTCTTAGTCCAATTCAGTTGGTTACTTTGTTTGATTAGTTAAAGGTTATCATTCAATAACTGTGGTTTGTACAAGAGTAGAACTAAATAATTTATTAATGGAAAACAATTTTAGTGGATTATAGAGAAAGTATTTATGATATGTGTCCAAGTATACAGAGAATGCAGTATATTCCTTAACTATTGAAGCAGCAAAGGCTTACCAATAGTAGTAAGGTAAATGCTTAATGTTGTAGCTTGCTGCATTTAGATATTTAATGTTTACTAACTAATTTTACTGATTTTTATCTATAGAATTTAAATATGTCACAACTGTGAAAATTTATATTTTATTCGAAATAAATCTTTTACCTATGATATTGAGAATTTAATTTATGGAATTATGATTGTAAATCAAACTTGTGTTACTATGTTGATATTTTACTGCTCATGTTATTTATTGAAATAAGATCGATGCCTTTCTTAGTTACATTATATGGATTTATACATTTGTGTGAGAATGTATTTGTTCAAGGTGCGAGAAAAATTGTTCAAAAATTATGAAATTAGAATGTATTTAATATGTCTATATATCACTATGCGTACTTTTTCTGTTTATGCTGCCACGATGGATCTATTAATCCTGAAAAGCAGTTATTATATTGCTTCTCAGTTTTATCCATTTCATTTTTTAACTATTATTTTCAAATTATCATGCGTTATTAGTTTATGGTATTGGCACTGAATTGATTTGGTATTTGTCGTACTGTGACGTGGTTTCTAATCATCAGCCTACTTTGTAACGTGGATTCCTTGGGGACAATGCAGTTTCTTTAGGGCCTTAGAAAACATATAAAGGTACAATACAATTTCTTTAGGGAGTTATAGGTTGGTCTATATTGATGGGAAGAATATTCTGACTTTCTACTAACCATGTTTTCATACTATCCAATTTGTTCGAGCTTTCATTCCATGAGTATTAGTTAGTTGCATAAGAGTATTAGTTACACAATTACTTAATTATCCAATTTTCTTGAGCTTTTGTCCTTTAGAAAAGTTGAGGTTGTAACATATTGCATATGCATTTCAAGGATACGCAAACCGAGGATCATTACTAATGAATTTCAGTTTCCTACATTGGTATGGCGATTTAGGTTTATGCATAAACCATTCATATCTTTATAAAACTATGCGATCCATCTATATATGTATATGTGTGTGCGCGCACGCGCACACACTCTCTCTCTCTCTCTTATATACACATAGTACTATTTTGGGAATTCGATGAGATAAACAAAATTCTGTTTGGAATTTCAATTCATAATGTTTGGGAATACAAAATTCTCCATATCCCTCGATTTGGGTTAATACTATGCTATTATTATTTTCTCTCTTTTGCTAGCTTTTATAGTACTGGAAATATTATTACTTAATACCTTCCTGATTTCTTCTTAAAATGTTGCACCTTAGATGGCAAGAGAAACTCAATTCTTTTAAATACATTGGTTTAATTGGTAAGTTTCCACATTTTATTAATTGATTATTCAATTTTCTTTGTAAACTTTAGACTATTTGTTTTTTCAAATATTAATTTGGTTGCTTGAATTTGAGTTTGCCATACTGAAAGTCATTGTTGTATTTTGATGCTTGAGTTGTCATTGGAGTATGAGAAAATTATTCCCATAATGAATCCACCAAAGTATTTTGCTTTTATATTCCAATAATCCTCTTGGCCAATTGTTTAGGTCATAGAAGCGATGCATATACAAATGCTAATTATTAGACTAAGTTTCAGCTTCCTTTTGTTTCGGTTTATTGTCATTACTTCTGTACATTTGATTTTATACTTTATATTGATGTTTGTTTATTATTATAACTGTATAGGCTGATAGTATAAATAATTATGAACTCCTCAAGGTGTAATGCAAATATTTGATCTTGATCTTCCTTTTACCAAGGCGTATATTATCCTGTGTTTTTTCAGTAATTTATCATTGTTCAACTTTAGATAACTACAAAGTCGGTTGTTTCATATAATGTTAGGTTTTGATTAGTGGTTTCGAATAATTGTTTCCAGAATGAATTGGCTTCGCTATGAGACTTGGGGTCTCAAATTATGATTGCTCACATGGTTGTCTGCATTTGTAATTGTGTTTGCCTTAAACCATTAGGAACACATACAAGATATACTAATGTCCATGATTCAAAAATTATGCCAATCTAAATTTGATATCCATGTATCAGTAATGTCAAGAGGAGGTTAAGATCATGGTATTAGGTTCCGGCCGGAACCACGAAATTCCGGCCATCTCGATTCGGTTCCGGCCGGCGGCGGGACGGGATTAGGTCAAAATCCCGTCCCGGTAAGTCGATATAAAATAAAAATAAAAATAAAAACTGAATTGCTGCAGTAAGTGAGAAAGAGGGGTAAACAATAGAAAAAAGAGAGAAGAATCGAATCAAAAATTCAACAACTTTAAAGGCAGGTACTTGAAAACATAAATTACCTCAAAAATTGAAGACTGTTAGATCAAATTCGAGCATTTGAAAGGAATTCGAGCATCTGAAAGGAATTCAAGCATCGTCGTCATCTTCATAATCGTCGTCTGACCTTGTTTGTGAATGTTTTTTTTTTCCTTTTCGTTTTTTTTATCGTCTGTAGTTAGTCGAGAAAGAAGTGGAGTAGTGGTTTTAGGGGTTAGGGTTAAGTTGATCTTGGATCTAAAAGGATTTTGTGGTCTGAAGTTAATGGGCTTGGACTGATTTTAATTCATGTTTAAATGGACATGTTTACATGGATGAGTGGGCTGAATGATAATTATTTTAGACTAAATTAAATGTTCACCTACGTTTAAATGGACTAGGACTGAATTTTAATGATAAAATGATATTACTTCTCCATCTAAAATACACAAATCTAATACCGGAACCGAAACCGAAACTAAAACCGAAACTTTCGAAACTTCCGAAACTAACCGAAATCAAGAAAAATTCAAATGACCGAAACCGAGACCGAAACCGAGTTCTCGAACCTTGGTTAAGATTGAAGATATTTTGAATTTTTGGACCTTTAGGTGTCAACTGGAAGGCATAGTCCATATTTTTTTCTTTCTTTCTATGCTATGAGGAACTGAATATTCCAATAATTTATGACTTAAATTTGAAAGTGGCACAAAGTTTTTGTGTTGTAATCATTTTCGCCACACATCAATTTCTATGTAACATGATTATTACATGCTAATATGGAATTTCAGATTGAGTTAAAATAAAAAATTAGATACTGTGACAAGTGCATTTTGTTTAGCAAAATTGTTTATCATTTAATTGATTGTAGATGGCATCTAATAATATTTCAATTATATTTATTCAGTTTTAGTTCTAAGGAAACTATTCAATCATTTGTTGAGCTGTACCATTCAATTATGGTTTGTGTACTCAGAATATGTATTCAAAGTTAGGATATATTTTTAAGTATGCATTTTCGTGCCTCCAATGTTGGAACTAATGAATTTCTAGAGTTATTATGCATGTGGCCACCAGCATTTTAGCAGCAATTGTGCTTGGTTGTTGCAGTACTCAGTTTGCCTATCAGCAAAAATTCTCCTTGCTGAAGTTGCAATTCTACCAAGTGGAGTTGATTCTTTTCACTTTCTGTAGTCAGCAAACAAGAGATTCTATCACACTTCAACTTTAAAAATATCCGTTCAACTTCTGCTCTCATTATTTGTACGTAAAACAAAATTCCATTATGCGTATGCCCATGTAATGGACTCCTACTTATGTTGGTCTGCATGACATTTAAAATCCAAGCTAAAGTGAATATAGTGTATTTATTTTTACTGTGTACACACACAGATACGCGCTCGCGCACATGTACATACATATACATATGTGTGTTTGTATTTATGTTATGTTATCTTATGTTATAAACCTGTACTGAAATTTATGTTTCATTGATAATAAAAGAACGAAGAACTGTAAGTTGTAGTGGAAGCTCTAATGCAGCCTTTCATTCGTAAATCAATTTGAAAACATATCAATATAGCTCTCTGTATTTGTACGTAAAAAAAAGATCCACTATGCGTATGCCCATGTAATGGACTCCTACTTACGTTGGTCTGCGTGACATTTAAAATCCAAGATTAATTGAGTAAAGTATATTTATATTTGTTACACACATACATATATATACATACATATGTACACAAACATATCTGTATTTATGTTATGTAATGTTATAAACCTATACTGAAATTTATGTTTCATTGATAATAAAAGAACGAAGAACTATAAGTTGTAGTGGAACCTCGAATGCAGCCTTCATTCATAAATCAATTTGAAAACATATATATCAATATAGTATCTAGTATGATCAAAAAATAAAAAACTGTAAGGGTTCATATTTATACTCACTAGACGTACTTGGAACTACCGTTCCTCTCGCGTCTCTTACCGTATTAATTCCTCCTCCCTCAAATTATTCAAAATATAATATCATTTATTTTGCTGTTATAATCGTACTTTGAAATTATTGATTGTCCTTGGCAAATAAGATATAACTTTGCAGTTGCTGGCATAATATTTATATATTGACCTATATGATTAGGGTTAAATCGGTAGGGTTTTGAGTAACTCTGTACGTTATTTTATGTAACTGTACACATTTTTTTTTACAATTTGCAAATTTTACACCATCAAACTTTCTACCCGTGCATTGCACGTGCTTAGTACTAGCACTGCATAATATCTCTATTTTCAGCCATTTTTAAAAAAAAAGTAGCAGTTATAAAATTATACCATACAACAAAATTGTAATGACATATTTCAGCAAAATTATATTACTAAATGGTTAATAAAAATGCAACATAAAAACAATGCACAAACATGTGAAAAAACAAAAATGAAACTAATTAAGTGTAAAATGCAGCATGAAATCATAGAAAGATAAACAAACTTGTAATAAAGAATGAAATGATACTACATTGTAGCATTATAAAATAAATTGCTCTATATGATTGTAAAACACATAACACATTAAATAACACTACAATATAAAGGTTACTACAAGGTAGCTTTTTTTACATTAAACATTTTATTCAATTTTTAGTTCACATAATATTATTTAATTAATATTAAAAGATGGAAAAAATAATACAAATCAAGTTTACAAAATAAAATGCTACAAATAACCTTCATAAAAATCAAAAAATTAAATTATACTAGAAAGTAGAATTATAAAAAAAATCAATTCTTACAAAATAGCTTTATAAGTTGATAATTCGTTTAAAATGCTATTACAATTCATGAATACCATTACAAAATATCATTGTGAGCGATATACACAATTCTAAAAATGCTACTACAATTCATAAAATGATATTATAAAAATGCATTTTGAGCTAATTATACACACTTTGCCTTAATGATATCATTCGTAAAATGCTACTATAATCCAATCAAGTACCTCTAGCTCAAATAGTTATGAATGTGATGTTTTATACTATCCAATATGGATATATAGTTTGCATCAATAAATTCTTCTATAATTCATAAATTACTACATTGCTACAACAATCCATGAAATGCTACTATAAAATAGAGCTGTGAATTAGATTATACTTCATCTTCAAATGCTACTACAATTTATATAATGCTACTGTAAAATAACATTATGAGCAGAAATATATATGACTTCAGTTTTCTTCAAAAAGAAAACAAAAACAAAAAATGATTGTAGATGGTGTCATTACCGCTATTATCTTCTTCTTTCCCAATTTAACGTTGCTCATCCACACCATCACCATGTCATCTTGAAACCTGGTCGATCACTTCATTGCCATCGTTACCACCGGCACACTTCAACCTCAAAACCGTCATCGTCCAACTTCAAAACACTAGAAAACCTCTTCTAATCCACCACTGCCACCAGAGAAGCCGCCATCCATCGCCAATCTTACATTGATGTTCTCAATATCAACCGACGATATGGTTTGGAACCTTAATTCTATTTGTCACCAACGTCACACTCCTCCATGTTGTTGTGTTTCCTAATTTCGTCGTGTCCTTGAGCTAGAATTTTTGGCTTTCTAATGTATTTTGATAAAATATTTGTTCTAGGTCAGAAATAAATGGGCCGTCCTTATGGTCCAAAAAAAAGACAATATGTTTCATTCAAACAATTTTCGTGAAAAAATATTTACTACTTTTCTTTACAATTTTCCAATCAAGGTAGCTTCCTAGAAAATATGCCATTTTCTAAAATAGTTAATGCATGTTTTGAAACCATTAAAAGGTGTATGGTACATGGAACCATTAAAAGGTGTTGTTAATAATTTTACCACCAATCAAATTATACATATTCAACACATTATACGTTAGGTTATGTCAATCAAAACTGAAACCCGTGCCATTGGCACGGGCTACGTACTAGTATATATATATTAAAACAGGAATGTTTATACTTTACTGAAATCAAATATTTTTCTGTACGCATATAAAAATTTAAAACTGCATATATATATATTTTTTTTCTCAACTGCATATATACATTTTTAATCTATTTATATATAAATTAAATTGAAAAAAATCAAAAAACTAAATACCTTACTGGAACGATGCAAATCCAGGCTTCGACAAACCCTAGCCTCACGCCACACGAATCGCCGCCATCTCGTGCTTGCTCGCCATCGACGTCGATCGCCACCTCCAGATGAAGCTCGCACGCGCGCGGCACTAACTGCCGCGAGCTCGACTTCGTCCACCTTGCTACCACGCGCGTCGCCATGAACAAGTCCTCCCACACTCCACTGCCTCTGTCACGTGAACGCCCACTCGAACGCCACGCCTGAACTTCTTCACTCCAAATCGTGCTCGCGCCTGCTCGACTTGATTCACGATCCTCCACGACGAAGTCGAATCGATCGAAATTCATTTTGATCGAAAGAGGGAAAACTGGGAGGTGGGGTTTTGATTTTTGAGGATGGGGAGGAAACGTTCGGCCATAACTTCCTTCATTTTTTTAATTTTTGATTTTTGAATTGCGAAATAGAAGAGAACGCGGCCATTTTTATTTGAACGAGAAGAAAAGTTTTTTTTTCGTTTGTTTTGAACGAAATAATTTTCTCTGGCCATTTGAACGAAATGGAGAGGAGACAAGAGAACACGTTCACGTGCTCAATTGACAGGCTACAGTGCTTCTGAGGTGAAAGGAAAAAGCACTGATGTGAAATAATGCAGCTGGGAATTGACCAATATAATATATATATTTTAAATTTAAATTCAAATTGTCTCTAAATTTGCAACTCAAAATCGTGATCTCCAATCGAGGCATGCCGCCAGGCGTTTATAATGTTATACGCCTATTCCGAATGCAATGGAAAAGGTTTTGGGTCCTAATTTGATCGTATGGAGAAAATAGCTTTTTGGACCAGTTTTTAAATTGAATTTCGATAAAATTTCAGTGCGTTTGCTTATCGTACGGCCAAACGATCACTCCAAACATTACGAAAATTGAAATCCTATAATAATACACTATTACGGATCTAATGGAACTAGTTTCGTCGAATTCCGAGACTGTGCCTCGGAACGCTATTTTTAAACATCGATTTAAACGATAAAATTTCAAAACTGAACAAAACAGTTTCAAATTCAATTCTGAAAGTTCCATTATCTTCAGTATTATCAATATAAATTTTCTAAGCCTTGAAATCATTTTTAACAAGCTTAAAAATTAAGATTTAAATTTTTTTACCCAGATTTAATAATTAAATTCAATAATTAAATTACCAAATTCACTCTGATATTTGAATTTCAAATTAAACTAACTTCCAGATATTTTAAATCAATTAAATATCCTAATTTTCCAATGTCAAAAATTCAGGGTCGTTACAATCTTTCCCCCCTTAAAAGAATTTCGTCCCGAAATTAAAAGTTAAGAAGAATGCTCCAATATCCGTTAACTATTTTCTCAAATTCAAATAGTTTTATCAACTTGCTAAAACAAATCTTTTTATTAAAGATTCGTTATCACTTCAGTTAAATTTCCAAACACTTTCATAGTTTCAAACAACTTTATTTTGCTTTACAATTCAAATTTTAAATTATCCAAAATTTCTCAAAAATTCTCCAACTCTTTAAATTTTCAAAAATTTTTGCCAGCGTTTCCTTTGCGCGGTTAGCTCGGTACTACTACAAAATGTCCCTACGGACTCTCAAATTCCAAAAGAAAACAAAATGCCAAGTGGCAAAATCAGAAGCTCATCAAATTTCATACTGAAATTTTAAATACATACCTTATTGTCGAGCAATTTAAATTATCTTCAAAATCAAAATCCAATTCCATTTTCCTATAGCCTTTATAATCCCTGTACACTTTACTTAACAATAATGTCCACTTATTCACAATCACCATTTTACAATTTCTTGTTTAATTTTCATTCACTTATAACTTAGAATATTTCTTTAATTCTAAATTTTTTTACTTAAGAATTCTATTATCCATTTCTTAAGTTCAATATAAGTATTTACATACTTCTTATATTTGTTTTCACTTCACTAACAAAGTTATATATTCATTTCCATTCCATTAAATCCAAATAGTTTCAACTCAAATTCTTACATTCAATTCATTTTCAATTAATTTACATTCACTAATTTGCATTCGCATTAGTTCACTTTCAATTCAAATTCAATTACATAGATTTTAATTTCATTTATTCAATTGCACATGAATTTTTATACAATCAACTAATAAGAATCTAACAATCAAATCATAACCAACATAACCAAATTATAAAATTTACATTCAACCTTTCATATTCACTTTGTCTAACTTCAATTTGGTTTAACACTCAATTAGCCTTAAATGAATTTACACTTACATCCATTATTGCATATCAATTCATTTACATTCGATTGATTAATATTCAATTCATTAGTTCAATTCAATTGTTAATTCATTTAACCACTAAAGTTGAATTTTATTACATAACTCAAATTCATATTCATTTAATGACTTCATTCATTAATTCATTTTGATACCAAAATCAATTTCATACAACATTACTTAAGTTCAATTCTACATCACTTATCTAATCCAATTCAATTTATTTAACCTTTCTTTAGTTAAATTTCACACCATACATTAATTATGCTAACTCAAATTCCAACTTTATTTAAATACAATTGGATTTTATCTTCAATTTAATTCAACTTACTTCCATTTACTTAGCTTTAATGAAGTTCAATTCAATTTACTCCATTTTCCATTTCGATCACATTCAAAAATTTTACTTATTTATTTTTTTCCAAATCATTAATTAAACTTCAAATTTCAATCTTAATCCAAGTTAAATTCTCATTTTTAACTTCTCATCTTTAATTTTAATTCCAAAATTTCAAATCTAATATCTGTTTTTGGTTATATAAACTATTTCAGGTTTTATAATCTCATTTGACTATAATATTAGCACCCAAACATCCAAGTTATATAATAATTTTGGAAAATACTTCATTTTATATCAAAAATAATTTGGATGAAATTATTTCATTCACCCACCTTTGAAAACAATATCGTGTCGAGTTGTTCTATTCAAGTGTTTAGAAACCCCTTCGATACAGTTTTGCAGACTGTGCCGACGAAGGTTCATATACCACTCAATAAACCAATCACCACAACATAAAACCATTTTATATTCACTAACAAATACACGCTCATATCTATTAATACACTCAACTCATTCTAGATTACTACTGACTCTATCTCTAATGAGTAATTCCCAACAGAGCCAAGGTTATCGCTTAACCAAATGCTCTGATACCACATTGTCAAGACCTGATTCTTCGACTTTCGAAAATCGACATTAATACGTCCACTGTATCAATTGCCAAACAATCGAATGCCGGAAAACCAAACCCTGAGGGTTTAAGAAGAAGAGGTAGAAGAAGAAGACAGAAGAAAAAGAAATAAAAACAATATCAGAATCTCACATTCGCAGCGGAACAATATACAATAGATAATCACTAGTCTTTTAAACAAAGAACTATATCAGTTTATACAATACAACAATTGTTGGAACTTGACTTCTTCGATTTTAATGTGACAACTATATATTTCAAACTATATACTATGATGTCAAATATTATTGCAGGAATCTACAAAGAAAAGCTATTATCATATCGTCAATAAACAAAGCTCAAGCTCTCAAATATATTGATTATTATTTTCGGTTAGATATTTTTGTACAATCTCTGATATGATGATAACAACACACACACACAAATAGTTTTTTGAAAAAACATGTTCTACATATATAAAATATCTTTTTAAAGATATAAAAGTATTTTCAAAAAATTATAAATATCTCAAGTTCAGAATCACTAAAATAAGGAAGAGGAACAAATCAATACAAGTTCAGACGTCTGAACCTTTATTTAGCCGTCTGTCATCAATGACAGACGTTTGATAATAAAGTTAAGACGTCTGTACTCCCAGTATTAATATTTTCTATTTTAACTAAACACAAACGTCTAATAATTTACTACAGACATCTGTCATAAACGACAGACGTCTAAATTAAACAACAGACGTCTGTATTCACTGAAATTTGTTCTTCTGCCTATTTGACTTTTTAAACTTACTTAGCCATCTGACTATTTTTTCTCAGACATCTGAACTTGACGAACTGAAGCATCTCTTCATGAAAAATCAAATTTTGAAGAGTTGTCTTCTTCACCAAGAGTTGCACTCCTTCTAATGGTTGCAACTATTGAACTAAAACTATTCAATACTATAAATAGAGATGAAAATCCACTATTTCAATTACCAATTCTTTCTATCTATTCTTGCTTTATATTATTATAATCTCAAGTGATTTTCAAATCTCTACTTCCTACAATTGAACATTCAAATCATCATATCAAGAAGATTATAGGAAGGGTGTACTATATTGACTATATTCGTGTTACTTAAGAACACACAAGTCAAGAAACAATTTGTAAATTGTATTTGAAGTCCTATTCGGTTGCTTAGGCGGAAAAGTCCTGTTCGGTTGCTCAGGCGGTGGAATACCTGTTCCTCCGGGTTAAGTGAGGGTATTCGAGGAATTCCAGAAGGAGTCTGGGACTGGACGTAGAATGGGAAGTTCGAACCAGTATAAAAATCCCTGGTGTCATTCTTATTACTGCTATTTACTATTATTTATAATTCCGCACTTGCTAGACTAGTCCTACTATATATTATCGATCCGTATACACTTTCATTTGGTATCAGAGCAAGGTCATCACATAACTATAACACAGTTATCTGATATTTAAATAATATGGACAATAACACTAGCAACAGTTTTACTGAGGGACAAGCCACTACACGACCACCATTGTTTAATGGATTAAATTATAGTTATTGGTCAACTAGAATGAGAATTTTTATGCAAGCTAGTGGATTTGAAACTTGGAATATCATTCAAACTGAATATACTATTCCTACTACAGAGTATGCTGCATGGTCTAATACACAAAAACTAGATGCTAATGCAAACGCAAAAGCAATGAACATGTTATTTTGCGCTTTAGACAAAAATGAATTCAATCGAGTCAGTATTTGTAAAACTGGATATGAAATTTGGAATACACTTAAGGTTACACATGAAGGAACAAACAAAGTAAAACAAAGAAAGATTTCTATGCTTAAAAACCAATTTCAAAATTTTAGAATGAAGCAAGGAGAAAGTATTAGTGAAATGTACTCTAGATTCCAGGATATCTATCACTCACTATTAGCTTTAGAAGATACTTATACTCAACCTGATATTGTGTCAAAAATCCATAACTCTTTAACTGATGAATGGGAACGAAAAGTCTTAGCTATCGAGGAAGCTAATGATATTTCAACCATAAAAACAGAAGAGTTAATAGGAAATCTAATGTCCTATGAAGTAAATTTACAGGCAAGACGAGCACAAGCACAGGACAAGAAAACTATCGCTTTTCAAGAAGAAAAAGAAGACTCTGAATCAGAAGACGACATGGCATTTATAGCTAAGAATTTCAAAAAGTTTTTGAAATTCAAAAAGAATAATAAATTTGGAAATAACAAAGGTTTCAATAAGCCATCAAGATCATCTCTTGAATGCTACGAATGTCACAAGAAGGGCCACATAAAGAAAGATTGTCCTGATCGGAAGAAAGAAAATAATCTCAAAAAGGACAAATATAAAAAGAAGCAAGCCTTCTCAGTTACATGGGATGATACAGAATCTTCTTCGTCAGACAGTGATAGTGACAGTGATTCAGAACAAGCCAACGTTTGTTTTATGGCAACAAATGATGATGTAAGTGATCTAACTTTTGACGATTTAATAGAAATAAACTCTGAATTGTTAGATAAACTTAGAACCTTGAAGAGTAAATATAAAGATGCTTTAGGAAAATTAAATAGAACTGAAATAGAAACTGACATGTTAAAAGATGAAAAGAAAATATTAGAGGAAGAGTTAGTAAAATCTCAAGAATCTTATGTTAATATAACATCTCAATTCACCGATTTAAGTAGTGAAATAGAAAGACAGAAATATGAGAATGTTAAATTAGCAAAAGAAAATTATGATTTAAACTCTAATATTAAAACACTTGATATAGAAGTATCACATCTGAAAACAAAACTGGAAAATATTTCTAAAAATGTTTCTAAATTTAACAGTGGAAGAGAGAGTCTCTCTAAAATAATTGAGAATTCTCAAACCTGTTTAAATAAAAAAGGGTTAGGATATAAAAAACCGATACAAAAGCATTCTAAAAATAATGGTTCATTATATACTAATTTTAAGAAAAAGGAATCTATATCTGCTCAAAAATCTTCTTCAAAAAGTGTTCATCCAAAATCAATTATGATTTGGGTTCCAAAAACTAATAATAATTTGATTAGGAATGACTACATTAAATCTTTCATTATGTCTGTACATAAGAATGAAATTTTATTTTTAAAGGGAACTCTAAACCCAACTGGGTTTGGCTTTCTAAGATTTAACCCTTAAGACCCTAACGGAGGAAGTGGGTACTAATAGAATGTCAATATTTTTTGCAGGTACCGATTAAGAAAAGAGGAAAATGGATTCTAGACAGTGGTTGCTCAAAACACATGACAGGCGACAAAAATATGTTAACAAACATTATCTACTCAGATGGAGGATCTGTCACTTTTGGAGATAATTCCAAAGGTTACATCATCGGCAAAGGTGATGTGAGAAATGACGGTACATCTAATTTACCTCTTATTACAAACGTTCTATTAGTTAAAAATTTAAAACACAATTTACTTAGTATTAGTCAATTATGTGATAAAGGCTTTAATATAGCATTTTCTGAAAATAAATGCAATATCTTTGATCAAAATAAAAATCTTATTTTCGAAGGAATTAGAGAACGCAATATTTATATTTTGAATATGAAAATCAATCATAATACAAATATGTGCTTATTAGTCAAAGAAAATGATCCTTGGCTATGGCATAAAAGATTTTCTCATATAAATTTCAAAGCTATTAATAAATTATCCAAAAACGATTTAGTAAAAGGTTTACCTAAACTGAATTTTAAAGTAAATAGCATTTGTGATGCTTGTTAACTAGGAAAACTAACTAAATCTTCTTTTAAATCTAAGAAAATCATCTCAACATTACAACCTCTTGAGTTGTTACATCTAGACTAATTTGGACCAACTCAGACTCAATCTATTAATCACAATAGATATGTTTTTGTAATAGTTGATGACTTCTCTAGATATACATGGACCTTTTTTATGAAAAACAAAAGCGATATGTGACGCCCCACCTCTATACCCACGCTAACCAAGAACACTACGATGTAGTGCTGTCAATTAGCACGGAGAATAAGGCTGTGGAGGAGCGACCATCCATGTAACTTCTTTGTGCGAGCACCGATATGTCAGATAGAATAGAATGCATATCATTTAAGGAGGAAATCTGACATACCGATACAAACTCAAAGCTATCACACGGTGGCTATATATAATCTTCGAAAACAAACATAGAAATAAACGTAACATAAATCAGTCACAGACATCCATATCACAAAGGCGGAAGAAGATATGAAAAAAATATAACACATGAAAGTGTACATCAGAGTAGTGGTCGGAAAGATCCACGATAATACAAAAGAATAGCAACACGTGCTATACAAAAGAATAAGTACACAACATAGAGTCTATACCTCAAATGTGTACATCCAAAAACTACTAATCTATGTAGTTAGCCAAAAGTCAGAATAATCCTGAAGAGAAGTCAAGCAGAAGCACCTGTAACATCTCGGTCTGACCCGAGTATTATTTATAAGAAAATAATAAACGGATCAGTCTAGCTATAAATATCAGATGATATGGTATAAAGTAAAAGACATGGCATGGACATGTAATAACCATAATGGAATACTACTATAAGTATGTAATTGAAAATCAACAAGAGATTAATCAATATCACAAGAATCTTCTCAAAGATAAAATGGGGTATCATACCCTAAACTGGTATTCATAATAAGTCAATAACACATGAATTCACCAATGTACAAAAACTAATATCATATCAATGAAAATCATGAAAATTGGTGAAGCACAAAATTCCAGAAATCATCACAAGAAATCCAGAAAACACATAAAAAGGGGGGAGGCCTAACACATGAACGGGAGCATGAAAACTCACCAACGCGTATAACACATGAACGAGAAGCTATCTCATGGAAGCTATCCATTAAATTTTAACACATGAACGGCCCGAAGACCATGGGGTGCTACCCCATATATGTGATGGCGAAACATCACAAAAGCGGGGTCTAGTCTCCCTCGCAGACAAAGAGACATCGCTCAATCGCTAGTCTAAATCACAAAAATGATCGTCATGATCATAAGGAAGTGTCAATTACACTAAGCCAGTAAATATATGAGTTTAGCTTCATGTCCCATAACCATTAGCTTAACTTAAATATTTACGAACAAATTGTAGATCTCCACTAGGAAATTGTCACAAAAAGGGTTCAATCGAACAAGTCCAAGAGCTAACCGACGAAGTGAACGCAAGCGTTTCATACCACTCGTTTTACTAAGTCATTTAATTCGATTTCTCATCCGAGTGAAGTAAAGGCTTGTATATACTAGTAGATTGAAAAACGGTTTGAGAAAACATGCTTTATATTTAAAATAGTGTTGAAATCGTCTTGATGAAAGAGTTTTGATATTTACTACTAGTATTGAAACCTTCATATCTTTAGAGTGGCAAGTCACAAAACGATTGTTGAAACAAATCGAATCACATAAATTCACGTTCGAAGACGTGAGTAAAGTCCATGGAAATCAGCTCAATTGCATCCAAGTAGAAAATAGGAGGTGCGGCCTAACATGCGAGCGACCTAAGGAAATATAGGTCGAACGACCTATAAGTGAAGCAACCTAAGCTGCTGCGCGACTTAACAGGGTGTCTCAACCTAACAAAACCAAGCTAAAAAGGTACGCGACCTAACAGTCTCGAGCTAAGGAATTGCAAGCAGGTCAAACGACCTAGCGACCTAAAGGTGTTCGCGAGCTAGCATTAAACAAAGCCAAACGACCTAGTAGAAAACATGGTCTAACGACCTAACACCAAGGTGCCAAGCGACCTAACGAGGTACCATCCATAGCGACCTAACAACCTAAAGTGTCGAGCAACCTAGCGGCACAACGAAGCCAAGCGATCTAGCATGAAACAGGTCAAACGACCAAACGAGGTTGAGGCCATACGACCTAAGACCTAATGGTCCAAACGACCTAAGAAGTAAAGGCCTTGCGACCTAAAGAAATAAGGGTTGCATGTTGGTCAAGCGACCTAAGGGAAATATGGTCATGCGACCTAAAGAGAACAAGGTCATGCGACCTAAAATAACATATGGTCGAGCGATTTAACAACCTAAGGGGCGAGCGACCTAATGAAGTACAGTAGGGAGCGACCTAACGAGGTCAAGTGGCGAGCGACCTAACGAGGTCAAGGGGCGAGCGACCTAACGACTTATCGAAGCCGAGCGACCTAACACTGCCAAGTGATATTAGGCCAGAAACGACCTAAAGCCATGCGAGCTATCACGCCAGAGCGACCTAAGCCCAGCGACCTACGACCTAGCGACCTAATTCCGAACGACCTAGGAGCGAACGAAAATATGCAGGGCTAGACTTTGATGCAGAGCGACCTAAGGTCCAGAATTTGCCAACAATGCTGAAAATTGGAGATTTTCGCCAATCCAATCCAAACCAAATGCAAATATTCATACAAATGCAATAGGGAATCATTCCCAACAGTCCAATGACATCTATAGGCAAGATGTGAGATTAAAAATCTCACCTTTTCACTAAAATGGATGAAGATGAAGCTTGAAAGCAAGGAGAAGCAATCCAAAGCTTGAATCCAATATCTTCTACTTGAATTTGGAGTTGAATGTTGGATTTGCAATTGAATTTGAGTTTGGAGTTCTAATTTCCCCTTACCACCACCATTTTTGATGAAGCTTGAATGTTAAAACAAATGATGAATGAAGTGAGGAAGAGGGTTGGGCTGAACTAAAGAAGGTGCAGTCCAAACCAAAGTCACAAACGGGAAAAAGTGGCGAAAATTCCACTAACTCCAAACATATCGAAGTTTATACTCAAAAAGATCGCAAACGTCATTTTGAACTCAATGGGGGTGGTCTCGAGTCCTAATTTGACCGTATGCAAAAAGTAGCTTTTCGGACCAAAATCCGATTAACGATAAAATATTTAAATATAAAATCGATAAATATGCGGGTTGTTACAGACTCCCCTCCTTAAAGAAATTGCGTCCTCGCAATATATAAGACGAAAATAAAAAGTAACAACCATAAATGCATATTAACACAAAAGAAATTTGAAATAAGAAGTTTACCTCAAAGAGAATGAGAAAGTAATTCCAGATGTGTACGCTCGATGAATTCTCTAGTTTCCCAAGAGCAATCCTTAGGATTTGAGGACCATTGAACTTTAACAAGCGGAACATCTTTATTTCGAAGTCGTTTGATCTCCGAAGCAATAATTCGAACAGGTTGCTACTCATAGGTTAAATTAGGCGAAACTTCAATCTCTTCCATAACACCGGGCTCAAGAATAGAATCGGAATCCCGAAGGCACTTCCGTAATTGAGAAACGTGAAACACGTCAGGCATGGCAGAAAACTGAGCCGGTAATAAAAGGCGATAAGCCAAGGAACCAATACGTTCAGTGATAGGAAACGGCCCAATATATCGAGGCGCTAACTTTCCCGATCGACTGAAACGTACAACACCCTTCATAGGTGAAACACGAATAAATACGAGATCACCAACAGAAAATTCTAATTTCCTTCTTCGGTTATCGGCATAGGATTTTTGTTTACTCTGGTCTTCTTTCATCCTATGTCGAATAAGTTCGATCTTTTCTATGGAATCTCGAATAAAATCTGGTCCAAAAACCAGCTTCTCACCGGCCTCAAGCCAACAAGAAGGAGATCGGCATGGCCTTCCATAGAGTGCCTCGAAAGGAGCCATAACAATACTAGATTGGAAGCTGCTATTATAGGAAAATTCAACAAGCGAAATATGATCTTCCCAACTTCCACCAAAGTCAAGAACACATGCACGAAGAAGATCTTCAAGTGTTTGATTCACACGCTCAGTTTGTCCATCGGACTGGGGGTGATAAGCGGTGCTAAAATTAAGCTTCGTTCCCAAAGCTTTTTGAAGACTCTTCCAAAATCCACTAGTAAACAATGGATCACGATCACTAACAATGGAAGTAGGGACTCCATGTAATTTAACAATTTCTTTGATAAAGAGTTTAGCCAGAAGAGGAACGGTTCGGTTCGACCGAACAGGAATAAAATGGGCAGATTTAGTAAGTCTGTCAACGATCACCCATAAACTATTATGACCCGAACGAGAACGGGGAAGGCCATCAATAAAATCCATGGAAATTTGATCCCACTTCCAAACTGGAATTTCCAATGGTTGCAATAACCCACCAGGCCTTTGATGTTCAGCCTTAACAAGTTGGCAAGTCATGCAACACTTAACAAAGCTAGCAATATCAGATTTCATTCCCTCCCAATAATAAAGTCGCTTCATATCAGCGTACATTTTACTACTACTGGGATGAATGGAATACTTGGAACGATGAGAATCTTCTAGTATATCTTTACGAAGATCACTAATATTTGGTACAATAAGTCTACCAAATTTTCGAATGCCGCCACGAGAATCAATATCGAAGTTTTTCAAGCCTTCAATATCGGTTTTATCCCTAATATTCTGGCTAAGCAAAGCCAATTCAGGATCTAGCTTTTGAGCTTCAAGAATGCGGTCTAAGAGAGAAGGACGAGCCTCAAACTACATAAAACCAGTGATGAACATAAATCGGAAATACGATCTCGAATTTCACAAGTGGATAAAACTTCGAGATCATTCCATTCAGATATCATCATGGAAACAACCGCTTGTTGCTTGCGACTAAGTGCATCGGCAACTCGATTTCCCTTTCCGAGAGTATAAAGGATATCAAGATCATAAGAGGCGAGGAACTCGAGCCAATGCTGTTGACGCAAATTAAGTTCCTTTTGAGAAAATAAATATTTCAAAGACTTATGATCAGTATAAAGTATAAACTTTTCTCCCAAAAGATAATGTCGCCAAATTCGAAGGGCGAAAACGATAGCCGCGAGTTCTAAATCATGTGTGGCATATCTAGTCTCAGCTGGCTTCAATTGCCTAGAAGCATAAGCAATAACACGTTCTTTTTGCATAAGAACGGCTCCCAAACCAACGCGACTAGCATCGGTATAGACAACAAAATCTTGATTCCCTTCGGGAATAACAAGAACAGGAGCATCAGAAAGGAGTTCTTTTAATTTCTGAAAAGAAGTTTCACATTTGTCCGACCAAATGTATTTAACACCTTTCTTTGTTAAGCCAGTAAGAGGCACGACAATCTTAGAAAAGTCTTTTATAAAACGGCGGTAATAACCTGCCAATCCGAGAAAGCTACGGATTTCAGTCACGCTCTCCGATCTCTTCCAATTTTGAATCGCTTCAATCTTTGAAGGATCCACTGATATTCCGGATTCGGAAATAATATGACCGAGAAACTTCATACTAGATTGCCAAAAATGGCATTTAGAAAATTTTGCCTTTAATTGATTACTCCTAAGAGTTTCCAATACAATCCGAAGATGCTTTTCATGTTCCTCCTCGGTTTTAGAATACACAAGAATATCATCAATAAAGATGAGAACAAACCGATCGAGGAAATCTTTGAAGACTCGATTCATGAGGTCAACGAAGTAAGCCGGAGCATTCGTTAAACCAAATGGCATAACAAGCCATTCATAAGATCCATTTCGAGTATGGAACGAAGTCAAAGGAATACTATCCTTTGCAATACGAAGCTGATGGAAACCGGTAGCCAAGTCCAATTGTGAAAAGACTCTAGCACCACTAAGTTGATCAAATAGATCATCAATCCGAGGTAAAGGATATTTATTCTTAATAGTAAGATCATTAAGCTTGCGATAGTCGATGCAAAGCCTAAGTGTACCATCAAACTTACTTACGAAAATAGCTGAAGCTCCCCAAGGCGAGGAACTAGAGCGAATAAGTTGCTTCGTCTCTAACTCGGATAATTGTTTGCGCATCTCTTCATTCTCCTTATTGGACATGCGATAAGGAGGACGGGTAATAGGTTGAGCTCCAGGCATAAGATTAATTTTGAACTCAATTGCTCGCTTAGGTGGTAGTCCTAAAACGGGCTCAAAGATGTCGGAAAGTTCACGAACGACGCGAATAAGAGAAATGACATCCTCCTCGTCATCATTATCATCATCACGAGGATTTAAAGAATATAAAGATGCAACCAAAGCGGAATCCGAATCTTTAAGAACAATAGAAATCTGATTAATAGATTGCGGATGACGGAGATAAATAGTCCGCTCAGGACATAGGATATGAGCTTCATAACGAGTAAGCCAATCCATACCCAAAATCATTCCAAAGCCTAAGTAACGCATGACATGCAAATCGGCTAAGAAAGAAAAATCACACAAAATAATCTCCACGTCTTTACAAAGTAAACTAAGAGTTGCAGATCCACTAACCGGATTCGCAATTCTTAAAGAAGTCATTAAAGCAACAACACTTAAAGAAAAAGTATCGACAAGTTCCTTTGATATAAAGGAATGGGATGCTCCCGTATCAAAGAGAACTCTAATAGGTTGATCATGAAATATAATAATGCCATCAAGGACAGAATGAGACATACCTTGACCGCGAGATGTGTTGCCAGGGGCTTGAGCAACGTTTAACTTTCCCTCCTTCTCTTGAAGCTTAGGGCATTGGTGCATAAAATGATCTGGACTTTTACAATAGCGGCAAGAGCGGGGCTTTGAACACTTGTTCGAAAAATGGCCCTTAGCACCATAGTTGAAGCATTTCCTATCACTGGGAGAAAATGCCTTTGCAGCAGGAGTTGCTTGCTTATCCTTTTTGTTGGGATAAGGACCTTTGAACTTGTTAGGTCTTTTCTTGTTGTTGAAGTTTGGTTTGGCAGCCACCACTTCAACATCACTGTCCTTATCAGCCTCTTCAAGACGAAGAGCTATATCAATCAGTCGATCGAAAGAAACTTCTAATTTTAGAAGTAATGGCTTCTTGAGATTCTTGTTTAAGTCATAGACGAATCTTTGGTTCTTCTTCAATGGGGTGTTGATGTATTCAACCCTATATTTAGACAGTGACTCGAAGGATGCGACATAATTTGTCACAGAGGATGCACCTTGAACAAGGTCTATGAAACGACGAGCCAATGTCACTTTCTCTGCTTCTGGTACGAATTTTAATTCGAAGCGTTCCCAGAATTGCTCCCAGGTGAGATCCGCTTCATTAATCTCAGAAATAAGAAGTTCGTACCAATCCAATGCTCTCTCTTGGAGCATACTGGAGGCCACCTGAACACGGTGAAGATCGACAAGATTCATGCGAGAAAAGATTCTATCGCATGTTCTTAACCAAGCCTGGACCTCGATAATAGTTTCGGAACCCTTGAATGGTTTCCCACCCAAGTTGGTATAATCGTTGCAAAAACGTGCAAATCCAGACTTAGGATGAGTAGGTTCCTGATTAGGACCAGCTGCTTGAGCATTCTTTACTAAATCAAGAAGCTGTTGAGCGGTCATAAAAACTCCATCCTGGGGAGTGATAGTAGATGGTCCAGCTCTGGGACGACCTGGTCTAGACATTCTCTTCTTTAAGAAAGAGAGAAGAAGAAAAAGGTTATTCACCAAATGAATATCAAGCAATCTTGATAGATGAAACAAGGAATCATAAAGAAAACAGGATGAATCGGTTCGAAGGCTCGAACTAAATCCTGAAACACAACTCCTAAGGTGGACTTAGGACGATGATCCTTGTTAAGTTATTCTACATTGTTCCGAAGTTTGGCTCTGATACCAAGCTGTGACACCCCACCTCTATACCCACGCTAACCAAGAACACTACGATGTAGTGCTGTCAATTAGCATGGAGAATAAGGCTGTGGAGGAGCGACCATCCATGTAACTTCTTTGTGCGAGCACCGATATGTCAGATAAAATAGAATGCATATCATTTAAGGAGGAAATCCGACATACCGATACAAACTCAAAGCTATCACACGGTGGCTATATATAATCTTCGGAAACAAACATAGAAATAAACGTAACATAAATCAGTCACAGACATCCATATCACAAAGGCGGAAGAAGATATGAAAAAAAATATAACACATGAAAGTGTACATCAGAGTAGTGGTCGGAAAGATCCACGATAATACAAAAGAATAGCAACACGTGCTATACAAAAGAATAAGTACACAACATAGAGTCTATATCTCAAATGTGTACATCCAAAAACTACTAATCTATGTAGTTAGCCAAAAGTCAGAATAATCCTAAAGAGAAGTCAAGCAGAAGCACCTGTAACATCTCGGTCTGACCCGAGTATTATTTATAAGAAAATAATAAACGGATCAGTCTAGCAATAAATATCAGATGATATGGTATAAAGTAAAAGACATGGCATGGACATGTAATAACCATAATGGCATAATACTATAAGTATGTAATTGAAAATCAACAAGAGATTAATCAATATCACAAGAATCTTCTCAAAGATAAAATGGGGTATCATACCCTAAACTTGTATTCATAACAAGTCAATAACACATGAATTCACCAATGCACAAAACTGATATCATATCAATGAAAATCATGAAAATTGGTGAAGCACAAAATTCCAAAAATCATCACAAGAAATCCAGAAAACACATAAAAAGGGGGGAGGCCTAACACATGAACGGGAGCATGAAAACTCACCAACGCGTATAACACATGAACGAGAAGCTATCTCATGGAATCTATCCATTAAATTTTAACACATGAACGGCCCGAAGACCATGGGGTGCTACCCCATATATGTGATGGCGAAACATCACAAAAGCGGGGTCTAGTCTCCCTCGCAGATAAAGAGACATCGCTCAATCGCTAGTCTAAATCACAAAAATGATCGTCATGATCATAAGGAAGTGTCAATTACACTAAGCCAGTAAATATATGAGTTTAGCTTCATGTCCCATAACCACTAGCTTAACTTAAATATTTACGAACAAACTGTAGATCTCCACTAGGAAATTGTCACAAAAAGGGTTCAATCGAACAAGTCCAAGAGCTAACCGACGAAGTGAACGCAAGCGTTTCATACCACTCGTTTTACTAAGTCGTTTAATTTGATTTCTCATCTGAGTGAAGTAAAGGCTTGTATATACTAGTAGATTGAAAAACGGTTTGAGAAAACGTGCTTTATATTTAAAATAGTGTTGAAATCGTCTTGATGAAAGAGTTTTGATATTTACTACTAGTATTGAAACCTTCATATCTTTAGAGTGACAAGTCACAAAACGATTGTTGAAACAAATCGAATCACATAAATTCACGTTCGAAGATGTGAGTAAAGTCCAAGGAAATCAGCTCAATTGCATCCAAGTAGAAAATAGGAGGTGCGGCCTAACATGCGAGCGACCTAAGGAAATATAGGTCGAACGACCTATAAGTGAAGCAACCTAAGCTACTGCGTGACTTAACAGGGTGTCTCGACCTAACAAAACCAAGCTAAAAAGGTACACGACCTAACAGTCTCGAGCTAAGGAATTGCAAGCAGGTCAAACGACCTAGCGACCTAAAGGTGTTCGCGAGCTAGCATTAAACAAAGCCAAACGACCTAGTAGAAAACAAGGTCTAACGACCTAACACCAAGGTGCCGAGCGACCTAACGAGGTACCATCCCTAGCGACCTAACAGCCTAAAGTGTTGAGCGACCTAGCGGCACAACGAAGCCAAGCGATCTAGCATGAAACAGGTCAAACGACCTAACGAGGTTGAGGCCATACGACCTAAAACCTAATGGTCCAAACGACCTAAGAAGTAAAGGCCTTGCGACCTAAAGAAATAAGGGTTGCATGTTGGTCAAGCGACCTAAGGGAAATATGGTCATGCGACCTAAAGAGAACAAGGTCATGCGACCTAAAATAGCATATGGTCGAGCGACTTAATAACCTATGGGGCGAGCGACCTAACGAAGTACAGTAGGGAGCGACCTAACGAGGTCAAGTGGCGAGCGACCTAACGAGGTCAAGGGGCGAGCGACCTAACGACTTATCGAAGCCGAGCGACCTAACGCTGCCGAGTGATATTAGGCCAGAAACGACCTAAAGCCATGCGAGCTATCACGCCAGAGCGACCTACGACCTAGCGACCTAATTCCGAACGACCTAGGAGCGAACAAAAATATGCAGGGCTAGACTTCGAGGCAGAGTGACCTAAGGTCCAGAATTTGCCAACAACGCTGAAAATTGGATCTTTTCGCCAATCCAATCCAAACCAAATGCAAATATTCATACAAATGCAATAGGGAATCATTCCCAACAGTCCAATGACATCTATAGGCAAGATGTGAGATTAAAAATCTCACCTTTTCACTAAAATGGATGAAGATGAAGCTTGAAAGCAAGGAGAAGCAATCCAAAGCTTGAATCCAATATCTTCTACTTGAATTTGGAGTTTGGAGTTGAATGTTGGATTTGCAATTGAATTTGAGTTTGGAGTTCTAATTTCCCCTTCCTACCACCATTTTTGATGAAGCTTGAATGTTAAAACAAATGATGAATGAAGTGAGGAAGAGGGTTGGGCTGAACTAAAGAAGGTGCAGTCCAAACCAAAGTCACAAACGGGAAAAAGTGGCGAAAATTCCACTAACTCCAAACATATCGAAGTTTATACTCAAAAAGATCGCAAACGTCATTTTGAACTCAATGGGGGTGGTCTCGAGTCCTAATTTGACCGTATGCAAAAAGTAGCTTTTAGGACCAAAATCCGATTAACGATAAAATATTTAAATATAAAATCGATAAATATGCGGGTTGTTACACAATACTTTTGAAAATTTCAAAATCTTTGCTAAACGAATTCAAAATATTGAAAATCTAAAAATTAAAAACATTAGAAGTGATCATGGAGGTGAATTTGAAAATGAAATGTTCGAGAAATTTTGTAATAAGAAAGGAATATTTCATAACTTTTCATTTCCAAGAGCTCCTCAACAAAATGGAGTTGTTGAACGTAAAAATAGAACACTTCAAGAATGTGCTAGGACTTTATTGAATGGAACCCCTCTTCCAAAACAATTTTGGGCAGAAGCCGTTGCTACTGCTTGTTATGTCCTAAATCGTGTCTCTATTCGACCTTTAACTAAACACACTCCATATGAACTTCTCAACGGAAGAAAACCTAATATATCTTACTTTAAAGTTTTTGGTTCGAAATGTTTTGCTTTAAATACGAAAGATCAACTAGGAAAATTTGATCCAAAATCGAATGAATGTATATTCATCGGATATTCAGAACGAAGCAAAGCATATAGAATCTATAATAAAAGAACTCAAATAATTGAAGAAAAACTTCATGTATCATTTGATGAAAATTTCAAAATTAACACAAATGATGATGAAGATATTATAATTAATTCTAATTCCAATATTGACATCAATATACCTGAAAACACTTCTTCTGAAAATCAAATTGAAAAGGAATTAAAATCTCCACCAAGAATTTTAAAAGATCATCCAATACAAAATATAATAGGAGAAATTGATGAAAGAGTTAAAACATGTAATCAACTAAATCAAATGGGTCACATAGCTTTTCTTTCTAATATAGAACCTAAAAATATTAAAGAGGCCTCAACTGATGATTATTGGATTATTGATATGCAAGAAGAACTAAATCAATTCGAAAGAAATGACGTTTCGGATTTAGTTCCAAGGCCTAATGATCAATCAGTTATTGGTACTAAATGGGTTTTTAAAATAAATCTGATGAAAATGGAAATATCACTAGAAATAAAGCTAGATTAGTTGCACAAGGTTATAATCAGGAAGAAGGAATTGACTATGAAGAAACGTTTGCTCCTGTCGCTAGATTAGAAGCAATACGAATCTTATTGGCCTATGCTTGCTTTCATGATTTTAAACTATATCAAATGGATGTTAAAAGTGCATTTTTGAATGGATTTATTAAAGAAAACGTTTATGTTGAACAACCTCCCTTGTTCATACACGAACAATTTCCAGACCATGTTTATAAACTTTAAAAAGCTTTATACGGTTTAAAACAAGCACCAGGTGCTTGGTATGATTGTTTAAAAAATTATTTAATCGACTCTGGTTTTGAAATTGGAAAGGTTGATCAAACTCTTTTTATTAAGAAAAAGAAACATGATATATTAATTGTTCAAATTTATGTGGATGACATTATTTTTGGATCAACCAATGATAAATTATGTCAAGAATTTTCTAAAATAATGACAAATGAATTTGAGATGTCTCACATGGGAGAATTAACATATTTTCTTGGACTACAAATTAAACAAGTAAATAATGGCATTTTTATAAATCAAGAAAAATATTGTAATAATTTAATTAAACGTTTTGGTATGGAAAATACTTCTGCCAAACCAACTCCTATGAGTACAACCATACATCTTGAAAAAGATGAAAACAACAAGAGTGTAGATCAAAAATTATATCGAAGTATGATTGGATCACTATTATATTTAACCGCAAGTAGACCCGATATAATGATGAGTGTTTGTTTGTGTGCACGATTTCAAGCCGATCCTAAAGAATCACACATTAGAGCGGTGAAACGTATTTTACGTTATCTCAACAAAACCAAAGATTTTGGACTATTTTATCCAAAAGAATGTCCTTTTGAATTAGTTTCATATAGTGATGTTGATTTTGGAGGAAGTCGGACGGATAGAAAAAGTATAAGTGGGACTTGTCACTTCATTGGACGGTCTCTAGTATCTTGGTTTAGTAAGAAACAAAATTGCGTATCACTTTCTACTTGTGAAGCAGAATATATATCTGCAGCTTTGGCATGTGCTCAAGTAATTTATATGAAACAAACTCTTCAAGATTTTGGTTTTAACTTATCTAAATCAACAATTTTTTGTGATAATTTTAGTGCTATAAATTTATCTAAAAATCTAGTAAATCATTCACGAACAAAACATATTGATATTCGTCATCATTTTCTTCGTGATAATATTGAAAAAGATATAATCAATCTAGAATTCGTATCTTCGGAAAATCAATTGGCAGATATTTTTACCAAACCTTTAAATGAAAACACTTTTGTAAAATTGAGACGAGAACTTGGAATCATCTCATTCAAAAATTTATAAAGATTATTTTCTGCATAAGCTGGGATTTGATCTTACTTCAGCTTATTTCAGTTTTATTATTTAAAGGTCAATATAAACTTGGTTTTTGTCCTCACATTTTCTTCTGGTTAAAATTAAATCATTCTACAATTAATCTTAACTACTCATTGTTTAGCTTTCAGTTTTATATATAATTACTTTCATTCAGAAGAAAACTTTCATTCAGCTTATTCAAATTTTTTAAAAAAAAGGGGAAAGAAGAAAATCAATCATGTTTTTTAATTTTGCTTTATTCATCTACACCATGGCCGGTTCATCTTCAGATGAGCCTTCTTCTCATTATTCATCTGGATATTCTTCAATTGACTTTGAAACTCCAAGTTCAGGGTCTTCCGAACTTCCAACTCCAACTCCTGCCTATATTCCGATATGTCCACCACAAAGTCATCATACGAGATATATGCCAGAAAATAAACGCACGCGAAGAAATTTATTTCCATCCCCAACTACTAAAGAAAAGATAGATGACTTACATCACTATCAGAGGGAAGCACTTAATCTTCAGCGTGAAATGTATTTTGAGCAAAAGAGTCATGGTAGAAGACTTAGTTTCCTTGAACGGTGTGCTGCAAAAATATGTGGTTCATCTCCGGTCAACACAAATGCACATATTCATTCACCTCAACATCCTCACGTTTCTCCAAATTCTTGGGAGCGTCAACCTCAGGGGTCGCCAATTAAACCATTTGACGATAATAATCAAATCAAATTATACAATGAAAAGTCTCCGAAATCTCCAAAAACTCCGAAGACTTCAAAATAAAGTATATATGAGATTTATGATTGTTCATTGTGTTTTTTATATGTATGTACTTTAAAGAAAAATATATATGTGTGGTTATTTTTTAACTTAAAAAGGTTAAAATACTAAAAATCAGCCACACAGACGTCTGGAAACAATATACCAAACGTCTGACTTTAGTATAAAAAGTTTTAAATTCTTTGTTCCTGTTTGAGCCGTCTAAAAATTATGTCATAGACGTCTGTACTAGAATTTAGATGTCTGTAACAAAAATTTAGACGTCTGAATTTAGTTCAAAATGTTTTTTTACTCTCTGTTTCAAATTTAGACCTCTGAGCCGTCTGAACAAAATACTTCAGACGTCTGTCATCACATTTAGACGTCTATTATAAATTTGAGACGTCTAACTCTATTGATTGTTTCAAATTGTTTTTAATTTCTACAGGACATCAGACGTCTGAAACAATGTTCAAATCAAAAACATATAAATCAAAACTAACCACCCCCTTCTTCTCACGTCTATCCATTTCGTCATTTTTCAAATTCAAATCAAAACCCTAGCTCTCTCAAAAACAATGCCGCCTAAAACAAAATCCAAAAACAAAAAAGGAGAATCTTCTCAACCATCTCCTCACGTTCTTCCAACTGATGAACAAATCGAAGCTTGGCTTTATCACGAACCCAGGAGTATGGCTCGATTCAAATATCTCTCTTCTCTGTCTTCATTTCATGGTATTTTCCACGACCTCGATCACTTTCCTACTTATAGAATTAAGTTATTTACTGATAGGTCTAACATCACCAGTCTTATTGACTAAAAAGACAATCAAGTAAATATATGTAGGCTTAGTGTTCTATTATTTCTAGCCAATGTCAATAATCCCAAAATTAGGCTTCATAGAGAAAAAGGAACGCCATGGACGAGCGTATTTGGAAATATTCTGAAAATAACTCCGGATGACATTGCACGAATTTTGAAATGTACCAACGACGGGATAGAATTGGAAGATTTTAAGTTAGAAGGTGATGATCTTAATCAAATAGAATATCATCTTTTCGAACCCGGACAGTTTAAAGATAGGTCGAATCATCTTCGTCCACGACCTAGATTGTTACTACGGATGCTAATTAAAACAATTTTTCCCCGGCAAGGAAGCCACGAAATAATTTACGATCATGAAGATAAAGCGCTTCAAGCAATCTTTGGAAATCAACAGATTAATTGGGCTCAATATTTTTATGATGAGTTTCGTACTTATCATGATTCTAAAAAGAGATCACTTATCTATGCTCCTTACATTACTCGGATACTCGCTGATTTTTCCATTCAAAGTCCGTCTATTGAATTTGAAAAGATTAAAGTGTCCAATATTTGATTTTTTAGCCTTATGGGATTACCAGAATCCCCTCCGGTATATCTAACCTACCCTGATTATAAAGCACAACAACTAGCACTCCAAAAACAGAAAGGAAAAACTAAAATGGATACCTCTGGTCCCGATGGAGAAGAACCAAATATTGGAGATGAGGGAGATAATGGAGATGAAGAAGAAGATGAAGACGAGAATGACGAAGCCATAGAGCAAACTTTTATCCAAAGTTCAAATCAAGAAAACTCCGATATTGAACAAATTTCTGGAAATTTAAAAAGCTATACCAAAAGTGAGAAACTCAAATCCGATATCATCATTTCTAAAAATCAAAAGAAGCTTTCTCATCAAATTGCCCAAGGCTTTTCATCCATAAACTCTAGATTCGATAATCTCGATACCAAAGTAGAAGAAAATGCAAGAGAGATGAAGAATGTTAAGACTATTCTTCGACGTATGTGGAAGAACTCTTATGGATCTTCACCTCCTCCCTCTCCAACATGGGGAGACTCTTAGACAAGATACTTCTCTTCTCTTTGGCCTGTCTACTCTCTACTTTGTTTTGTTAAGTTTCAAGTATGGTTTGTAATCTTTAAAACCTTTCTTTGGTGTACTGTTTGCATCCTTTTGTCACTTCTGTATAACTTGTCATATGTTGCTCTATATGTGACTTGTTCTATAAGTAATTTATACTTATGTTCGTACCTTTTTGTATAAATGTGTATTTCTATCCTATATCACTGTTTCTCTTTGTTTAGTATATTAAGATGTGGAACCTGTTCAAACATATTTCAAATCTGCTTTTATACTCCAAATATTCTAACTCTTCCAAATATCACTGTTATGTTCTGAACAAAGTTCATATTACTGTTCAACAATGTGTTTTATCAAAACCCCCTACAAATTTCTTTTTGTTAATGAAAAAGGAGGAGAAATATTAATCATTCTGCTGTATAAACTAGTCATATTGACAGGGGGAGCAAAAGGTATAGTTTATACTAACCATTGAATTATATAGTTGTCATCATCAAAAAGGGGGAGAATGTTGGAACCTGACTTCTTCGATTTTAATGTGACAACTATATATTTCAAACTATATACTATGATGTCAAATATTATTGCAGGAATCTACAAAGAAAAGCTATTATCATATCGTCAACAAACAAAGCTCAAGCTCTCAAATATATTGATTATTATTTCCGGTTAGATATTTTTGTACAATCTCTGATATGATGATAACAACACACACACACACACAAATAGTTTTTTGAAAAAACATGTTCTACATATATAAAATATCTTTTTAAAGATATAAAAGTATTTTCAAAAAATTATAAATATCTCAAGTTCAGAATCACTAAAATAAGGAAGAGGAACAAATCAGTACAAGTTCAGACGTCTGAACCTTTATTTAGCCGTCTATCATCAATGACAGACGTCTGATAATAAAGTTAAGACGTCTGTACTCCCAGTATTAATATTTTCTATTTTAATTAAACACAGACGTCTAATAATTTAATACAGACATCTGTCATAAACGACAGACGTCTGAATTAAACAAAAGACGTCTGTATTCACTGAAATTTGTTCTTCTGCCTATTTGACTTTTTAAACTTACTTAGCCATCTGAATATTTTTTCTCAGACATCTGAACTTGACGAACTGAAGCATCTCTTCATGAAAAATCAAATTTTGAAGAGTTGTCTTCTTCACCAAGAGTTGCACTCCTTCTAATGGTTGCAACTATTGAATTAAAACTATTCAATACTATAAATAGAGATGAAAATCCACTATTTCAATTACCAATTCTTTCTATTCTTGCTTTATATTATTATAATCTCAAGTGATTTTCAGATCTCTACTTCCTACAATTGAACATTCAAATCATTATATCAAGAAGATTATAGAAAGGGTGTACTATATTGACTATATTCGTGTTACTCAAGAACACACAAGTCAAGAAACAATTTATAAATTGTATTTGAAGTCCTATTCGGTTGCTTAGGCGGAAAAGTCCTGTTCGGTTGCTCAGGCGATGGAATACCTGTTCCTCCGGGTTAAGTGAGGGTATTCGAGGAATTCCAGAAGGAGTCTGGGACTGGACGTAGAACGGGAAGTTCGAACCAATATAAAAATCCCTGGTGTCATTCTTATTACTGCTATTTACTATTATTTATAATTCCGCACTTGCTAGACTAGTCCTACTATATATTATCGATCCATATACACTTTCAACAATGAGAGTCAATATACAACTCAATACAACAATGGACAGCTATATAAACTTGTCCTCATACAGAATACACAGCGGAATAAATAAACAAGTACGGGAGTACGTCTCGTCATCCAGCTCGTCTCCAAATCTCCAGAATATCCAGAATATCCTGATAACATAACTCTAGGCTGCCCGTGTGGAAAATTATGGGCACCCAGAGTTTAGAAAGGGAACAATAAACTCCGAGTCAGTCATAGTGACTGGTGTGAGATCGTAAAATAGTTATTTTCACAAAGAAAATAAAATTAATTCGCAATGCTTTTGGAAATGAAACTACCATAAGACCTCCCACCATACACACAATGCAATCGCAGACTTGGAGGATATTTCTTCTTATGATAGTCAAATGTGCTTAATACGAGAAAACTCTTTTTAATATTATCATTAGTGTCTAGTGTGAAAGCATTTCGAAAATATAATATTAATCTTAGCCAGCATAGGTACTATTATATTATGCCTGCTATAGCTGCCACCTGAGGTGACAGGTTATACAAATTGCAATCGTAAAGGGCTCGTATTGTTTCTTTGGATTTTCCAACAAATGGTCAGGCTAAGGAACTTCCTACTGCCACATGGGTACGCCTCTGGAGGGATGCCCCGAGAACCACCTGGCTCTCTGCCAACACAAGGCTGGTTACCCCCTTCCCGGGTAGTTAACCTGAGATATGCCACCCCCGGTCCTTTGGGACCTTTATCCGAGGCGCCTCGATCACAAAGCAACAATCACACAGAGTAAATGAGTTTGGAGCAACCACATAGGTTAAATACCAGGGCTCCATACCTGATACCACCTTTTTCCAGAAGGAATGGTCATACCCTAGGGGAGCTACCCTTGAAACCTTGCCGCATCTTTCCTTTTTCGACCATTTTCGGTCTGTGAGGCTCGATGAGGTCTCGTCCACAGAGCTACGCTTTACATGAAAGCCATGCTTTGATCACAAATGATCAACGAATGATCACCAACACACAACAACACTTAGCATGCCACACTACCAAATTGGAAGTATATCACTGATAACCTTCAACTACATAACCTCTGAGCTCATACGTCTTAGAGAAGGGTGTTAAGCTAAGAGAATAAATCTCCTCCACCAAACAGAAATGTATTTGAAAGAAATCATCTTTATATCTCAAAGTGTAGTGTCAGACATACAACCATACAAGTCTGTTCCAGGTTCGAACAGAACCGAAGGCACTTCGAAAGAAGCCCTTGCAAATCCAAAAAATTTCTAATCACGTCCAGACTTCCCATCACAAGAAGAGTGATATAAATATCTATACCGGAGCAACTCGGTGCAGAGACATTCGATAGGTTGTCCTTTCATTTTCGAAAATACCTGGTCTTCACACCGGTCTTAAATTGCAATTCATAACGTCGTATCATTATTCGGAATGGGTTATATGACACAAAGTCCTCTCCCGGCTAAACCGAATAGTGAGCGCTTGTTTTAAAAACAAATTCAAATGTCATTTCAAAGGCAAATATTGATAGTCGGTGATTTAACTATCAAACAACATTCACAACAATCATCAGATTTAAATAATTTTCCCAAATTATTTATTTTCAAAATACCTTCATAAGATATTTTTTTTTCCACACTTCAACACTTCATCACAATTTATATTTTTAAAAGCTACTTTGGAAATATACTCGGCTTTATAGTGAGAATACACTTCCACTTCAAAATGGTCCATTTAAACCAATTAAATAAATCCTTATCGATTTATTTCAAATTTACATTCCAAATCTATAAATTTATTTCCTCACTTTAAAAATAATCAGTGTTTATTTTTAAAACAAATTCCCCTTTCCTTTATAAATTCCATTTTGGATTTACATTCACAAATATTCACTTTTTATACGATTTTCAAATAGATTTCTCAAATATTCACTTTCAACTCCAAATCAACTTTCAAATTGATTTCCAAATTTATTTTTTTCAAACACTAAATCAATTTCAAATTGATTCCCCAATGATTTATTTTCAATTACCAAATTAATTGGATTTCAAACAAATTCATCCTTTTTAAAATAAATCCCTTTATTTTTTCCAAATTATTTAAAATTTCGTTTTCAATAAATTCTTCAACTTTTAAACAATGTTATTTAAAACCCATTAATTTATATCTTTTCACATATTTTCGGAAATAATTCGATAAGACTACAAAAATCAATTTTAATACTTTAATTCCTTCTTTTAAATTCACCCAATTCTTTCAAAAGGAATTTTCTTAAGATTTCCAACTTTAAATTCAAAAATCCAATTTTATTTATTTCTGGTATCCAGCGATACCAAAAATACATTCGGCTAAATTTTAGCCTTCAACAATTTCAATCACAAATATAATCATACACAGATTATAATTAAATCAACACAGAACATATGAAACCAATTCAAATGTTTTGAGGAATCCTGTTGGATCCCTCCAACCCGTTTCCCTGCATCCACAGACGTTAGCACAATACCAATTCCACTTCGAGGTGGAATATCGCGGTATATGGGATTTATAAAAATATCATCTGCTATTATGCGGCGCAATAGGGTCTCATCCGCTATATAATGCGGGAAAATCAATCACCAATATATATATATATATTCCAATATATATATATTGCTATATACTATTATCATATATACTATCATCCAAACAGTCAATCAATCAATAACTACAATTCACTTTTAATTTGAGTGAGAAGATCTCACCTTTGCTTTTTAAATTTGCAATCCATTTCCATTTCCGCTTGTTTTCTTGATTTATAGACCTTGTATACACATTTATACAATTTATTAATATTTGGGATAATCGAACAACCAATGTTCATTTTATAATTTAATTAACTAGTAATTTATTTTTAAACTAATAATTTTCCTTTTAGAAAAAGTATTTTAGTAACTAAAATAAATCAAATTTTCATACAACTTCGAACCTTTAAAAATTCCTGTTATTTTTCCCAAAACTTTATATAAATATTTCTGCTTTATAACATACCCATATATTATTAAATTTTAAAATTCATAAACTGTTTATATATCCTTATATTTTACTGTTTACTTTGTTTTCTATATTTATATATTAAAACAGGAATGTTTATACTTTACTGAAATCAAATATTTTTCTGTACGCATATAAAAATTTAAAACTGCATATATATATATATATTTTTCTCAACTGCATATATACATTTTTAATCGATTTATATATAAATTAAATAGAAAAAAAATCAAAAAACTAAATACCTTACTGGAACGATGCAAATCCAGGCTTCGACAAACCCTAGCCTCACGCCACACGAATCGCCGCCATCTCGTGCTTGCTCGCCATCGACGTCGATCGCCACCTCCAGATGAAGCTCGCACGCGCGCGGCACTAACTGCCGCGAGCTCGACTTCGTCCACCATGCTACCACGCGCGTCGCCATGAACGAGTCCTCCCACACTCCACCGCCTCTGTCACGTGAACGCCCACTCGAACGCCACGCCTGAACTTCTTCACTCCAAATCGTGCTCGCGCTTGCTCGACTTGCCTCGCGATCCTCCACGACAAAGTCGAATCGATCGAAATTCATTTTGATCGAAAGAGGGAAAACTGGGACAAATCGTGCGGCCATTTTTATTTGAACGAGAAGAAAAGTTTTTTTCTTCGTTTGTTTTGAACGAAATAATTTTCTCTGGCCATTTGAACGAAATGGAGAGGAGACAAGAGAACACGTTCACGTGCTCAATTGACAGGCTACAGTGCTTCTAAGTTGAAAGGAAAAAGCACCGATGTGAAATAATGCAGCTGGGAATTGACCAATATAATATATATATTTTAAATTTAAATTCAAATTGTCTCTAAATTTGCAACTCAAAATCGTGATCTCCTATCGAGGCATGCCGCCAGGCGTTTATAATGTTATACGCCTATTCCGAACACAATGGAAAAGGTTTCGGGTCCTAATTTGATCGTATGGAGAAAATAGCTTTTTGGACCAGTTATTAAATTGAATTTTGATAAATTTTTAGTGCGTTTGCTTATCGTACGACCAAAGGATCACTCCAAACATTACGAAAATTGAAATCCGATAAAAATACACTATTACGGATCCAATGGAACTGGTTTCGTCGAATTCCGAGACTGTGCCTCGGAACGCTATTTTTAAATATCGATTTAAACGATAAAATTTCAAAACTGAACAAAACAGTTTCAAATTCAATTCTGAAAGTTCCATTATCTTCAGTATTATCAATATAAATTTTCGAAGCCTTGAAATCATTTTTAACAAGCTTAAAACTGCAGATTTAAATTTTTTACCTAGATTTAATAATTAAATTCAATAATTAAATTACCAAATTCACTCTGATATTTGAATTTCAAATTAAACTAACTTCCAGATATTTAAAATCAATTAAATATCCTGATTTTCCAATGTCAAATATTCAGGGTCGTTACATAATACCTCATTGATTGTTTGGTATACCCTATTGAATGCTAATTAGGTTGTTATTATAATTGTTTATCATTAAAATGTTAAGAAAAAAAATTTGTTTAGTGTATATGTGTGTTAATTGGTGTATATGCATTGATTAATTAGTGCATACACGCATTAAGACTACTTTGGATTGAATAGAGTCGATGCTTAGAATTTGGTGTATGCGTTTTCAAGTTGACAAAAATGACGATTTGGTGTATGTATTTCTTAGAATGTAAATAAATTATTGTAAAAATTGTTGTATAATACGCTTTACTTTTTGTAAATCCCTTTGAGAGTTTTTGGCCTAATCCTATACGTTGACATCAATGTTATTATCTTTAGATATCTTTGAAACATCAAACCTGTAATAATTGCTTGATCACTAATTTAAGTGATTCAGATCTTTTAGTTAATATGTTAATCATTATAAAAATAATTTATAGGCTAGTAGATATTGTTTTGGTTGAAGCCATCAAAAGCTGTTTTGGATATATAACTTCATTTTTATCAAGATAGCTAGCAGAGGGATAAACCATAAAAAAATATTGTATCATATTTATGATTAGTTATACAAAAAATCATCCAAACGATTTTGATCATCTGCTTAGGTAAAATTTCAGTGCCATGACCTAGATTTCTTGGACTGCTTTTATTATGTGAACCTGAAAAATACAAATCCATGAAAGGACAAAAAAGAAGTTAATTGCACAAAATTGATCATCATAAGTAATACAAATACCAATGCAACTATATATATCTTAAATCGAGCCGATCCAGTTAACTCAAACACCAACACATCTCCAATTTCTAAACGAAGCGCCTTAGCGAAATTCCCCCATCCACCAGAAAAAGCATTCCTCTTACGGAGATAGTTGACTCCACATTTCACCCCATCCTCGCATTCTAGTATCATTTCTGTATCATTGTCAGGGAAGTGGTTATCCGTGCAAAATTTCTTCGTAAGTGTTTGCAAATGCATTCATTTTCGTTGTTTACTTTGTTACGTAATGTTTATTTAATGCAAACTGGGTATTTATATCTTGATGATATATATATATATATATACATTTACAAACCAATAAGCACCAGAGACATAAGAAAGAGTCATATATATATATCTTTTTTTTAAGCTGATAAGCATACAAGCTTATGGAGCATCTCAGACTATGGGATAAAATCAGATGATGATTTGAACTTTTTTACTGGTGTTTTGCAACTATTTATCTACAAAAGTACACCAATTTGAAAACTTTCCTTGTTTGCATTAATACCATAAATATTCTATAACTTATATGTTAATACATATGAAGAAAATATAGGAAAATGTACCAGGATAAGCGAGTCGTCCGATTCCAATGTTGGACTATGTTTCATGTCATCATTATCTGAATCAGTGTCTAGATCAATAAATGCCTGCGTATTTTCTCCTTCGTTCTCCGTTACATTAGTATCATCCACTTCCTCCCCCTTCTTTACTTCATTATTGTTTTTCTTCATACGTTCAAGCGTACCAAGAGGATATCGAGGAAAACGGCGAATTTGCAATAATAGATGATCAAACCGATTTAGGACCTCTAAATGATGAATCAAATGTATTAGCAGAAGCATTTGAGACCATAGAGGAAAACAATATAGAGTATGAGATAGAGTCTGAATCAGAAAACGACGAGGACTAATTTAATAGTATACATGTTGAAAAAGGTAATTTATGGGAGTATTGATGTTACACTTTTTTTGTATGTTACATGCGATTATTGATGTTAAATCTTGATATGTTTACTCATAACTGAATGATATGCTGCCATAATAAAATAATATGTATGCGACAAGTATTACAGATGTCCTTCTTTAGGCGGCGGAGTTCTTCACAATCTAGTTCCCCCTTGGGTCTCAGAGAGGGACAGGTCGCAGCGGTGGTGATGACAGCGGCCCTTCGCAGGAGGCGCCGCGTATGGTAGTTAGATTGCTACCGAAAGCTAATGGCTCGTAAGTATTAAATTTACTTCAGCATTGTAAATATTTTGTATGATACATTAGTCATGATTTGTCTATATCATATTTAATGCAGGGATTTTGAGCTTGAGCCTTCTAACATTGTGCTCAGCATATCGAAGCAGGCATACATGAGCCGTATGACTACATCTGGCCGAAGTGGAGCAGGATACCGGACCATGTACGGGAGAGCATATGGTAGGACTTCCTGGTAAGTGTAAAATTATATACCATTATATATAATCACTTTACAATTTACTGACTAAGTATAAATGTATAACTTATATTTTTTCAACATATATACAAGGGGCAGTAGACTTACAAGAGGGGGACGTGTCTCTTTGCCAGTGCTACTGGAACTTAACACTATAACAAAAATACCCAATTACAACACCCTTTTTACAACGGGCAATGGATGCCCGTTGTAATTGAAGATTATTACAACGGTCAATTCAGGCCCGTTGTAATAGATGCCCCAAACAACGCCCTTTTTACAACGGGCAATGACTGACCGTTGTAATAGAATGCTATTACAACGTCCCTTTATGCCCATTGTAATAGAATGCTATTACAACGTCCCTTCATGCCCGTTGTAATATATGTCAATTTTACAATGTTCACAAAATGCCCGTTGTAATAGATGCCAATTTTACAACGGCTACAAAATGCCCGTTGTAACCATTGTAAGAGGTGCCAATTTTACAACGTTAATAATGCCCGTTATAATAGGTTCCAATTTTACAACGGTCATAAAATGCCCGTTGTAATAGGTGCCAATTTTACAACAGTCATAAAATGCCCGTTTTAACCGATGCCAATTTTACAACGATCATAAAATGCCCGTTGTAATAAATGTCTGTTGCCAATTTTCGACAATCAATAATTACAATGCTTTCTTAAAATTAATATTTATTATTTATTAATATTTAATAATTAATCATTGATAATATTATATTAATCATATGTTACTAATTGCTAATTATAATATTATATTACTAATTACTAATCATTAATAATATTATATTATTTATTAACATTTAATACTTAATTATTAATAATATTATATTAATCATTTATAACTTATAATAATTAATGATTATTAATAAGTAACCACTAATTACTAATTATTATATATAATCAGTATTCCAACAGGCTTAATTTTACTTTCCAGTTATTAGTAAGTAACATCGAGTAATTAATATTAAATATATAATAATTTATAATTAATAATAAATATTAATAATTTATGATTAATAATTACTATTAAAATTAATAATTAACATTAAGAATTAAAAATTAATAATATATACATATTAATTATTAACAGTTAATAATTAACATTAAATAATAGTTAATAAATATAAAGTAACATTTAATAATTAATTTTTACTAATTAGTAATTACGATTAAATAATTAATTTTCACGATTATTTTCATTAGTCATAAATTTTTTTTAATTAATAGTTTCATTATGGTATTAATTAATACTTAATAAGTAATAATTAATTAGGGCTAATATTAATTTTATCCAAACAAAAATGAGGTAAGAATAACGTTAAAGCCCACAAACACTAACAAATGTTGGCACTCAAAATTCATACGCAGCACTCAAAACTGGTTTTCATTCCCACCCACCCATTGTACTAGATGTTTATTACAACTACTTTCTTCAGCCCGTTGTAATAGATGTAAACTATTACAACTTATTTTTGCTAGTTGTAAAGTTATATTTTACAATATTTATAGTTTACCAGTTATAATAAATACTAATTTTTGACAACTCATAACTGATTATTATTATCTTTGATTGTTCTAGACGTCATAGGAGGTTCGACCAGTATTTTAATAGACTTAGTTTTACTTTGTAGTTATTAGTACGTAATTATATACAAAGCTTTTCAAAATAAAATACAAAGAGAATGTTTTAACAATTAATCTCGTTAAAACTAACATATTATATAAAAAAAATCAAAATTGAAAATTTTGTGTTATGTTAAACACGTGTTTACGTAATAATTTTAGCAGTTTTGTTTGATATCACCGTAGTAATTTTTTTAATAGGATAATATATTTATTAAAGTTTTTACTTAACTATTTTTTTATATTCATAAGTATTTTTCAATATATGAGTTTGTTAAAAAAATGGGTTACAAACAATTAAATAGCCTCTTAGTACAGTTTGAGATACGTACCAGTTCGTGAATTTTTTTACTTTATACTTCATCAAAAATTTCATTGCCGCTTAGTTCCACCTCGTATTCTCCTGTTTTCATTTGCAAACGAGAAAATTTCAATCGCTCTCCCTACGAAATCTAGGGCAAACGAATCTCCAGTTCGTTCGAGCCGACTTCTCTCCAGTTCGTCGTCGACTTCTCTCTAGATCGTAGTCCAATCCAACCGAAAAGCTTGCGAACGAACTCCAAGGTGAAATCGACAAAATCGGTGGAATTCAGGGGTCGATTGCAAGTTTCAAGGCACACGAATTCAGGGGTTGGTAGTTGTACTAATTTATTTGTTTTTGATTTTTATTAACTATGTTCTGTTGTTCATAGTCTTAACTACTGTATTTTAATTGATTTACCTTCTTCACATATGAGCTATCATTGGTTTTGTTTTGTTTTTGTTTTTCAATAATTGATTGTTTTGATCGTATGGCATTAGTAATGATTTTTGATGCATTCGTTTGGCCTGTGAGTGAATTAACTATATAAACATAAATTTTGAAAACTGTATTAGTTTCATACTTGAGCTTTGTGAAAGAATATATAACAAGTTGAAATGGAGCAGTTCATTAGGTTTTTGATGTATGCCATCAGTAATGATTTTTATAAAAATTGATGTATGGCATCAGTAATGAATTTACTTGAGCTTTTAAGCAATTTTAAGTCTTAAGTCTTAAGTCGATGCATCAGTAATAGATTTTACTTGATCTACTAAATCATATGGCATAAGTAATAAACATATTATGTTATATTTTGTTTATTTTAGTGTCCTGGATGATTGATATACATTGCTTTATCAGAATAATAATTTATTTTTTGTTTATAAATGAATATTCAATGCTCGAAACTAATTTTATAAGATTTAGTATTGAAACAATTTTATGTTGAACCAAAAGTTCATATCATTTTTAGATTTATTAACTGTGAGTGGATATCATAAAATCTGATATTCATATATCTATGGATACCGATATACAATATTGAAAATGATCTCGGATATGTATGAGGATGTGACATTATCTATATCTGTATCCTACCTTTGATACTACATTGGAAGATTAAAATATATTGGTTGTACATTGATTTTACATGCCGCGTATATTACGTTGTTGCTGTATATGGCACTAACAGAGGGTAGAAATATATTATCAGATTTGATCTTTATTAAAATTATCTGCTTCTCTCTTATCGGCCTTGAGCCATCAAATACCATCTACACATATTAGCACTAAAGGCACTTAAGTGGATTGTTTTCTAATCGTGAAACTTGCTACATTTTTGTTGATTTTCCTAGAGTTATTGTTTATGTAAGTGAGTCTGGAAGTTGTGCTAGCTTAGTTTGCTCTTATTAAGGGCCCAATCAAATTTAAAGGTACTTTCTAATATATAAAAACAAAATTCTAAATCTTTGGTGGTTAGCTAGGTGACATGATCAGAATTTTGGAATTATATTTGATAAGAAAGAGTTTCTGAAGTTACGCAGGAGAAAAAAAATGGTGAAACTCAACATTAATCTTAGAAATGCTAACATAACTTTGTGAATGTTAGCATTATAGTAGTTTCACATACAGAAAATTTTGAAATCAAAGATCAGTTTCCATTTGTCGGCATGTTCTTGTATCAAAACTTGGCATGGCTTATTGTGAGAATAAAAATATACTTCATTATGCCTTCAAATTGTCACCCAGTATTTGGTTTCTTGTTTTACTACTCCATGCTTTACCTGATTTAAATTTCACTGCCTATAATAGAAATAAAATGTCGAATCTCGCTACAGATGGATACTACGAATCTTAGTCTTGCTCATCAAACATATTTTATATATTAATTTCATTTATTTTCTTAAATTAAGCATGTAAGCATACTAACTTAATGTACAATTAAGACAAATTAATATCCTTTTGATTGTAAACTCACTTTGTTTACATGTACTTGCTTACTATATTCAATACATACTTGACATAGATAACTATTTAACACACACTCAAATGGAGAAGATTAAATATAGTGCGGAAATAAAGGCCCCGTGGAATGCACTTCGGGTACCACGATTTTTTTTAGTTTTTAAACTACCTGTCGGTGAAACATCACCGGGGCCAATAAGGCACTGCCTATGGAAGGCTGTCCTAGACAGCGCTTTCCGCTGTGCTTTTAGTTCCATACTAAAATATAATAGTGAATAGGGTACGCAAAGCTTAAATCTCAATTTCCGTGCATAGTGAATTGAAATACTAAATGCAATCATTTCACGTGGTGATTGGAAAAGCATTTAATGGTTACAATGATAAGATGATTTAATAACATAGTGATTTTTATAATGAACTATATATTTTATAACAAATCATGATTTAATAATAATATTTTAATAGTGCATGATAAAATGGTTTAATGGTATAATGTTTGAATAAATCTCCATTTTTATGCATATCAACATTTTCAGTTGCAATAAAAATTGCAATATTATTTTATTTAGCTTTCCTTTCCCAGGTTATATGTTTGTCTCATGGATGCCGATAACATATTTGATTCATCAACTTCCACTCAAAAAGTTAGTGGCAATCATTATCACTTATAAAGTTATACTTGAACTTAAAATTTTATGGACTATGCAAATGAGGTTATAATATAGTAGACATGAGTATTTCTGTTAAGAAACCATGTACTTCTATACTTCTAATATTTTTTTGCAACTACTTCTTCCAGTATTTTTATATATTAATTCGTATATTTTTGATGTGTTCATACATGTATATTACAGATTACTTGTACCTACAGTAAACTTGTCTATCTAACAAAAACAATTCTATATATGTGCAAATACACATATACATGTTGAACTGACTTTACTGAATTAGTTTATGATATATCAAATGTGAATGCATGATTAATTTGACAGCTATTGAGTAATGGATGGAATTTTTTGAATTTTTGTTTTACTCATATGAGTTTTCTAAACATTGCTGAGAGGTTCATAATATTATACCTGGATACTGTGCAAGAGCATGTTAATCATACCCTTCAAGATATTCTCTATTTCTTATCCCTTTGGGTTTGAAATTATCATTCTTAGGAGGGCCTTAACAAATGTTTAGCACTATTATATTCAATGGTGGTATCAGTAATCTACACCATCATCCATATTTCCAACCATGATTGTTATCAGTTCACCTTATTAACTTTCTATTATACTATGCTTTGTAGTAAAACCATGTGCACTTATTTTCATGTCTTAAGCATGCACCTAACCATTATCTACATTTCTATAATGCATTACTATGGTTTGATGCTATTTTTTACTGCCTTATATCTCTTAAATTGTTTTGTGACCATAAATTGACAGTTATTGAGTAATGGACGATAAATGATTTTCCAGCTTATGGAAATTTAGCAGGTTGCATCATAAAGGGTAAGAGGGCTTGTTCTATTTGTGGTGTTAATACATGCTCAATATGGTTACCATTTAGTAAGAAGTGTGCATATTTAGGCCATAGGCGATTCCTTAAACCTAACCATGAATATCGTCAACAAAAAAACTTGTTTGATGGAACCATAGAGAATAGACAAAGGCCTCCAGTACAAATCGGTTCTCAAGTATTTGATATTGTTAAAGATATTTGTAATGACTGAGGAAAAAACCAAAAGAGGAAGAGAAAGATAAAGAGCAAGAGAAAAGGAAAAGGAAAAGAGAAGATGGAAAGAAAAAAGGAAGTCAAATATGGAAGAAGAAGTCTATTTTCTTTGATTTGCCTTATTGGCAGGTAAAATTTAATTAGAAACAAAATTGCCTCTTCTTTTCTATGTAATCAACACTTTATTATCAAATTGTTATTTTCAAATTTTATTTTTATTAGGTACTTCCTTTGCGCCACAATCTAGATGTAGTGCATGTTGAAAAAAATATTGGCGAGAGTATTCTAGGTACGTTACTTAATATTAAAAGAAAATCAAAAGACGACATTAATTCACACAAAGATCTAGAAGCACTGGGTATTAGAAAAAAGTTACATCCTATAGAGCAAAGCATTACTTCCGGCCGTGCTTTGCACCTTACCTGACCAAGAAAATGAGATCTTTTACAATAGGATGAGGAATTTGAAAGTACCTGATGGGTATAGTTCGAATACTGGGAATTGTTTTGCAAAACAAAACAAAATTTCAAGTCTTAAGTCCCATGATATCATGTTTTGATGCAACAACTGTTGTCTGTATCACTGAGAGGGCTTCTACCTAAAGGGACAAGGAATGCATTACTACGGTTATGTTCTTTTTACAACGACATTTGCCAAAGAGTGATTGATAAAGATAAATTAGAATCCATCGAGAATCAAGTCGCATTAACACTATGCGATCTTGAAAGATTCTTTCCTCCTTCCTTTTTTGACATCATGATTCACTTGACAATACATTTAGGGAGGGACGCAAGAATTTGCGGGCCAGTACAATATCGGTGGATGTATCCCTTTGAAAGGTAAAATTTAGCATGGATACTTAAAGTAGTTAATAGTATATGTGCTTACGAAAGTATTTTATGTATGCATCTTGATTATAGATATATGAAAACACTGAAGGGGTATGTTAAAAATCATACAGACCTCGCCGTTAAGTAATCTCTTATACTATTTATATTATTAACGGCCGGTGTTTTCATACAAAAGATTATGAGAAGTCTACACAAAATAGTGGTGTTTCCATTGAAGCAAGTACTGTTCGAGTAGATGAGTCCGTTGAGAAAGTAATATATTATGGGGTTTTGCATGAAATTTTGTTGTTAGACTACCACCGGTTTCAAATTACCTTATTTAAGTGTGATTGGGCAAATATTGATCGTGGAGTTAAGATTGAAGATGGATTTACATTAGTCAATTTACATCAGTTCCAAAATCAATTTGCAAGCGATCCTTTCATCTTAGCAACACAAGCTGTACGAGTGTTTTTTTTGTAGAGAAAGTAGTTTTTCAAATTGGTGCGTTGTGCTAAGGCCACCCCTAGAGGTTTTCATGAGTTGGAAAACTATGATGAGGAGGATGAGTCAACTAGCAAACTGGTAGATGAGTCACTACTTGATGATAGAGATGTTGATAATGGAGATGAAAGTTATATAAGGTAAGACTGTGATGGCATTTTGGTATGACATAGGCATCCTTTATTGATACTTGTTTTATACATTGTTATATTTGTAAAGAGTGTAAATATATTTAGTTTTATACATAGTTATATTAATTAATTGTCAATTCTGATTAGTAAACTAAGGAAAAAATAATCGTTCATTTGCAAATTACTGCCATTTCACATCATGATTTTTATATTTTATAATAATGGCTAATTAGTATGATGTTCTAATTATTTGTATATTATGATTTTTCCCAGGTTGCTCACTTAGCAGAAGACAATTGAACTTGAAGCATCAATGGGTAAAAACGAGAAAGATCAAGGAGAGGTAAAATATAACCATCCCTATGTATTACTCGTTTAAAACATGGGGTCATAAGTGTTTGTATAAACATTAGATTTTTAATAGAGAATATTCAAGGCAGTAATTATAATATAATAAAATAAATAAATGTCAAGTTGTTATTGTAGTTTAACAACTTTATAGGTAAAACATACAATTCGATAACATTTATACCAATAGAATGAAATAATATTTTACGACATATTGTCCATATATTATTTGGAAAACTTAGTTGAATAATTACTAGAATTAAATGTGATTGATACCTATATCAAGGCGAAGATTTGCAGACTCTATGTTTCTCTAAAGATATAAATGATTTCACATGTAGATATTTCTGTACATCCACCATGACATGTGTGTTTACTGAAAATGAACACCACAAGGAAAGTTCGGTAAAACAACATTAAAAAGGTAACTGTAACAACCCGAGATTTTCTATCCCGAAAATTTCGGATAGTTAGGGAAAAGAAGAAAGTGATAGAAGAAGAAACAGAAATAAAACACAGATTCTCACATTCACAGCGGATAAAATATAATATCAAATAATAGCATTTATACAAAGAAAAGCTGTACTTGCCAACTCATATACAATACATCAGAGTTACAACCACACACAATAAACTGGACAGTTATAATCAACTTGTCCCAAACAACAACAATATAACACCAATATCTCTCAGCGGAATACACCATACGTTTCTGCCTTCCGGCTCGCCTTATGAACTCTAGAACGTCCTAACCTGAAAATCTGTAAAACTCGGTCTGACCCGAGCATTACAATAAAGTAACACCCGAGTCAAGCTGGAAACCAGCGTGAGTAAACCCATATAACATGAAATACCAAGCTATACATATGTGAATATCAAGGTAACTCGTACCCTTTTACGAGTTCTCATAGTCAATCATTTATCACACAACAGTTTTAGGTTAAATATCCATATTACACAGTTCATTCCATTCCAGCCTGTTTAATACCACATATCCAGTTTATAAAAAGAATTTGTAGATTACAAATCGAAGTGGTTCCGGGTATTTACTGATACCCGACTCCTGTCTCTACGAATCTCAAGTCATCTTAACCCAAGTTGTTCAATTAAATACAATTCAACTTTAAATACAGGATGTCACTTTTTACACAACAATTCATCATTGATATATAACCACATGATCACTGTCCACCCAAACGTATCATATCATAAAACATTTCATATCACAGATATCAACCAATTCAAGGCATTTAACATCATTCAATCTGTAACGAACGCGATTTTTCGTCGCTCGAAAATCGACATTAATACGTCCACTGTATCAACTGCCGAGCAATCGAATGCCGGAAAACCGAATTGTTATGGAGAAAAAGAAGAGGTAGAAGAAGACAGAAGAAAAAGAAAAAAGAAACAATAGAAAAACACAGAACAATAACAGAATCTCACATATCGCAGCGGAACAACATATAATAGATAAATGAATAATCTTTAAATCAAAGAACTATATCATTTTATACATTACATCATCAGAGTTTACAACAACAATATACAACACCACTGGACAGTTATATAAACTTGTCCTCATACAGAATACACAGTAGAATAAATAATATCATATACAAGTGATACATCTCACCATCCAGCTCGCCACTGAGCTCCACAGCATCTCTTGAATCCAGAATGACCTGATAACCTGACTCTAGACTGCCCGTGTGAAAATTGGTGGACACCCAGAGTTTAGGAAGGAAACAATAAACTCCAGGTCAGTCATGGTGACTGGTGTGAGAACTAAAACAGTTATCATCTTTAAAACAACAACAACAAAGGAAGTGGAAAATATCTGCAATGCTTTTGGAAAATGAAACTACCATAAGACCTCCCGCCACACACACAATGCAAACGCAGAATTGGAGGAGATTTCTTCTTATGATAGTCAAACATGCTTACTACGCAAAATCATCGATATTATTATTATTAGTGCATAGTGCAGAAAACATTTCGAAAGTATAATATTAATCTTAGCCAACATACTACCAGTATCGTATGCCTACTATAGCTACCATCTAAATAGTGGGGAGCCACCATAAGTAAATGGCAGGTTCTACAACTAAAACCGTACAAGGTTCGTATTGGAAGATGGATATCCAACAAATGGTTAGGCTAAGGAACTTCCTATGCCACGTAGGAACGCCTCTGGCGGGACGCTCCGAGAGACAACCTGCTCTCTGCCAACACAAGGCCGGTTACCCCCTTCCTGGGTAGTAAACCTGAGATACGCCACCCCTGGTCCGTTGGGACCTTTATCCGAGCGCTCGGTAATCCACATTACACATAATAAATAAAGTGTGTCCACATGAGTAAGTATCTGGGCTCTATACCATGATACTACCCTTTTCCAGAAGGAATGGTCATACCCTAGGGAAGCTACCCCTGAAACCTTGCCGCATCCTTCCTGTTTCGACCATTTCCGGGTTGTGAGGTCTGACGAAGTCTCGTCCACAAAGCTACGCTTTTTCACAAAGCCACGCTTTGATCACAAATGATCAATAAATGATCATCACACAGCAACACTCAGCATGCCACACTCCAAATTGGGAGTATATCACTGATAAATTTCAACTACATAACCTCTGAGCTCGTACGTCTCAGAGAAGGGTGTTAAGCTAAGAGAATAAATTCTCCGCCACCAAACAGAAATGTATTTGAAAGAAATCAGCTTTATATCTCAAAATGTAATGTCAGACATGTAACCATACAAGTCTGTTCCGGGTTCGAACAAAACCGAAGGCACTTCAAAAGAAGCCCTTGCAATTCCGGGTATTCACAATCCCGATAAAACTTCCCATCACAAAGGAAATCTCTATACCGTAACTAACGGTGCAGAGACAATCGATAGGTCATCCTATCGTTTTCACAAATACCCGGTCTTCACCACCGGTCTTCAATATGATCCATATCGTCGTATCACTAATTCAGAATGGGTTATATGACACAAAGGTCTTTTCTCGGCTAATCCAAATAGTGAGCACAATATTTTAAAAACATATGGATATAGGGATTTCAATTAAGTCACAACTTATTACCCAAATCCTTCTTTCAAATGGTTTAAACAAGTTACCATTCTAAATCTTTAAACAAAAAGATTTACTTCACAAAGTTTACCCAATTTCACAGAGATTCATTCATTCACAGATTTCCAAAGCAATTTCCATTTCAATTTGATTAACCCATTAAATCTTAGACTAAGATTTAATTTATAGATTTCAAAACTATTCATAATTCAAGTCTTTTATAATATAAAAGATACACCTTTTAAAATCTTCTTTGATTTCAAAATAAAGCTTAATCATCTTCACAAAGGTTAATTCATAGTTTTTCCAAACTATTCACAATTTAATTTCAACTTGAGTTGTTTCGTTACAAATTGGAAATCTTTTCACTTTATGAAAGCCATTATTATTTGAAAACAAATAGTTTCCATTTTGGGAAAAACTGATTACAATTACTCAGGTTAAAGCCATTCAAGCATAAAACTTGAATTTAAAGTTAAATTTCCAAAACCATATTTTTAAATGGTTAAAAACCCATATAAACACCTTTTATACTTATAAAATCTTTTAAACCAAAATTCCCAAATCATTGAATTCAATTCAAAATATTGAATTCAAAATTTAAATCAAATGATTTAAATTCCAATTTATTAAGTTATTTAAAATAACTTTTATTTTTGAAACTCATTTTCAAAACTTTCAATTCCAATTCCAAAACATTTTGGATACAAAACTTCAATTTTCCAAAATTGATAAAAATCTGTGACTTAACCGATTTCCACGTGAAATCCACATTTGTGTGTGTATTGTGTAGTCCACGGGTTTAACACAATAGTGCAACAACATTCAACCATCACAGATCAAATATAACAATATATTCGATAAGCGGTATAAACTATAACGCTTATCTATCATTCACAGATCACAGATATATATATATATATATATATATATATAAATATCACAGATAAACAAAATACAGATCACACACAAAATAGGATGTATCACAAAGCATCACAAATCAGAGATGTCAAACAATTCAACATCCAATATAATCCAACCATCCATAAGTAGGATTAATTTAATTATCTGATTAATTCAAATCAGATAAATTTCTATAAATAAATTTTAATAGTTATAGTAAATTAATAATCAAAAATTTTCAAATCGATTTTCCAATTTATTTCAAAACACCAAATGAATTTCCAAACATTTCCAAATTATTTCCTTTTTAAAATACATGTCTTTATCTTCTCAAATCTATTCAAAAATTCAATTTCAAATAAATTCTTCAATTTATAATTAATATTTCTGAAATCCATTTATTAAGCCTTTTCTTCCAAATTTGAAATTAAATCCAATATAATTCAAAAATAAAACTTTTATCTTAGAAAACTCCTTTTAAAATTTATCCAATTATCAAAAATAAAATTTTCGATAAATTTTCAACTTAAATTTCAAAAATCCAATTTCTATTCATTTTCGGTATCCAACGATACCAAAAGTATATCCGGCTAAATTATAGCCTTCAACAACATTCAATTCACAAATATAATCACACGGAGATTATAAATAAATCAACACACAATATTGAAACAAATTCAATTATTTGAGGAATCCAGTTGGATCCCTCCAACTTGTTTCCCTGCATCCACAGACGTTAGCACAATACCAATTCCACTTCGAGGTGGAATATCGCGGTATATGGGATTTATAAATATTATCCGCTATTATGCGGCGCAATAGGGTCTCATCCGCTATATAATGCGGGAAATCAACTCCAAATACATATATAATACCAATTCCACTTCGTAATAGAATTATCGCGGTATATGTTTTTAATAAATAACCTCCGCTTAATATACGGCGTATAGGGTCTATTCAACACAACAGATAACAATTATCAGCCAATTCACACAATCAAGCAATTTTAAATCTAATTATTTAAAATTTATATCGAAACAAAATATTCGATTGAGTGAGGAGTTCTCACCTTGCTTTTAAAATGTTGAGCGTTCAATTTATACATTAAATCGAACACGTTCGATTTAACGTAAAATTTTCACTTGCTCGAAATGATTCCACGTCTTCACCAAAGCGAGCTGCTCGTCGCTGTGATTTCGGCGCCGTCAGTTTCGTAATTTTTCGACCTCGTATCAAAAAGATATGGGGTTTTAAACATTATACGATTTAAATATATAATCAGTTACAATTTTAATTTTTATTTACAAACCCTAGAATCCTGGCCGTTCATTCCTTTGCTTCCAGATCGAAGGCTGCGTGTTTGTTTCTTCCTCCTTCCCCATTACGTTCCTTCGTACGTGAAAAACGAACCCATGCCACCATTATTCTTTGAATTATCGCCCCTTCTACGATCACCTATGCAATGATCCACGACCACCAAACGAAAGCTGCGACCCTCCTCTACCATCGACCAAAACTGTGGCACACTCGGTCTCCCCTTTGCATCATTTTCCATTCGAGCACGGCCGGCCTTCAAACCCATTTTCACGTCGATCCATGGCTCCAAATGCGATCATAGCCGGTCAATATACAGAGCTCAACGAGCTCTCGATTTTTGCAGTTGAAGGTTTCGTCAAAAAATTGGTAGATCTCGAGATATTTGAGGGGAAACGACGTGTTTTCTCGGCCATTGAATGTTATTAGAGGCGGCTGTAAAAGAACTAGGGTTTCCGGCCCTCTAAACGTATATATATACGTTTGACAATTATTATTTTAATATTAAATCGACCTTTAAACAAAAATTTCAAATGAAATCCGAATCAGACATGCCGCCTGGCGTTCCTAGGGTTTCACCCGCGTTTCGAACATAGTGGAACGTGTTTCGGGAGCTAATTCGGTCATATGTGCGAGTTACGGAAATAAACGATCAAATTTAAAATTAAACCGATTTCGATGCGTTTTGGCTTGCCCCGGACAAACCGTAAATCCGATTGACACGAAATTTGAAACCTTACAATAATTTCACATTTCGGATCCGATGAAACTGGTTTCATCGAAATCCAAGACTGTTTGTAAAATGGCCATTTTCACTCGCCAATTAAATATTAAAATATTCAATTTTTACAATTTAACTTCTAGTTCAATTTTTAAAGTTTATAAACATCATTCTAACTCCAATATGATTTAATATAACTTTATACATCATTTTTAATCATATTAAATTCAGATTTCAATTATTTACCCAATTTCAAGTATTAAATTAATAATTTAATCGCCCAATTAAATCACTATATCGAAATTAAATTAATTCGACTTCCAAATCTTACTTATTAATATTTAAAATTAATTAAATATACGAATTTCAAATGACAGAAATTCTGGGTCGTTACAAACTTCCCCCTTAAAAGAATTTCGTCCTCGAAATTGCAAAGTAAGAAAAATTCACAAAATCCATTAACTTTTCCAAAATCCACTTAGTGAAAATTTTATATTCACCTTTTTCAAAACCTTTAACTTCAACCAAAACAATGGTTTCCATTTTCTAGTTCAATTCCTACATTTTCATTACAATTTGGAAATTGACTTTTCATTAACAAAAATATTTCCAAAATTTTCAAAATTTTTCTAACGCCTTAAATTTTCATAAAAATTCCCCAGCGTCTCCTTTGCGCGGTTCGATCGTAGTAGGATCACAATAGACATAAATATGTATACATCGACCCACACGGTCGGAAAAACAGAAAAACAGTTCATATTTCCTATTTTTTTATTGCGTAGGCGTACCTTTTTAGCATTTTTAAGCAAAGCAGTTATTTATTAACTTGTTAGCGCAACCCGAATAGCCGAACGGTAGCCCCGGCACCTGTACTTACTCAGTTTAAATATGTGACATATATAAGAAGTTATTAACAATTCACTTTTTTAAACAACTATAATACATGCATATGAAAAGAAATGCATACTAAACAAGGTTTACAACTAATTCATATACAATGACATTCAATTATTCATATTCAATTAGTTTACATTCACTAATTTACATTCAAGTTGATTTACTTCCAATTCAAATCCAATTTCTATTTAATTTTACTTCACTTTCAATTTGGATTCAATTACATAGCTTTCAATTTTTTATCAATTCAATTTCATTAACACCTAATGAATTATATACAATCAACTAACAATCAAATAACAACCAATGTCATTCAACACAACCAAATTAATTTAATTTACTTTACTTTACATTCAATTTGGTTCAACACTTTTTAATTTCAATTGGTTTAATATTAAGTTGACTTCCATTCGATTCATTCAAATTCCAATTACATTAGCTTTAATGAATTAACACTTACATCCATTATTCTATATCAATTTACTTACATTCGATTGATTAACATTCAATCCATTTATTAATTCAATTGCTAATTCATTTTACCAATAAAGTTATATTCCATTTATATAACTCAAGTTTACATTTATCACTTCATTACATTAATTCATTTTATTAATTTACTTTGATATCAAAATCAATTTCATTTAATGTCACTTAAGTTATATTCCAATTAAACATCATTTGTTTAACATACTTAAATTTCCACTTATAAGTCCAATTCAGATTCCAATTCTAAAGTAATTTCTATTTAACTTTTACCAAAGTCAAATTTCATCAATTATTCAAATTCATATCTCATTTTGCTTAACAAAATTGTTTAACCATTTTATCATTTGGTTTCACCTACATCTTCTCATTTTATAAGTTATACAACTTATATATTTAACTTCCAAATCATATTATAAGTAGAAAACTCATTTCACTTATATTCATTAATTTAAATTTGGATTTTAATTTCAAATTCGGTTATCACAACAAAACTTAAAATTTCAATTCATTATGGTAGCAAATCCATCACATAGAAACTTGAAAATGATACTGATGATGCAGCAGTCATCACCCTTATTATTTTCCAGCAACAGTAGTGAATTCAGTGCTTAATATTCTTTCAAAATTTCCTTTTGTTTATAAATCACATTTATAAATCTTTACTTATATAATCTCACTATTTAACTTTACTTATACAAGATTATTTCACAACTGCAAATCATATTATTTATAGTTCTATACTTATAATTCATTTGCTTATATACTTCATTCTTTTACAATTGTTGTTTTTATATAATTTATTCGAACAACTTTTATTAACTCATATATATATTTTCACATTTTCAACAACCAAACAATCAATTATGTACACTTCAATAATTCTGAAAAATTATTTCCTTTATATACAAAATATAATCGAGGTAAAATTATTTCATTTACCCAATTTAAAAAGATACTATGTCGACTTGCCTCGTTTAAGTGTTTAGAAACCCCTATCGATAATATGGCGTCCCACATACCGACCATAATTCACAAACAGCCCAACGGATAAGCAAACACAATATAAAACATTTATATATATATTCACTAACAAATACGCGCTCATATCTATTATTACGCTCACACTCATTCTAGAGTACTACTGACTCTATCTCTAATGAGTAATTCCCAACAGAACCATGGTTATCGCTTAACCATATGCTCTGATACCAAATGTAATGAACACAATTTTTCGTCGCTCAAAAATCGACATTAATACGTCCACTTAATCAACTGCCAAGCAATCGAATGTCGGAAAACCGAATTGTTATGGAGAAAAAGAAGAGGTAGAAGAAGACAGAAGAAAAAGAAAGAAGAAACAACAGAAAAACACAGAACAATAACAGAATCTCACATATCGCAGCGGAACAACATATAATAGATAAATGAATAATCTTTAAATCAAAGAACTATATCATTTTATACATTACACCATCAGAGTTTACAACAACAATATACAATACCATTGGACAGTTATATAAACTTGTCCTCATACAGAATACACAGCAGAATAAATAATATCATATACAAGTGATACGTCTCGCCATCCAGCACGCTACTGAGCTCCACAGCATCTCCTGAATCCAGAATGACCTGATAACCTGACTCTAGACTTCCCGTGTGGAAATTGGTGGGCACCCAGAGTTTAGGAAGGAAACAATAAACTCCAGGTCAGTCATGGTGACTGGTGTGAGAACTAAAACAGTTATCATCTTTAAAACAACAACAACAAAGGAAGTGGAAAATATCCGCAATGCTTTTGGAAAATGAAACTACCATAAGACCTCCTGCCACACACACAATGCAAACGCAGAATTGGAGGAGATTTCTTCTTATGATAGTCAAACATGCTTACTACGCAAAATCATCGATATTATTATTATTAGTGCATAGTGCAGAAAACATTTCGAAAGTATAATATTAATCTTAGCCAACATACGACCAGTATCGTATGCCTACTATAGCTACCATCTAAACAAAGGGGAGCCACCATAAGTAAATGGCAGGTTCTACAACTAAAACCGTACAAGGTTCGTATTGGAAGATGGATTTCCAACAAATGGTCAGGCTAAGGAACTTCCTATGCCACGTAGGAACGCCTCTGGCGGGACGCTTCGAGAGACAACCTGCTCTCTGCCAACACAAGGCCGGTTACCCCCTTCCCGAGTAGTAAACCTGAGATATGCCACCCCCGGTCCTTTGGGACCTTTATCTGAGCGCTCGGTAATCAACATCACATATAATAAATAAAGTGTGTCCACATGAGTAAGTATTAGGGCTCCATACCATGATACTACCCTTTTCCAGAAGGAATGGTCATACCCTAGGGAAGCTACCCCTGAAACCTTGCCGCATCCTTCCTGTTTCGACCATTTTCGGGTTGTGAGGTCTGACGAAGTCTCATCCACAAAGCTACGTTTTTCCACAAAGCCACGCTTTGATCACAAATGATCAATAAATGATCATTACACAGCAACACTAAGCATGCCACACTACCAAATTGGGAGTATATCACTGATAAATTACAACTACATAACCTCTGAGCTCGTACGTCTCAGAGAAGGGTGTTAAGCTAAGAGAATAAATTCTCCGCCACCAAACAGAAATGTATTTGAAAGAAATCAGCTTTATATCTCAAAATGTAATGTCAGACATGTAACCATACAAGTCTGTTCCGGGTTCGAACAGAACCGAAGGCACTTCAAAAGAAGCCCTTGCAATTTCGGGTATTCACAATCCCGATAAAACTTCCCATCACAAAGGAAATCTCTATACCATAGCTAACGGTGCAGAGACAATCAATAGGTCATCCTATCGTTTTCACAAATACCCGGTCTTCACCACCGGTCTTCAATACGATCCATATCGTCGTATCACTAATTCGGAATGGGTTATATGACACAAAGGTCTTTTCCCGGCTAACCCGAATAGTGAGCACAATATTTTCAAAACATATGGATATAGGGATTTCAATTAAGTCACAACTTATTACCCAAATCCTTCTTTCAAATGGTTTAAACAAATTACCATTCTAAATCTTTAAACAAAAAGATTTACTTCACAAAGTTTACCCAATTTCATAGAGATTCATTTATTCACAGATTTCCAAAGCAATTTCCATTTCAATTTGATTAACCCATTAAATCTTAGACTAAGATTTAATTTATAGCTTTCAAAACTATTCACAATTCAAGTCTTTTATAATATAAAAGATATTCCTTTTAAAATCTTCTTTGATTTCAAAATAAAGCTTAATCATCTTCACAAAGGTTAATTCATAGTTTTTCCAAACTATTCACAATTTAATTTCAACTTGAGTTGTTTCGTTACAAAATGGAAATCTTTTCACTTTATGAAAGCCATTATTATTTGAAAACAAATAGTTTCCGTTTTGGGAAAAACTGGTTACAATTACACAGGTTAAAGCCATTCAAGCATAAAACTTGAATTTAAATTTAAATTTCCAAAACCATATTTTTAAATGGTTAAAAACCCATATAAACACCTTTTATACTTATGAAATCTTTTAAACCAAAATTCCCAAATCATTGAATTCAATTCAAAATATTGAATTCAAAATTTAAATCAAATGATTTAAATTCCAATTTATTAAGTTATTTAAAATAACTTTTATTTTTGAAACTCATTTTCAAAACTTTCAATTCCAATTCCAAAACATTTTGGATTCAAAACTTCAATTTTCCAAAATTGATAAAAATCTGTGACTGAACCGATTTCCACGTGAAATACACATTTGTGTGTGTATTGTGTAGTCCACGGGTTTAACATAATAGTGCAACAACATTCAACCATCACAGATCAAATACAACAATATATTCGATAAGCGGTATAAACTATAACGCTTATCAATCAATCACAGATCACAGATATATGTATATATATATATCACAGATAAACAAAATACAGATCACACACAAAACAGGATGCATCACAAAGCATCACAAATCAGAGATGTCAAACAATTCAACATCCAATATAATCCAACCATCCATAAGTAGGATTAATTTAATTATCTGATTAATTCAAATCAGATAAATTTCTATAAATAAATTTTACTAGTTATAGTAAATTAATAATCAAAAAATTTCAAATCGATTTTCCAATTTATTTCAAAACACCAAATGAATTTCCAAACATTTCCAAATTATTTCCTTTTTAAAATACATGTCTTTATCTTCTCAAATCTATTCAAAAATCCAATTTCAAATAAATTCTTCAATTTATAATTAATATTTCCGAAATACATTTATTAAGCCTTTTCTTCCAAATTTGAAACTCAATCCAATATAATTCAAAAATAAAACTTTTATCTTAGAAAACTCCTTTTAAAATTCATCCAATTATCAAAAATAAATTTTTCGATAAATTTTCAACTTAAATTTCAAAAATCCAATTTCTATTCATTTTCGGTATCCAACGATACCAAAAGTATATCCGGCTAAATTATAGCCTTCAACAACATTCAATTCACAAATATAATCACACGGAGATTATAAATAAATCAACACACAATATTGAAACAAATTCAATTATTTGAGGAATCCAGTTGGATCCCTCCAACCTGTTTCCCTGCATCCACAGACGTTAGCACAATACCAATTCCACTTCGAGGTGGAATATCGCAGTATATGGGATTTATAAATATTATCCGCTATTATGCGGCGCAATAGGGTCTCATCCGCTATATAATGCGGGAAATCAACTCCAAATACATATATAATACCAATTCCACTTCGCAGTAGAATTATCGCGGTATATGTTTTTAATAAATAACCTCCGCTTAATATACGGCGTATATGGTCTATTCAACACAACAGATAACAATTATCATCCAATTCACACAATCAAGCAAGTTTAAATCTAACTATTTAAAATTTATATCGAAACAAAATATTCGATTGATTGAGGAGTTCTCACCTTGCTTTTAAAATGTCGAGCGTTCAATTTATACATTAAATCGAACACGTTCGATTTAACACAAAATTTTCACTTGCTCGAAATGATTCCACGTCTGTACCACAGCGAGCTGCTCATCGCTGCGATTCCGGCGCCGCCAGTTTCGTAATTTTTCGACCTCGTATCAAAAAGATATGGGTTTTTAAACATTATACGATTTAAATATATAATCATTTACAATTTTAATTTTTATTTACAAACCCTAGAATCCTGGCCGTTCATTCCTTTGCTTCCAGATCGAAGGCCGCGCGTTTGTTTCTTCCTCCTTCCCCGTCAAGTTCCTTCATACGTGAAAAACGAACCCATGCCGCCATTATTCTTTGAATTATCGCCCCTTCTACGATCACCTATGCAATGATCCACGACCACCAAACGAAAGCTGCGAACCTCCTCTACCATCGACCAAAAATGTGGCACACTCGGTCTCACCTATGCATCGTTTTCCGTTCGAGCACGGCCGGCCTTCAAACCCATTTTCACGTCGATCCATGGCTCCAAATGCGATCATAGCCGGTCAATATACAGAGCTCAACGAGCTCTCGATCTTTGCAGTTGAAGGTTTCGTCAAAAAATTGGTAGATGTCGAGATATTTGAGGGGAAATGACATGTTTTCTCGGCCATTGAATGTTATTAGAGGCGACTGTAAAAGAACTAGGGTTTTCGGCCCTCTAAACGTATATATATACGTTTGACAATTATTATTTTAATATTAAATCCACCTTTAAACAAAAATTTCAAACGAACTCCGAATCAAACATGCCGCCTGGCGTTCCTAGGGTTTCACCCGCGTTCTGAACACAATGGAATGTGTTTCGGGAGCTAATTCGGTCATATGTGCGAGTTACGGAAATAAACGATCAAATTTAAAATTAAACCGATTAAAACGATTTCGATGCGTTTTGGCTTGCCCCGGAAAAACCGTAAATCCGATTGACACGAAATTTGAAACCTTACAATAATTTCACATTACGGATCCGATGAAACTAGTTTCGTCGAAATCCGAGACTGTTTTAAAAATGGCCATTTTCACTCGCCAATTAAATATTAAAATATTCAATTTTTACAATTTAACTTCTAATTCAATTTTAAAAGTTTATAAACATCATTCTAACTCCAATATGATTTAATATAACTTTATACATCATTTTTAATCATATTAAATTCATATTTCAATTATTTACCCAATTTCAAGTATTAAATTAATAATTTAATCACCTAATTAAATCACTATATCGAAATTAAATTAATTCGACTTCCAAATCTTACTTATTAATATTTAAAATTAATTAAATATACGAATTTCAAATGACAAAAATTCTGGGTCATTACACAATCATTCATAAGCAAGATTGATCATTATTTAATTTTTCTCTAATTAAATTAATTACTAACTTTAATCACTTAGATTACCTTTACTTAACATTAATTAATTACAACCCAATTAATTAATCATCCTTTAATTATCCATCTTAATTAATCATCCTTGACTAATTATCCTTAATTACAATAAGCAATTTACTCTTACATAAATTAATTAGCCTTGACCCATCACATTAAATAATCCCTTAATTACTCTTATAAACCAATTAATCAACCTCTAATTACTTAATTATGTAATTTCTAATTACAAATTAATTAATCTCTAATCATTAATTAATCAATCATAATCATTAGTTAATTAAATTAATTAATTATTCTTAATTAATTACTTAATTAATCCTTTATCCTTAATTAATTAAATAACTTAATTATACTTAAATTTCTTAATTAACATAATTAATCTCAAATCATTAAAATCTTAATTATCTTAAGATAAAACATTATCTTATTAATGGCTTAATTATCATTAACACCTTAAACATTTAACTTTAAAAACAATCTTCCTTTATTAAATCTTTTTAATTAAGATTTAAAATAAGTTAAAATTTAACTTAACAAATTCAAGTTAAACACTTTACATAATATTCTCTAATCAATTACTCAAAAACATTTATTTTATAAAGAATAGATTTTAAAACAAGATTCATTTGAAATTTAAAACTTACTTTATTTAAATTTAAAAACTTGTTTTCATAAAAACCTGAAAATTTTTAAAGTCTATTTAAAATTTTTGCTTTGGGTCGAACCCGAATATCACTCGAGCCAAGCCCCGAGTTTCCTTCTCCTTTCTTTTTTTTTTAAAAAAACTTAGTTTATTTTTGAAGTTAAATCCTGCTAGCAAATCACTCACGAACTACTCGAGTATAAACTCGAGTTAGTACCCCAAACACTCGTGCTCCCTTTCGAGACAACCTCCTCAACAACCCACTGACAGAAGCAAAACCACCGTGCACGTGCACCATCACCAGAGTCGCCTCCGTCCTCCGATGAACCTTCCGGCACATCGACGAACGTCTCAACAACGAATCCTGGTCACCCAAACATCCATACAATTCCACGATCGAAATCAAACATACTCGAGCCACCTGGAACAGAGAACTCCGACCAAACTCGCCTTGTACAGGCGACGCCGACCACCAAAGCTTCCCAAAATCCGGCCACACCTTGCTAATCCTTCACGCCACCCTTTCCCTGAATCCTGTGCAGCTCGATTCACCTGAGATGCCACGGTGACCATACTTCTGACCTTGACAAAAACTAAGGTTAAAAACCCAATCGACCTACCGCCGACGCCACGGTGGTTTATCCACCTTCCTGTTATTTTTTCCCAACTCGGCGAACCTTCCTCCACCTCCAGTCGACACCCCGACCATCAGAAATTCTCAGGTCACCAGAATTTGTTCAAAATCACATTTCTGGTCATTACCGCAATGCTACTTCAAATCCAAACTAAAATTCATGATTTTTGTTTTAAAAATCAAGTTTTCCAAAGACGATTCAAGTTGCATACTTGAATCAACAAATTAAATTGTTTGATTTTTATCATTTCAAAGATCTCACTGTATTAACCCAATTTCCAGAAGATTTTCAACCCTATTTTCTTGAATGCAAATTTTAAACTTTAATCTATGTTTAAATAATCATATTGTGTTTGAATCTCAAAGTCTGACAAAGATCAGGTGAGAAGATTTTGAATTTTTGATCAAAACCATAGGTTTTGAACTAAGAACAGAGGTGTTTAAAATCAACAGATATGCACACTTCATATATACACAGAGGCTTACTTATATACATCCATGCAAAGCAATCATCATCACAGAAATTCACATGCAGCAGAAATTTATTCTACTTAAGTTTTTAATTTAAAATGTTTACTCACAGATAATGTTTGAACAGAGAATAATGGTCTAGAAAGACTGCTGCTTGCTTGATTTGCTTGTTTTTGATCTTCTCTGTAGAGTTGTTCCTGTTTGCTTTAAGTTATGAAATGCAGTGATGTTTATCCCTTTTGTTATATTTTTGATTCGAGTGAAATAAAATGAAACAAGGTAAAGATATATATATATATATATATATAGAAGAGATAGGCTGCATTCTACAGCAAGTTTTCTGTTTTGTTTATCTTATATATATATATATTTTATTTTCTTTGCTCGGAGATTTTCTTGACCTGATTTGATTTTAGGCTTTGTATACTTGGATTTGATGACTTGTGAGCTTGAGAGAGGATGTGCATTAAATGCTATGTCCCCTTGTATGTTTACATACATATCTAAATTCTTAAGTACATATACATTCCATACATATGTATACAAATTATTTTGTCCTGTTTTTCCTTATACACCTGTATATATATATACATATATACTTGTCATAGCCACTTGTATAAGTTCCACTTATGTTACCTACAACAACTCTTAGCCACTTATTTCTATTCTTAACCATATGCTTTTAGTTTAATTCTTTACCAAGGCTTGAGTATATACATACTTTAATGTACATTGTCTATGTATATTTTGCCAGGGGATGTATATCTATATTCACATTTATGCAACTTCCTATGTATTATTTCATATGGCATACATTCAAATGCTTGCATACCTCTATACCTATACACACACACACACACATATATATAATCTTGCATCATACAGCTTTGTATATATTATCTATATATATTTATATGTATTTTTTTCTTAATTTAAATAGTGGAGTTTATTATTTATTTCCTTTGAGATTTTCATATCGAGAGATTTATAATCCAATATCTAATATAGTTTTTAAACCAATTTATATATGTCCAGATATTTTAATTGTCAGAATCTTATTCGTTCGACTTATAAAATTAATATTCCGATAACTTCAAATCAGTTATTTACCCAATTAACCGGGGTTAAAAATCCGGGTCATCACATTCCTTCCCCCTTTAGAACTTTTCGTCCTCGAAAAGGAACGAAGCGAGAATTTTATTTTACTGTTTTGTTTTAGTTAATTTATTCTTTAAACATTTTTAACTCTTTTACTCTTTTATTTTAAAATTTTAAAGCACTTTAAAATCTATATAATATTACAAAAATACTTTTTATAACTCGATGTCTCAACAAGTCCATCCTTGTTCTCACAGAAATTTGGTTATACGTTGATCAGACGTAGGACTGAAAATCTATAAGTACTTGGTAAACCCGTTTCCAACACCCAGTGAAAATACTTGGAAAATATTTTGGTGAAAATATAGAAAACGTTTTGGAAATAGAGGAAACATCTTTGGTTAGAATGCTCTGGAAATCATCACCCCCATCCATGGTCGCAGTTAACCCGATGGTTACGTTGCCATCCCGGCAAAATCCATAGATAACGGTAGGCTTCCGCGCCCCCCCGATTATGCCATGGAACCCGCTACAGATCGTAGTTATACCCGGGCTTTACGTTGCTATCACAGCAAAAACCCATATAACCGTAGGCATCAGCGCCCTCGAATTTCGCTGCCAAAAGAATGAAACTTTTCCACTTGACCATAGATCGCAGTCTATCGATGTTACGTTACCATCCCGGCAAAATAAAGTGTAGACTGTTGGCACTCATCCTCCACACGACTTCCGCTATAGTCTACACAATAGATCGCAGTGACATCGAGTTACACTGTCGTCACAGCATAACCCAAATGCCCATGTAGGCATCAGAACCCTCGACTTTCGCTACCCAACAATCCTCAAAAACTAGTTTGTCCGGACTCCTCACAGGATCAACTTTAGAACCCCCCTTAGGGCTCAAGGCAGTACCACCCTGTGACACTCCTGAGAAGTTCATTCAAGGGAGCGCCTTTTTCCCTAGAGCCACTTTCAAAACACTTTATACTATACACATATAGTATTTTCCAAATCATACACCTAGTATGAATTTCATATAAATCTCCTTTCTCAAAATCGATTATCCCAAAATCGATAATTCACAAACTAGGCTTTCCAAATTCCAAATTTGATTTTCCCCAAAAATCAAAGCCTTTCCAAATTCAAAGGTTCCCAAAACTTTTCATCAAAATCATTTTCACAAAATCCTTTATATATACATATATATATATATATATAATAACCTTAGGAAATTTTTGAATCACTTCATACTTGTATAAATTCACTTTTATACTTCAAATACTTTCAAAACCCTTTTTCTCCTGGCAATAGATTCATTAAAGGGAGTTTACCATATATAACAAAGATATATAACTTTGTTTATCCCAAATCAAATATTCAAATTTTGATTACTCTTTTGTAAAGTCATTTACCATATTGCTTACTTCCATAAAGTAAATTTTAATCATAGGAATATTCAATTCCCACTTTATTTCATCACATATTTCACAACATATACTTTCCATTTCAAAAACCATATTACAGTTCTTATCTCCAATATAAATATCAATCTCATACAAACCCGTACGATGTACACATATCATTCGTACGCCATACCAATTTGATCGCTCACTCGATCACACAATTCCACTTTCGAACTAGTATCGTCCACCCGACTTCCTAGTGCGGACTCAGATCTAGTTTCTTGATCAGAAACCGTCATTCTCCTTGCATAGTCACAACTATGATAGAGAATATCCAGAACCAATCAAAAATCCATATCCAGGTTCGCCGTCGAAAATCGAGTGAAAAATCCCAAATCGGATCGATAATATTATCTCGAAATTCTGTGCTCGAATCTGGATCAAATCACTATGCGTATATAATAATATATGTACATCCTACGTATTTATCTTCATTGATTATCAGTTAAATCAATTTATTTTCATCCTTACCTTGATTTTATTCACTTATTCACATTTGCCTTAATCCCTATTTGGATTATCACTTCAATTCTTATCTCAGTTGGGTATTTAATCAATAACAGTTTGAACTCCGACCAGTTTATATTTAGAAAATAGCTTGAAAAATTTAAAAATAGATAAGTAGTTGAAAAATAATTATTAGTTTGTAAAATAGCTATAAAATAGTTAAGTAATTGTAAAATAGTTGAAAAATAGTAAAATAATTACAAATTAGTTGTAAAATAGTAACTAGTTATAAAGTAGCTAGAAAGATAGTAATTAGTTTATAAAATAGTTGTAAAATAGCTAAATAGTTTCAAAAGTAGTTGTTAAATAAATATAAGATAGTCTTGGGATTTAAAAAGAAAAGTTGTATAGCAAATAGTTAGGAAAATAGATTTAAAATAGTTTATATCAAAATGATTTATTTAAAAATAGTCCAGAGCCAAACTGTTCAATTCCCCATCAATTTAATTTAAGTTTCCACTTCCATTTAAATTGACTCAATTCTAATTTGAATAACTTCAATTTCCCTTGAACTTGATTTATCCCCAATTCAAGTTGAATTAACCTCAATTTCTTTCCAAATTCAAATCAAATTCCATTTGATTTTAAACATATTCACTTTAATTACAATTCCAAATTATTCAAATTAATTTAGACTAATTTCAAATTGAATCCACTTCAATTTCAAATCATTTCAATTTCTATATGAATTAATCCCAATTCCCATTTGAATTTAAACTCATTCAATCTTCAATTTTATTTCAAATTAATCCAATTCAAATTTCCAATTTGAATTTTATACTTATCCATCTTCAATTCTAATTAATTCAAACTAAATTCAATTTGAACTAATGAAATCTAAATCTCAACCTTAAACCATCTCGAATTATATAAATTCGAGTTAAATTTCAAATGTTGATTTAACCCCTTAAATCAGATTAACCTTTATTTTTAAATCAATAATCCAAATCTTTAAATAATTTAATTCTGAGTCCAATTCTCAAAATTCCATTTTAAATTATCTTTATTTAACATATTTCAAAACTCAAAAACAATTAAATCTTCAGATTCTAATTTATTATCCATTTTTAAAACCAATTCTTAGTTTCATATATTATTTATAATAATGGAATGATATCAAGATAAATAAACATCCAAATTTATCCAAACACCCATTTTAATTTCCAAATCTCAAACCCATTTTGAGACCACTCATAACTTCCCATTTAAACCAATCATTTAACTTCCCTAAGTTAAATCTCAATTTCATCTTGAAATTCCCAATTCAGGTTGTTTGTTAACTTATTTAACTTTCCCAAAGTTAAATTCAATTTACTTAATCTAGACAACCTTGCCCAATTTGAATTCCCATTTCAAACTTTAAACTTCATATTAATAATCTTATAAGTTCAAAACTTATCACCTTGGGTATCACATCTCATTCCAAATTTAAAACTCAACATTTAGAGTTTATTTCAAACCATCTTTGATATTATAAATATTCCTCATATATACATATTATTTCCTTTACACACTAAGTTATCCTTAAATTTTAAATCACCTTTGTTTTAGTTCAAAACAGTTTTCTTTAATGCTTTCAAACAACTCTTATTTTAAATTAAGATCACATTCAAAATATTCTGAATAATACTCTTTATTATTTCTATTAACATTTGAAACAATTTCAAACCTTTTCAATTTACATCCTTTCTAATTTACAAGTTATTCACATCTAATGGTTACTTCCTTAAAACATTTATGTGTTTATTGGAAAACCATCATCCTATTTAAACTCAATAACCATTTATTTTCTGGTTTGAAACCATTTTAATTCATCTTATTTGTATAGTTCATTTTATCCAATCCTTATTTGGATATGTATATATATTACTTAATTTCTCATTCAATAACCAATTATTGCTTTATCAATATGATATAAGCTTTTATAAAATCATTCCGTTTTAAAACTATTTTTAAAACTTTTATATAAGAAAATAACAAGTACGCTCTTATATATATACACACACACACACACTCAACTCATCCTAGGGTAATACTAACCCTATCCCTAATGAGTAAACCCACCAGAGCCAAGGTTATCGCTTAACCTCGCTCTGATACCAAATGTAACGACCCGAGATTTTCAATCCCGAAAATTTCGTATAGTTAGGGAAAAGAAGAAAGAGATAGAAGAAGAAACAGAAACAAAACACAGATTCTCACATTCGCAGCGGATAAAATATAATATCAAATAATAGCATTTATACAAAGAAAATCTGTACTTGCCAACTCATATACAATACATCAGAGTTACAAACACACACAATAAACTGGACAGTTATAATCAACTTGTCCCAGACAACAACAATATAACACCAATATCTCTCAACGGAATACACCATACGTTCCTGCCTTCCGGCTCGCCTTCTGAACTCCAGAACGTCCTAACCTGAAAATCTGTAATACTCGGTCTGACCCGAGCATTACAATAAAGTAACACCCGAGTCAGGCTGGAAACCAGCGTGAGTAAACCCATATAACATGAAATACCAAGCTATACATATGTGAATATCAAGGTAACTCGTACCCTTTTACGAGTTCTCATAGTCAATCATTTATCACACAACAATTTTAGGTTAAATATCCATATTACACAATTCATTCCATTCCAGCCTGTTTAATACCACATATCCAGTTTATAAAAAGAATTTGTAGATTACAAATCGAAGTGGTTTTGGGTATTTACTGATACCCGACTACGGTCTCTTCGAATCTCAAGTCATCCTAACCCAAGTTATTCAATTAAATACAATTCAACTTTAAATACAGGATGTCACTTTTCACACAGCAATTCATCATTGATATATAACCACATGATCACTGTCCACCCAAACATATCATATCTTAAAACATTTCATATCAGAGATATCAACCAATTCAAGGCATTTAACATCATTCAATCATTCATAAGCAAGATTGATCACTTCCAAAATTTATTTAATTTTTCTCTAATTAAATTAATTATTAACTTTAATCACTTAGATTACCTTTACTTAACATTAATTAATTACAACCCAATTAATTAATCATCCTTTAATTATCCATCTTAATTAATCATCCTTGACTAATTATCCTTAATTACAATAAGCAATTTACTCTTACACAAATTAATTAGCCTTTATCCATCACATTAAATAATCCCTTAATTACTCTTATAAACCAATTAATCAACCTCTAATTACTTAATTAAGTAATTTCTAATTAATCTCTAATCACTAATTAATCAATCATAATCATTAGTTAATTAAATTAATTAATTATTCTTAATTAATTACTTAATTAATCATTTATCCTTAATTAATTAAATAAATAAATTATACTTAAATTTCTTAATTAACTTAATTAATCTCAAATCATTAAAACCTTAATTATCTTAAGATAAAACATTATCTTATTAATGGATTAATTATCATTAACACCTTAAACATTTAACTTTAAAAATTATCTTCCTTTATTAAATCTTTTTAATTAAGATTTAAAATAAGTTAAAATTTAACTTAACAAATTCAAGTTAAACACTTTACATAATATTCTCTAATCAATTACTCAAAAACATTTATTTTATAAAGAATAGATTTTAAAACAAGATTCATTTGAAATTTAAAACTTACTTTATTTAAATTAAAAAACTTGTTTTCATAAAAACCTGAAAAATTTTAAAGTCTGTTTTAAAATTTCTGCTTCGGGTCGAACCCGAATATCACTCGAGCCAAGCCCCGAGTTTCCTTCTCCTTTCCTATTTTTTTTTTAAAACTTAGTTTATTTTTGAAGTTAAATCCTACTAGCAAATCACTCACGAACTACTCGAGTATAAACTCGAGTCACTACCCCAAACACTCGTGCTCCCCTTCGAGACAACCTCCTCAACAACCCACCGACACAAGCAAAACCACCGTGCACGTGCACCATCACCAGAGTCGCCTCCGTCCTCCGATGAACCTTCCGGCATATCGACGAACGTCTCAACAACGAATCCCGATCACCCAAACATCCATACAAGTCCACGATCGAAATCGAACATACTCGAGCCAACTGGAACAAAGAACTCCGACCAAACTCGTCTTGTACAGGCGACGCCGACCACCAAAGCTTCCCAAAATCCGGCCACACCTTGCTAATCCTTCATGCCATCCTTTCCCTAAATCCCGTGCAGCTCGATTCACCAGAGATGCCACGGTGACCATACTTCTGACCTTGACAAAAACTAAGGTTAAAAACCCAATCGACCTACCGCCGACGCTACGGTGGTTTATCCACCTTCCTGTTATTTTTTCCCAACTCGGCGAACCTTCCTCCACCTCCAGTCGACACCCCGACCATCAGAAATTCTCCGGTCACCAGAATTTGTTCAAAATCACATTTCTGGTCATCACCGCAATGCTACTTCAAATCCAAACTAAAATTCATGATTTTTGTTTTAAAAATCAAGTTTTCCAAAGACGATTCAAGTTGCATACTTAAATTAACAAATTAAATTGTTTGATTTTTATCATTTCAAAGATCTCACTGTATTAACCCAATTTCCAGAAGATTTTCAACCCTATTTTCTTGAATGCAAATTTTAAACTTTAATCTATGTTTAAATAATCATATTGTGTTTGAATCTCAAAGTCTGACAAAGATCAGGTGAGAAGATTTTGAATTTTTGATCAAAACCATAGGTTTTGAACTAAGAACAGAGGTGTTTAAAATCAATAGATATGCACACTTCATATATACACAGAGGCTTACTTATATACATCCATGCAAAGCAATCATCATCACAGAAATTCACATGCAGTAGAAATTTATCTACTTAAGTTTTTAATTTAAAATGTTTACTCACAGATAATGTTTGAACAGAGAATAATGGTTTAGAAAGACTGCTGCTTGCTTGATTTGCTTGTTTTTGATCTTCTTGTAGAGTTGTTCCTGTTTGCTTTAAGTTATGAAATGCAGTGATGTTTATCCCTTTTGTTATATTTTTGATTCGAGTGAACGAAAATGAAACAAGGTAAAGATATATATATATATATATATGCAGTTAAAGCGCTCGGCAGATTCAAAGCGGTGGAGGTGCAAAAAGTCATAGCGGGGATACAGCGAGGATATAGCGGGATATAGCGGATGGCTCTAAAATAGCATATAAAACTTGTGCTTAATGTTTTTACAAATATATAAATGGTAATTAAATGAAAAATTATCATTCAAATTGAATTATAATTAATACAAAAATAATTTAAATAAAAACATGTGCAAATATACTTTAAATAAACGTAAAACTGTTATATAACATAATTAAATTTAGTAGAATATTAGAATATGGTCATTTCTGAAAATATATTAAAAATTAAATCAAATAAATTAGTTTCATAATTATTATAATGTATAAATGCAATTTTTCATTTCATTTTATTAAAGAAGATATAGCGGAAATAGTGGAATATAGCGGGAATAATGGGATATAGCGGAAATAGCGGCGCTTAAAGCGGAATGGCTATATTTTGGGGCTATATGGAAAAATCGTAGCGGCAGAAATCCGCTATGAGATATAGCGGGGTTATAGCGGGGTAATAGCGGGGCATTAACTACACAGATATATATATATATATATATATATATATAGAGAGAGAGAGAGAGAGAAAGAGAGAGAAGAGATAGGCTGCATTCTACAACAAGTTTTCTGTTTTGTTTATCTTATATATATATATATTTTATTTTATTTTCTTTGCTCGGAGATTTTCTTGACCTGATTTGATTTTAGGTTTTGTATACTTGGATTTGATGTATTGTGAGCTTGAGAGAGGATGTGCATTAAATGCTATGTCCCCTTGTATGTTTACATACATATCTAAATTCTTAAGTACATATACATTTCATACATATGTATACAAATTATTTTGTCCTGTTTTACCTTATACACCTGTATATATATACATATATACTTGTCATAGCCACTTGTATAAGTTCCACTTATGTTACCTACAACAACTCTTAGCCACTTATTTCTATTCTTAACCATATGCTTTTAGTTTAATTCTTTACCAAGGCTTGAGTATATACATACTTTAATGTACATTGTCTATGTATATTTTGCTAGGGTATGTATATATATATATATTCACATTTATGCAACTTCCTATGTATTATTTCATATGGCATACATTCAAATGCTTGCATACCTCTATACCTATACACACACACACACACACACACACACACACATATATATATAATCTTGCATCATACAACTTTGTATATATTATCTATATATATTTATATGTATTTTTTTCTTAATTTAAATAGTGGAGTTTATTATTTATTTCCTTTGAGATTTTTATATCCAGAGATTTATAATCCAATATCTAATATAGTTTTTAAACCAATTTATATATGTCCAGATATTTTAATTGTCAGAATCTTATTCGTTTGACTTATAAAATTAATATTCCGATAACTTCAAATCAGTTATTTACCCAATTAACCGGGGTTAAAAATCCGGGTCATCACAGTAACCTTATAAAGTTATTAAAAATGGTTGTTGAAGTTCTAAATAATTTGTTTTGATGCATGCATATGTATAATATAAATTACTGAAAAACAAACTGTACAAAAAAGGAACAATAGTACATTTTTTTTTAAATTTGAATATTTGAAGATGAAATAGATTAATAGAGCTATATGAGTGTCGATTAAATTTAGTAATTTACAACAAGCTATAACGCTGAGTTATTTAAATAGTGAATAAGAAAGTAGAGAATGTTCATATTTTTTTTAATATAAGCAAGTAACATTTAATGCCAATTAATAAAACATTATATTGAATAATAAGAAAATAGAAGTTGTATCGGTCACATTAAATATTGAGTTTAAAATCAACACAATAAGATAAACTGTCAACTATTTTCAATCATCCCTTAAATTCTTATTGGTACATCATTAAACAATATGGTATTTGCTCCAATTTTTAGCTATAGTTGTTTCTACTTGAAGTCAATTTTATTTTCATTATTTCATAGAGTGGTTAAATTCAAGTATAGCTTTATCGACAATTAGGAAATTAATTTTGATTAAGAAAATTATATTCGAAACAACCATTATGTCAATCGTATAAGTAAATGGACACAGGAATAAATATTTTAGATCATTGAGAACATTGTGCACGGACAACCAACTAATGGTGGGCAATCAACCAATTGAATACAAGTCATCAAAAACTTATATCTATAGTTTTAAAGTTATATATGCCATTATAGTTGGTCCCAAACTTTGAATCCATACGCCATAGATTGAAGCTTTGGACTACTTCTTTCTTTATTATTCTTCAAAATTATTCTTCACCGATTTTGTATACTAGTTAAATTTAAAATTTTCAATAATATTTTGCAAAAATTTATATTTTTGTTATGCATACTGAATAAATTATAAAATAATTCGTTTTTTCGTAGTACAGTAGGAGTGATTGCCTTTAATCGACTAAAATATAATGTAGTTTTATATCAAAAAATATATGTGATTGTGAGGATTGGTTGAACATATAACGAAAATATTAACAATTGCAAAATTATAAAATTACATATGAATGAAGTCGAAATCAAATAATACTTATATAAGCAGTGATTATTTCAATTATCCTACATGTTATGACTAAATTATAGGTTTTTATTTAGAAATATACTTATGATAATAACCAAATAGATTTGAATTAGTGAGCAACCTTTACTAACATAAAATCAGTGCATGTTTTGTTGCCCACCGTACCATGTAATTACGAAATAAATAAATTTATTCTTAGAAATCTCGTTAAATCACAATATATTTCAAACAATTTGAAAATTCTGAAGTGAACCTAAAATCATAAAATGATTTTTCAAGATCAAACCTTGGTGAGTTTATTATAATCAAAAGATGGAAACAAGACCAGCAAAATGAAAATTAAATTGAAAAAGTTTATAGAAAAGAGGGAATATATAATTATAACAAAGAGCTATTTTGAAAAAGTGAGAAAAAGAAGTAACACCTTCGACTAAAGTAACGTAGTGGAAGACTTACTCATTCTTAATCAAACCTTTAATCTTAATGAGAGAATGATAAGTGATCTGTTTTATAAATATTTTATCTTATCTTATACAATGGAAGAATAACGATGAGCCAAATAAAAAGAGATGATAGAAAAGCAAAAGATGAAATTATCCAGATTATCATTTTTTGTACATGGTTATATCCGTTTAGGTAAGTTCTCTTATATCTTATAAATGCTTATTTATAATGTTGAAGAGATACAATAATGAACAAGAGCCGAATTTATCTACTTCACATGCTTTTGTGTGAAGACCAAATGTTAAGGGCAACACTTTGATTACATTAATTTGCATGGCTTATAACTGAAACGAAATGTGCATATGACATAGAACAGTAAGTTGTATATTCAAGCTTGTTGTTTTCTGCACTTACCTGCATATTAAATCGATCAATTATGAACTAGCTGAATGTTATAACTCATATATTAGCAAATGGCCTTTGCTTTTGACTGCAAAGTTATGAACTAGCTAAATGTTATGAATTAGATGGATGTTGACAACATGGACGAACCATCTGTAGGTATCAAGAATAGTTTATATTCTTTCTTAATAGTTATATCTTTCTAATTTGCTTCAAATTTCGTGTACAATAATTGTACTTAAACTTTGCAATTGGGTTGTTCTTTGTTTTCTTTAGCAGTGTGCAATGCATCAAAAGCTATTGAATGACTTTTTTTTTGTTATTGAGTTTGAATATCAATATTTGCATGTATAAGTAAAGCGAGGAGGTTGCTGTAAGAAAATAGTAACATGGAAATTAAAATGTATATATACTCGCTGAAGTTGACTGAGTAGGCTACTACTATTCGTAACAATTGAAATTCTAGCATTACACAATGTGAAGTATTAAATCCAACTGCCTGTTCAATTAAAATTGCCACTGAATAGGTTAGCTTGTCTACTTGATAGGATAAATCTATATCAACCTCAAAAATGGTAGTCAGCACTATTTATTTGCACGACAGTGTGCACATTAATGAGCAAATCCCTCATTGTCCTTTTACTATTAGATTGAAGATCTGTTGCCATAGTGCTGAGATATCATGTAAGCATACAGTAAACCTATATATACTTCTATTTAAAGTTGTACAAGTTTTATATGCCAGTGAATGGTTAGGCTTATTCATATATGCCAATGAACCGTTTTTTGTTTGCCTGCAGTCACAACGCGATATTAACAATATGCAAGCTCAATGTCACCAAAATCAGGAAACTCAGGATGTTTTGGAGAAAAGAAAGTGCATGTTATTGAGTTGGCAAAAGAACGTAGTTGCGGAAGGGACGATAGTAAGCACTGATACTGATGCTTCGGTACATTTTGTAAAGCTTGGACTAGATGCTTGGAAAGTATGGGTGCATGTGGCGGTGGAACCAGAAGCTTTTTTATTTAGGCCGAATTCAGAGATGTTCACTATTAAAGAGGCCGTTGGATCAACCGTCGCTTGGCACATACTTTATTTCCTTGGCCTAGTATGTATGTATTTTGGTATGTGTTGGTACTTAGAACTTGATATGTATTTTTTGATCAGTTGTTATGTGTCAGTGCTTTTTGGAACTAGCTCTTATGTATATATTTAAGGATTATGTGCGTAGTATGTTAGAACTCTCTATGAATGTAAACTTATATATCTTTTTGAAATGTGTTGGAACTTTGTGAATGTGGCTTTATTTAGTCTTTTTGTATGTGTGATTTTGGTTGTTTTATGATAATATTTATTAGTTATTACATATTGCTATAGGTGTATAGTATGGAAGTTCGTGCAAATTGATTTTATTTTTGCGTTTATTTCGCAACGGTTTAAAATAGTTGCAAAAGACGAAAAGACAGCGGACAATGTTTGTTGTGGATGGAGCTTACTGCAACGGTTTATGCCTGTTGTAGTAAAGGCCTATTACAACGGGCTTAGCTAGTTGTGGATGTGGCATATTACAAGGGGCATTAACCGTTGTAAAAGACTCTATTACAACGGCCGATGCATGTTGTAGTTGAGATCTATTATAACGGGCTGGACGAGTTGTAATATAATGTATTACAAAACGAAATGGTCAATATTTACAACAAGCATTAACCGTTGTAAAAGACTCTATTGCAACGGCCCTGCACCGTTGTAAAAATGTTTACAACAATGGGCTATTACAATGGTTTTAAACCGTTGTAAAATAATCTGGGTCTATTATAACATCGCATAAGACAACGGATGCTGGCCCATTGCGAAATTCCTATTACAATGGGTATTGTCCGTTGTAAAAGGGGTATTTTGTTGTAGTGTAAAAGTGGTAAAAAATTATAGGGATACAATGTCTACCATAAGAAACACTGGGAAGAAGCCATAATGGATGGGCGCCAGTGTCTGGGATGCTTGGGTCGCATGGTGGAGTAGCGACGAATTTAAGGTAAGTCTATCAGATATTACCTTAATTTATTCAGTACAGAATACGTAGTTTATACCTATAAAATATAATCTTAATTTTTAATTTGCAGACGAAGTCGGACATGAACTCTGCGAACAGGCAGAAAAATCCTGTCACACACCGTTGTTGCTCAAAATTATTCAGCACCATCGCGAGGACCTGGTAAGTTAATCAATTGCAATTACGAACAGTTATTACATTTTTAGTATAAATTTGTATGAACAACAATAATATACATCAATTATTGCAAAAAAGAGCGCGTGGAGGTCCCGTCTCGTATATGGACGTGTTTGAGCATACCCATGTCATTAGGCAGATAGACGACGAGGGATCAGTGTCGTATGTCTGGCGTAAGGATGATAGAGCGTACGCCGCACATGTAAGCATATTTTAAGTTATAAGTTATTAATAATGATCATTTTAATTAATTATTATAAAATATTATAATAATGTCATGTAATATTTATTTGTATTTAATTTTGCATTGTAGGAAAAACTTATGTAGGCATGTGCACAGATGCTTGAGCATTCCAGACGAGAGCAGTTGACTACTGACGAGGAGGACGCGATCTTTGACTCTGTTATGGACCCGGCCCAGAGAAACAGGCACTACGGCTACGACAACCAATCGTAATTTATAAAAATTAACTACGTTGTAAAATTTGCTTAATTTTTATAAAAGTTACATAATAACTTAAACATATTTCGACATGTTTCGTAGGCTCGGACATCACAAAGGGCTTACCGAAGGGCTAGGACAACGCGGAGATTAATGAGCTTCGACAGTAGATTGCACAGCTGTAGGAGTAGGACCGCCTCCGAGCGGTGCAAATGGAGCAACTCAACCAGCGTTTGACCGAGTATGTGGAGCGTCATGGAACATTCCCTTCGTCCGGTGGTTCCGGAGCCGATGATGAATCTTGAAGTACGATTTGCAGTTTTTTTTAAACTGGCACTACTAGAGATACAGTGTATTCCAACGACGATGTTCCAACGGCCTCCAACGGCTTTTCTAACGGCTTCCAACGGCCCGTTGGATTTTGACGTAACCGTCTGAAGCCGTTGGAAACCGTTAGAATAACGCCGTTTGCGGCCGTTGATAGCCGTTGAAAAATTTCCTGCATAACTTCTCGATACCAGACCTGCAACTCATTATCTCTTCCCCAATTAACATTTTCACCAAATTCCCCCATTCCACCACCTCCTAACCAGCTGCCGTCGCCCCAAACACCATCCCAACCACCTCCGACGCCATCTAGAAGCTGCTCCAGCCCATCTCCACTGTTCTAGCTGTCCAAATTGGTAATTTTGCTAAACCTAATATTTAGGTTTTTTTATTTAGGGTTTAATTTTTAATTATGGTTGATTCCTACTTGTTACTGTATGCATATTACATCATGTTATCCCCTAATTGCAACTATTATCCCATAATAAACAAGTTATTATCGATTGAAAATTTTGAAATTTAGGATATTTCATTAGTTTATGTTGATTTGGTTAGTATTGAACGTATGTGTGTGATAGAGTTTATTGCATTTGGAAGCCGTTAGAACGGATATTGCATTTGTGCGAACACGAGTTTTGTATTTGTGCGAACACGCAAATTGATTTAGTGTATAAATGAATTTATAATAAATGAATTTTGTGTACAAATTTTATGTATAAATGAATTTAGTACTTATGTAATAAAACGGTAAAATATAAACCAATATTAATTAAACGAGTTATATATTTAAATTTAATATAAACAAATATTTAAATCCTTAGATATATTTGGCCCCGTCTGACAAGTGTTGTATATGATCGTTTTAGGGATATTCTTTTTTTCCACAAAACGGACAACTCTATTCATCTGATACATCAGTTGTCGGATTTGTCCCTGTATTGGACAAGTTACAAACACTATAAAGTAATTATATTTCGTCAATCATATCACTTTAAACGGTTCACAAAATTTCGACAGCATTTCCTTTACGTTCCTTGTGTACACGCATTTGTGTACGATACAAGGAGCACGGGGGAAATGCTACCGAAATTTTGTGAAATCGTTTAAAATGATATGATTTACGGAATATAATTACTATTGTGTTTGTAATGGGAAGTAGGATGACCGACCATCAAAGAAGACACATAAGTGGCAATGAATCAATAGTTGTTTATTTAAAATAAAGTTTTCAGAAAAAATATAAAATATAGTACATGTTTACTAAATCAGTAAATAAAATTTAAACAAAATATAAAATGAACGATTTATAATTTTTTTACTTTATCGTAGGTTTTCAAGTAGGAAAAATGGTCAATTACTTTAATGATCGGAGCTGGATGTATCAAAGAAGAGAAATTAATGGCGCAATAAGTGAACATTTTCTGAAAGGGATACAAGTGTTCATCGAATTTGCTATAAGTAATATTGCAAACGATGAAGAAATTCGTTGTCCATGTAGTAGATGCAAATTGTTGAACTATTTAGTACCGAATATAGTTAAGGTTCATTTGCGCCAATACGGTTTCGTACCCAATTATTTGTTGTGGGATCGTCATGGAGAAATTGTAGTCCCTAATAATCAAGAACAGTCGGTGGAGGTCATTAGTGATGAAGTTAGTACGAATCTCATAGAACTTATGGTCGAAGATGCAGCACGATCAATGTTCCCTACCGTTGAAATTGATAAAGACGATGTTAACGTCGAAGAGGAACCAAATGTTGCAGCTAAAAATATATATGATTTATTGGATCATGCTAAAAAACCCCTTTGGAATGAATGTTTAAGCGGCTCTCAATTATCGGTAACTGCAGAATACATTGCAATGAAATCAAAATACAACCTTACAGAAGCTGGATTTACGGTTGTTGTTCAAGCTGCTAAACGTCATATGCCACCCGATAATTTAATGTGCGAAAATTATTATGAAGTGAAAAAACTTATGTCATCTTTCGGTTTGCCATATCAAAAAATAGATACATGTTTAAAGGGATGCATGTTGTATTGGAAAGAAGACATCAATCTTAGAAATTGTAAAATATGTAATCAAGAAAGATACAAACCGAGGAAAAAAAGGGAAAAGAGGTTAAGTACAAGCGTATGCATTATTTACCCCTCACCCCTAGACTTCAATGGTTATATGCATCATATGTAACAGCGCATCATATGAGATAGCACAGTGTGAGAACACCTCAAGAAGGTACGTTGACACACCCATCCGATGGAGAAGCATGGAAATATTTTGACAAGAAATATCCCGATTTCGCAGCGGAGAGCCGCACCGTTAGACTAGGGTTATGTACAGACGGCTTCTCACCGTTTTCTCAGTTTGGTTCTAAATATTCATCTTGGCCTATAATAATCACACCTTACAATCTACCCCCATGGATGTGCATGAAAACTCCATAGATGTTTCTCACAATTGTCGTCCCTGACCTTGATGATCCGACAAAGGGCATTGATGTTTACTTACAACCGTTAATCGAAGAGTTGAAAATATTATGGTATGAAGGAGTTGAAACATACGACATATCAAAAAAGAAAAATTTTCGGATGTTCGCTTCTCTGTTATGGACTATTAGCGATTTTCCTGCATATGCAATGCTTTCGGGTTGGAGTACGGCCGGTCGTTTTGCTTGTCCTTATTGCATGGAAGAAACACGAGCATTTTCCTTACCGCATGGGAAGAAAATATCATGGTTTGATTGTCATCGATGTTTTCTTCATATTAATCACCCTTTTAGAAGAGACAAAAAACTTCATAGCTAATAGGCATGAGACTCTATGACCACCAACGGTTTGGTCAAGCGATGATATATATGAACTTGTAAAAGATTATCCAAAAATACACGAGACCGGACAACAAATTGAAATTCAAATTAAATCGACGTTTCATAATTGGTGCAAACAAAGTATATTCTGGGAATTGTCTTATTGGAAAAATCTCTTAATCCGTCATAACATTGACGTGATGCATAACGAAAAAACGTATTTGATAATGTGTTTTATACAGTTTTGAATGTGAAGGGCAAGACTAAGGACGATTTGAAATCTAGACGTGATATAAAGGAAATATGCAATCGTCCTGAGCTTCATATGAAGCCCAATGACAGTAAAAAACCCAAAGCATGCTACGAACTAGACATCAACCAAGTTAAAGTACTGTTAAAATGGGTGGAAGGATTACGATTTCCCGATGGAATTTCCTCTAATCTTCGTAGACGTGTCGACTATAAAAATGGAAGATTGAGTGGAATGAAAAGCCATGATTGTCATGTAATAGTGTGGCTGGAAGGTTAATAGGCTTGCTGTTGTACAGCAGAATGAACCCAAATTTCCAACGGTTTCCAACGGCATATTGGACATTTTATTCCAACGGTTAGTAACGGTTTCCAACGGCTATTAACCGTTGGTCGTCGTTGGAATTGCCGTTGGAATATAACCGTTGGTTCCGTTGGAAGCCGTTGGAAATCGTTGATTATATTCCAACGGCTATTCCAACGGCCGCCAACGGCTCGTAGCCGTTGTAATTGCCGTTTAATCTTGTAGTGTGGTGTATATAAACATTAAGTGACGGTGAGGTTAATTTATGGACATGTGGTGTTTGACATTGATTTGTGTGGTTGATTTGGTGGTTGATTTGTGGAGTTGATATGTGGAGTTTGATGTTGGATGTATATATTATACATTGATGTTGGATGTAAATATTGGAGTTGGATGGATGAGACTGATGATGGTAGGTTTGTTTTGTATTGATTGAATATGTTTGCGTTTGATATGATGATGTTTGAGTCTTATATTGATATTGATATTGATTTCAGCTTATATATCTGACTTATATATTGATTGATGAGTTGTGTTATACATTGGTATGGAAATAATGTTGCGCTGCCGGAAAAAAAGATACCAAAATTTCGACGGCTTTCGGCGGTCTATTGGCCATTTTTTCGACGGCGAGCGACGGCTTTCTGGACGAAATTTGCGACGGGATACGACGACTTAATGGAAAATTTTCATGCCTCGTGGTCGTCTTTGCCGTCGGAAAAACCGTCAGAAGTGCCGTCGGAAGAGGCGTCGCTAGCCGTCGTAATACCTTCGTCGAAGCCGTCAGAAGTGAACGAAATGCGTGGTTCGTATTTCGACGGCATTTCCGACGGCTCGCGACAGTCGCCGACGGTTGCGTGCCGTCTAAAATTGCCCTTGTTCTTGTAGTGTTAATGTAAATAAAGCAAGCCAGTTTATGCAAAACCCAACTGATTAACACTGAAAAGCAGTAAAAAGAATTCTAAGATATCTCAATGGCACCATAAGTTTTGATCTAATAATAGAGGCATGCAAATCTATCAACATTACTGGATATGCAGACGCTAACTGGGCAACTGATCCAGATGATAGAAGATCTACAACTGGTTACTGTATATTTCTGGGAAAAAATCCTATCTCATGGTGCTAAAAAAAACAACCCACTATCTCCAGATCCAGCACTGAGGCCGAATACAGAAGCGTGGTAAATGCAACAGCAAAAGTAACGTAGATATAGTCCTTACTCAGTGAATTACAAATAATCAAACCAGAGAACAAGACTACTGTATGGTGTGACAACTTAAGTACAGTTCAACTCACAGCAAATCCAGTCTTACACTCAAGGACAAAGCACATGGAATTGGATCTCTATTTCGTGCGTGAATAAGTTACAAGAGGAAAACTGAATATAAATCACATATCTTTCACATACCAAATTGCCGATATACTGACCAAACCACTGTCGAAGATGAACTTTGTTCGATTCCGAGAGAAACTAAAAGTTAGTGAGGGCAATAGCTCAAATATGATGAGATCTGACTCAACTCGAACAAAATCTTCAACTTCAGCTCAAGTCGTAACCCAAGCGAAAGAAAATTGAATGATGCTGAAGTAAGGATCGACTATTGAATCTAAGAACTTTCGAATTTCTCTCAACTTGGATCGTAATCGACATAAATTGAATCGGCGGTGATTTGAAAATTTTTTTTATCAACCATAACCCTAGTTAGGTTTGCAGGGGAGTATTGAAGATATACGAGGAAACGCAAATATATCAGAAGCAAGAATGAGTCAACAAAGGCACGTCTCAACCGTTCAAAACATTCAGAGCAAGATAATGGGCCACAGCTCATCACTTCCATTTTTTCTTTATAAATACAAGTTGTATACAGAGTATATAAAAATAACAGGATATATGAATCGTCATCTTTCTGAAAACTCTTTGTATCATTAGTTGATTAATAGAGTAATAAAATCACATTTTCTTCAAATTCTTTTATGGTTGCAAAGCAACATAAGTTGACTGAAACACAGAAGTATGTGTTGAAATTTGGCGACACAATATATAGGAGAATTGAAGAGGATGGAAGTAGCTTCGTGTCGGAGAAAACGGTTCGCAAATCGAAGTCCGGAGGAAGAAGATATGAAGGGAAGAAGCTGGGCTGTTTTTCTGTTAGAGGTCAGATGTCTGGCTGAGAGGGCCAGACGTCTGACGAGGTTCAGGCTGGTTCCCGAAAGTTCCTGCAGACGTCTGGTCCCTCTGGCCAGACGTCTGGGCCTGTCTGTTTCAGCCTGTTTGAACCTGGCTCAGACGTCTGAGGCCAAAGGTCAGACGTCTGAGGCGGTATAAACTTGTTTTTTCCTGGGCCGGATTATCTGAGCTGTTTTGTGATTTGTGAAGGGCAAAGTGGTCTTTCGCCAGGGTTTTCTCTATTAGTATTTATACTCTTTTCAGGTCTGAAAGGGAGGCAATTCATTCAAGCAATCTAACCTAGGGTTTAGTCCTCCATTAATTAGGGTTTTAGGCAAAACCCTATTTCTTCAATTCTAATCTCCACAAACATTGATTCTTATTGAATAGATCATTGTAAACAATCTCTTGTACTCTTTCTATTGGTGATATAATAAAAGCTCTCTCAAGTGGATGTACACTAACACAACGTTAGTGGAACCACTATAAAATCGTGTGTGATTTACTTATTGTTATTGCATTCATATATTGCTTGTATTGGTGTTGTGATCGTGTTCGGATTTGGTTTTATTGAATTCTTCGAGTGTTTGGTTGTTTTGCACTATCTAGCACGATTTGGCTTTTCCGCGTTGCGCGTTGCGATTGTATTCGAGTGGTCTTGGGTGTAGTCGTAATAACATTTGGTATCAGAGCTTTGGTGTTGCTAGGTGGTTGTTGAAATGCCGAAAACGGATACCTCTGAAAATTCAATGGTTGGTCCAAGTAGTATAGCGCCGTATGTACGTGGGTCGTATGTGGCGTCGGGATCGCAATTGGTTATCGACAAGTGGAATGGTGATAATGATTTTGAAAAATGGCAATGGAAGATGAAAGCGGTTTTAAGAAGAAATCGAGTTCATAGGGTAGTGTTTGATACACATTTGTTGCCGGCGGACATCTCGGATGTTGAGAGAGAGGAAATGGAAGAGTGGGCATTTACTACACTTCAACTTGCTATGGGAGAGAATGTGATCTCCGAAATTAGTGGTGAGACCACCGCTAAGGAAATTTGGGACAAGTTGGAAGAATTGTATATGAAGAAGTCTCTAACTAATCGTTTGATCTTGTTGCGAACGTTTTTCACGTATAAGATGAAAGAGGGGAGTTCGCTTAAGGCACACTTGAATGCGTTTGATGATTTGCTAATGAAGATGAAGGCGGTAGATTTGAAGATTGAGGAAGAGCAAAAGGCGATGATATTGTTATGTTCGTTGCCAGACCGTTATACGGGTTTCTCGAATAGCTTGATCTATAGCCGGGATACATTGACGTTAGATGATGTCAAGACGGGTCTTCTTAGTGAGGAGTTGAGAGATCAAATGAAGGAGTTGAGTGTTGGTGGTAGTAGTGCCGGAAATGGTCAAGGTTTATTTGTGGAGAAGGAGAGATATGCGAAGAAGGAGAATCGGGGGCGTTCCAAATCTAGGAATCCCGGTTGGAGAGGAAAGTCGAAGGAAAAGAAAGGCAAGTGCTATATTTGTAAGAAGCCCGGTCATTGGAAGAATGAGTGTTCAAACAAGGAAAAGGCCAAGAAGGAAGTAGCATCTTCATCGGTCGCGGTGGAGAGAGGTGTTGGTGAGGGAGACATGGATGTATTGACGGCAGTAGCATCAAATGTTTCGGGTAGCGAATGGGTTCTCGATTCGGGGGCGTCTTATCATATAACGCCGAATAGGAATTGTTTTTCTTCTTTCGAAGCTAGAGAGGGAAATTCGATTGTTATGGGAAATGGTGCTATTTGTAAGTCGAAGGGCATTGGTTCCGTGCAAATTAGGATGTTTGACGGAGTAGTTCGTACTCTCACTAATGTGCGCTATGTTCCGGGACTTAGGAAGTCCCTTATCTCTTTGGGGCAATTAGATTCTTTGGGGTGAAAGATCACTATTGAAAGAGATGGCTTGAGGGTTTCGAAGGGGGCGCTTGTGGTTATGAAAGGTGCTAGGGCTCATGGTATATATTTGCTTCAAGGTGTGACCATAGAAGGTGAAGCTAGCATTGGGGTTGATAGTTCTCGCGACTTAGATGCAACTAGATTGTGGCATTTGAGGTTAGGACATGTCTCGGAGAGGAGTTTGGATATTCTTCGGAAAAGGGAGATGATTGGTGGTGAGAGTTTCAACAAGCTAGAGTTTTGCGAAGAGTGTGTCATGGGGAAGCAAACAAAGGTTTCATTCGGTGAAGGAAAACATGATTCAAGAAGCGCTCTTGAGTATGTGCATACGGATGTTTGGGGACCGGCATCGGTAGCTTCTTTAGGTGGAGCAAGGTATTATATTTCTTTTATTGATGATTTTTCTCGTAAAGTTTGGGTGTATGTAATGAAGGCTAAGTCGGAGGCATTTGCTAAGCTCAAAGTATGGAAGGCTCTTGTTGAAAATGAGAGTGGTAAGTCTTTGAAGGTTCTTAGGTCCGACAATGGCGAAGAATATGTTTCCGGAGAATTCTTGGAGTATTGCAAGCATCATGGCATTCGGAGACATTTTACTACACCGGGAGATCCGCAATCAAATGGTGTTGCGGAGAGGATGAATCGTACTCTACTAGAGAAAGCTCGATGCTTGAGATTGACATCGGGTTTGTCTAAGGGATTTTGGGCCGAAGCTTTGTCAACCGCGGTGCATATTATTAATCGAATTCCGTGCTCGGCTATTGACAACAAAATCCCGGAGGAAGTGTGGAAGGGAAAGAGTATTGACTTGAGCTATCTTCGTGTCTTTGGAAGTCCGGTTTATGTGCATGATCCGGGAAATGATAAGCTTGAACCAAGAGCTTTCAAGGGGATTTTGCTTGGCTATACGGATGGAGTGAAAGGCTATCGGATTTGGAATCCGGAAACGAAGAAGGTAATCAACTCTCGTCATGTTACTTTTGATGAGTCGGCTATGTTCAAGGAGAATGAAAGCTCATCGGATATTCCGGTCTTGGTTCGTGATGAATCGAAGGGGAAGGAAGTTATTACCACATTTTGTCCAAGTAGTAGAGAGAGTAGATTAGTAGAAGATGCTTGTGAGGAGAAAGCGGTTGATGATACATCACATAGTCCACAAGGTGCCTCTAGTAGTGTTGGTGATGTACACGAACCTAGAGAAGATTCGGTTCAAGGTGGAGCCGAAAGGGGTTTGGGTGATAATATTGCTACTCGGGTTGGTCGTCGTGCTATAAGGCCACCCAAAAGATATGGTGATTGGAACTATCTTAGTTTTTGTGATAGGTTGGACTATGCTCTCAATGTAGTCCAAGATGAGCCTTTGGACCTTGATGACGTCATGAATTCGAGTGATAGCTCGAAGTGGATTTGTGCCATGGAGGAAGAGATGCAATCATTGATGAAGAATCAAACTTGGAGTTTGGTTCCACTTCCTAAAGGAAACCGTGCTATTGGGTGCAAATGGATTTACAAGGTGAAGGACGATGGAAGATACAAAGCTAGGTTAGTGGCTAAGGGGTTTGCACAAAGGAAAGGAAAGGAGTATGATGAGATATTCGCACCGGTTGTGCGCCATACTTCTATCCGGATATTACTTGCCATAGTTGCTATTCACGACTTGGAGTTGGAGCAACTTGATGTGAAGACCGCCTTCTTGCATGGTGACTTGGATGAAGGCATTTACATGGAGCAACCGCAAGGGTTTGTTGTAAATGGTAAGTCAAATATGGTGTGCAAGTTGAAGAAATCGCTATATGGGTTGAAGCAATCACCTAGGCAATGGTACAAGAGATTTGATCATTTTATGCTTGAAAGTGGCTTTGATAGGAGCATCAAAGATGCTTGTGTTTATTTCAAGAAGTTGGGAAATGATTGTTGGGTGTACTTGCTCTTGTATGTGGACGACATGCTCATTGCTTCGAAGGACAAGAATGAAATCAACAAGTTGAAATTGAAATTAAAGTCGGAATTCGAAATGAAAGACCTTGGAGAAGCAAAGAGGATATTGGGCATGGAGATTGGAAGGGACCGAAAGCGTTTTGAGTTGAAATTGACTCAAAAGGAGTACATAAAGAAGGTGCTTTGCCGGTTTAGCATGGAGAATGCAAAGGTGTCAAATACACCATTACCTTTGCACGTGAAGCTTTCGAGTAAGGATTCACCTATCTTGGAGAAAGACAAGGCTTATATGGCAAAGGTGCCATATGCAAGTGCGGTTGGTAGTTTGATATATGCTATGGTGTGTACAAGACCCGATATTGCAAATGCCGTCGGGGTGGTTAGTCGTTTTATGTCTAACCCGGGAAAATCACATTGGGAAGCCGTGAAGCTTATATTGAGATACCTTAGAGGTACGTCATCTCATGGTCTTGTTTTTGGCGGTAGTGGGAAAAGGAGTTGCAACTTAGTTGGTTATTGTGATTCGGACTACGTCGGTGATAGGGATAGGAGAAAATCAACTTCCGGTTATGTCTTCACACTTGGTGGTACGGCCATAAGTTGGAGATCGAGATTGCAAACCGTAGTAGCTTTATCCACTACGGAGGCGGAGTTGATAGCCGCGGTGGAGGCGGCCAAGGAGGCACTCTATTTGAAGCGATTGCTGTGTGACTTGGGGATTGAACACGATAGTATCGATGTTCAATGTGATAGCCAAAGTGCTATTCACTTGGCGGAGAATTTGGCGTTTAGCTCACGGACGAAGCATATAGAAGTGAGGGAGTCATTCTTGGTAGCCATGGATGAGGATAAGCAAGTAAGTCTTCGAAAAGTGCACACAAAGGATACTGCGGCGGATATGTTCACGAAGACATTGCCGTTTGGGAAGTTCGAGCATTGCTCGAACTTGATTCGCTTGGAGAAGTGCTAGGTGCCACTAGGTGGCACGGGTGAGAGAGTAGCTTAGTTGTAGATGTGGAAGAGTATTGGTATGAGATTGTCATTCTATCTTCTTGGTGTAGTGCTAGTGTACACTCCTAATGCTCTTGTCCTTGGTGAGACGGTGTTTGAATGTTTTCAACATTTCGTTGGCGGGTGGGGGCTTTGTGCCTGAACTCGTTGATGGAATGCAATGGGGGGTGGCTTTGCCGGAACCCGTTGGGGAAACATTCACGTTTGGTTGAAGGTTGAAGTGTTGGTAGTTGGAGCTATCGGTTGTTGATGGTATGGTACCATTGGTGTTGGAGATGGATATAGTGTCGAGGTGGAGTGTTGAAATTTGGCGACACAATATATAGGAGAATTGAAGAGGATGGAAGTAGCTTCGTGTCGGAGAAAACGGTTCGCAAATCGAAGTCCGGAGGAAGAAGATATGAAGGGAAGAAGCTGGGCTGTTTTTCTGTTAGAGGTCAGATGTCTGGCTGAGAGGGCCAGACGTCTGACGAGGTTCAGGCTGGTTCCCGAAAGTTCCTGCAGACGTCTGGTCCCTCTGGCCAGACGTCTGGGCCTGTCTGTTTCAGCCTGTTTGAACCTGGCTCAGACGTCTGAGGCCAAATGTCAGACGTCTGAGGCGGTATAAACTTGTTTTTTCCTGGGCCGGATTATCTGAGCTGTTTTGTGATTTGTGAAGGGCAAAGTGGTCTTTCGCTAGGGTTTTCCCTATTAGTATTTATACTCTTTTCAGGTCTGAAAGGGAGGCAATTCATTCAAGCAATCTAACCTAGGGTTTAGTCCTCCATTAATTAGGGTTTTAGGCAAAACCCTATTTCTTCAATTCTAATCTCCACAAACATTGATTCTTATTGAATAGATCATTGTAAACAATCTCTTGTACTCTTTCTATTGGTGATATAATAAAAGCTCTCTCAAGTGGATGTACACTAACACAACGTTAGTGGAACCACTATAAAATCGTGTGTGATTTACTTATTGTTATTGCATTCATATATTGCTTGTATTGGTGTTGTGATCGTGTTCGGATTTGGTTTTATTGAATTCTTCGAGTGTTTGGTTGTTTTGCACTATCTAGCACGATTTGGCTTTTCCGCGTTGCGCGTTGCGATTGTATTCGAGTGGTCTTGGGTGTAGTCGTAATAACAGTATGTGCTTCATTAGAAATAGCTTTGTCAAAGGTACAATCATGAGGAATGAGGAATTGAAGAGGATACATGGAGTTAATCTTTTAGGGCCTTAGCACACTGCATTGCAAGAAAGTGCATAGACTATGCATGAGGAGCAGCTGAAGTGGCATTAATGATCACGACATCAGTGTGATATAATAATAAATTACAAACCAATGTGGCATTAATGGCAATCCATGATTGTGTCAGGAAATGCTGCGTATCTCCATTTGTCATTAGCAAAGTGAACTTTGTATTTTGCGTTATCAGTACATATTCTCATATTTGCATTGATTAATGTATGAGCAGTGATGCATTGAGTATTTTTAGAATCATTTTGTAGAGTTATTGGTCTTATAGGTTCTAACAATCTTCTATATTTCTATGTTTATACATAAAATCGAATCCAAGTATTAATGACATTATGCTTAGGTTGTGAGAAAATCAGTTGCTGCACTTAAAACAGACGAAGACTCCCTTGCACTAACAATTGTAATGCAAGCTGAGATTGACATGAAGATGATCAAAAAACAATAGAAGAATTATAAAATCAGCATTAACAGTGATTATTGACGAGATATTACTGTTGATTGAATTGTAGTTGTGTTTATTTGTTTGTAATTTTCAATGTTAATATTCCATTGTAAACTACAAGTTACTTCTATAACTGCTAGCTTTTGGCCCAAGAAATTATTGTTTTAATAGTCATGTTGGATCGTAGTATACATATGGAAAAATGTTTGATTTTTGAATGCACTAGATTATAGTCATTGTGGGTTATAATGGTTACTTGAAGCTTCGATGCGTGATATTAACTTCTTCAATATTTGAAAATTGTTATTATTACTAACAAAAAGCTTGATTGCAGGCCTATTTATGTGTTTACATGAATTTGCAAAAATTGAGCAGAACTGTGATGTTAAAGGAGTTTAAATTGTTAACAAACTTTTGCTGTTAAAGAAAAACGTGAGCTTTATACATTAAAAAGTAAAAGTTGGATTTGTATACGAGACGTGGCATCTATCATACAAGACTATGAAGAAACAATCAGATCTGATCATGCAAAAATTACAAAGAAAGTAACTGGCATATAACTGTTGGCTTTTGGGTCTTCTGTTCTTGGAGCAAGAGCTGCAAGTTGGGCCATTATATTAAGATCTCTGGTGGAAACCGAGGAAGAGGAAGTTAGTTGAGTCCAGACTGAGAGGCATTGATCAACTAGTCATGCCTTTGCTCGTTTGGCTGTGGCCAAGCCTATCCAAGATGTGGTATAGCTGAATGGCTATGTACACAGAATTGTAATCTTTGACGACCTCTGTCCTTTTGTTGATATGACTTCCTCACATTGATCATTTCCTCTGAAGCTCCTGATGCATGTACAGTTCATGTGGAATAATTACAATGGCTCTTGTGAATTTGATGAGCTTGAATTAGGGTGACAAACCCTTGTAGTAAAAGTTCCCTAATCATCGATTATACTTGCTAAATAAACAACAGTTAACTTTCACTGTATATATGTATAATTGCACTTCTTAAAATTAAAATTGTGCTGATCATAAATTGTAGTTGATACTCAAATAATAGTCAGAGCTATAGCAAGTAACAAAATAAATTATGATCATAATTTAAGCAAAATAATTAAGAACATGGTAGAATAGGTACCATTACAAATTCTTATACATGTACTGCTACTTAATATTTTGCCTCTTCAAATCATCATTGAACAAATTTCTTCAGGAAAAAAATAGTTCCCCTACTTTTATTCAAACAAACAAAAATTATCAATATACCCAAGATGTTATACCAATGTACAACCAGAGAAAAATAACAGTGGAATTTAAATGTCATATACCAATATACGCGATTTATTTTCACCCATCATTTCATGTACCAATATACAGCTAATCAAATTTAATGGAATTAGAATTTTGATGATAAAATGATTTTATTACCGCAGCTTGGAAATGCTGAGAAATGATACAAAGTTGATGTTGCAGTACGCATTTGATCAGTATTTATAACTTTGTGGCCCAGTGAATTGTATCCGATTGATGAAGATATGTTTGACTGGTTCAGCACTATAACTCGATCACATATACTTGTAATGTCAAGTCACGAGACTTTTATTATCTCTTATTCCCCCTTCAAACCTAACAAAGTTAGGGTTTGTAATTTTCTCAAATCTTAGCCGACTTTTGTCAATCTTCTGAAATTAGGGCTCAATCTTGCAAAGTTCTAAGTTTTTAGTGATTTTGTAAGATCTGCTTGTCCTTTGAAAGATATTGAGCTTTGATTTGAGATTTGTGAGTTGTCTTGAGTAAGATTGAGACGGCCGCTTTTCTGCAAGATGTGCCTCTCTAAAATCCTTGCTTTGCAATTGTTTTGTAGAAGAGTTTGCATCTCCAATCTATGTCAGATCTGTGATTTTGCGATTGATCTTGACATCTTCAACTTGTAGTTTCTGCTTTAACTTGAGAAAACTTTGCTTCGATAATGGCTTTGTTATGATATCTGTCTTCTGGTAAGCTGTAGGTATATAGTTTGCCGCTAATTTTCTTCCATAACATGTTCTCTTACAAAATATAGATCCAACTTATGTGTTTGGTTCTCAAGTGTAAAACTGGGTTTGCTGCAAGTAATGTTGTACTGAGATTGTCCACCATATTGTAGTTTTTCTGTTAGATTCAATTTTTAGTTCACTTAATAGCGACTCAATCCTCATTATTTCTGCTGTAGCACTTGCAACACGTCTATATTCTGCTTCAGTACTTGATCTTGACATGTAGGTTGTTTTTTAGAACACCATGAGATCAAATTTTTACCTGAAAATACACAATATCCAGTAGTTGCTTCAGTCATCATGGTCAGTGGCCCAGTCTGCATTAGCATAACCATTATGTTTAATGTTTTACATGATTCTAGAACTAATCCTTGAATTATAGTTCCTTTAAGATATCCAAGAATTCTTTTTACTACTTTCTAATGCTCATCAAATGACTTTTGCATGAACTGACTGACTTTGTTTACACTAAATATAATCTCTGGTCTAGTTATTGTGACATATTAAATTGCTCCAATTATAATTCTGTATTGCTTGTTATTTGTTATTGGATCACCTTTATTTCTTGATAAGTGTAAGTTTCTTGTCATTGGAGTAGATAAAGAGTTTGTCTAATCCATCTTAGCCTTAGCCAGTATTTCAGAGATGTACTTGCTTTGACTTATGTGCAGTAGATGATACTTTCTTTAATTCAATACCAAGAAAGTAGTTTAGATCCCCCAGATCTTTGACAGAAAATTCCTTGTTCAGATGTAGTGTGAGCTTACTTACTTCCGTTGCACTGCTTCATGTAATTATAAAATCATTAACATATATTAGAACGTAAGCGACGGTATCATTAGTAAACTCGGTGAATAGTGAGTTATCTGATTTTGTTGAAATATAACCAAGTTTAGCTAAAGTTGACTTTAATTTGTCAAACCACACTCTTGGAGCTTGCTTAAGCCCATAGATTGCCTTGTTTAATTTACAAACAAGTTTTTCACTCCATTTTTGTCTGAATCCTTGAGGCTGATCCATGTAAACATCTTCCCGCAATACACCATTTAAGAATGCATTGTTTACATCTAGTTGCTTAATGGTCCAATTTTTTAGCAATGCAATAGTTAAAATAATTCTAATAGAAGTGGGTTTCACAACCGGTGAGAAAGTTTCATTAAAATCAAAGCCATGTTATTGTGAATACCCCTTGGCTATTGGTATTGCCTTGTGTTTAAAGATTGAACCATCAGCATTTTTCTTTAATCTATATGTCCACTTGCATCCTATAACACTTTTGTTATTTGGTAGAGGAACAAGATCCATTGTCTTGTTTCTCATAAGTGCATCATATTCTTCTTTTATAGCAATCATCCATTTTTCATCTTGCATGGCTTGATGATATGTGTTTGGTTCTTCAGTTTCCAAGCGTGCACTATATATTTTTGGCTTGAATATGTCACTCTTTGCTCTTGTTATCATATGGTGCCCAATTCTTGTAGGTTGGTGATTCCTATCACTTGTTGTAGCTTCTTGTTGAGTATTGGATGATAATGCACCATCCAATACTTGATAAGGATTTGATTAAGCATTGTTGTCTTGTTGTGAGACATGATTTGAGCTTTTTGATGATCTATTTGACTCATGCCCTGGTTCTGAATTGGACACAGTAAGTTGTGGGCTGAAATCACCTTGAATTGACATTGGTGAAAGTCGACCACCTTGACTTGTACGTCTTGTTTCATTTTGATCTGGTATAGTCTCATCTAGTTGAGCAGGTATTGGTGGTAAGGAATACTTTGGATTATATATTTTTAGTGTAGTCTTAATTTCTGACTTATTAAAAGGAAATACTTGCTCATTAAATACCACATGTCTTGATATATAAATTCTGCCATTATTGTCCAAGCACTTATAACCTTTCTGATTTATTGCATAGCCCAGAAAGGTGCATGGTGATGACCTGAAACTCAACTTGTTAGTATTATAAGGTCTTAAATAAGGAAAACGCAGACACCCAAATACCTTTAGACCTTGATAATCATGCTTAATTTTGTACAGTACTTCTAATGGGCTCTTAAACTTAAGCATTTTTGTGGGTAACCTATTTATCAAGTACACTAAGGCTGCAAATGCATCTGGCTGGAATTTTAGTGGCACTGATGCATGTGCTAATGAAGTGAGACATGTATCAACAACGTGTCTGTGTTTTCTTTCTACAAACCCATTTTTTCTGATGTATATGGACATGTAATTCTTTGAATTATTCCTTTCTTTTGTAATTACTCCTTTAGTGGCTAAATTCTGACCCACCATCAGTTTGAATAACCTTTAATTGACAGTTTGTTTGTTTTTCTTCATTGGCTATAAATTATAAGACTGCATTATGAGTTTCTGATTTTTTTTTTAAATATATCCACACATATCTACTATAAGCATCAACAAATGAAATGTAGTATTTATATTCATAATAAGAGATAATTAGGGCTGGTCCCCATAAGTCTGTTGCAACTAATTCAAGTGGTTTGTTATACTTCATGTCATAATTTGGAAATGGAAGTTTATGACTTTTAACCATTTGACAATAATGCAAAGGTAAGGTATAGGAAAATTATCAACAGAAATATTATTATCATTCAAAACTTGTTTTACAATCTTTACACTTAGATGCCCCAACTTACAATGCCAAACACCAAATTTCTTATTGTTTTCTCTCTGTTTGATTTCATAAACATTATTGTGACGCCCCATCTCTATACTCATGCTAGCCAAGGACACTACGGGGTAATGCCATCGACTAGCATGAAGAATAAGGCTGTTGAGGAGCGACCATCTGTGTAATTGCTTTTTGTGAGTACCGATATGTCAGATAATATGACTCACATTACAATTCAAGAGGAAATCCGACATACCGATTAAAACTCAAAGCTACCACACAGTGGCTATGTGGACCTCGAAAACAAATATAGAAGTAAACATAACACAAATCAGTCACAGATATTCACATCACAAAGGCGGAAACAGATATGATATAACACATAAAAGTGTTCATCAAAATAGTGGTCAAACTAGATCCACTGCATCACAAAAGAATAGATACAAGTGAAAGATAAAAGAATAATTATACATCAAGGAGTCTATATCTCGAATGTATAACAACAAAAACTACTATGCTAAAGTAGTTAGCCAAAAGTCAGATAATAGTCCCCGAGGAGGAGTCAAGTAGAAGCACCTGCAACACCTCGGTCTGACCCGAGTATTATTTTAAGAAGAAAATAATAAATGGATCAGTCTAGCTATAAATATCAGATAAAATGATATAGGATAAGAGATATGACTAAATACGTATGATAACATAAATGTCATACTGTGTCAAGTATACATCAAATAACAACCAAAAATCATACAATATCTCAAAAATCTCAAAACACCAAAAAGAATCACATTCTTTAAATTATTCACCAAAACACAAATATTGACAAAATATATAAATGCCAATCCACGAAAATTGGTGAAACACAAATTCTAGAAATCATCAACCAGAAATCCAGAAATCGCAAAGAGGGGAAGGCCTATCACAAGTGGGAGCATGAAAACTCGCCAACACGTGTATCACAAACGGGTCGCTAACCTATGGTTGCTAACCATAAACTGAACATCGACGCACCTAGAAAGATACGCCCTATGCACAGTCGAACATCGACGCACCTGAAAAGATACGCCCCATGTTTAAACTAACATTGATGCACCTAGAAAGATACACCCCATGCCTAGTCGAACATCGATGCACCTAAAAAGATACACCCCATGCACCGACTTATTGAACCGATTGCTCCACGAACGGTCCAAAGACCATGGGTCGCTAGCCCATAAAAATGAGACGAAGCTCAATAGAACGGGGTATAGTCCCCCACGTGGACAAAGTGACATCGCACAATGTTAGTCTAAATCAAAAAATGATCATCATCGATCATCAAGAAGTGTCGATTACACTAAGCTAGTAAATATAAGAGTTTAGCTTCATGTCCCATAACCACTTGCTTAACTCAAATATTTACGAACAGACTGTAGATTTCCACTCAAAAATTGTCACAAGAGTTTCAATCGAACAAGTCCAAAAATTAACCGATGAAGTAAACGCAAGCGTTTCATACCACTTGTTTTACTAAGCCGTTTAATTAGATTTCTCATACGAATGAGGTAAAGGTTTGTATATACTAATAGGTTGGAAAACGGTTTTATAAACGAGCTTTGTATTAAAAATAGAATTGAAATCATCTTTGTGTAAGAGTTTGAATAGTTACTACTAGTATAGAAACCTTTGTATTTGAAAGTGACAAGTCACACAAATGATTGTAAAAACAATCAATCACCAAAGGTTCACATTCGAAGACGTGAATCAAATCCAAAGAAATCGATACCAAATCCATCAAAATGGATATTCCCAAAAATCCAAAGAAAGAAGCCATCAAAGTCGATAAAAGTGATGACAACTATCCGGAGCAACTAAATTCGATAAACAATGGAAATTCACACAAAACAGCCTGAATAGGCAAAAATGAACGTTTCCAGACGTCTGGTTTGGAATCCAGACGTCTGGATTTGTTTTCTGGAAATAGTTCAGAAAGCCATCAAGACGTCTGGAATAGCAAAATAGACGTCTGAGCCATGACCAGACGTCTGGTTTTGAATCCAGACGTCTGGTTTCGTTCTCTGGAAATTATCCAGAGAACCCCTAGACGTCTGAAAACTTCAAGTCAGACGTCTGAGACTCATCCAGACGTCTGATCTTGAATTTCAGACGTCTGGAAATAGTCTATGGCATTTTTTTATAATCCGCATGCATACATTTTGCTCTCCAGGTCCAAACCAGACGTCTGGACTTGATCACCAGACGTCTGGTCACCTGGTCTGGGCAACATTTTGCCTAGGCCAAAGTGGCCAAAACGTATCGGAAGCGATCGGACGAGCAACGACGACTAAGGATTTACGCCAAGTGACAACCCGGCCTTATAGGCTCTTCGATACACCCCGAATATCAATGTCCAAACATCCATAGTAGGATTTTCATAAAATTGGACCAAAACACCAAAATTTGGAAAATTCACCAAATCAATTCAAATCAATTCAAATCAAAAGCAAATGAATATGCACAAATGTTAGGAATTCATACCTAACAACAAAGATAGCTATAGACGTAGATGTGAGTTAAAGAACTCACCTTTAAACCCAAAAACGATGAAGGAGAAGCTTGAAAGCAAAGGAAGATCAACTACACTTCAACTTCAACTCTAGAAGCTTGAATATAAGCTCAAAAGAAGAACATTTCCTAAGTTAGGTTTAGGAAATTTCTGAAATTTAAAGAGAGAATGAGTTGGAGAAGAAGATGGAGATGCTTACCTTAGCTTCTCTTTGAATTTGGAGCAAGAATTTGAGTTTGCAAGAGGAACTAGGGTTTTGAATTTTAATTTCCCATTCCTCTCCCCATTTTCAGTTGAGCTTGAGTGTTTAGAAAAATAGAAATGAAGTGAAGAGGAGAGGAGAAGGGCTGAACTAGGGTATATGATGACTTGGGTGAAACCCAAGCCCAAAAGCCTAATAGAAAATAGCAAAAACCAACATACTCCAAACATATCGAAGCTTATACTCAAAAAAGTCGCAAACACCATTTTGGACTCAATGGAAGTGGTCTCGAGTCCCAATTCGGTTGTTTGCAAAAAGTGACATTTCGGACTTTAATCCGACCAACGACGCTATATTTAAATAAAATATTTAAATACACAATCGTAAAATATGCGGGTTGTTACAATTATACTCGTTATTTCCATAATTTCTTGAATTAGCAACATTGAATTTGTAAAGTCCCATAACTTCTATACCTTGCAAAAGAATTTCTCTAGTTAAAATGTCTCCAACTAAACAGTACTTTGTGTAAAATTCAAAGCAAAAATCATTATCACTACATGAAAAAGTATTTTTGGTGGCACACAAAAAACGCTACCAAAACTTACGGTAGCGTTTTAATGAACGCTACGATAAAACCCACAACTAAAAATTCATAATTTTTAGTTGCATTTATTTCAACGCCACTATAAATTCTTTTATTGCAGCGTTTCTCAAACGCAACCATAAACCTTTTTGTAGCATTTTTAAAACGCCTCCAAAAGGCTTTTTTTTAAACCCAGAAGAACCTGACGGGCCGGTAAACTCCTGAGGAGGGAATAATAAAGTCGTCAGCTAATCCAAGCCCCCATACCACCGGTAAATTTATATATGATAGGGAAGCGCATGGTAGAAATCGAACCTGAGTCTTTTTAGCAAAACCCAAATCTCCTTTCCACTGCGCCGCACCCGCGGACAACCAAAAGGCATTTTCTCTACTAATAGAGGTTCCAACTTTACCTCTACTTTATGGTTGCGTTTACTTAACGCTACTATATGCATTTCTGTAGCGTTTTAGAAACGCTACTAAAAGTTGATTATTTTTAAGCATTTTTTCATGCTATTATTCCCTATTAATGGTCTTTTGTATCAATCAACAATCACTCACATAATCATCATATTGAAACAATTAAAAAAACATATTAACCATATAATCAAATAAGATATCCATAACCATTTCGATACAATAGTTTTTCAACAAAATGACCAAACTCACATGCAATAACCATTCGTATACAAATGTACACACCTAGTACTAATAAAATGTTATACCTAACTAGTGCTAACAAAACACTTGATTACCCATAATCCTTTGTTGCATGCACAAGTGAAAGTTAGCACCATAAAAGTCCAACCTTGCTCTATTCGAAAGTCCAATATGTGCACAAGTGAAATCACAACATATAGTCTAACAATTATGTTAATTTGTAGCGCTATAAATCTGATATCAAACATCAATAACATTGTACAAGTATATCATGCTATAAATAATGTCATATAAATAATCAAAGTTATAAACGAAATAAAATAAAGTCCAATCTTACAATTATATATAAAACTTTGTTAAATTAGTTATAGTATTATTATTTATAAAATTTAGTTAACTTAAACTTAGTTAATTTTATAAAACTTGTTTAATTTTAACAAAACTTAGTTAATTTTTATTAACTTGGTTAACTTAGTTAATTTATAATTATTATTAAAACTCGGTTAACTTAATTATATTATTATTATTACTATTACTATTATTATTATTATTATTATAGACTTAATTAATTTTTATAAACTTACTTAATTCATCATCATCATCATCATTATTTATAAAACTTTGTTAAATTAGTTATATTATTATTATTTATAAAATTTAGTTAACTTAAACCTAGTTAATTTTAAGAAAGCTTAGTTAATTTTTGTTAACTTGGTTAACTTAGTTAATTTTATTATTATTATTATTATTATTATTATTAATAAAACTCGGTTAACTTAATTATATTATTATTATTATATATTATTATAAACTTAGTTAATTTTATAAACTTAGTTAATTTATCATCATCATCATCATTATTTATAAAACTTTGTAAATTAGTTATATTATTATTATTTATAAAATTTAGTTAGCTTAAACTTAGTTAATTCTATAAAACTTGTTTAATTTTAACAAAACTTAGTTAATTTTTATTAACTCTGTAAACTTAGTTAATTTACTACTACTACTACTACTACTACTACTATTAAAACTCGGTTAACTTAATTATATTATTATTATTATAAACTTAGTTAATTCATCATCATTATTATTTATAAAACTTTGTTAAATTAGTTATATTATTATTATTTATAAAATTTAGTTAATCTAAACTTAGTTAATTTTATAAAACTTAGTTAATTTTATAAAACTTGTTTAATTTTAACAAAACTTAGTTAATTTTTATCAACTTGGTTAACTTAGTTAATTTATTATTATTATTATTATTAAAACTCAATTTTAATCTACTTGTATAAGTTGCAAGCTTTATGAAAAATGATAGAACTACCCTGTGCTTGCATAGTTTGTCACCTTCAACACATGTTAAATCACTACGCCATAAATGGCCTTCTGCAACACAAAAAAAATGTTGGGTCAGGCCCAAAAAATGTTGCCATAGGTCTATGGCAACACTTTTCGGGTGATGCAATTTTTGCCCTTGCCTTAGACCTCAAAGGCAACATTTTGACTATCTAAGGCAACATAAGTAATATTGTTGCAATAGAACCCTATTTGGGTCTATAGCAACATCCATAGGTGTCTGTAGCAACATTCCAAAATGTTACTATAGATATTAACTTTCTGAATTTGTGGGGCCCACAATGTAGAGCATATTTGATTTTTTAATAGAAATAAATATTTATTTAATGAAATGCTATTGCATAGAATTTGATATTCAAACAGTAATTTATTTAAATAAATATTTTATTTCAACATTTGAAATAGTACAAATTCCTGACTCCACTATTTTACAATTCAATGATATATAACACTGATATTCACATATACAGATATTCCTCACTACATCACTCAGTTCACTCATTACATATGCAGTTTCAATTTATACAGACACCGACACTGACAAATATATGATGAGCCGAGTGTCGAGCCGAAGGCGAGTCGAGTAGCGGGTCCGGGCGCAGCGTCGGCGGGGGTCCGGGGCCCCGCAGTCCCGGCGGGGATCGAGCCTTCTTTGAAACGACGTAAAATGATGCACAAATGAAGACTGAACTTAGCAAACCCGCAAACCCCATCCTCAACAACTTCATCACCCATCGGAACTACTGCCCATCTACCACTTACCTGAAACACAATTGCCTGAAACACTGACCATCTACCAAACACTGACCACACTCCCAACCACTTTCACAAAACACCCACTCACTGCCTCATCAAATTACATCATCAACACATAGGCAGCCCATCAAGCAAAAACAGTGAATGCATCAGGCATGTACAAGAGAAACATAGGCAGTAATATGATATACAGATGACTTGGAGCATCAGTTCATGTTAAAGAACAAGGTTAGCATGGTACCAGTTCAGTCCAGACCAAGCAAAACCAACAGAGCTCAACACACATATGTTTGTATATATCGTGGAAATCAAAACTCAATGTTCAGATTAGTCAACAGTTTTAGAAAACCAAAGATCACTTTCAAAGTTCTGATTTTCAAAAATGCAGAAGTTTTCAAGTGAAGCAGTTTTCAAGAGGACAGCAGAATACAAATACTTTAAGTTCTGGTTTAACAAATGCAGCAAGTTACAAAGGTATGTGAACAAGTTTAACAAAGGTTCAAGTTCTAGTTTAACAAATGCAGCAGAAAGGAGCTAACAAGCTTAGATTAGAAATCAAAAACAAGCCAGTGAACCAAAATCCAACATACCAAATAATATCACATTGCAATTCATCATCGGCAAAGCAAAATCAAGCCAGTGAACCAAAATCCAACATACCAATACATTATCGCAATCCAACATACCAGATTTCTCAAAGTCCAACAGAAAGATTAAACTCGAGATTATAGGAAATAAAGCCTATAAATAAATCCCAATTCATCATTGGCAAAAGCGTGCGAGTGTAACCAAAATCGAGAATAATCAAGTAAACCAGAAGGCCGAAAACATACCAAATAATATCACATCGCACCCGACGACGAAGTCAAAGCAATTCGAGCAATCAATCAAGGAGAACGAAGGAGCAAGCTACCAGGAACGTTTCTCACACTAGATTCGATCAATCAGAGCATCAAAGCAACTGGAATCGTGTGCCCTAATTTTCACAGAAAGGAACGAGAAAGAAAAATCGCGTGCCCTAATTTTCACACAGAGAGGAACGAGGAAGAAAAGTAAAGCGGAAAATGGAAATTGCTAAGGTGTGGATTGATGGTTGAGATTTTGTTTTAAATGATGGCGTGGATCGCTGAGGTTTAAAATTTTATTAATTTTTTAATTTGAATATATTTCTAGCTACTGCAACATTTTGCTGATATCTATGCTAACACATTGAAGTGGATGTTGCAACAGACAAAAATCAGCATAGCTATCGTTACATTGTAGCTAGCAACACCTTGTAATTTCGTTGCAATAGGCCATCTATGGCGTAGTGAATCTACCAGCATAACAAATTTGCTCAGTATATATACGTGTCGAGTAACAAACTAGTTCGCAAAAAGGCAACAATAATGAAATATATGTATAAATAGAAGATGTTGATTTAAAAAATGGAAGATGCTCACCTGAAGTCTACATGTGCAAAAGTGTACATTTGGTTATATAAACATCACAGTATACTAAAACTAGTGCACTAACAGAACATCTTCATTTGAAAAGAAAGAAGAGAATGATCACCTAAAATTTTCTTAAGAGTTAAAAGCATCTGATCATACATACACACAATATATAACTTCACCTCATTTGCAACTGCTGTCATGTCCATCATTTGGCAATCGCCTTTTCACATCAGCCAGCACCTACAAGCAAACGATGCAAACAGCTCTCTTCTCCGCACCAGTTCGATATCCTGAAGCTTTTCACATGCAGTTGCATGCACCCCTTAAGCTCTCAGCATAGGCTTTAGTTTGTACCTGCAAGCACTCACCATCTTAGAGTTATAATTTCAGATGAAATTTGAGAATGAATATCACTTTTTATTAATTTAATAATTGATAAAATATATATGATAGACGATACCCCTAACATATACTAACCTATACTTTCAAGAAATAAGATGCAAGCAACTCTATTTTAGGTAGATCCTTGTTGTTGGGTGCAGCATCAATTGTGGGCACAAGAATAACCATCTCCTTTTGAATGCTTTGCTTTTTTCTATAGCTCAATTGCTTCTCCTTTGTTATTTGGTTTGGCTGAATTTCTATAGTTCTAATAGTTATACTGGCAATAACAGAAGCAGCATTTGTCTTGAGGCCACTAGCTGTAGACTGTATATCATTCTGTTTTGCTTTTGTCTCAACATTTGAAAAAATATCAGTTGACTTTTTATTGTTTTCTTCGTTAACTAGCTTTACTGTTTCAGTTTTTTCAGCTGGTGTGGCATTAATAGCTTCATAGGAAGTTGCATCAGATGAGAGAGTTCCACTGGCTAGAGAATCTTGCTTAACAATATTTTGAACACCAATGCTTTATGATGAAGCCTGAGATGATTTTAAGCTAGAGTTTTCTGTTAATGTACGCCTATTTAATTCTTCCAGTTTTGCAAGAGCTTTTGCTTTTTGTTCTCCTGTTCGTTCTTCTTCTTCTTCTTGTTGAAGCAGCTATGCTCTCTGTATTGCTACCTCCCTCATTTTAGCACGTTGGAAGGTATCATGTTCCATTTGTGTATGTGATAGTATAATAGTATTGTCAAAATGGAATAGAAGAAATAAAGTTCATAAGAAGAGCTAATTTGGTACATACATGAACACATAGCAATCTAAAAGCTAGGTGTATTGTACAAATTGAACATTAAGCAGAACAGTAACCAAATAACTAGTAAAAAAATCTAAAAACTAGTATTTTATATATATGGAATTTTGTCGATTAACAAGGATACTATCGGCTAAAATTTAGTTTATCACAGCAACCTTCATGTTTAAAATAATGTATTGCAAGCAATAACAGTAATCAGAATGCCTAGGCGTATAGGTTTTGAATAGGGCGGCAAACACAAGTAAAATCTTCCTAAAAATTCTTAAAGAACGTGAAATTGATGCTGAAACTGAATTAGGAATATATATATTTTACTTTAAAAAAATGAAACCAAATAAGTCAAAATTGAAACTGAATCTTGATACCCTCCAACTTAAATAAAGACCATGTCATAACAAATAACATATATTTTATTGTTCGAGTTCATAAACATGATCTTCAGCAATTAAACACGAGGTCATAATAAAAAGGCTTTAGAATAAAAATGTTACTAACCTGAGCATTTGTTAATCGCTTTGCTAGTAGTGGCATCCTCCCATGCTAGGCTCTCAAAGTAATGAATGACAACCTATCTATAGCATTGCACTGTACATGCCCATATTTTGCTACTTAGACAACCAATATAACTCGTATGGTAGTCATTGTAATTCATAAAGTAAAATAAGTAAATTTCTCTCCTTGTAAATCTTTAGCTATTACGCTGAGATAAGGAACTTTCTGTTAACTCTATCATGGAATTCTAAAAAAGGGTGTGTGTGCGTGTGTGTATTTAAACTGTAAGCTAAAATAAAGTTTACACTACAAGAACAACAGTATACTCCGACAATAGGTGCTGACGGCCGCCGACGGCTAAATTCCGACGGTTTCCAACGGCTAGTATATTCTGGACTTTGTTACGAATTAAATAATTAGCCGTCGTAAACCGTTAGAATATTGCCGTTTGCGGCCGTTGGTAGCCATCGGAAAATTGCGATTATCTTCTTCCTCAGGCCGAACCAAAAACATTTCAATTACTCCCAAAATCACCAAACCTTCTTCAACCATTTCCATCTCCACCTTCAACGCCCAAAATTCTGCTGAAATCCCCTCCTTCTTCATCAATTCGGAATCTCATCTCCTCCAAACCCCTAATCTCCTCTATTTTAGGTATTATTCATAAACCCTAATTTTATGAATTTTTTAATTTAGGGTTAATTTGTTAGTTTAATTGTTATATTGTCTCATTGATTGTGTAGTATAGTTTATTGAATGTTAATTACTGTTATTATCCTATAAGTGTTGAATACTAACTTGTTTAGTTTGTGCGATAAGAAATTAATGTGCATTAGTTGAATAATTTAGTACTTTTATGTCTTACTTGGGTTATTTAGTATGGATGAGCATAATTTAGGTTATGCGTTTTCTAAAACGTCAAAAACGATAATTAATTTTATATAACGTACGGTTAGTTAATTAAAGTTTAAACATGTGCGTATATGATAAACTATCGTATACGGTAGTTTAACTTAAATTAAATGTTAATCAATTTAATTTAAACGTCGAAAGCCAATTTTAAAAAAAATATGAAATATGTAATATACTTTATTCATAAAACCCTTAGAGTGTTTTTTGGCCCCGTCTGATAAGTATTGTATATGATCATTATGTGGATATTCGTTTTTTTGTCACAGAACGGACATCTATATTCATCATATACAATATTTGTTGGATTTGTCCTTGTATTGGACAAGTTACAAACACAGTAATGTAATTACATCTCGTAAATCATTTCATTTTAAACGGTTAACAAAATTTCGACAGTGCTTCCTTTATGTTCCCTGTGTACATGCAATTGTGTACGACTCAGGGAACAAAAGGGAAGTGCTGCCGAAATTTTGTTGAATCGTTTAAAATGAAATTATTTAGGAAATTTAATTACGTTACTATGTTTGTAATCGGAAGTAGGATGACCCAACAACAAAGTGTCAATGATCAATTAATATAAAATATTAAACTGTAAAATTGTATTGAAAAATAAATTGTCAATGTGGTTATATCGTATTTTTTAATTAGTAGGAGAGATGATCAATTATTTTATTGATCGAAGTTGGATGTATCAACAACGAAGAAAAATTGGAGGCTCAATAAGCGAACATTTTAATAATGGTGTACATGTATTTATTGATTTCGCTTTAAGTAATAATGGAAACGATGAAGAAATCTGTTATCCATGTAGTAGGTGCAAATTGTTGAAGCATTTGATACCAGAAATGGTTAGAGTTCATTTGAGTCAGTACGGTTTCGTGCTGAACTATTTGGTATGAGATCGTCATGGAGGACTTGTAGCACCTAATCTTATACAGTCAGAGGAGCTAATGAGTAATGAAATTGTTACGACGAATCTCGTAGAATATATGCTTGAAGATGCAGCACGTTCAATGTTCCCTACTGCTCAATTTGTTGATGACAATGTTAATGTTGAAGAAGAACCAAATATTGGAGCAATTTTTTTTTATGATTTACTGGATTCCGCGAAGAAACTCCTTTGGGAAGGCTGTACAAGCGGCACCCAATTATTAGTAACTATAGAATACATTACGATGAAATCTAAATATAACCTCATAGAAGCTGGATTTACAGCTGTTGTACAAGCTGCGAAGCGGCATATGCCTCCCAATAATTTAATGTGCGAAAATAATTATGAAGTGAAAAAACTTATGTCGTCTTTTGGTTTACCGTATCAAAAAAAGATACATGTTTAAATGGTTGAATGTTGTTTTGAAAAGAAGATACCAATCTTAGGAATTGTAAAATATGTAATCAGGAAAGGCACAGACCAAGAAAGAAGAAGGGAAAAGAAGTCTTGTATAAACGTATGCATTATTTACCTATTGCTCCTAAGCTTCAAAGGTTATATGCATCTTCTATAACCGCGCATTATATGAGATGACACAGTGTTAGATCACAGGAAGAAGATACGTTAACACACTCAGCTGATGGGGAAGCATGAAAGCATTTTAATCAGAAATATCCCGATTTTGCAGCGGAGAGCCGTAATGTTAAACTTGGTTTATGTACGGATGGATTTTCACCATTTTCTCAATTTGGTTTAGTTTCTGTTAACATCGACCTGGTTCGAAGCTGCCGACCAACTGCTCGTGTTAATGCCGAGCTCATTGTCCCCTCTTCCAGTTTATATGGTCCGGTTCCTGAGCTTCCTTCTCCACCTCGATCAGTTTCTAGGTGGTCGTCGTTATTCTCCAGCATGCCTAAAAATGCGGGTGTACATTCCCCACGTTGTTTTGACAAAGTAGAGATCGATGGAGTTATGATTCCTCCCGTGGAAGTTATAAAGCCAATGTTGATTACTGGAAGGACTACATGGTGGGTTTTTTCTTGATACCAATCCTGCCTACCACCTTGTTAAGGCGCATTGCAACCATGTATGGAAGCCTAAAGGGGGAATAAATATTCTCTATGATAATGCAATGTTCTACTTTATTTTCTCTCGTGGTGAGGAAAGACAACGTATTCTCGAGGCTGATCTTATCCTCGTTGATGGAAAACTTTTTAGTATTACAACCTGGAGCCCGTCTGTTGATAGAGCCAAGGTTCAGGTAATATCTATTCTTGTCTGGACCCATTTTTCTCATATCTCATCTGTCCTTCAGCCATTGATCGGGATTGATTGGCTAGCTGGCCTAGTTAGTAAGGTGATTTGTTATGACGCTAACACTGTAGCCAGAAAGAAATTAGTTTATGTCAAAGCTCTCATTGAAATAACTCCTGACAAGCCTTTGCCTACGGAATTGAAAGTCAGACTCGATGAGGGCCACTTTGCTGAGGTCAGGGTTCGCTATAGTTGGAAACCGGACATCTGGACGTCCTGTCAGTCCTTTGGGCATCTTTCGGACGCGTGTTCTCGTTTGGCCTCTACTGTCCCCGTTCCTTTATCTGACCGGATTCCACTTCCTCGTCCTCCTGTCAGGAAGTGGGTCCCTAAGGTTGCTCCTTTCCCCCTTCTGCTGACCCTGTCCCTTCTGTTGTCACTTCTCCTTCTGCTGGCATTGTCCCCACTGTCGTCGCTTCTCCTTCTGCTGACCCTGTCCCTCCTGCTATTGCTTCTCCTGTAGTTGCTCCTATTGGTGGGTCTCAGATTGAGAGTGCCTCTTCTATTTTGCCCAAATCTATTATTTGGAACTCTGAGGAGCGGGCCTAGCTACACGTTCCATCCGAGATGCGTTACTCGTCGGAGACTAACACCTTTTATGCCTTTATCAGTGATAGTGAAGGTGAGAGTCGATTTCTTATATATCACATTGACGGTGGGGGTCTGTCCCTAACTAGGGTTGATGAGATAGGTGAGGAGAATAAAAGTAAGTCTTATGACGTCCGTTGGGATAGGAAATTTATTTGCTCTCCAGATTATGAAGGTTATGATCCGCATCTGGCTGCTCTTTTCTCTGGGTATGTTCATGTTATTGGCCCGTCGTTAGTTGTTGGTAGTGGCTGTTCTTCTCTGAAGGGCGCTTAGTCTTAGTTGATTAGCAGTTTAGGCTCCTTTTGCCTAGCTCCTATGCTTTATTTTCTCTTTGCTTTGGGCTTCTTGAGCCCGTTTAGCTGTTTTGTGCATGTGCAGAACACATGTTTTTTCCATTATTTATACAGCCGCACGGCCCACTATAATGCCGGTTAGCTTTGCTAAAAAAATAGAGATAAAAGACAAACTAATTATGATAAAAGATGAAAGATTATATTAGAAAAATAAAAGACAAAATATAAAGGTTGCGAATGGAACAAAATAATTATGATAAACCCATATAATTATAATAAGGTTTCACATGATAAACCCATGTAATCATCGTAAAATTCGAATATAAGAAATCATCAACAGAATGTAATTTCAAATCAGCACGGACAACAAAATGTTGCAGTGGATAATTTTAAACTAAAAATGAAGCCTATGGATTTTTATTATAACGTTCATTGTATATTTACAATGAAGCCTATGGATTTTCTTTAATTGATTTTATCAGTTTCATGCTGAACTTACTGCATCATATATGAAGGAGAGTATTTGTAAAGTATGCTCCTACAAATTAAAAATGCAAATACAGTTATCTTTAAAAATGAACCAAGTCTAACGCTATAGCAATATTCATGGGCTTAGAAGTAACATGCCACTAAAGGTACCAACGAAGTGATACAGATCACAAGATATTAAAGCCCAGGGATAGCTCAAAATATGAAACACGTTTATACATGAAAGACCTCTAGCACAAGTTAATTTTCTATAACTGCATAGAAAAAGGCGTTGTATGCATATATGAATAATTTCCTTCTACATAGAAACATAGTAGCCAAGAAATAAACATACTACTAAGAAGTAGCAACAAAATATATTCTCATGTAAAATATAATTTATTTCCTTTTTTATATTACAACACAGGAGCATTAATAAAATTGATTGTTCATCGAGGCCAAACTAATAATTACTTAAATAGATAACAGATAGTATTGTATCCACCAGTGGAAAAATACTACAACAGTGAGAAAAGAAATACTACATACTCAGAATGGAAAATCCATCAAGATAGAAAACTGCGATCAATATTCTTAAATTCTAACAACACACAATTTTCTCCAGTTTCTTTGGTTGACAATACCTTTTTCCTAGAAAATCATAATTAATTAGCCTTGATAAACAAATGGTTCAATTACTTCCTAGAAAATCATAATTAATTAGCGAATTATCGATACCAAACCAGAAATGAAACGAAATCTATCAATATCTATAATCAGTTCAATACAGTAATTAGCATAGCCCATACAAAGTAAATTAGACAAAATTTGCAGATTATGTAACGAATGTAAGGCAATAACAGGCAAACAGAGCATAACTAGGAGCATTTGCTGTAGCAAGAACATGAGGCAGAGGATGATAAAGAACAACATGCAGATAATTGTTTCTGGCTGAAGCTAACATTATAAGGGACAACAAAAGAAGAAAAAGCAGATAGGCGAAGTACCAGAGCATCTGCTGGAACATCAGAACAGTAGTCAAGGTGAGACTAAACCAAAAGGTGATTTGTAAACGCGCATCAGGAGCTTAACAGGCCACAAAGGATGATGTATAAAGATATTATTGACAGCGATAAGAAGCAGTATAAACACAGTGCTGGCAGTGATAGGAAGCAGAAAGCTCCCCTTTACAATTTCCTTCGTTATTCACTGAGACGTCGAAATGCCGCCACGATCCTTCAAAATTGCTAGACGGACTGTCTGTTACATGACCGATGCCAATGCTAGTGCATCTTATGTCATTCTTGATGCAGCAGCGGATAACTGAAAATGATGAAACGGTGAAAGTAGCAATCGGTGAATTGAAGAATACCAAAGGCCCAAATCCGTTGATCCAAAGATGCCGGATTCTAGCTATCTCAAACATGTTGATCGCGCACGATACCGTGTTTAAAGATCTACAATTCTTCAGACGTTGATCAAGCACACTTGATACCGTGAATTGACTTCTACGATCGTTGATCCGAGCTCACTCGAATGCCGAAGGAGGAGATATGAGATTACACTCAACTATCAATTTAAGAAGTGGCATAAAGCACACAAACAAGTTTTTATTCAAAATCAACTAACTGTTACAAATGAAACAACTCGTCTATTTATAGGCTTACAACACAACACTTACAACACTTGACAACACTTAGGTCGTGAACGACCTAACAACATGCGACCTAAAACAGGGCCGCGACTTACGACTTACGACCTAACTCATACGACCTAACAACAACATCATACGAGTTATCAACTTACAACACGCGACATAACAAACAGTATCATCACAACTTAATACAACAGTTACAACATCACAATACAACATCACATTAGCCAGAGCGACCTAAAATATACGGCAGCGACCTAAGATATACGGCAACGACCTATCTTCCAGTGGCATAAGATCGAGCGACCTAAAACATTGCTTCAGGAAATCTTGCAGCATACACATCAGCGACCTAACATAGGTCGTAACCCGCTTCTGCGACCTAACATAGGTCGTAACATTTCTCCGCGACCTAACATAGGTCGTAACTCGTTCCAATCCATATTCGAAAGATCGGAGCGACCTAATGCTTGTTCACTTATCTCGCTTAGTTGCTTGCCTTCCTTAACACTGATCTCATTAACTTGCGTGCGACCATCATTAGGTCGTGAACGACCTAAGATTTCACTAGGTCGTGAGCGACCTAAAATTTCACTAGGTCGTGAGCGACCTAAAATTTCTGTATGACTCAAATCTGGTGAGTTGGTAGATTGCGCTGCATCATCCTCCCCCGGTTGGCAAAAATTCGATTTCGAATTTGCACCTTCCTCTTCCACAACAAGCTCATCTCCATGATACAGAATCAGGTATTTGACGTTGAAAACGTCTGCAGTGTGAATATGATCCGGCAATTTCAACTGATACGCATTATCATTTATCTTCTTCAAAATTTTCACTGGACCAATTTTACGAGCTTTCAACTTATTGTACGTTCCCACCGGAAAACGATCTTTTGTCAACACGGCGTAAACCAAATCTCCTTCTCTGAAGCTCACACTCCTTCGCTTTTTATCTGCCAGTTGTTTATACTTCTCATTTGATGCAAGCAATCGTTCATAAACAGTTTTGTGGCACTCCTGCAGCTCAGCCACAAAATCACAAGCTCGTTTAACAACTCCCTTCTGATATGGCACGGCCATCAAATCTAACGGACCTTTCGGATTTGCTGAGTATACAACTTGAAACGGACTGAAACCCGTACTACGGTTAACAGCGTGATTATGTGCAAACTCTGCCTGACATAATTTCATATCCCAACTCTTCAAATTATCATGTACAAGAAATCGCAACAAGTTTCCCAATGATCTGTTGACCACTTCCGTCTGCCCATCTGTTTGCGGATGATAGGCACTACTAAAATTCAGTTTCGTTCCAACCATCTTCCACAAACTCAACCAAAAATGGCTTAGAAATCTAGTATCCTGATCAGAAACAATAGATTCAGGTAGTTCATGCATTCGATACACCTCTTTAAAGAATAACTGAGCAACACGGACGGCATCAGCTGTCTTCTTACAAGCGATAAAATGCGCCATCTTGGAAAATCTATCTACCACAACAAATATAGAATCATTCCCCCTTTGAGTTCTAGGCAAACCCAAAACAAAATCTATGCTCACATCAACCCATGGTCTAGTAGGCACAGGTAATGGCATATACAATCCCGCATTCGTCGCTGTCCCTTTGGAAACTTGGCAAATATGACATCTCTCCACAAACTTTTCAACTTCTCTTCTCATAGATGGCCAAAAATATGATTCAGAAACCAATTGCAAAGTACGATCTCTACCCACATGACCTTCCTCATGCAACTCCTTCACAATCTTCATTCGTAAGCTGCACTCCGGTATACACAATCGATTCCCCTTAAAAAGAAAACCATCCACCAATATAAACTCATCCGTCTTTCCCTCCTTGACTTCATCTACAAACTTCGCAAAGTAAGGATCATCAACAAATAATCCTGGCAACACATCAAACCCCGTCACTTCAACCTTCATTGTAGTCAACAAATGATTCCTTCGACTCAATGCATCTGCCACACGGTTTGTAATTCCCGACTTATGCTTCACCACAAATGTAAATTGTTGTAGGTATGCGATCCACGAAGCATGTCTGGCTGCAATTTTGTCCTGCCCCTGCAAATGTTTCAGTGCTTCATGATCAGTATACAAAACAAATTCTTTATGGAACAAATAGTGTCTCCAATGTTTGATAGCTTGAACAATAGCATAGAATTCCACATCGTAAGTATTATATCTCACCTTGGCTCCCGATAGCTTCTCACTGAAATATGCAATAGGACGTCCTTTCTGACTCAACACTCCTCCAATCCCAACCTTTGATGCATCAGTATGTAACTCAAACAACAACTGAAAATCTGGCAATACTAGAATTGGTGTTGTCGTCAATAATCCCTTGATTCTCTCAAAAGCAAATCCCGCTTCCTCCGACCATGAAAATTGCTTCCCCTTCATACAATCAGTCACTGGTGTCATCACGCTACTGAAGTGTGGAATAAACCTTCGGTAGAATGATGCTTAACCATGAAAACTTCTAACTTCTGTTATCGTCCTGGGTTGTGGCCAATTTCTGATTGCTTCAACTTTATTCTAATCCACTTGTATACCTCCTTCTGAAATAACATATCCCAAAAATAAAACACTATGCATCATGAACACGCATTTCTTTGTTGCAGCATAAAATTGTTCCTGTCGCAATATCATCAACACTTCTCTCAGATGATGCAAGTGTTCTTCTGAGCTTCTACTATATATCAGTATATCATCAAAATACACCACCACGAACTTCCCAATGAATGGTCTAAAAATCTGATTCATCACCCGCATAAATGTACCAGGTGCATTCGAAAGACCAAATGGCATAACCAGCCATTCGTACAACCCTTCTCTCGTCTTGAATGCTGTCTTCCATTCGTCTCCTGGTCTAATTCGAATTTGATGATAACCACTCTTCAAATCAATTTTCGAAAAGATAGTAGCTCCACTAAGTTGATCCAACAAATCATCCAATCTAGGCATAGGAAATCTGTATCTGACAGTTATTTTATTGAGTGCCCTGCTATCCGTACACATCCTCCACGTTCCATCCTTCTTCGGTACTAACAAAGCTGGCACCGCACAAGGACTTAAACTTTCCTGTACACGCCCCTGTTCAAGCAACTCTTCCACTTGCCTTCTCAACTCCTCGTGTTCCTTTGGACTCATTCTGTAGTGTGGTCTATGAGGTAACACGGCTCCTGGAACAAGATCAATTTGATGTTGAATGTCTCTCAACGGCGGTAACTCCGTTGGTAGCTCCTCAGGAAATATATCATCAAATTCTTCCAGCACTGGTTTTACTTCTTCAGGAATCTCAACCACTTCATTACTCTCACGTCCAATCAACAAAAATACTTCAGGCTCCTCTTCGACTTCCTTAACAAACTCTTTCAAAGATAGCAACGTTTTAAGTTCTTCAATCTCCTCCAACTTGCTTTCTTCGTGTTGTCGCTTCTTAGGAATTAAAGTGATTTTAGTACCTTCAAACTTGAAACTATAACTGTTAGTACGCCCATCATGTTGCACCGCCCTATCATACTGCCATGGTCTCCCCAACAACAGATGGCATACATCCATATCCACAACATCACACCAAATTTCATCTTTGTATTTCTTTCCAATTGGAAAATTAACACAAGCTCTTCGTCCAACTTTCACCTCCCCACCTTTCCTCAACCAAGCTAACTTGTAAGGTTTCGGATGCTTCTCAGTTTTCAATGCCAACTTCTTTGCAGCTTCTGTGGAAATAATATTGTCACAACTTCCTACATCAATAACAAATTTGCAAACCCTTCCTAAGATAGTGCACGTTGACTGAAAGATGTTACTCCTCAACCAGCTAGTCTCTTCCTCCTGCTTTGGTGTCAAACAAGATCTCTTCATCATCAATGAATACCCTTCATCTCCCGACACATTTTCTTCCTCCTCATCATGTAGTGAATTAGAACATTCAGCTTCTACCTCCTCATCCTCTGCCTCAGCAACCATCACTCGCTTCTTTGGCTTTGGACATTCATTGCTTTTGTGACCAATCTCTTGACAATTGAAACATTTGATACCACTATTGATCCTGGTCTTAGCAACTTCATTAACAACCGATTTTGCAACAGCCTTCGAAACATTCGCATTGCTACTAGCCCCTTTCATTGGATTGTTGGAATTTGTAAACACACCACCACCTCTCCTTCCTTGCTTCTCCCAAGCTAGAGCTTTTTGATGTGCTTCAGCAACAGATCTGGGATCAAACATATTCACCATATCTTGAATCTGCATTCTCAAACCTCCAACAAATCTAGCTGTCAACTGCTCCTCTGTCTCCATGATATCATTCCCGGCAATAAGTTGATAGAACTCATCGGCATAATCATTAACTGACTTTGTTCCCTGCCTCAAGTTCTGTAAACGTTGATACATAAGAGATTGATAATTGTAAGGTAAGAAAGTAGCTTTCATCAATTTCCTCATCTTCTCCCAAGATTCAATCTTTGACTTCCCCATTCTCTCCCGTGTAAGTTTAGTTTGCTGCTACCATGCCATAGCTCTCCCTTTCAAACGAGTAGCAACTAACTTCACTCTTCGATGCTCGGGAACCTCCTTAAAGTAAAAAATTTCTTCCACATTAGACAACCAATCCAAAAATTCCTCCGTTACCATTCCACCCTTGAATTCTGGAATTTCAGTTTTCATCCCCGATTCCCATCGACGATCATCTTCAACATCCCGATATGCATTTCGCACTTGGTCTCGATCTCGAGAATGAATACTACATCTACCACCATCTTCATCAAAAACAGATGTACTTTGATAACGATCTCGACCACCCACATCTCTATGATCACGCATATCTCTTCTACTTTGTCTTTCATCATCATGGTATGGTTCATGTTCAAACTCACGTGGAGTTCTCCTCTCTTCATCTCTATACTCATGATGTTCTCTTCTCATTGAAACTGAAGATTCTCTTCTTCCTCGGAAAGATTGTGGCGACACCCTCCTCGCTTCCGTAACCGATGGCGAAACTCTGTTTCCTCCATGGTTCGAGACTGGCGACCTTCTCCTTTGGCCTTGGTTCATATCATTCATCAGTTTCTCTAACTTCCCAATGCCTTCATCAAACTTTTCATTGATACGTTGTTCCATTTGCTCGGCTTCTTCTCTTCTATACAACGCTTCAACATTCTGATGGCGATTAGCTCTTCTCGGCGGCATTATCAAACTTCAATTCTCGACCTTGATTCTCAAAGTGATGCACGGCTTCAACCTCTAACCCTCGGCCTTAATCTTCAAACTCTTCAATAAGAATTGGCTCCAAGACTCGGCTTAGCTATGATTGGCTAAGTCTCGCTTTGATACCAAATGATGCAGCAGCGGATAATTGAAAATGATGAAATGGTGAAAGTAGCAATCGGTGAATTGAAGAATACCAAAGGCCCAAATCCGTTGATCCAAAGATGCCGGATTCTAGCTATCTCAAACACGTTGATCGCGCACGATACCGTGTTTAAAGATCTACAATTCTTTAGACGTTGATCAAGCGCACTTGATACCGTGAATTGGCTTCTACGATCGTTGATCCGAGCGCACTCGAATGCCGAAGGAGGAGATAGGAGATTACACTCAACTACCAATTTAATAAGTGGCACAAAGCACACAAACAAGTTTTTATTCAAAATCAACTAACTGTTACAAATGAAACAACTCGTCTATTTATAGGCTTACAACACAACACTTACAACACTTGACAACACTTAGGTCGTGAACGACCTAACAACATGTGACCTAAAACAGGGCCGCGACTTACGACTTACGACCTAACTCATACGACCTAACAACAACATCATACGAGTTATCAACTTATAACACGCGACATAACAAACAGTATCATCACAACTTAATACAACAGTTACAACATCACAATACAACATCACATTAGCCAGAGCGACCTAAAATATACGGCAGCGACCTAAGATATACGGCAGCGACCTATCTTCCAATGGCATATGGTCGAGCGACCTAAAACATTGCTTCAGGAAATCTTGCAGCATACACATCAGCGACCTAACATAGGTCGTAACCCGCTTCCGCGACCTAACATAGGTCGTAACATTTCTCCGCGACCTAACAAAGGTCGTAACTCGTTCCAGTCCATATTCGAAAGATCAGAGCTACCTAATGCTTGTTCACTTATCTCACTTAGTTGCTTGCCTTCCTTAACACTGATCTCATTAACTCGCGTGCGACCTTCATTAGGTCGTGAACGACCTAAGATTTCACTAGGTCGTGAGCGACCTAAAATTTCACTAGGTCGTGAGCGACCTGAAATTTCTGTACGACTCAAATCTGGTGAGTTGGTAGATTGCGCTGCATCAATTCTAGATGCTACGTGACTGCTGATGATCTACAAGTATTATACGAGCTGCCCCCGACTAGAGCACATCAACTTATTGCAGCGCTAGCGACGCCATAAATATAATTTAATACGTAAATATTAAATTAACATGTCTGTCACAGACTATGAATGTTATTGGTTTGCTTAGTTTCCTGTTAATGTTAAATAATTACTTATCTAGGTTCATCACATAGCTATGCACGGTCGTAGAGATATGTGCATTACTAAGTATTAGGTTACATTACCTCTGTCTATTAGGGATAGTCTGTTATACGATCAGGATACCAAAACAGAGACCAATATGTTATAAACTCGTCATACAAGTTTACAAATCAGATTTTCACTACTGGAATTTTGTATTAGTAATTTTGAACAATAACTATGTTGTAATTAATTTACAAGAACAAACTATAGCAATAACAACAAAAAATTGCTATATTAAACTATAGTGATAAACAAGCGTTGTACTACTTCGCAGAAACAGCACAAAGTTGAAACGGAAAGATTACAGAACGATGTATATAAATATATAAGTAAACAAAAATCTAACCGGATGAAAAAGAAAATTTCGTCTGAGGCTTGTCGTAACAATTTTCTTAAGACTTTATTCAAAGTCTCCCAAGATACAACAGACGTGATCTGCTCGAGATTGTGATGTGTATGGTCTTCTGTGTGATATGCAGAAGCGCACGGATTGTAGAGATTAAAAAATGTAGAGAAAGAAGAGAAAATTCGGAGTTGTTCACTGATCAGGTTTCCTTCTCCTTTTATAGGCTAATTCCTAACGGTTATGTCTGTTGGGAACAACCGCATCTTTTCGTCTGCAACCGCCAAAAACTGTCATGGTTTGCAACAGCCGCGTCTCTTCATTTGCAACGGCCAAAAACTGTCGCACTTTGCAACAGTCGCGTCTCTTCATTTGCAACGGCTAAAAACAGTCGTGGTTTGCAACAGTTGCGTCTCTTCATTTGCAACGGCTATTTACGTTTGAAAAGCCGCGTCCGGTCAAACAGTTCGCAACGTGCATTTCCAATCCACTAGTCGCTTCTATTTGAATTTAAACAGTAGAAAACTGTTTACTTCTGTGCAGCAAAAATATAACACGGTCCACTCTTTTTGCACCCGCACTCGCTCTCGACCCGGCCCAGTTCGGTCTGGGACGGGCGAACGGCGCGCGCGTGTTAGTTCATGGCCATATAGGTCCTCCTTCTCGCACAAAATTACCCGACCCTAAGGGCCAATATGGGTTTGAGGAAAATAGTATATAAGCATGAACATTAACTTATTTTTGGCGATGTGGGACAATATCTCATTCACTATAAAGGGCCACTAACATAGTCTACATGCATCACCTTTCGGTGATTTTCAAGTATTACCTACATTTGCACACGTCGACCGTTGCATAGTAGATGCCCTTATTGAGAGAGATGACCTACCACTCACACGTTTCATTTTCCACATTTTGAGTTGTGGTTGACTCCTTTATATTTTTATATGCTGTCTGGTATAGAGGTTGTTTTACCAGACCGCGCGCCAGTACCCTTTGATAGTTCCTTTGAGGATTTTGAACCATATTTCACTTATTTACCGGCTTTGGTCATGACGAGACTAGAGGAGATGTTGTTACACTTACGTGTCTACAGTGGTATATAGTAGACTATAAGGATGCTGAGGAGATGCATGCCCCTATTATTCATGCCTTTTTATTTTATTTGTTTGGTTCTGCATTTTTCTCAAACAATAAGGGCACAATTAGACTTGGATATCTAGTTGGATTGGTAGACGTAGATAGACTTCATATATATGACTACAGTACTACCATCTTTGGTTATCTGTATGTAGCGTTGGATACTTATGTGCTATAGCAATCCCGATAGATGTATGATTTTGGTACATCCTCCCTTTTTGGTGCTACGAGTATACAACCCATATTCACCCATGACTCACTGCTAAAGCGAACACTACACCTTATATTTACTTCCTCAGATTACATCATTAGGGAAATGCTATGCATATGCACCGTGCTACAAAGGGGATGTATAATGAGTTAATAGAGGCCAGACATCAGATGGATATGAGGCGGCACAACAACATTATGATCGTCCCTGGAGTATATTCATTTTATGGAGTCTGGCAATGATCATCTCCTCACTTTCCAGTTTGCTCTTTGGAGACATAGCGTTTGCTTTCAGGTTCCTACATGTCATTTCGTATAGTATTTAGGGGAGCGACGTTGGTTGCAGTTGTTTGGTATAGTTCACATTCCCTCTGATTCGTTTTCCTAGGATGATATGTATGGATCTATTCTGACTTGCTCGGGTTATATTGCTAGTATAAGGGTTGAGGGATGGGTAAATGGTAAGCCTTTTAATGTACCCAAAGATTTTAATGCATATTAGGCTCGAGTAGCCCCACATGCTTATTCGTTACCTGATTATATACGGGATTTGAACTCCGACCATATTGGCCCACGTATCTCTTCCGGTAGAGTTCCATTACCACCAGTTACTTTGAGCTTACATCGCCATAATAAACACAGCCTCCTCTGTTCAGTCACCCTTAGCATGCATTCAAAGTATATAATTTGCAGGGTGAGGTCGTTGAGTATCCATTGCAGTTTTCTACATATGACAATGTTCAGGCTGTACCCACTTTTGGTTTATATCATCCGCATCGGGTACATACAACTTTAAATTTTCATATAATTCACTAGTAATTACATTCCCCATATATGTATAATTTTTTTTTATTCTAGGGTCTGTACATTTGTTTAAACAATTATTTGATGTCATTCTCTGCAATAAAATACTTAAATAATTAGAGGACTATAAGAAAAATACAGATATATGAAATGTAGGAAATCTTATCAAATGCGTTTCATTTCCAAATTCACTAGAATTTATTCGCTTTAACTTGAATATTTAAGAATCAAATGTTTGTATTTGACGATTGTTTTCCAAAAATGACATTTGATTGAAGATAGCAATCCTTTGCAATCAATATTCTTCCAATTGTAGCAATTTGTAATTCTGCACCAAAAAAGTTTCATCGCTTTGGTCGGCACCTCGAATAGGATTGCTTTAGAGTGCACACTAGATGTAATATAAATCATACTTTCGTTGAAGTCCAACTATCGGCAGTTACCGCTCAGCCGATCAGAACCGTAATGTCTTCTAAATTGAATCGTTCGAAACTGCACCTTGCGACATCGACGTCAAAATTGGAAAACATTTTGAGATAGGAGAAGTGAGAGTAGATTGTTTGGAAATGTTGTAGAGTGTTGTGTGGGAGGAGAAGAGATGAATATGGATGGCATTTGTAGAGGGGGTAATAGAGCCGTTGAATTATGTCGTTGGAGGGTACATCCTTGGGCGCCTGTTGAACAAAAGCACAAGCTCTAGGTGTTTGTTCAACAAGCGCCCAAACCTATTATGTTAAATGAGGCGCTTGTTGAACAGACACATAGGGCTTGGGCGTTTGTTCAACAGGCGTCCAAGCCTATTACATTTTCTCGACCGTACAAGCCTAAACTATTATCAATCGAGATTACTACACCCAGCTGCATTCACTTTTGAGTGTATATATTACATTTTGTAAAATGTAATTCCTTGTTGGAGATGCTCTTATTTAACGAGTCCCATATTACTAAGCTTTAGGTATCGTAATATATGAAACTGTAGCATCTTACCCGAAAATAAATAACGATTACTTGTGTAATGTCCCACATCATCTAATATATTACTAGTAATAACCATATAACCAACTAGGCACTCTTCCTTTACAAGCTAACTTTTAGGGGTGTGTTCTAAACTCATTGACGACATGTATGGACATAGATGATATGTATGTACCAGACGTTACTTTAATAATTTATTGTATAACCGATGTCAATGCAACAGAGCACTGATGTGGACATTGGATTTCGAAACTGTGATGGTATGTAATGTCTCATATTATCTAATATGATAGGCGGTGACTATATAACTAACTAGACAACCTTCCCTTAAAAGTTTGCTTTAGGATGAGTTCTACCTATTTTGATTCATAACACACTTTTAGAAAAAACCCAAAGATCCATTAAATCCTTCAATTGGAAAACCTAAAAGCTTCGCTTAGTTTAATTTGAGTCGATTTTGTTCAGTGAATAATTATTTTGATTTTAATATTTTTTTGCAACATTAAATCAAACCATTTATTTCCTCATCCTAGTGCCTTTACAGTTTACAAAAAGAAATCCTCATTGTTAGCGGGTCGAAATTGCGAAACCACTCATAGTTGTGGTTACACATATTTGAAACTTGAAATTATTTGGAAATTAGTTTGTGACATTACCTCAAAAATGTTTAGTGCATTGGATTATACTAAATATACATGCTATATGCATACAAACATACATTTATTATCATATTTAATGCTTATTCTGGATATTACCACATTTCAATTCTAACGGGGGGAAGAAATCCAAGGACTAGAGTCCCGTATTAATAATAAAACTTGTATATTACTCATCCGGCATAAACATTGAAATCTGATAATAAAGCAATTTTTTAGACATGCCTTGTTCAAATATGCAAAGTCAATGCATGTTCTTCGTTTGTTTTGGATTTTTAACTAATGCCGGAATAACGATCCATTTCGGGTATTTCAAACCCCCAACCCTACACATAATTAAGAGTTAAAATGTTTATGCATTTTCTTTATATTTCTAATTCAGGGCATGTGTTATACTTTACGCCGGGAAAAGGACATTCCACGTTTTACCATGATTAACAACTACAGATTGGAGATCGGTATAATTTTGAACTCGGCATATGGAACCTGATCTTCTCTCTGTACATTTGTCTAAAGTTAAAATATTCATAGTTGGTTATGACATTACATGAAATTAATGGTGGATATATTTATTTAGAAAGACTTGTGTTTGATAGCATTTTAGGTTCTGAAATATAAGTACATTAGTAAGTTAATAATAAATTGCTAATGATTTGGTGATTGCCATCTAATGTTAATCTCAACTAATCTTTACAAAATGATGTAGTCAAGTTATGATTTTTTGGTTCGATCTCAAACTTTTTAAATTGTTCTAATTTGCATATAAACCAACGAGTTTGTATCCAACTAATGGCGAAATTTAACATTATATTAACTTAAAATTTTAATACCTGATTAAGGTCACAAATTTGAGTCATTTGCTGTATATTTACTTACGTTTTTATACAAAAGCTGTTTGGATTGAGTCACAAATTAAGGTCACAAATTTAACTCTTTCAAAAGCTGTTTCGTCCATGCGAAAGACTTGTCTCCCTTAAGAGCTTCTTGGATTGAGATCTTTTCTGGGTTCAAGAAAACTTCCCTTTCTTTGCCTTATCTTGGTGTTGTCCTTTATAGAGGTCAAAAAATAAACGCTATTTTCGATCCCTTGACCGACAAGGTTAGGGGCAAGATCATCCGTTGGAATGCGACTCTCCTTTCTCGGGCAGGTAGACTAGGTCTCATCAAGTCTGTCTTGGACTCGATGGGTACTCATGTCTTCGCTGCGATGACTCCTACTTCGTCTTTCTTCCGCTCGTATTAGGCCTTAACTTCGTCCTTCTTTTGGGGTAAGAAGGATAGCGTCCGTCGGCACCACTGGGTTTCCTGGGCCTCCATTTGCCATCCCAAATGCGAGGGGGGCTTAGGCTTGCGCAACCCAAAGGACCTCTGTGCGGCTTTTGCTTGCAAGTTATGGTACAGGTTTGGGGCAAACAACTCCCTGTGGGCGTCGTTCCTTCACGCAAAGTACCATAGGCTTGCGGGTGCGGGTTTTACTGGCTCCCCCTCCCACGCTAGTGAGACTTGGAAGCACATGTAGTCGGTGAAAGGGTTGGTTGACTATCATGGCGGCTTATCCGGTTGGGATGGCGGCTCGTTCTCCGTTTCGAAAGCTTGGAACTCGGTTCGTATCCCAACTTTGATTCGACCTTTGTTTTCTTTCATCTGGAATTCTCGCATCCCCCCCAAAGTCTCTCTGTTTATGTGGCGCTTGCTACATGATGGGCTTCCATTAGACGAGAATCTCCAGAGGATTGGCATCCCTTCCGTTTCCCGCTGCAGGTGCTGCGGTTCTGGGGATACGGAGTCTTTGAGTCATTTATTCTTTGCCGGTTTTTCAGCCAGGGCAGTCTGGAATTACTTCGGGAACCTTGTTGGTATCCGGGGAAATGCCCTGTCTCCCTCTGATTTACAGTGTTGTTGGTGGTCCGGGACCTCCGGTAAATCGCTTCGTTCGATTCTTTTTCGCCTGATTCCATGCCTGATCTGCTGGCACATCTGGTGCGCGCAGAATAAGGCAACTTTTGAGGATTCTCCTATGGATCCCCCGTCCATTATCCGTCGTGTTAGGAAAGATGTCTTCCTTGCATTTCACGGTAGACCATTTAGGGGCACTATTGGTCTCCGTTCTAGGCCACTGGAGGGTCTGTTTTCCATTGCTTCTGTTCGGTCTGCTGCTAGAGCGAGTATTGGCTGAGGTCGTGTGGGGGACGGAGAGTTTCGACGCTCTAACCCCCTTCCCGAACCCCCCTTTTTTTCTTTCTCATTCCTGCTTGCTAGTTGCTCAGGTGCTGGAGTTTCAGGTTATCTTCCAGACTGTGCGATCTTCGCCAGATTGGTTGTAGCTTTGGAGGAGGGCCCTTTCTTGTCTCAGGTGTTGGCTCCTTGTGTTGTTGGCTTTTCTGCGAGAGAAGAACTGATCTCACTTCTCTGGTCTTTTCAGCGCTTAGCCTCGATGCTCAGTTCGGGGTTCTACTAACGTCATCATTGGGCGGTGGCCTTTCCAGAGCTAGATGGTGATGTTAGATGGGCGGTGGTTTTTCCGGAGCTCTTCCTGGATTCTCTGAGCGGGCATTTCTTTTATGACGGCTTGGTTTTATGGGTCTTTTTCTTTAGCTGATTTCTTGATGTATTGGTGGTTTGTATCCGTTTCTGCTGTTGTTTTCGTCTAGTCTGTTTCAATTTGCTTTAGCTATTCCTGGTTACATGTCAGGCATGTTGGCAGCTTTTGGTCTTCATTTATATATATATATATATTTTGGAAAAAAATACTTACGTTTTTATTTTCTTTATATGTTCTAGTTTATTTTTATCAAAGCTATATAAAAAATCAAAATTCAAAGTTTAGGGCATTATGTCTTTTATCAAGGGTATTTTTATGCCTACGCGCATCACATAGCAAAGTGCTTATTGTCGAATAATAGAACTAACTGCCTATTACGTTTTTGAATGCTTATTTCGCCGAATACAATGGTTCAAAAAGGGACGGATTTAGTAAGATTGTGTTCTACACTTTGAAAGTTAGGGTTAATAAGATATTAACAGATGTTATTACTCGATCAAATTAATTAATAATTATAAGTTAAATAATTACTTAAAATAATAATTATTTATAATTAACAATTTTTTGTAAGAAGTTACTTTATTCAACACAAATAATTTGAGCCTTGTAGAGATACATGTTACAGGACTAAAGTAAAAAAGAAGGATCCGACCCAGTTATAATAAGAAACTGTAATTAATGATTAATTGTTTTAAAATTAAAGATAAAATAAATAACTATACTTGTTAATTCGTAGCTAATAATTTATAATTTGTAAATAATAATTACTGTAGAAGAATGGAAACATAATTTCATCAGTAAGATTCAAAGTCAACTACATAACGCGTTTTAGCGATGACAAATAATGCTACATGACAAACAATTTAAGATAAGACATAAAATCTAGAGGCTTTCCTCTCATTAATTAAAATAAACAAAACGTTCCTATCTTAATAATTTATGTAAATTAGGTCACATCCATTTCTTTCCTAAGTGGCCGTTATTTTCACTCTTATTTAAAATCCACACCCCATCAGTTATCATTCTTTAAAACGCAATAACTTTTTTTAAAAGCATCTCGAATCAACAAACTGTTTTCACTGTTAAATCACAGATTTTATTATCTTTATAATGATAGGTATTATAAGTATGTAAAAATTAAAATTTCAAAACTCATTTTTTACAAATTCGAATTTTAGAAAATTTACTATTATAATGCAGTATTTCACTAAAAGCTGCATTAATATGCCACAGTTTTTAACTGCATTTTATAAAATGAAGTTAAAATCTACTGCATATTAATTCGGTTTTTAACTGAATTTCTTAAATGCAGTTAAAAACTGCATTAAAACTACATTAATATGCAGTAGTTTTTAACTGCATTTTCTGAATACGTTAATATCCGTAGTTTTTAACTATATTTATAAAATGCAGTTATAAACTGCAGCATATTAATGAAGTTTTTAACAACATTTCCTAAATGCTGTTAAAAACTGCATCGAAATGCAACAGTTTTTAGTTCTGTTTATGTAATGCAGTTAAAAATGCATAAAAATGCAGTAGTTTTTAGGGACAGTTTGACACAGGTCCCTAATAAGTTTCAAAATACACAAAAACTCCAGTAAAAAAAAAGTTTGTAAATTAGGTCGCTAGAATTAAGTTACCGAATAATTGCAGACATTTATGCAATTATATCAAAAAATTGCAGACATTTCCACAATTATTCACTGAAAAATTACAGAAATTTTCGCAATTTTTTGAAAAAATTGAGGAAAATTCCACAATTATTTACCAAAAAATTGCGAAAATTTCCGCAATTTTTTCAAAAATTTGCCGAAAATTTGGCAATTATTCACCAAAAAAATTGCGGAAATTTATGCAACTTTTGGATATAATTGCATAATTGTCTGCAATTATTCAGTGAATAATTGCATAACTATATGCACTTACTTAGTAACTTAATTCTAGGGACCTAATTTACATACTTTTTTTATTGGGGTTTTTGTGTATTTTGAAACTTATTAGGGACCTGAGCCTAATATTCACTAGTTTTTAACCGCATTACTAAAATGCAGTTTTTAACTGCATTTTTGTAATACAGTTAAAAACTGAGTTTAATACACTTTTAAATTCAGTTTTTATTGCTAAAATGCAGTTACAAACTATTATGTAAAATTATGTTTTTTAACATTTTATTTTTAGGCATCAACAATGGATATCATTAGAAATTTATTAAATTTGTAATTTAATGATGAAAATGATTCTTAAGCCTCATTAATCTACAAAAAGTTATCACGTTTTAAACATTGAAAATAAATGAGTTGGCGAATGTTTGGTTGATGTTAAAGAAACAAGGGTCTAACTTATGTAATTAGCAACTAAAGGACCCACTTACAATTTAATTATGAAATAAGGATTCGAGATTAATATTCTATAAAATCTAAATATGCAGTAGTAAAAAAATACATGATAAATAATCAAAGATACCCTTGTATAACCTTGAGTTCTAATCCATTCACAAGTGTGCATCATTGTTGTGCTGGTCAAAAATCTTTATTCGAAGACCATTTTGTAGGCTCTCATTCACGATAATTATCATGTAAACTGGTGCACTAATCCGTGCTAATGATAGTCGCAAAATCCAGTAAAGTAGTTCAATTATTAATTTGAAAAAAATTATTTTTGCAGTATTTAATAACATAATGTTTCGTATAAAATTTATTCGAATATTGAATATTCTTACAAAGCTAATAACATCCTGATATATTAATTTCTGATTAACGACTCTAACATATTCAAATATATTTAATATTAATGTTATGATGTTAAATTTACAATGTTGTACAAGCATGTAATTTACTATTCAACAATGTCAATATGTCAAGAATTTAAATATGAACTCAATGGCATAGGCTGTGTGTAAAATAGAGTTCCTATGTGAGAGTTATGAGGTTTACAGGTTATATGGTTATTTATACAAATAATATATTATGATGGCCTTAAAAATAAATTTACATACCTGCAACAGTTTATTATGGATGATTTATTTGAGCAATTTTGACCACCTAATTCGTCACATCTAGGCCATCATACGTCATGATGCCACCACCATTTGCTTCACCATGATTAGACGAGTTCGCCGATACCAACCATGCTTGCCCCAATCCACTACGCAATGATCTAGGCAGCGACAAAACCAAAATTTTTGATTGTGGTGGGCGAAGTCACACATGATTAAAAAGAAGAAAACTTACATACATCTAACTCAAAAAAATAATATTAATCTAAATCACATTAATATAGACAATCGTTAGAAACTTGCATGAAAATAAATATATATTGCCCAATCAAGGAAATAGAGCGGATGGAGGAGAAAACCATTATTGATGGAGATGAAGTGAATTTTCAATAGTTTATATTGATTTTGATATGGTGGTTTCTTGGTTTATTCGGGTTTTAAAACCTATATTATTGCAGATTGAATATTTTATCTTTTTAAATAATGTTAGCGTTAATTTCTAGGTAATCAATCAGATAACCTATGAACTCCGGTATTCAATTTATAGTGATATAAATGTGATACAATCAAAATATAAATTAAGCAGTATTCAATTTCCAGTAACATAGATGTGATAGAATCAAATTATAAATTAAGCATTTCTTCCATATTGAATTAACAATCCAATTTTCATATTCTAAATTTACTCAAAGTCTCCAACCATGTCAAAGATCCCATTTTCAATATTCAATTTTGGTTAATACTTTCAGATTTGTAGAGTGCACAACATATAACTTGGAATAATGAAAAATATGTGATAGTTGCTTGCCTGCTTCCTAATGTACAAGAACTTTGGATGCTCCTAAATGCTTTGTAGTATCTTAAAATGTTTTTTTTTGTTTTTTTGGGTAGGGCAACTGCCCACCCTAGCCTAAAGCTGGTTACATCACTGTATCCAGGGTTTTATGTGTCGAAACGCTAATATAATAGCCACCACCGCTACGCGCCTAGTCGGTCGTCGCCACCATCACATGTGGAACCAGTGTGCGACGTTGATTACTCCCATACTCTCAATCGTGCTCCAATGACAGTTGAGGTTCGGTCAAACCGGAGATTGCCAAAGTTGGCCTTCTCTTTTCGATCAGTCCGGTCATTTATCTAGGAAGATACCACTGTCTGTCAATTCATCTAGTCGAGGCAAACAAGCCGGCACCTTATGTACATGTATTCGACAAAGTTGTCACATGCTTCAAATTGATTGGTAGAAGATTACTTATTTGACCTCGTCCTTCGTTATCGCATTCGCCTCTCAGAGAATTCTTTCTCCAATTCAATTAATATGTGCAAAACCACTCTATAGAAATTAACTTTCACGTTGGAGTAATTCAGTATCTCTAAATGGAGGCTTTATAGGTCAATTACGACATAGATGCTAAAAATATCTCCTTAATACATTTTCACATGCAATATTTTATTTATTTATTAATTAGGTCATTCAGCCCAATTAGATAATAAACCATTTAGTTATTATCTACAAGGCAGGTGCTCTAATTATTAATCAATATTAAATAATTTCAACTACCACGCATTATTTTTTATGTAACAAATATTAATTTTTACCTAGATAAACAACTAAATAAATATGCAATAATATATATGTTATTAATTTATTCTTCTGCCCTCCAATATTAATAATTAAATAATAATTAAATCAATGCAGTAATTATATTCATTTCTCCACAATAATTTATAACATTTATATAATATTTTATTTAAGTTGATTTTCGACGTACGTTGAAAGTTATGGTTGTGAGATTCTCATATGTGAACTCAACCATTGGTTGTAACGACCCGTAAATTTTAACTGTTTTAATAACGTAATTATTTGAAATTTTGTGAAATTTTAAACAATAAAATTCTGAAATAAAAATTTGATATTTGGAATGCGTCTAATTAATCATAGCAACTGGTAAATTTTCATCAGATAATTTGGAAGTTTATTTTCTAGTGTAATTTTATTCCAATTTATATCAGTTAAAATTGATGATAATAAAATGTTTTCCAAACCTGAATATTTTTACATAGAAAAATTCTAATTCATCTTCTGACTAAGACGTCATTTTTCGTTTTTCCAAATTCGGAATTCTTTAGCTTCGTCGATCTTATTTTTCTGCGTTTTTGCTGCATTTTCCGCTAGTAGAAAATTCGAATTTTTATAATTCAATCATACCACGGATATCTGTATATCGTTTTTATCATCTCGTCATGCTGATCTCCAAAGTATATTCATTCGTGCGTTTCGGTGTCCGGTACGCGGCGAAAACTGTGTAACGGTTCGTAGTGTCGGTATTCGTTCGTGTTCTTTTGTCCCTTGTGTATTTTCATTGTTCCTTAGACAATCAAATAGCCATTTGCTTTATATGGTTACTGAATTCAACTCTTACTCTTTGATATTCACGTCGTTTAAAATTGTATATGATGTGAAGAGACATGTCTTTCTGGGTTGCAAGCTGTCATACATTTATTGTTTGAAACTGTTGCATTACTTTTGCCTACTCTAATTCATTTCTTCTTACTTCACCAGCCATCTCCTCCACTCCTCTTTGTTTCATTTCAGTTCTAAAAAAAATTGATGAAAACTTATATATATGCTTGCCTTCGTCTGCTCATTCATGCTTGCTTTAGCATGAACATCTTTTTATGGCTGCTAGCCATTTTCACAATGCCTCCCTCTGCTCTTTCCCACCTAACCCATCTAATCACCCACCACCTCGAATGCCGCACCGAGCTCGTGTACAGCCACCACTCTCCTCCACAACGACCTCAACTCCACCGACTTTCCACCAGAACCCGTGCCCTTCTCTCCTCCGCATGCCGAGCTCGGCAATGCAACTCATGCCCACGTCTGTCAACCCGCCTCTTTCCCCACGACATTCCCTTCCACCCATGCGACCAAACCCGACCACGTTCAGGGCTGTACCCCTAGCAGCCCACCTCAGGCCGAGCGAAGCCTGGCTTCGACCACACTCTACCCTGCGCCGCATCAAATCCAGATGACACTATATATGTGTGATATGTTGTTCATGTAATATGTGGAGAAAAATATGTAAGTTCTGTTTCGTATGTATATATTTTGTATATTTTGTTATAAGATATCAATGTTATATTTTAGTTTATATACATTATATTATAAAGTTGATTATATGGTTTTGTTTATTTGCTGTTGGGTTACAGTTTGTCTATTCTAAAGTATAGTAAGTTATATCTCTATTTGTTTACAAATAGCACAGACCTTGTTGTTTGAAAATATTATGTTAATATTATATATATTATGTTTTAAGGGATGTTGTTACGTGATAAAGAGTTAAGTTGTATATATATCATTATATACTATTTTATTTTAGTGTAAAGGGTACATATATAAGAGATATTGTTCTGTTGTGTTTTAGTGCAAAAGTTTATAATAGTTATATTTTAGGTTGCTGTACATAAGTATGTGTCACTTTAAAAGTTTTGAAATGCGAAGTATGTCATTTTTAAATTGTATTTGAATTGAGTTTGGTTTTAAGGAATATATATATATATGGATATTTTGATACTTGATATCTTATGTATTATGATTTTATTACATGAATATAGTATATATTAGTTTTCGTGCCTATATATATGTATGTATATTTAAAAGAGTATTTTGTTACAGTATATATATTTGTTTTGCAAAGAATCTATATATACAGTTTATAAATGAAATCTACACACAGGTTCATAGATCTGCATATATTTAACTACATATCTAATGTGTGTATATTGGTTTCAGCTATTTATATATATACATTAGTATATATGAGTCATATATATACTTTATATAAAGGTTGTTATATGTAATATGATTTACACGTATACAAATGGATGTTTTGATTTATAAGTATAATGATTTAAAGTTCTGATTTAAAGTCCTGTTATGTGTAATTATATTATAAATGAAGATATACGTTTCAGTTTGAAAGCTTACAATATAATTTTGGGTTTATATATATAGAGAGTTATATTGATCTTTTATAATTATTGATAAAAAATAGTATATATATCTGCCATTTATATTGAGTTAATCTGACCCGTTCTCATCGATTTCCATTTATCAGCTTTGTCCGTCTAAATTCGTGCCAATTTAGCTTTGCTTTTGAATTCGTGCTGGATTCGTAACTCACCTCATTCTCATTCATCTCTAGCTTCGGAAGGTGAGCAATCACTCACGATTAATGTTCTTATATTTATTAAATTTGATTTCAATTGAAACGACAATTGAAATATGCTGTTGTTAGATATTTACATATTGTTATATATATGCCATTATCTGTATCTGTTCACCTGTGACATCTGACACCATTATCTGTTAATTATCACTGATGATATATGCCTGTTACTGTTGTTATGTTATTATCATATCTGTTATCACTCTGCAAGTTCCCTGTTAGTATAGAATTCACTATGGGTTGAAATGATACATACCCGAACGATCTGTAGAATAGGAGAAAATCGTTATGGGTTAAAATGATAAACCCAAGCGATTTTCATTGAATTGAATTTGGGATTTCGGGTTGAAAAGATATATACCCGTATATATATAAATTACGGATTGAAATGATAAATATCCGTATCACTTGACCATAGGGTAGAAAATTTTATAAAGACACCATTGGTATATATATATATATAAATATTTTGAAAAATGATTTTTATGGTTTTGAAAAAGAAATTTATGGTTTTTGATAAATATTGATTTAATAAAGTTGATATATAATATGTTTAAGTATTTATTTAAAATTTATATTTTTGAATATAGAGTTTGTAATGATTCAGGTTATAAAGATAAATTTGAAATTGATTTTAAATTATATTTATTTAAGAATTATACTTAAAAAAAATTTGACTTGAAATTTATTGAATTTGAAATTTTAAAGAAGTGTTTTACAAATTGAAATTTGATTAAAGGTGACTTAAATGGATATTTCAAACTTATATGAATTTAGATGGGATATTTTGTAAATTGAAGTTGTATTCAAATGATATTGAAATAATTAAGTAAATATTTCAAAACTAAATAATAGAAAAGTGAATTGATATATATATATATATATATATATATATAAAATTATCGAATTTAGTTTTGAAATGTGGAATATTTGAAGCTTTGAAATATATTGAAATTGAAATGGTTTATTTGTGGTTCAAATTGGTATTTGAAATCGATATAACTTGGAAATGTTTAATTGAATTGGAATTGAAATTGATGATTTAGATTTGATTAAATTTGAATTTGGAATTTGAATTGATTTGAATCGATTTGTGAAAGTCGAGGAAACTATTTTATTTTATAAAGTAATTTTAAATTATATTTAAAACTATTGATATTTTACGTTATAAATTATGTTAATATAAACTATTTTAATATAAATCATTTTTAATATAAATTATTTTATTATAAGCTATTTTAACTTATAGCTATTTATATTAACTATTTTATTTATAAATTATTTTATTATATATACTAATTTTAATATCTAAACTGTTAAGAGGAAAGTGTTATGATTCTAAAGCATTATGATTTCTAAACTTTGATTTTCAAAGAATTATGATTTCCAAAGTGTTTGATTTAGAAAGTGTTATAACTTTGAAGTACTAAGATTTGTAAATGGATATTTGAGATGGATATATTTGAAATGGAAATGATATCGTATTTGGTTTTGAAATGGAAGTGATATCGTATTGATATGGTTTTGAAATGGCAATGATATTTGGTTTTGAAATATAAACTATTTTGAAGGTTTATTAAATGACCAATCGGTGTAATAATTACGTAGTTATTAAAGAGTCCGGATCGGTTTGGGACATACTCTCTGTCTAATCCGAAAACCACTTTAATAACTATTATACGCGGAGTGTGATCCAGAATGAAGTGGTTGGAATGATGACGTTGCTGGATTTGAAGAAAGAGAACGATAATGGATGACCTTGACACTTGTGTCAAATTGGAAATGACTTAAACAGGAGCCGTGCCGGGCCAGTGAGGTTAGCTACCTCTAGCGGACACACTTCTTCGTAAACTACTCATTACTTGTTTTTTGATTGGTGTGCACCCTTGATTTAGGAGTGTTGTTTCGCGGTGTTGCGATCGTTGCGGCGATGCGTTCTCACCAGTCCGGATCAGGCAAACGGTAGTTTCACTACCTTGGGTATTGCCTCATGTGCCTTGTCATACTTGTATCCCTATGCGCGACCACTACGATTTGTTTTGTGTTATACCTATGGAGTACTCCCTGATAGCCCACTAGTTTACGGTGGAGTTTACAGTGCTGTATAGACTATGACGCTTATATAAATGTGTTAAGGGGGATAATGGTAACGCCTTAACACTATTTTGATACTTTATATTACTGATAGGCATTATCTACTTAGCGTACACTACTATATATAAATAGTTTAACGGATCCTTAGAGGATGGTTATCCCAAACATCCTTTGAGTTACTTGTATTTTCAGTTGTTATTTCACTTGAGTTGGATTTATTGATATAAGAATGTTAATCCTGACTCGAGTGTTTTGTGTTTTGCTTTACACTCGGGTCAGACTGAGTGTACCAGTATTCGAGGCTCATCTTTGGAGTTGGAGATTCGCTTGGAGATCCAGCTATCTATCCAGCTTTCAGATATTCAGTTGATTCCAGTGATGTATTCTGATCTTGTATTTGACTATTGTATTCGAGACTTCTGTTGTATCCTGTTTAACTCTGTTATATATATAGTAGCTTCATGAACTACTATTCTTTTGTTTCCACTGCACTATTGTTATATTACTCCGTGTCTATGATTCTGTGATTATTTATTTACTGTATATGCTGAGTTTTGCCAAATTTAAATTAACAATCTGATATTTTGAGCAATTCAAATCCGACATGTATGGATGTGAATGGTTGAAAATTTCAGGTCGTTACAGTTGGTATCAGAGCTCTGGTTTTAGGCAAAACTCAGCATACATAGTAAAATTCAATTACAGAATCACTTTCGTTCGAGCTTGAATTCCTTCTTCTTTGACTCTGTTTTCTTTGAATTTTGGAACGTTCCCTTCGGTTCCAAGGTCCATTCTTGTCTCCCCTATTCGTGTCTTCTTGATTCTGGAGTATCCCATAACTTCACTTCGGATGATATCTATAATGAATCTGCGGTTCCTCCTTTCTTAGAATGATTTGTCAAGGGGTGAAACTCCTTTACAGCTAGCACTGATTCACCAAAGATTTCTGTATCCTCGGTTTAGATGCTGCTATCTTTTGCTGTGCTCGAATTCTATTCTCCTATAATCGAATGTCGATTTGCCTCAGAATTCTGCATTGATCATATTCTAGAAATCGCGGTTGGCCCGGTTAAGGTTGCGCGCGATTTATATAAATTTATCCATTCTTTTTTCTCTCTCTCTGAAATCTATTTATCTCCCTATCGAGCCTATCTTCTAGTTGAATTCTTTTTGTTAGGATTCCTCTAGATTTGGATCTCTATCCTTGTTTTGAAATCCCTTCTTGTATCATCGAGTGAGGGAGTGTATTTGTATTAATATAAAAATGTTTTATATAGTGTATTGTTTGAGTTGTTGATGTTGATTTGGGTTTTCGATTGGTTCGTCTGATCGACGCTATCGATAGGATTTCCAAAACACTTGAACAGAGCAAACTGACACAATGACGTCATCCTCACCTTCCTCCGGCTTATCACCGGCAGTCTGTTCAGGGTTCCACACTCAATGGTGGCAACTAAACACGAGGGTTGCGCTCGTTGCGAGACTTAACCCAACACCTTACGGCACGAGCTGACGACAGCCATGCACCACCTGTGTCCGCGTTCCCGAAGGCACCCCTCTCTTTCAAGAGGATTCGCGATCCAACGTTGGCCCCAAGACGTTGGTCTCTAACTAGAAAAATAAATGCTTGAGCTTGAGAAGCTTCTGGTCCGGTGGGCCCATAAAACTCACTAGGATAAGCGGTATTATTGAACCAAACGCCTTTAATTTGAACTAATTATTCTTTTAATGAATTTCTTTTAGTTTTAAAATAAATTCATTAAATTCCGAAATGCCCATGTAGTCCCCTGAATATTCAAAATTGTTATACGACAGGTTTACCTTTCCGCGACCTTACTTAGGGGGGTAGAGCTAGGGGCGAATTCGGCTCTTCTATTCTCTTCACTTAGATCTTAGACTTCCGTGGATTCTGACTGCCCAATTAATATACAGGGCTTGACTTGCGGATATGATAGATTTGAAAACAAAGAAAATTCAATATCTTTCTTATTCATTTTACTCTTTCACAAATAGACCCAAAGCGCATTATTCACAGCCCATCTCATTTTCCTTACATTCACAAAGAAAGTCTTCTTTTTGAAAATCGGTAAATGAAATAAATTTGTATGATTATATTATAAATATATAAGTAAAGTTTTCTCGAATTTAATAAGGTAATTAAATTGGTTGTTGAAATGATAATATTTGATTATCATTTATTGTTCTATAAATGAATTTATAAACATGGTTTATAAATTGATTTGGAATTGAAATGAATTTAAATCAGGAATCCGAGAATTTAATTTCAGGTGATTTCAAACTTTGGTTTTAAAGTTTTAAAGTGTATACTATTTAAAGTATTTTCAAATAGAAATCGTTTCAAAGAATTTTAAATGTTCAAATCAGTACTCTTCTCTTTTGTCGCTGGAAAATAATTTCGGTGATGACTGCAGCATCATCGATATTCATTTTTGAGTTTTGAAGAGGAAAGAACATTCAGTAGCTTTGCTACCTTTTGTCTTAGGAATTAATTTGATTTGAATTTCTTCAGTATAATTTGATTTATATATATAGGTATATTATTTTAAAATTTGATTTGATTTGATATATATATATATATATATATATTTGTCTCAAAATTGTTTGAAGTAAATCGGAGATTTAAATTCTTAAGTTTATGATTTAAAGATGATTTCAATTATAAACTGAAGTCAAAAATTTTGGATAAATATTTAAACTTGAAATAATTGAATTTGAAAATTTTATTTGTATAGTACAAAATTGCATTTCAATATAACTTACCTAAATTATTCAGAAGTTAAAATGTAATTGGATAATATACAATATAAAATGATTTTATAAATAAAATTTGAGTGTTTATAATAAATGTTATACACTTAGATTTTAATTATAAAAAAAATGCTAATAAAGATGATAGAATAATAAGTTAATTGAATGAGATGAATATAATAAATTTTGTTCTAAAAGAATTAACAAATTGAAATTAGATCAACTTATGGAAATACCTTAAATTTAAACCAATTATTGAATATAAATTAATTTAAATTGAAATTTATATGGTTTAAATTAATTTATATGGTTTAAATATATGTAATAAGATATATTAAGTGGAATAAACTTAATAATAATTTGGAATAAAAGAATTAAATTTGTTGAATAAAATATGAGTACAATAAATGATTATACAAATTGATGATTTAGAAATTGTTAATTGAGGATGACTAGATAATAAGATAATGAATTTAGAAATAGATTGATTGATTTAACTAAAGTAAACTCAAAGAGATTTAACCAAATTGTTAAATATTAATTAATTTAAATTGAAATTTATATGGTTTAAATTAATTGTTTTACTTGTATTCCAATCTATTTTCTTTCTGGTTGTTTCTATTCTCCTACCTCCTTCCTTTTCGGGGACGAAAAGTTTTGAGTGGGGGAGAGTGTAACGACCCGTAAATTTTAACTGTTTTAATAACGTAATTAGTTGAAATTTTGTGAAATTTTAAACAATAAAATTTTGAAATAAAAATTTGATATTTGGAATGCGTCTATTTAATCATAGCAACTGGTAAATTTTCATCAGATAATTTGGAAGTTTATTTTCTAGTGTAATTTTATTCCAATTTATATCAGTTAAAATTGATGATAATAAAATGTTTTCCAAACCTGAATATTTTTACATAGAAAAATTCTAATCCATCTTCTAACTAAGACGTCATTTTTCGTTTTTCCAAATTCGAAATTCTTTAGCTTCGTCGATCTTATTTTTCTGCGTTTTTGCTGCATTTTCCGCTAGTAGAAAATTCGAATTTTTATAATTCAATCATACCACGGATATCTGTGTACCGTTATTATCATCTCGTCGTGCTGATCTCCAAAGTATATTCATTCGTGCGTTTCGGTGTCCAGTACGCGGCGAAAACTGTGTAACGGTTCGCTGTGTCGGTATTCGTTCGTGTTCTTTTGTCCCTTGTGTCTTTTCGTTGTTCCTTAGACAATCAAATAGCCCTTTGCTTTATATGGTTACTGAATTCAACTCTTACTCTTTGATATTCACGTCGTTTAAAATTGTATATGATGTGAAGAGACACGTCCTTTTGGGTTGCAAGCTGTCATACATTTATTGTTTGAAATTGTTGCATTACTTTTGCCTACTCTAATTCATTTCTTCTTACTTCACCTGCCATCTCCTCCACTCCTCTTTGTTTCATTTCAGTTCTAAAAAAAAATTGATGAAAACTTATATATATGCTTGCCTTCGTCTGCTCATTCATGCTTGCTTTAGCATGAACATCTTTTTATGGCTGCTAGCCATTTTCACCATGCCTCCCTCTGCTCTTTCCCACCTAACCCATCTAATCACCCACCACCTCGAATGCCGCACCGAGCTCGCGTACAACCACCACTCTCCTCTACAATGACCTCAACTCCACCGACTTTTCACCAGAACCCGCGCCCTTCTCTCCTCCGCATGCCGAGCTCGGCAATGCAACTCATGCCCACGCCTGTCAACCCGCCTCTTTCCCTACGACATTCCCTTCCACCCATGCGACCAAACCCGAACACATTCAGGGCTGTACCCCTAGTAGCCCACCTCAGGCAGAGCGAAGCCTGGCTTCGACCACACTCTACCCTACGCCGCATCAAATCCAGATGACACTATATATATGTGTGATATGTTGTTCATGTAATATATGGAGAAAAATATGTAAGTTCTGTTTCGTATGTATATATTTTGTATATTTTGTTATAAGATATCAATGTTATATTTTATTTTATATACATTATATTATAAAGTTGGTTATATGGTTTTGTTTATTTGCTGTTGGGTTACAGTTTGTCTATTCTAAAGTATAGTAAGTTATATCTCTATTTGTTTACAAATAGCACTGACCTTGTTGTTTGAAAATATTATGTTAATATTATATATATTTTGTTTTAAGGGATGTTGTTACGTGATAAAGAGTTAAGTTGTATATATATCATTATATACTATTTTATTTTAGTGTAAAGTGTACATATATAAGAGATATTGGTCTGTTGTATTTTAGTGCAAAAGTTTATAATAGTTATATTTTAGGTTGCTGTACATAAGTATGTGTCACTTTAAAAGTTTTGAAATGCGAAGTATGTCATTTTTAAATTGTATTTGAATTGAGTTTGGTTTTAAGGAATATATATATATATATATATATAAATATATATGTGTGTGTGTGTGTGGATATTTTGATACTTGATATCTTATGTATTATGATTTTATTACATGAATATAGTATATATTAGTTTTCGTGCCTATATATATGTATGTATATTTAAAAGAGTATTTTGTTACAGTATATATATTTGTTTTGCAAAGAATCTATATATACAGTTTATAAATGAAATCTACACACAGGTTCATAGATCTGCATATATTTAACTACATATCTAATGTGTGTATATTGGTTTCAGCTATTTATATATATACATTAGTATATATGAGTCATATATATACTTTATATAAAGGTTGTTATATGTAATATGATTTACAAGTATACAAATGGATGTTTTGATTTATAAGTATAATGATTTAAAGTTCTGATTTAAAGTCCTGTTATGTGTAATTATATTATAAATGAAGATATACGTTTCAGTTTGAAAGCTTACAATATAATTTTGGGTTTATATATATAGAGAGTTATATTGATCTTTTATAATTATTGATAAAAAAATAGTATATATATCTGCCATTTATATTGAGTTAATCTGACCCGTTCTCATCGATTTCCATTTATCAGCTTTGTCCGTCTAAATTCGTGCCAATTTAGCTTTGCTTTTGAATTCGTGCTGGATTCGTAACTCACCTCATTCTCATTCATCTCTAGCCTCGGAAGGTGAGCAATCACTCACGATTAACGTTCTTATATTTATTAAATTTGATTTCAATTGAAACGACAATTGAAATATGCTGCTGTTAGATATTTACATATTGTTATATATATATGCCATTATCTGTATCTGTTCACCTGTGACATCTGACACCATTATCTGTTAATTATCACTGATGATATATGCCTGTTACTTTTGTTATGTTATTATCATATCTGTTATCACTCTGCAAGTTCCCTGTTAGTATAGAATTCACTATGGGTTGAAATGATACATACCCGAACGATCTGTAGAATAGGAGAAAATCGTTATGGGTTAAAATGATAAACCCAAGCGATTTTCATTGAATTGAATTTGGGATTTCGGGTTGAAAAGATATATACCCGTATATATATAAATTATGGATTGAAATGATAAATATCCGTATCACTTGACCATAGGGTAGAAAATTTTATAAAGACACCGTTGGTATATATATATATATAAATATTTTGAAAAATGATTTCTATGGTTTTGAAAAAGAAATTTATGGTTTTTGATAAATATTGATTTAATAAAGTTGATATATATAATATGTTTAAGTATTTATTTAAAATTTATATTTTCGAATATAGAGTTTGTAATGATTCAGGTTATAAAGATAAATTTAAAATTGATTTTAAATTATATTTATTTAAGAATTATACTTAAAAAAAAAATTTGACTTGAAATTTATTGAATTTGAAATTTTAAAGAAGTGTTTTACAAATTGAAATTTGATTAAAGGTGACTTAAATGGATATTTCAAACTTATATGAATTTAGATGGGATATTTTGTAAATTGAAGTTGTATTCAAATGATATTGAAATAATTAAGTAAATATTTCAAAACTAAATAATAGAAAAGTGAATTGATATATATATATATATATAAAATTATCGAATTTAGTTTTGAAATGTGGAATATTTGAAGCTTTGAAATATATTGAAATTGAAATGGTTTATTTGTGGTTCAAATCGGTATTTGAAATCGATATAACTTGGAAATGTTTAATTGAATTGGAATTGAAATTGATGATTTAGATTTGATTAAATTTGAATTTGGAATTCGAATTGATTTGAATCGATTTTTGAAAGTCGAGGAAACTATTTTATTTTATAAAGTAATTTTAAATTATATTTAAAACTATTGATATTTTACTTTATAAATTATGTTAATATAAACTATTTTAATATAAATCATTTTTAATATAAATTATTTTATTATAAGCTATTTTAACTTATAGCTATTTATATAAACTATTTTATTTATAAATTATTTTATTATATATACTAATTTTAATATCTAAACTGTTAAGAGGAAAGTGTTATCATTCCAAAGCATTATGATTTCTAAACTTTGATTTCCAAAGAATTATGATTTCCAAAGTGTTTGATTTAGAAAGTGTTATAACTTTGAAGTACTAAGATTTGTAAATGGATATTTGAGATGGATATATTTGAAATGGAAATGATATCGTATTTGGTTTTGAAATGGAAGTGATATCGTATTGATATGGTTTTGAAATGGCAATGATATTTGGTTTTGAAATATAAACTATTTTGAAGGTTTATTAAATGACCAATCGGTGTAATAATTACGTAGTTATTAAAGAGTCTGGGATCGGTTTGGGACATACTCTCTGTCTAAACCGAAAACCACTTTAATAACTATTATACGCGGAGTGTGATCCAGAATGAAGTGGTTGGAATGATGACGTTGCTGGATTTGAAGAAAGAGAACGATAATGGATGACCTTGACACTTGTGTCAAATTGGAAATGACTTAAACAGGAGCCGTGCCGGGCCAGTGAGGTTAGCTAACTCTAGCGGACACACTTCTTCGTAAACTACTCATTACTTGTTTTTTGATTGGTGCGCACCCTTGATTTAGGAGTGTTGTTTCGCGGTGTTACGATCGTTGCGGCGATGCGTTCTCACCAGTCCGGATCAGGCAAACGGTAGTTTCACTACCTTGGGTATTGCCTCATGTGCCTTGTCATACTTGTATCCCTATGCGCGACCACTACGATTTGTTTTGTGTTATACCTATCGAGTACTCCCTGATAGCCCACTAGTTTACGGTGGAGTTTACAGTGCTGTATAGACTATGACGCTTATATAAATGTGTTAAGGGGGATAATGGTAACGCCTTAATGCTAGTTTGATACTTTATATTACTGATAGGCATTATCTACTTAGCGTACACTACTATATATAAATAGTTTAACGGATCCTTAGAGGATGGTTATCCCAAACATCCTTTGAGTTACTTGTATTTTCAGTTGTTATTTCACTTGAGTTGGATTTATTGATATAAGAATGTTAATCCTGACTCGAGTGTTTTGTGTTTTGCTTTACACTCGGGTCAGACTGAGTGTACCAGTATTCGAGGCTCATCTTTGGAGTTGGAGATTCGCTTGGAGATCCAGCTATCTATCCAGCTTTCAGATATTCAGTTGATTCCAGTGATGTATTCTGATCTTGTATTTGACTATTGTATTCGAGACTTCTGTTGTATCCTGTTTAACTCTGTTATATATATAGTAGCTTCATGAACTACTATTCTTTTGTTTCCATTGCACTATTGTTATATTACTCCGTGTCTATGATTCTGTGATTATTTATTTACTGTATATGCTGAGTTTTGCCAAATTTAAATTAACAATCTGATATTTTGAGCAATTCAAATCCGACATGTATGGATGTGAATGGTTGAAAATTTCAGGTCGTTACATTGGTAGTGTTTACAAAATTTAAATGTTAACCCTATACGGACTTTGCTAAAGGACAGCAGTGGACAGACACGAGTTCAGTTTCTAATAGATCATTTAGATAAAGCATTATTTTTAACCATTAACTACATCTTTTATTAATGATATATTGTGCATGTTTTCTCTTCTCATCACTATATCACTTAGATACTCAAAGTAAAGGAACCGCGATAGCCGAAAGCAAGTGAAATAGAAATATTTCAATTTTTTTTCTATTTTGGATCTATTGGGCCTATGAAGTATAAAGTGGTTTTAGATCCAATCTAAAATATCTTACACAAAATCTTTATTTTATTTGACTTGTTAAAAGGTTTTTTTCAGTTTTAATTTTATAAATGTATCAAATACACTATTTGTGTAAAGTGCACGTGCTACGGATATGAAGTATACATGATAAATGCAACCATGTGTAGTTGTTGGGATTTACAACGTAATAGACCCATTTGTCCCCATATATACGCCTGTGCATAATTTTGATTATATATATATAATAGATATATAATCAAGGACAGATTTGAAATTAATTTTAAAGTTTTACACAAAAGTCCATTTTATAAAATTTGAGTTAAAATAACGTACATACACATATGTCCAGATATAAATAATTGTAAACTATGTTTTATTATTTAAAACAACATATGTATTTGAAAGTTGCAATCTAATATATATATATATAATTAAAGTTAACAAATTCAAATTTGACTTTCAACTTAGGAAAGAATTAAGTGATTTAAGATTTTACATAAATGTCAACTTATGGATTTTTAAATTGAAAAAACACATATCCTTATGTAAACAACAACCAAAGTAATATATTCAAATAACAACAATATAACATATGTATTTATTTTAAAGGCGTGTTCAAATAATTAAAGTTCTTTTCAATCAAAAAAAAAATCCAATCAAAATTAATCAAAATCATTTTAAGTAGAAAATGTTTAAATAACTATGTAGCATATATATGTTTAACTAAAAAGTATTCAATCAAAAATGATTCCAAAACAACAACAAAACAAATCGGATAATTTAGGCATATCTAATTTCGTTATAAAAGATTTAGAACCAAATTATACAAATAATATTAAAAAATAATCCTATAGATGAAGGATCTAAACTATATATTAACATAATGATTATATAATCAATTAAGGAATATTACAGAAGGGGATCCAACTTAATTGAACATGATGAAAAATTAATTAATTGAGGTGTGGCAAAATGGGATCTAAATTATAATGTATGTACAAACATATGATATGTAGCATGTCAAGGATTCAAACCATATGGATATAATTAATATATGCATAAATAAAATTGAAATTCACCTTAGGATGAAGCCAAGTTGCACCTTGAATGATGAATAAAACTCCTAGATTCTACTTAATCAACCTTTGGATTTTCCAGGAACCAAAAGTCAACAACCACCTTTTAGTTTTTGGTATTTTTTTAGGATTTTTAATCTATGAAGGCTATGAATTTCGACCATGATAGGAGAGGAAGAGAGAAGAAAAATAATTGCCAGGAAGAAAATTTACGGAATAAATGAAAGAGAACTTATTTTAAACGAAACATTAAAACTTGTCAATTCCCTTCTTTAAAACCTCCCATATTTAATTCCTCATTAAATCTCATCAAATCCTCTTGTCCCCATCACCTAGATGGTCATAAAAGGAGGTAGGTAGGCCTCAAAATTTTCCCTATACTATTTCGTAATTAATTTATTCAAATCCAATTTAAATATTATATCAATATCGTATATTGATGCGCGCATTTATAAATTTTATACACACGTTTTATGAAATACTACTGTATTAAAAAAAATCAAATGAAATTTAATGATTAATATATCATAAGTATTAATCAATTATTAATTTAATTAATTTACAATGATTATAAGTTAATTAAATTATGTGATTTTTCGAAGTATTGATCATCATTACAGTTGTACAACTCAAATGTATAAATTCAATAAGTGGTTAATATTGAACAATTTGAATATTAAAGTTCACCCGTCACCTTAGCTAGTGGTACGAAATTTTGGCAGAATTGATTGCTTATGCATCTTAACGGTCAAATTTAATTTTTCTGTTATAAGCGGTACTTGATAGTAATGATTATTTACACTAATTCTCTTCGTCAATACTATATCACATTAGGACTTATGAAATTTTGTTTTGTTAAAAATTCCAACATCATCCATATTCAACTTGATTAGTCCTAAAACAAAAATCCTTTGTTCAATCACAATAGTTGTTATTAACCTGCTTTGGCTAAAGACTTCGATTTTGAGTCGATTGCAGTTGACAGTGATACTAACTTCATATAACTAAGGAAATGAATTCTTTATTGAATAGTGTTTCACTTCCAATGCTTCAACTTTGACCAAACAATAGTCATTCGATGGATGCCATGCGATGATATAACTATAATCAATGTGGAGTGTCCACGTTGACGTTTAATATTATTCTCAAGTCGAGAGAACTATGTAATATCATCACTTCGATATTCTTTGTTTGACTTTAGTTATATTAACCAACGAAAAAAATCTCAAGTGAGCATTTTATAGTTATCCAATAACTATCAGACGTAACCCCTTAGTGCCTCAAGCAACCATAAGTAATACACCGTCCAACATTTGGAGAGCATTACGTACTCTAGTCTCAAAGGATGTATCGATATCTTGTCTCGAAACATCTTGACTAGGAATATTTAAAATAATATGTGATAAATTTCTCATTATCATAGCATATTGTAATTACTATCATAGAACATATCATTTAAGGATTTTCTATTTAATATGCTTAAATTAAATAATTAATTAACATATCACAATATGACAAGTATATAATAGACAGAAAACATCTATTATTTTTGAACTAGACCGGTTATTGAGTTAGATGTATGTAACAAATTATATAATTGCCCCTAGGGCATACCACTAACTTTATCAATCTCCCACTTGCACTTGGGTTCAATTATGGAATTTTATTCCAACTTCTTCGATAGGTTTTCTCAAAGCTAACCGGGACAGTCCCTTAGCGAACATCTAATCTATTTTGTTTTAATTATATACTATGTCAATCAACTCTCTCGGACATTGACAAACTGCCTTTATCATATGGAACTTTTCGGAGTATGTTTCTCGACTTCCAGTGAGTTTGAGGTTCTTTCATGATCTATATTACGACATTGTTATACTTATAAATGTGCATTTATTTATACTTATAAATGTGCATTTATTTATACTTATAAATGTGCATTTATTCATACTTATACTTATAAATGTGCATTTCGGGGTCAAAAATCACCCCTAGCTCGCTTAGTTATAAATGTGCATTTATTTATAATTATAATACCGAAGACCTATTTAAGGCGACATACTAATCCTTTGATTGAATTAGCCACTACTTATTGTTTGAAACGTTTTTGGCTTAACGTTCTTAACTTAATATTGAACATGAACTTAGGATTGACATATTATGTTTGATATCACTTATGAAGTTCGAGTCCACCCACTCCTTCATAAGGAGTTAGTCATTTCTATAAACAAATCCCTAGTATTTCATGAATAATCAATAACATTTTAAACCATTATATAGTAATATTAATTCAGATTTAATGATTGATTTATGTATCAAATACATAAGAAAAATGTGATATTGTAGATAACATATCATGTATTACAATTCCTATTACTAATGCATAAGGAATCCATCTTACATGCCTCATATTAAACAATTTAATATAGTGTATGTGTATATCATTTTAGAACATCCCCAACATCTTTTTATACTGATTATAAAAAATGTATTTTCAAATCCTGTACCGAGAATTAACAACCAAACTAAAATGATTTTAATACAAATACATCGTTAATAGTCTTAAATTTGTTGTTTGTTTATGGTTTTAGAAATATTTCAGTACCTATAAATATTCTTTTTTATAGACACATGCTTCCTCTACATTTTGACATGAAATCAAACTATTTGATTTTTCTATCAAAATACTTGCTTAACTCTGATGCTTATTGAATAATACCTTTGTATCATTTCTTGGATCATATCCAACAACCCATAAACTTAGAATCACTTCCATTGACTTCAAGACACTTTGGTTATTAAGAGCAAACAACATATTCTAAATAATCATTTAGAATTTTTGTTTCAACATATATACACCAAAACTCAAAATCATATCGAATGATAATTTTGTAAGTAAAATACAAATTAACATAAGTACGTTGAATGATGAATCTGTTACATTAATTAAACGATGGAAATTTAAGTTGTTTTTCTACCAACGCAGCATAACATATTCCTACTGTATTTTCTTCTTTCGAAGACATTTTGCTATCGACAGATCATATTCCTTTGGGTACAACCATCAAAATCATATTTTGATAATGTACTTGGAATCCATTCCATATTTGTGTATCATACCATATTGTAGAGTCAATACTCTTAAGGGCAGACTGCCGTGTAATTATTTACTTAACATCAATAAGAAATTCATAGTTTCTCCTTAATGTGTCAGAGTTCTTATTAGACATTCTAATTAGTTGCGTCTGTTTAGGCTTGGTCAATTCCATTTTATCTTTTGTAATCAATTTTATCTTTGGATCGCATCCAAATCTATTTTACTACAAATATTTCTAAAAGAAATTTCTTTATCATGAACTTGGCATTTTTTGAAACAACAATTGTTTCTCGGTGCAGTGGAATAGGTAATCATGAACATTTTAAATAAACTACCTTTATATATATATATGAATGATTTTTTTAGTTTACGAAACTAATGTTCGTCACATAAATTGGTCAGTCAATATTGATCAGTCCAAAACTCCTTTGTAGTGGTCCACACAAGATCCCTCACAAACAAGTATTACATGCATTCACTCGATTCATACAACCTGTCAACTTCTTAACCTATGATAACTCTTATATTGTATAATCTCATAAACTATGCTTTGGATGAAATTAATTTTAACTATATGTGCTTACTCTTTAGTACATGACCTAACACCAAGAAGTTACCTTAGCTTCACTCATCATCTATCATTCATTGTCTAACTAAGTCTGATTACTCCTTATCGATACATCATTATGTATCATCAGGTGGGTGACTTTTGAGATAGAATCTTATTCATTTTAGGTACAATGGGAACTCTTTCCAATATACTCACTTACTCAATCAAATTATTTTATTCTAGTTGCATGTTATGATTTTAACTTCTGTTTTATATTCAATGAACTTATCAAAATTACCTCATTTCTATGATAATTTATCTATGAATTAAAACGAAGTAGATGGATCCGTTTTGGTATCATTAGACTTTTGACTACATATATCTTTGTCTATCAACCCAAGAGTTCACCACTCTTTTGTTGCTTCCATTAAATGGTGCTTTGCCCTTAATCTTTTAAGAGGTAATTCATTAGTACCATATGATTCATAATCGTATGATTTAAAGAATTATTTCTCCAAGAGATGGCTTAGTCCATAATCCCAAAATAATTGTTAAAATTTTAGATAATTCTATGTTATGTAGCTAGTGCAATAAAAACCGTTATTCTAGTAGATTTATTTCTTAATTAATATTCAAAATATTTATAACAAATTAAAACTATATTTATTTTTAGTCAATACCGAAAACAGTTGTTATTTCATGCATAATATTTGGTATATTTTAGAAAATAAATTTTTGTATCTTAATGCATCCACTAATAAGTATATATGGCATGCTCCCATTATTTTTTCCATTACTATAATTGCATATGAAATATGAAGATTCATTTATATGCCGTCGACGTAAAAAATGGATCAACACCTAAGAATAGGTTATAGGAAACCTGTATAACCTAGATCTGATAGATAGTATAGAAAACAACAGAGAAATAAGAAAGAGACATAAGATTTTATAGTGGTTCAGCAATCTATGGTGTACGTCCACTTTATAGCTTTGTTGCTCATAGATTTGATGTAGTTCATTTGATATTACAAGAGATTTGATAGAGGACAACTCACTAGTATATGGGTTAGATAGATTCAAAGTCCTAGAATTCCGTAGAGTAGCTACCTTGGTGACTATTGTGTAGAGATGGAAGATGAAGAAGAGGCATAGCTTCCGCGTAGTGATGGCAGAAGTCCAGTCCTGTTTTGGTTGCTCTAAGGTTTGTATTTATAAGGTAGCAGTCATATTGGATCAGAAGCCCACTACCAGAGAGGTCCAGGTATTAGCCTAGTGTTGTGTGAAAAAGCTAGGACACCCACGAGTTAGGGTGATAACTCGATACCGAGTTATCCCCATAAATCGATGCTGAGTTATCCCCTTAAGGGGATACTTGCCCCACTCACTTGCATCATATTCATGTTTTATTATAAGGTGCCCTATGTGATTTAGTAGGTTGATGACTTATTTTGATGATCGTTCCTCGATGACTTGGTTTGTTCTACAGTTTATTAGAGCTAACCCTTTAATTCTTGAGATAGATCGTCAGGAATTCTATGAAATCACTTGGGCTTGCATATAAGAGATAGAGAATCACTTGTGCAAAGTTTGAGAATTTAATTGTTGAGCAGGATAACTTGGTGCTGACTATGGCTATAACTCGATGTCGACTCTTCTACTTAGCACATTTCTAGCCCAATTTTTCCTAAGCTATTTCCTTTGTCCATATTAGCATGCCTACCAATTTTCAAGTCGTTTCGTCTTCGTTTCGATGTTCAAAGTTCTGTTGACTTCTGTTTTGTTAAAAACCCAGTTAACATTTTCCCCATAGAGTACGTTTTTGTTGGAAACAAAGTATGCTCTGGAATGAGATAAGTTTTGAATTGCTAGCCTCTGAATTCCAGTTGATTGTTTTGATTCCATCTCAAGACGTTGCTTTCACTTGATTGATTTTCGATTAGCTATTCGTCCTGGTTTCGATCTGAATTCCAATTCCCTACGCTGACGATGTAATCTTCGTTCTGGAGATTGCGTAGTGCTTTATTTCATCGTATACATTCTCTATGTTGATTTGGATATGACCCGGGCAAAGTTGGATAACTCGGTACCGAGTTATAGACTTAGTGAAGTTTTGAGTAATTTTTTTTCATTATATGTCTTGGGTCGATCCTTCACTTCTCTTTTTCTTGCCACCGACTTTTCTTTGCTTCTAGCTAACTCTTGCTACTACCGATCTAGCTTTCTACATGCTCCGATCATCAGCCGCGCTTCCAATTACCCCAGCTACCACTTGAGTTCACCACTGACCTCTAGTAAACCTGCTGCCACCAAGGTCATCACCCCTCGAAACTATGTCCCGACCTATCTTGAAACCCTAGGCCTTTGTCTTGGATTTTTGCTTTGAATCAAAGGTTGGCGTTAGCAAAATTGGGTTTGGGCATGGATGCTGACAGCGAAGGGGAACTTGGTTGGTCTCAAGTCGGAAGGAGATGGTTGATTCCTAAGCATATTGGATTGGTGGCGAGGTTAGGGTTTTGCCTTGATCGAATATGTGTGAATCCCAGAGACGAGTTGCGCTCTTTGGCTTCAATTGTCTTCTTTTGGGAAATTGGCTAAGTCCCAACTGTCGATTATACTCCAATACGATGATTTGCATTGAACTTGGAAGTATAAGACGATTTCATCACCTTTGCTTTTCTATTTCTGCATTTCCTGTGATTCTAAAAAAATATCTTTCCATGTCGCTTCAAATAACAGATCCGTTATCGATTTTCAATCGATAACATGTTAGTACCAACAAATACTCTCAAAGTACTATACAGATTGTTTTTCTGACTGAACGAGCTATCTACACGGAATGGTCCATTTGGAATGTTTGGAACACTGGACTCACTCCACATAGATAGCACACTGCACTTGCCCTAGTCAGTGTTTAGAATCTGATTGGTCGACACACGTTGAATTCGGATTCCGAACGTTGGCCACACATGAACTTTATTATAACTAGAACATACCTGACCGTGTTGAACGCTAAGTTTTCTTATTTAGAATGACTCGTTCATCTCCTCGTTTTAAGCCTGTGGAATGAACTTCCACTCCTTCAGAAGCTGGATCGTCTACGGATCTGGCTTCACCTTCCATTCCGACCGGGCCAAGCCAACCAGTGATTTCGAAATCTTAAGGCCATCTAGTCCCAGTCGGCCCGGTGATACATCGACCACCTCCAGGACTAAGAATCATAACTGACCTACCCGAGTAGGTGCCTTCAAGCTTCTCATCTAGGTCACTTCGAAATATTTGCATTCAGCATGGCATCCCTGAAGATGACATTCGTTTGCCAACAATCCCCTTCAAAGTTTCACGGCTTGCAACCATTACATATGTTTTGGTAATGCTTCCCACCATTCAACTTGTTTCCGAGTCATTTCAAGAGATCGGCCTAGCTCCATTCCAAGTCCACCCGAACGGATACATGTTACTAAGTTCATTTTATGTTCTTTTCATGGATAGATTCGCATGGCCTCTAACGTTCAACGAGCTAACCTACCTCCCGCTGTTCACAAGAAGGCAAGATTGCCTGTCTTACGTGATTATAGAGGCCTAGAGAGGTTGTATGGTCATCAAGGGGATGCAAAATAAACGTTCCGCCTTTAAGAACGAGTATTTCTTCATGCTTTGCTCGGAGGGATTCAATCGCTTATGGCTTACCAGGAGTAAAATCCTTTTCCCTTTGTCTATCTAATGCTAGAGTTTCTATGTTTCTAACTTAGAGTATGTCGCTTTATAGTCCTATCGAGACGTGTCCACGGAGAAGAGCATAATAATATGCTCGAGTATTTAAAGGCCATGGCCAAGAACCAGTGGACTGTCGAATTCCTTCTTACAATGACAACTTACGAGGACATGGGCCGCTTCATCTGGGTGGATCTACCGATAGTGAATCTCCATCACCAAGCAACCCTAGAAAAAACACCCATTCTACTACCTCAACTCGTAGCTCCAACGAGAATGCTTAGGGAGGTGTAGTTGCCCCGTTGGGTGGAGTACAGCTCGAAGAACTTCCAAAAGTTGATGCAGACTTGCATGCAGGAAGATATTCCAAGGGATAGGGATGAGTCAAGTAGGCTATTCCTGATCCCAGAGGAGGATGAACTGGTCCAAAGAAGAGATGGAACACAGCCAATGATAGTAGAAGAGTAAGAAGAGGCTTTCGATGACGATGACAGTGATTTTAATGCCATCGAAGAAGGAGATGGGTCCTATGATGAATCAATAAAGTTGAGCCCCGATCTTCCCAACTTACCTTCTCCGAATTTTCTAACTACTGAAGCATTAAGTCTTGAAATTCCCATTTCTCCTTCTCCAAAATAGCTAGTTATTGAAACTTCTCATTCATCGGGGGTCAAGTTACAGAAACTCTAGTAGGAGATTCGACACATTCACGTCCTCTGAGAGGCATTTTCGTAAACTTAAATGAATTTGGGGACTTCTCAGTCAATAAGATGATAGGCAAGATAAGTATTGATATCAACATATGTTAAGTGCTTTCATAAGTGAGAGTGGAGAAACTCCAACTTTGAAACAATGCCAATACGACCAATTGAGTATATAGGGGGTCATCGACACTATACACTCTACTTTAGGATCACGAACGCTCATTCTACATCGATTAAAGTTCTAAAATCGTGATACTAACTCCATTCTTTTCTTGTTTCAAGTTCCATGAGTCATGGACTATTCTGCCAGCTATACCAACACTCCGATTCTTATAGAGATCGAACTCTAGATTCGGCTCAGCGCCCCCACCATGAAATCGAAGAAGAGAGCAGAAAAAGGGAAGATAGGGAAGGTGAGGATGAATCACGCTATGCAGAGAGAGATCGAGAGAGAGGTGAGAAGAGAAGAAGGAATAGTAAAGGTGATGCCCCTGGTGATGCTCACAAGCGCCACAAGGACTCCTATGATCATCGTAAGACTACGTCGTCCATCACTACTCCCCACTCCGAAGCTCAGACTCCTGCAATGCAGGAAATTCCATCCTCCCGGGACACAACTACTACCGTTATTCTTAATTCTTCTAAGTGTGGTGAGAAGCACAAACTTCCGCTGGGTCCATCTCAACTTCAGGCCGCTTACCCACATCTGTTCTTTTGCAGGGTTAAGTTTGATTAGAATATAAGGCCCACGAATAAAGTTGACTCACTTTAAAATCTCGAGGTAGTTCGCGAGGACTTTGGAGCTGGTTTTGAATAGCAGCGCCTTGTACGAGCTCTCTCTGATGTCAATTGAATCAACTACCAACAAATTCTTTTATTTGAGGTAGAAAGAGATGATCATGATAAAAGGATCAAGGATCGTGATAATGAGATAGCTCAACTAAAGCTTAATAAGGACACTGCCCTAAAGGGAAAGGCTATGAGTGGCAAATTACTGACGAAAGCGAGTCGGGCTCATGATAGAGCACTCCTTGTGATTAATGATCAACTTAGAGATGCTCATAGGAAGTCATTCAAACTGAAAAAGCAAGTCACCGAGGGAGAGAATGCCATCAAGGCCTGGGATCAAACTATCTCCAAACAGGTTGTAGAACTTGCTCGACATCACAAGGAGAATGCAAAATTGGTCAAAGAGAGTACAGGTCGAATTTGCTAAGCTGGCTATCGAGATCGACCACTTGGTTACTCGGTCAAAACTTTTAGATCTTCAAAAGGCTCATGGTGACATAATGACTCATGCGACCGTGCTTCACTTCTATACTTGCATCGTCATGAATAAGGGAAGTTTAAGGTGGCTAGGAGACAATTACCCCCGGACTCTTGCCATTGTTTAGTAGGAAGTACTAGTCAGGTCAGAGAAGGCCAAGGACATGCGCTCAAAAGAAGAATTCATGGCCAACTATCTCAGCTTCGAAGACATAGGTTTTTTTGCAGCTGGTAAGGAGATCTTAAGAGAAGAAAATGAGATTGCTGCTATTGAAGCTGCTGCTAAGGCTTACGCCAGCCCGAGCTCTTCGGATCCGGGCGAGACATCTGTTCCTAAATCTCAAGAGCAAGCAACGATCGTTCCTGCATCCACATGGGTTATTTTTGCAACCGCCTGCACTCTCCTGGCATGTGAAGCCCTACGTGAGTCGTATATTTCTCTGGTCATTGAGCAATCCCCTAAAATGGAAGCTAGTGAAGAGGGTTTTGAAATTGAAGTTCATGACCAAACTCCCGGTTTAGGTATTTCTCTAGTTTCTTCGGTGTTCCAGAAGCTTCTGCTCACTTCGGAGTCCTTAACTAAACTATACAACTGTGTTTTTCATCTTGTAGGTCATCTGTCCATTCCTTCTCTGCCTCCGGCTGCTCAAGGCTCAAGAGCCACTGTCATCTATACCGCTTCCACCACTATCTCCACAGTAGCTTTAGGTTCAATACTTGTTTCAAGCTCAGGTCCTGGATCGAATTGAGAGCAGATAGCAGCACTGTAAAACTTGGAGGATGCCTTCGTGTCACAAGAAGAAGATATGGTAATCATGGGAGGGTCGGGTCTGACTGATAAGATGATGAAGGCGAAGCAGATACAAAAAGAGAAAGAGGAGAAGACGAAGCTGAAGACAGATGCAGATGTTCCAAAGCCGGTGCTGGAGGAGGGCACGCTCATTCCAAAAAGAAGAAGGGCGATAAGCAGAAGAAGATCACTCCCCGTTGGGGTGGTAAGAAGTGATGATGTGATCAAGTGCAGGCGGAGTGGAGCACTTGTGGTTTTTGTGTCAATCGAGTTTGTATAGAGTATTTTTGTTTTGTTGTCGTGTCTAAAATAGGTCGAGATTGTACGAGTCCGACCCCCACCGTTTGTCCATGTACATAAAATGATATTGGTAATAAAAGATTTGCATTTCTATTGTAATCTCTCTTATATTCCTTTCCTGCATTCTATGTACTATGTCGGTTTGTGTACCACTGCATGTATACATAATATGATTGCCAGTTCTACAATTTCCATATTATATATTATTGTTCAACGTGATGTGTTTATTTACTGCAACTCTATGCATGTAAAATATTTCACCTTCTTATTTACCATATCTCTGTACTTGTAAATAATATCTCTGCAGTTATTTAGCATACTACAATACTTAATTCTGTAGTGATTGCCAAAATACTCCATTCGACATAACAGGACTGTGGTGTATCTCGATTTATCCAACTCTGCGGCTGTTTTTTATTTAAGCTCAATAGAGCTCGTCTCAACCAAGTGCTAGTGTGTGCGCCTCCACTCCACAGGGATGGTTACTTCGAACACTAGATTGTGCACTGAAGAATAGATCATGTAATCTAGGAAACTATTCTACTGCACCAAGTCTGAACTGCATGATAGCTCCTATCTTCGAGAAATTATAATTCTATCGCTCGATTCTGAGCACCTAATTCCTTGTTCGTGATTGATTCCAAGTTTAGCATTGAGATCATGTACGTATATCAATTTCTATTTATGGAAATTTATGAATAGCTCAAGTTCTTGGATTTTCCTTCGATGTCGTCTATCTCCGAGCGATCCAAGTTTTGATAGTTATGAGTTGATTTCCTAACCAATTTGGTGACCTATAATTTCCTAGCATCGCTGGTGCAACACCAGTACTTAAATGGTACATATCGATTTTCACCATCGATCCTGCGGTTCGGATTTTCATGATATTGCCGAAATAATACTGATTTCCACCAATCCTGCAATTGAAAATTTTCCCGATGTAGCCAGGGAAATGTCGGTACTTAGAAAATTTGGTTGGGCTCTCAGCATTATCAGGGTAACATCGATTACTTGAGAATAAGTGGATTTCCCAGCGTTGTCGGGGCAACACTGGTACTTAGGAAATTTGGAATCGATTTTCCTCATCGATTCGGCGGTTGGGGGTCTATATTCCCCATCTGGAGATTAGGAAGAATTCCCTTGGTCGTGTGGGACATATGTGCATTGCTTGCAAGAACACAGTTCCATCAGTTCAAGAAGTGACGTGTGGCGTATTGGTGGCGCATAGGGATATGGGCCTTCCCAACGTTGCCAGAGTAATGCCGGTTCTTAAAAGGCATGGATCAATTTTCCCCGTCGATCCGACGGTTTGAGTTGATTTTCCCCGTTGACTGTGCTGTTTGCTTACAAGAACGCGGTTCCATTTGTTCAAGAAGCTGAATTATTTATAAATGAAAAGAAAGGCAAATCCTGAGCGATTTGATGCTGCATTGGCATTACTGGGGTAACACCATTACTTCAAGAATTAGGATGCTTCCTGATGTTTTCGGAGCGACATCAGGGCTTTGGAAGCGAAGAAGTCTTCTAGCATTGCCGGGGCAACATCGATACTTAGGAAGGTAGAAAGTTTCCCGATGTCGTTGGAGCAACATCGAGGCTTTTAAGGAGTAGAGAGTTTCTCGATGTCGTCGGAGTAACACCGAGGCTTTAGGGAATAAAAAGTTTCCCAATGTTGCTAGAGCAACATCGACGGTTCTGGGAAATAGTAAGTTTCCCGATGTCATCGAAGCAAAATCAAGGCTTTAGGAAATAGTAAGTTTTCTGATGTTGCTGGAGCAACACCAAGGCTTTAGGGAATAGAACGTTTCTTGATGTTGCCGAAGAACCACCGAGGCTTTTGGGAAATGGTAAGCTTTCCGTTGTCGCCGAAGCAACATTGAGGCATTAGGAAATAGTAAGTTTCCCGATGTTATCGGAGCAACATCGAGGCTTTAGGAAATAATAAGTTTCCCGATGTCGATTTTTCCCATTGACTCGGCAGTTTTTTTTACAAGAACGCGGTTCCTAGTTCAAGAAGCTAATTTTACTGATAAAATAGAAGGAGAGGTAGGTCCTGCCTATTTATAATGCCTCCAATGTCCCTGGATGACTTATTTGCGAAAATAGAAATACAAAGATAAAGCTAAGCGAAGTTGCATAGCGTTCGGATGCTGCTCCATTCTTGGATTACTAATTAATGACTAGTCTTCCATCAGTTAGCCGAGGTCCCTTTCCGTTGGGCCCAGGCAATTTCCCTTAAGCAGTTAGAACCAGGGATCTCGTGGCTCCCTTTGTATTCCGCGGGTTCTTCACGTACTATTGGAGTTTATTGTTCCTTATCAACTCCTCAATCACGTCCTTTAGATGTCGGCATTCATTAGTGCTATGCATGTATGTCTCGTGGAAGCGACAGTACTTCCTCGATTGCTTCTATCGCTTAGAGGCTTCCTTCTTGGGTAGTTTGTTGTAGCGCTCAGTTCCCTAAGTTGCAAGATATATATTCTCCAGACTATTGTTCAAGGGCGTATAGTACTCTTGTACAAATTTCCTCTGGCATTTCACATTCGCGTTATGCCCATCACCAGAGTTCTGGTTCCTCTTTTTTTTGGTTTCCAGAGTTTCCGACGGCATTACCAGATTCGTCACCTTCCTGCTTAGCTAGGACATTACTCTGGACCGTTTCCTTCGTTTGTTGATCGATAGTTTTTCGTTCGATCATACTTGCTTCTTCCAACGGTGGAATTGTTCTATGGTAGTCGGTTGTTTCATCTTAATCTATTTACCAAAGTCTATATCCGGATGGATTGCTTGGACCAAAGCCATGAAAATCATATCTTCCTTGGGGTTGCTTGCCTCCATGGCCGCAATGTTAAAACAATTCAAAAAAGATTTTAATGACTCATTGGGTCCTTAGAAAAAGCCACATAAGGACATCACATCTTTCGATCATGTAGTATCAAGCATAAACCGTTCCAGAAACTTTCTTGCCAACTCATCAAAAGTGGAAATAGACTTCGGTGCGAGTCTCGTAAACCACATGGAAGCGAATCCTTTCAAGAAGATAGGGAAACACCTACAACATATGGCATCCGTAGGTCTAGCTCCGTCCATATGCTATTCGTATTTAAAAAAGTGTTATTTATGGTCCGTCGTTCAATTATACGATGGCATAGTCGGCATAGTGAAGCTTCAAAGGTATTCTTTTCTTAGAAAATTTGCGGTAAAGGGGGTTCGCTTGGCACAGAACCCTAGTCTTATTTTTTCTACTCCTGCTTTCCTTCATCAATCGTTTAACTCTATCAATAATGTACTCTTCACTGGCGTTGTTATATGTAGGTCGGCGGTCAGGGGCTGCCCCAAGTGTTTGACTCTGCAAACGATCTTTGTTTGCTAACTAAAGCCTAGGTTCTCCATTCTCCGGGAGAACCACTCTTGCAACGTTCCATTGGTGTGCAGTTGTTCTTGCGAGGGCTATTTGAGCTCTGGTTCTAGCGTTTTGTCCTTTAGTGCTAGTATTTAATCCCAAGTTTATGCCATTAAGCTGCATATCGTCTTTAAAGTATGAAATGAGCACAACGTCATCTTTTTGTGGAGTGTTCTCCCCAAAGTTTAGGTCGGCTCCAAGTTGTTTTGGATCGGCACCATGTTGTCTCCTTACAGGGATAACCCATCTATTTCCTCCTGCAACGTCCCATACAGCTCCAGCGGTTGCTTCCTTCTATCTTTGCTTTCCATCCCTCCGGTTCATACTTGAAATAAAGGAATTTTCTTGTTCTATTGCAAGAGAAGTCTCCCTTCTAGTTGTTGTTGTTGTTGTTGGCGGTTGCAAATTTATAAAAACATCCATCTTATCCATGAGAGCTTTCTAACTATCAGTAAATTTCTGGTTTAGATCGTTGATAATCCGATTAAGCTTTTCTTTAGTGACAACTTCCTATCGAGTAGAAGATCCGAGCAGCGAATTTCCATTGTTTACTTATGTTTGGTGGGTGTTTGCTTTACCACCACCAACCGTTGCTCACACAGATCTTCTAGAGGCAAATTTTCCCTTCTTTGGAGCCTTTGGAATAACAAATCTTCAATTTCTCCAAGCAAACTTTCTGGATCTAATCTTTGGACCTTATGCAATCCAAAGTAGAGAGCAAGATCGAAGTCTAGGTTTAGTTTTCTCAGTGAAAACACCAAAATGTTGATGCTAAAAAGGGATCAACACCCAAAATTAAGTTGTACGAAACCTATATAACCTAGATCTGGTAGATAGTATAGAAAACAATATAGAATAAGAAAGAGACACAAAATTTTATAGTGGTTCGGCAACCTATGGCCTGCGTCCACTTAATAGATTTATTACTTATAGATTTGATGTAGTTCGTTTGAGATTACAAGAGATTTGATGGAGGATAAGTCACTTTTATAGGGTTTAGATAGATTCAAAGTCCCAAAATTGCCTAAAATAACTGCCTTAGAGAATATTGTGTGGAGATGGAAGATGGAAGATGAAGAAGAGGCCAAGCTTCCGCGTAGTGATGGCAGAAGTCCGATCCTGTTTTGGTTTCTCTATGGTTTTTATTTATATAGGTAGCAATCATATTGGATCAGAAGTCCACTACCAGAGAGGTCCAAGCATCGGCCCAGAGTTGTGTGAAAAAGTTGGTACAACCACGAGTTAGGGTGATAACTTAGTGTCGATTTATCCCTAGAACTCGGTGTCGAGTTTTCCCCATAACTCGGTTTCGAGTTATCCCTTTAACATGATACTTGCCTCACTCACTTGCATCATATTTCTTGTTCCATTATTAGGTACCCCTTGTGATTGCATAGGTTGATGACTTTTTTTGATGATCGTTCCTCTATGACTTGGTTTGTTCAGCAGTTTACTAAAGCTAACTCTTCAATTCTTGAGATAGGTCATCTGGAATTCTAAGAAACCACTTGTGCTTGCATATAAGAGATAGAAATCACTTGTGCAAAGTTTGAGAAGTTAGTTGTTTAGCAGGATAACTCGATGTTGACTCATAGCTATAACTCGATGCCGACTCTTCTACTTAGCACATTTCTAGCCTAATTTTTTCTTGAGCTATTTCCTTTGTCCACATTAGCATGCCTGCCAAGTTTTAAGTATTTTCATCTTCGTTTCGACGTTCAAATTTCTATTGACTTTTATTTGGTTAAAAAACCAGTTAACATATACTTATTATGGACCATTTATTTCTTTCACTTTAACTAGTTTACAATCGAGAGTTTTTGATCAAATATATTAAATCATAGAAATAACCTTTATAGAAAACAAATTTTATATTATAACACAACCATGATATAAATCATATTTCACATTCCATATTAAGTACCTTTTAGTATTTTGTACAATTCTCATTTCTGATGCCCCTTTATGAAGTAGAGGTGACCATTCACCCTCTTCATCCCAATCGGGCCTTAAGTTACATCCACTATTGTACATTTGCTTTCCTTTTTAAAATAGTCGAACCATTCAAAGGGGATCCTTATTATAATCAATCATACTGAATACATGACTTCACATTACAGTTTATTTGCTTATTTCCAATGAATTAAGTTTACTGAAGTTTCATACATTATCAACTGCGACGTTCACCATATAACATTTATATGTTATTGAAAATGGATTAAATATCCATATTCTTGTATTGCTATTAGAGTTCGATACTCATAGAAGATAATACATAGTCTTGGAATGTTAAACACTTATGCATAGAGTTATGAATGTATTTAGTAGTGTAAAGTTAGGCTCTTGCATCGGTGCTGAAGCAACAACATGTCAAAATATTTGAGGTAAGCATATTTCATATTTCTTTCTAAATCTTTAATTTAGTTCATTTCTATATTTTAACTAATAATTTTTTTATCTCTTTTATTAGTTGCACAAATTTATCGTGTGGATTTTCTTAGCTGTATATAGCAGATGTTCTTATTATATTAGAAAAGTTAAATGTTACCATTTAATTTTTCTAATAAGGCTCCCATAAGGTTTTTATGTTTATCAAAACCCTAAGAAAAACATAGAAATATTTGGATTTCTCTAGTGGGCGCTAGGACTGGCCTGCCTTGGAATTTTGATCTTGAATTTGCTCAACAAATCATAGGCCCTTAAGTGATGGATAACACTTTATTGGTTGTGTCATATACAACTCCTAACCTATGTTCTTCTTCCTAATCTCAATCTCGAACTTAAGTTTACATAATAAATCAAAAGGGATTATTAACTTATCCCCACCATTTCGCAATGACCTAAGTATAATGTATGTACCTAAAGTTTGATTAATTGATACATACAATTCTCTAACCCATCTAGCCAATATGTTAATAATACCGCACATAACATCTCTAACTTGAGTTTTCCCAATAACTGAAGAGCATGTAAGTAATTTATTGATATGTGAATGGTAGAAGATAACTTATATATTTAGGATACATAATCTTTAGCATATATTTATTTGAGTGATATTGATTCAAGGAATAATATATCGTTTATGAAATACTCTCGTGATTTAAGTGTGTGACACATCTGAAAATCATAGTATACGTACTATATGTATGTATTTATTCCTTAAATATAATTTGGGTTTCTTTCTAGTTCCACTCAATTTTTGTACATATATAGATAAGTATTAACTTGTTTATTACTTTATAATTTAATTCACTCATATACTATATGCATGTATCTTATTAATTAAATCTTATTTAATTAATCTCAATTCTTATCTAAATCATAATTAATTAATTAATTAATTAAATTTATATTATTTATTGTAAACTATCTAAAACAGTTAATCAATTATAACATTTGTAGTTTGTTTATGTGTACATATCGATATATGTACACATTTTAGTTAGTTAACTTTTAATTAATTTTATTTAATAATTTTTTCAATTAGACAATTTAATTAAATGTTTTAATTAATTTGGAATTTTAATTTAATTTACTATTTGTACCAAAATTGGGCACAACACTCTTCGGGTGTGTTTGAAGAGATAAAATGAAGAAATTAAATGTAAAACGAGGAAGATCTAACAAACACACCAATCGATAAACAGGAAAACTCACAGAAACACACAGATTTAGAGTGGTTCGGCATATGGCCTACATACACTATGAAATGGCTAACTTTTATTGATCCTTGCTTGCTGGTTACAATGAGTTACAACAGTAGAATTCGAGTACAATATAATTTCGGTAGAATCTGGACGTAGAAGAGCCAAAAAGTCCCCTTTCAATAGGTCCTGGGCTGCTATTTAAAGGCGTAGGCAGCTAATATCTCGCCCAGATCTCGAAAGACCGCTTCTCTCACGTGGGTGGGCCCACGTGATCGATCCCCAGTTGTTTGGACTCGATCCATGATAGATACGAACGAAATTCGTGTCGATCAAGATTTAGCCCAATCGAGTCGAGATCGATCATGAACATTCCTGAGGTTGCACGCAAGCTCCTGTGAAAATTTGGTGGCATTTGGACTTATAGATATCGAGTTATGATCGATGCAAGTTTGAATTCGTTGAAGGCTGCCGCGTTCGCATCGCTTCTGTTCGCATCGCTTTTGTTCGTATCGCTTCCGGGCACGTGCTTGCTAGGTGACGTGGCGCTAACTTTTAGGATCGATCCACTTTTCATGCCAAGTGACCGAGTCTTCCACTTTTACATGCCTTTGTTCGTATCGATGGTTTGCAACTGCTTCGTATCGATACGAACCTGTGTATTTTGTATCGATAATCTGGATGCTACTTCGTATCGATCATTCCACACATCCTTCGTATCGATGTCTTTAGTGGCATGTTTCGTATCGATCGTTGGCTGATCGATACGAATGTGGTTGATGATGAGACCGGTAATAAATACATATGGACGAGATCGATATGAAAGTGTTGCTTATTGAGGGGTACGAAATAGACGCAGGTGGATCGACACGAACAAGCTAGGGGATGATGGATGCGAAGTAATACGAGTATGGATGGATACGAATGAAAGCGATGCAAAGGAGGCGGAATGATTGATACGAATGAGTTGATTTACTTGGTTTGCATCGATCATAGCTTGAGCATACGAACTTCGATTGACTTGAAATTTGAACATTGGCTTTCATAGCTTTGATAGTCGTGTCATGTTAATTGTAGCTCGATCCGGACTCGGGAAAAATTTACCAGCATCCATAGCGAACCTGTGTATAAATGTTTTTCGAGATGAACTGTCTTTGATTTCCAGTCAATTTCTTGGTGTCACGGCCTTTCCAAAAGGCGGGGTAACATTTGCCCCCCAAAGTACGTCTTGTGAGGACATGACGTGCTTTGAAAACCTACAATCTACATTCTGAAAAGTTCTATCTAACTTGTTGATCGGTTGTTGTCTTCTCGTCGAAAGATATAACCTTTGATTGATCTTCAGTAATACAAATAGCGAATTATTGTCTGCCAATTGTTATACTGTGCACTGTTGTAACTGAGTGTTGAATGATAGTAATCTGTTGTTCGATGTAATCTCCAACAGGTGAGCATTCAACTCCTGTGAATTTTGAAAATTGAATATTAGTCCGACATACATGTATGTTAACCTGACTCCCACTAACGTTTGCACGTTTATGAGTCGCTGTCAAGTTTTTTATATCGAGTTTCATGTTGATCCTCTCCTGAATCGACGTGAAATTCGAATTGTAACAATGCTTGATGGTTGTTTTAGTGTATCCTTTCGTATGATCCTCTCCTGGATCGATTCGAGGAATTGAAAAATTATCTTCGTATCGATGGCGATCGATATGAATTAGTTGGCCTTTTGAAAATATTATATGTGGGCCTCAAAGCAATGGATACAAAGTTATCATTTCGTATCGATTGATCAGTGATGGACATGAACAGTTCAAATGAGCCTTTGCCACATCTTTCGTATCGATGGTTCGATGGATATGAAGAGCTTTGCCCCAGATTGGCTGTGAATGGATACAAAGAAGTCTCTCCATATCAATAACACGAGAAACCATTTCCACCGGTCACTTTGCATTGGAAGATGAAGCGTTTCCTTCTGAGATTCGAGTACATATAAATATGCCCTGTACTTCGAAAAAAATTTGATCTGCCTTCATTCCATCCTTGCCTTCATAACGATAGAAAAACTGAGGAATTGCCTTCATCCCCAAATCAACACAGTTTCATAATCCCTCGGCCCAAATCTCTTAATTAGGTAATTGATTAATGGATTCACATAAAAACAATGAGATTCGAGTTTGACTGCCAACCCATTCATGTTCATGCCCGGTTCTGATGATGTCGCGACCAGAAATGGATTAGAGCGTGGTTGAAGAAGGTTGTAATAGTAGTTATGTTGTTTGGAGAAGAAGTGTGGAGGGATATGAAGAAAGGACCTGTATCAATGATGAATGATGAGCGAGTTCGTATCGATCTGGATATAACGAAACTTCGTATCGATAGTTGGTGGGTATTCGTGTCGATTAACTAATGATGGTTATTCGTATCGGTGCCTAGTGATCGATATGAATCTTGGATTTGGCGATCAATATGAAGTTGTTATAGTTGATCGTTACGAAGCAGAGCATCAATACGAGATACTCTTTGGATGATCGATATGCGGCGTTGTTCTATGATCGATACGAACCACCACTTTCCATGATCGATACGACCTGTTGTTCTTTGATTGATACAAAATGTGCCCCCAGTGATCGATCCAAGGCCAAACTGTAGTGGATACAAAATCTTTGCATAATCGAACATTTGACTCCGGCGAGCTTCAACTTCGCATAATTGGACATAATTATGTAACTGCATATTTGACTGCCCCTTGAAGCTCGTCGATGGAACTGTTACTTGAAAAATTTGGCGAACTTTAACTTAGGTCGATCTCCTAAGCCTGAGTGGCATGGTTGTGATGGTCAGCGATGACGGTCACTCCGGTCGAATCTCGAAGTCTCATTGTTTGAACATTTCTCGAATCCTGTAGAATTTCTTAAGTATTATATAGCATTGCACTGCACAACACGCTCATGCACTTCACACTAGGGAACACACAGGCTTATTGTTATCTAATGATGGTTTTTACTGAGTTGATTAGCTATGGAACTCGGGAGTTCACAGCAACAGGAGGCTTAAAGTTCACCTCCTTTGGTAATAGAGTTGCCGGCCATCGCGGCCGAAGTTGTAAGTCCAGCTCCGGACGAGTTACCTGGAGCAATCTTTATTGGGAATCCTCAAGATTCTGTACCATCTAATGTCTCCGAAGATATGTTGGGGGGAATCTGCTTAAGACACAGTCTATCGCTAGATGACGTTCTGCTACCAGGACCGAATGATAGGCCACATATTCCCCCAAAAGGGTTCACCGCCTTTAATAGACATTCGTGCACAGCTAGAGCACTCTCTCCATTTAACCAATACATCCGGGAGGTGTTATCTTACTTTGGAATCGCTTTGTCACAATTGAATCCAAATGGATATGCATTATTGAACAATTTATTCATTATCTTTATGGAGCATCTCTTGCGCCCCCCAACTCCGGAGGAAGTCAGATTCTTGTTCAATGTCAAGAGTCTGGGAGATAACACCTCATTCACATTCCTTGAGGCGGTCAGGAATTGTCAAGTTATGACTGGAGCCTAGACCAGGCTTAGCTACTTCAAGACCGAATGGTTCTATGTTCGGTGCCCGCCAGGGTTTGCTAGACGGTGGTTAGTTAGACGTAAGTGGCTCAATTTCTCTGGTGACAAATGAAATAGTTGTAATCGACATTGAGTTTAATATTCTCTTTCCTTTACAGCCGCAATTCCACGACCCGAAGACGCCCACTTTAATGAAATAGTGCGGATTCTTCAGGAGGTGCCTGGTGAGATGAGAGAGATTGACTCGGTGCTTACGGACGAAAATTTGAGAGCCGTTGGGCTAATCGACCGAGACTAGAGCATAAGACTTGAGGAATCTCTTAGAGCAGCCCCGACAAGACGGGCTAAGCATAGGGCGCCTGGGATTGTAATAGTTGAGCGGGGTAACGAAGAGGATACACCCATTGAAGATGAACCTATAGCCGGGCCCCTTAATAATCTACGACATTCAGAAGGAAAGAGGAGAGGCAAGGAGGTTCCTCATAAGCTTCATAAGTCTTCAAGATGGAAATTCGTGGTCGTGTCCCTACCAGCCGCCGGTGTTAGAATTTCGGAAATTCCTTCCGCCCAAATGGAGAATCCTTTCGAAGGACTTGTCGACATTCCAATTCCGGACTATGTGTTGCTTCAACACAACACCAGATTGGAGGGGCTTCAAAGCGCTTTAGATTTAGGCGAGTCACTTCCTACGAGTATGGCCGACACAACCGGTTGGTCGAGGGGTTCTGCACATGCATACATACACTTTCACAGCACTGCACGATTTCCAATCATAAGCTATTCATTTCTGGAGATTATTGATTATGCTTTTCTTTCTATCTGACAGATACGATGACAAGGAGGGAATCCATGATCGGTAGCCTTCGCTCGGCACGCCAGTCATCCAGTTCATACTATGAGTCCCATAGTAAGGAGGCCGATAGAGACCGCGGTCACGGTTATTCTAGTCAGGAGCATTATGAAAGGGATAGGGATAGAGAGAGAGATAGAGAATATAGGCGTCGCTCCCGGTCACGCTCTCCGCCACCTCAAGCCCCAACACAGCCTTCTGGCCATGGTAAACAACCCTTGGAACTTCATGCCAAAAGCTGCTTTCTCAAGAACAATGCCCCAATCCTCAGCGTCGGAGAATTGAAACCGAAACTCCCGCTGCCATTGAGCAAGTTGTCACCGAGCCTACAGGGGAGGGAGCGATCATAATCGCCCAACTATAAAAAGACTTTCCAAACATCTGTTTTGATGGCTTCATCTTCCCTCTGCATGTGAAAATAATTCCAATCGAGGCAGAACAAACAATGCACGACTATATCCATGACGTTTACAGTCAATACCGGGAATGGATGAAGACCGCGGACAAAGTATCAGCGGTGGCCTTTGAGCGGGCGAAAACAATTGAGAAATTAGAAACCAACCCCGCTCAAAAAGACCGCATAATTCAGGTGCTTCATGATGAGAGCGAGTCCGCAAGAAACTCAAAGACAGAGGCCAACACAAGGGCTGATGAGGCTACACGGCGGATGGAAGAGATGAGGGGACGCACTTAGCCCTGGTTGAGGAGATGGGGCATCGTACCACCACAGTCATAGCCGAACGTGGCGGGGCGCTTAAAGAGCTTGAAGAGCTTAAGGACAAATTTGCCGAAATCGTCAAAGAGAAAGATGATGTGAACAAGGCTGCCTAGGAAGCATGTGAACAGGCTGTGGTGCTTAGGGATGAAAGGGATGCGGCAACGCTCAAAGTCCAGGAAGCCGAAACCAGGGTTGAGAGTGAAGTAAAAGCGGCGGAGGCCAGGTTAGAGACTGACATCGAAGAACTTCTTATCACATACAACGCCAACGTCTTGAAGCATCGAAATCTGGCCTAGCTCGAAAACTATCCGTCACACCTATACAATGCTTGGTGCCGCTTGGTGGAAGATGAAAAGGCAGAGCATCAAGCTGAATCTATCGATGAATTTGAACTGGAGAATCAGATGCTGAGTGAGGAAGAAAGAAGAGTTCACCACGACATCACTATCACATTTGAGAAGGAGAAACTCGCTACTCAGCATTCGGAAGCTGGAGAAGGTTCTGGTGTTGAGCACCATGATGCGGGTCCCGAAACTCTTGTGCCAACCCTGTCTGAACCTACGTCTGCAGTTGATCCTCAGTCTGTCCCTGCATACAATCCTGATCAACCACAGTTATCTCCAGCTTGCGAGCATGTCTCTGAAGCCGCTTCGCCACTCGTGAGCCAATCTGAGGAAGGTACTCTGAACATTTCTTATGCTCACTCAAAGTCGGAAGCATTGCTTGAAGTAATCACTAACAACCTTTTCTTTGTCTCTATTCAGTGATAGGAGCTGCACCGGTCGTGCCCCCTATAGCCCAAGAGTTGCATCATGAGCAGGAGGCCCTTATGATAGAAGCGACCACCACTACGACCACTGCACCAACTGATGGAGCATAGGGGAGCACGTTTAGTTTTGATGAGCAGACGATGGAGGAACTTCTTGGCCACCAAAGTGACCCTTTTGCCGATCTTCCATTTGTTATGAGCGGAGGTGCACCCGCGGTTAGCTCCTCGGGCCCAACTGCTAGCATCCCCGCAGATGCCCAAACACTTCATGAAGAAGAAATAATAGCTTAGATCAATGCTGAGATGGAAGCGGCTGCGCGGGCTAGTTGTATTGGAGGTGGGATGGCAGGCCCTGGTCCAGCCCCTCTGCGAATGATTTCTCCGGGGGGCACGGTTGTCTACACCGGTGTGCCTCCCCCGTCTTCCAACATCGATCCTATCCCTCTGACTCCGCCTTCAGAGAATATCCCAATTCATGTGAGTTCGGAGGAAGAGGTCACCATAATTCCCCCGGTTGGAGATTAACTACCAAAAGGCAAAGGCTCGAAGAGGCATCCAAGTGGTAGCTCCAGCGGGTCAACGCCGAGGGGGAAGAAGAAGAAAGTGAAAGAATAGGTATGTCTTTTCGCCTCATTTTTGGTAGACAGATAGAAATTTATTTTTGATTTTTGTAGGTCGTGTATAGATGCGAGTTCGGCCCCTACTATTAGGATTTTTTGGGAATAATTTTGTACTTATCCTTCTCTTCCAAAGAATAATTGAAATAGAATACCCATTTTGTTTTTAGCACAGTTTGTGTTTGTTTCGCTTAAGTATTTCAGCGTTCGAACTTCCATTTAATGTACGTGTGGAGTCTTAGCCTTCGAAACGGACCCGGGTTTAGTCGCTAAGTTTTGGAGTCACGGATTCGGGTCACGAAACGAATTGTTAAGTCAAATTCCAATACTGCACTGTTTCAATCAGTGGCTGATACTTAAGTTCTACCCCCAGTTTCGGGGACAAATTGAAAAGATCGGCATGCCATCATTTTTCGCCTTTAATATATCAAGCTCGATTCTGTTGAATCGCGGTCGAAACAAGACGAGTTTGGGTGGTCGAATCACACCTGCTTATCCATTGGTGATTGCATCCACTCTCTGGGGATTGTACTTGCACACAGGCGGTCGATCAGGCCTGTTTGATATTTAGGACTTTGTCCGCACTCTGGGACTTAGATTGATTTGTGGGTGGTCAGTCATACCCACTTCGCGTTTATACTTTAGCCCGCACTCCAGGGGCTTGGAGTTGTCCTACGGGTGGTCGACTCACACCCGATTTGTGTTTAAACTCCAATCTGCACTCTAGGGATTTAGTGTTAGTCGATGTTTATACTCCAATCCATGCTCTGGGGACTTAGAGTTAGTTGATGTTTATACTCCAGCTCACACTTTGGGAATTTGGAGTTAGTTAACAGACGGTCAATCACATCTATTATGGGTTTTAGAATTTCGTTCGCACTCCGAGAACGACGGATGTATCAGGATCGTGGATGGTCAGATCACATCCACCATGAGTTAACAAGTGAGATCGTTGGATGGACGGGTCCATCCTCCTCGAACTATGTTTGAGTACGGGCGAAGTCGTTAGGTGAACAGACCCACCCTCTTTGAGCCCGTATTTGTAAGTTTATACTCCAGTTCGCACTCTGGGAATCTGGAGTTAGTTAGAGGATTGTCGTGTATCAATCCTTTTTTGGCTTCAGTGTGATGACTTTCCCCGGAGCTCGTGTTTCACTTAGCGAGTGACCGATCCTATCACAGTCACTCCCTATTTGAATAAGTCCCATCGTAGGATGGAACCTAGCTCTTCGTGCATTGTGATGGTCGTATGACGCATTTTAAAAATCACTGCTCTGGCTCGAAGAGATTGCATTTTATTGCTGAAACAAGAAAATACGGCAAAGTCAGTTGCCTTATTACAAATTCAAATTTCGAAATGCATAAACAAATTGCAAATGAAAAGTAGACTGAATAAATAAATAAATAGTGCATGTATGTGTAGTAGCGACGAAGACTCTCGCTGTTCCAGGCTCTTGGCAAAGTAAGACCGTCAACGGTCGATAATTTAAATGTGCCGTCTCCGAGCTTTCGTTCGATGACATACGGCCCTTCCCACGTTGGCTTCATATGTGAAGAAACCGGGTAAATTATCTTAAGGACGAGACCGCCGAGTTCACAGGTTCGAGGTCAGACCTTGGTATTGTACAATCGGGCGACTCGACTTTGGTATACGGTTGCCCTCAAATCAGCCTCTTCACGTTTCTCATCCAATAAGTCAAGGGATTCAGCAAGTAATATTGCATTCGTCTTCAGATCATAATATGTCACATGATGAGAAGGTACTTCCATATCGAATGGAATAACGGCTACTGAACCGTAGGAAAGAGAGAATGGAGTGTGGCCGGTCGCGGATTTGTGGGTTGTCCAATAAGCCCATAAAGCCATAGGAAGTTCATCGACCCATTTGCCTCCGGCCATTTCCAGTCGTTTCTTCAGAATGGACTTTATAACTTTATTAACAGCTTCAACCTGTCCATTCGCTTGAGGGTGTGCAACTGTAGAGAACTTCTTCTGAATGTGGAATCGTTGACAGAAATTTTTAAATTCAGCACTGTTAAATTGTGCTCCGTTGTCAGTAATGATGGTATGTGGGAGGCCAAATCGACAGATAATGTTGCGTACCACAAAGTTGATTACTTTCTTCGTTGTGATAGTAGCAAGGGGCTAAGCTTCCACCCACTTGGTAAAGTAATCAACTGCAACGATGGCGTACTTTGCACCACCTTTGGCTAGAGGTATAGAACCGATAATGTCAATGCCCCATACTGCGAACGGCCATGGACTGACCATCTGAGTTATTTCGGTCAAGGTTTTAAATCTCCCCGAGATCAGCCGAGATGAAAATCCGAGATATTAGCCAAAATCCGAGATTTGGCAGCTTGGTTAGTTATAAGTGTTTTAAATATCGCCCGAGACAGCCGAGATATTTGCCCGAGATATTGGCCAAAATCCGAGATTTGAAACCTTGATTTCGGTAGGTGGGGATCTTGGAATCCAAGCATGTTTTTGACATCTATCACATTTCCTGGCGTAATTCGATACATCACGATTTAGAGTCGGCCAATAATATCCATATCGGAGCACTTTCTTGGCAAGAGCTTGCCCCCTAGTGTGATCGCTACATTCTCCTTCATGTACATCATGCAATACTTGTTTGATTTCATTGTGTGCTATACACCGGAGTAAAGGAATAGAGTACCCTCTTCTATACATGACTCCATTTTGAATAGTGAACCGCGAAGCCTTTCGAAGAACTTGTCTTTTTTCACTCCTACGCTCCGTCAGGGTCCCATGCTCGATATAGTTTCTGAATGGAGTCATCCATGACTCCTTATCGGGAATGACCTTAAATACCCAGTCTGTTTCCATCTGATCGATGCTAGGGGAAGATAATGTCTCTACCGGAATGATTCCCATTTGTTGTTCCTCACCTGTACTGGCTAACTTTGCTAAGGAATCGCCTTCTGATTGCGTGCTCGGGGTATGCAATTAATGACATGATAATCGAACTGATCCAATATTTCCTGAACCCGAGCAAGATAAGCATCCAGTCTTCAGTCTTTTGCCTAGTACTCTCCCTGAACTTGACACACGACCAATTGTGAATCACAGTAAATCTCCACAACAATAATTCTTAAATCTCTGGCAAGTCTCAATCCGGCGAGCAGGGCTTCATATTCGGCCTCGTAGTTAGTCGCAAGGAAATCGAACTTTAAGGCATATCATATAGATCGGCCTTGAGGAGTTTCAAGTACAACTCCGGCGCCTGAGAAGCAGTCATTTGATGCACCATCAGTATGTAGCTTCCAGACATATTTAGGAGATTCACTGGTTTCGGGCAAGTCCTCCAGGATAGTGAATTCAGCGATGAAATATGCTAGGCCTTGTCCTTGAATGGCTCGCCTTGGTGTGTAAGTGATGTCGAACTGACTCAGTTAAATATTCCACTTGAGTAATCTACCAGACGTCTCAGGCCGCGTAAGGACCTGTCGTAACAGTTGGTCTGTGTAGACGGTGATAGGATTAGCCTGGAAATACGGGCCAAGCTTCCTTGAGGCAATGACAAGAAAATAAGTCAGCTTTTCCAGCTTCAGATAATTTCTCTCTGCTCCAGTCAGTCGTTTGCTAATGTAATATACTGGCCGTTGTATCCGATCTTCCTCCTGAATTAGGGCAGAACTGATTGCATTCTCTGACACCGCCAAGTAGATGTACAATCTCTCATGATCAATAGGCTTTGACAGAATGGGTGGTGTGGACAGGTGTTGAACCAGTGCTCAGAATGCGCCCTCGCATTCTGTAGTCCATTCGAAATTTCATTTCCCTTTACTGATCAGATCGAAGAAGGGAATGCATTTGTCGGTGGACTTTGAAATGAACCTACTCAGTGCTGCTACTTTTCCGTTGAGGCTCTGAACCTGCTTTATAGTACTTGGAGTCTCAAGATTTCTGATTGCCCAGATCTTCTCGAGATTGGCTTCCATTCCTTGGGCATTGGCGATAAATCCAAGGAATTTTCCAGACGCGACCCCGAAGTGACATTTCAACGGGCTGAGTTTCATTCTGTACTCCCGGAGGATGTTGAACATTGATTCTAGGTCTTTGAAATGATCAGTGGAGAATCACGACTTCATAAGCATGTCGTCCACATATACTTCCATGGTTTTTTGATCTGGTTAGCGAACATTCGGGTAACTAGCCATTGGTAAGTTGCCCCAGCGTTCTTGAGTCCAAATGGCATGACTTTGTAGCAGTAAAGTCCCAGATTGGTGATGAAACTGGTATGATCCTGATCGAGTAAGTGCATGGGTATCTGGTTGTAGCCATAATACATATCCATGAAGTATAAGAGTTCATGTCTAGTCGTTGAGTCTACGAGCCGGTCGATTCGGGGAAGTGGAAAACTGTCTTTAGGGCAATCTTTATTCAAGTATGAGTAATCAATGCATGTTCTCCATTTCTCGTTAGGCTTTCTGACAAGTACAGGATTGGACACCCATTCCGGATATAGTGCATCTCGGATAAACCCGTTGGACTTGAGTTTATCTACCTCTTCCTTAAGGGCGGCATATCTCTCTAGATCCATACCAAGCCTTTTTTTGCTATACCGGGACATGTCGCGGGTCAATATTCAATGTGTGGCTTGCGATGTCCGAGGAGATTCCACACATGTCAGAATGTGTCCAGGAAAACACGTCGAGGTTTGCCCAGAGAAATTCAACCAATTCCTCCTGTATCTGTTGGCTTAGCTGAGATCCAATCTTTATCATTTTAGAATCGTTATTATCGTCGATCGGAACATCGATCGTCAGCTCGGCCGGGGAGGCTTGACTGTCTTTACTTTCGTCTTCACTTTCGGTATCTCTCGGGTCAAGATCCCTTGGGAATTGGTTGGGGTGCCCGGGCCTAGGTGTTAGTTGTCAATTTTCCACAAAGCGGACGTAGAGAGATTCCTCTACGCCCTTTCCTTTTTCTTTTCACTGCGCCTCCCGCAGCTCGGCAACATAACAGACTCGTCCAGCAGGCTGGTCTCCCTAAACGACTCCAACTCCATTGTCCGTAGGGAATTTTAAAGTCAGACACCAAGGGGCAATGGCAGCCCTGAACTCAGCTAAGGCCGGTTGGCCCAAAAAAGCATTGTATGGCGAGTCTATGTCCAATACAACAAACTGTAATATCCGGACTCTCCGGCGTTCTCCAATTCCCAATTCCACTGGTTGCTCCACCATTCCAGTGGATATAGTCGCACTTTCATTGGAGCCATGAATGCGAGACTGACAAGGCTTCAAATCCTTTGCTTCCATCTTCATCTGGTCGTAAGCTCGCTTAAATAATATGTTCACTGAACTTCCGTTGTCTACCAAGATCCTCTTCATCCAAGCAGGACCAATTTGAGCTGAAATGACAAGTGGATCAATGGTTGGGGCTTTGACTCTGTCGGCATCCCTACTCCGGAATACGATGTCGTCCGTCATAGTTTTCTGTTGGTTGGCCGGAGTCCCGTCTTCCAAATTACTACAATAATCAAAGCTCGCGTGCCTAATAGAACTGGCATACGACTCCATTTCCTTCCAGCTTCGATCTGCTGGATGAGGACCACCACTAATAGTGTAATCACTAGCCTCCCGCCGGTACGAGCGGGTTCCTTCGGTCTCGCCTGATTTGGTATTTGGCTTTGATTCGATGGGCCCCCACCTCCAGACTGTAGCGCCCGAACAAACTGCTCTAACTTTCTCACTCATATCGACTAGGCCCTGCCTCATCCTTTTTCCTAGACTGTTTCACATCCTCCCTTCTAAGAACTGGCCTGTCTTGGAATAGAAATGGTCCAATGACGCAGGGGGTTTTCCGGCCAACCAGTTGCAAAATTCAGAATCGGGATCGATCCTCTTAGTTAGTGCCATCAGAATTGGGTTGTCATTGGGATTGCTAATCTCGGCGCATGCAGCGTGAAACCTCTCCAGATAACGTCTGAGTGTCTCTCCGGGAGCCTGAGTGACACTTGACAAGGTGTTAACATCTTTCGGCCTTGTGACATGCATGCGAAACTGTTCAACAAACTTTGTTGCCAACTGGTCAAAACATGAGACAGACCGAGTTGGTAGACGAGTAAACCACATAGTCGCTATGCCCCTAGGGAGATCGGGAAACTTCGGCACTTGACCGCATCATTAGCTCGTGCAGCATTCATCAACCATTCATACTTTAAGATGTGCTGGTTAGGATCAGAGCTCCCTTCATAAACGGGTAGAGTTGGCATTCTGAATCGCCGGGGCAGTTCAGCGTAGAGTATATCATCAGTGAAAGGGGTATGACTCCGGGAGATTCCCCAGTCGTCATTGGTAAGGACTTGACTTTTGCGGATTATCTGACGGATTATTGTCGAGATATCTGGCATCTAGACGTTCTAGGCATGCTGAGCCAAGGTGTGGTTGGGTTCCACAATGCGAGGATGGGTCGATCGTGGTCGACGGTCCATGTCTCGCCTCCTTGGCTCTAAGTCTTCAGGAACATAAGGCTCAGGAGTATAATTGCGTTAACGGTGGGTCGGATCCGTTCAGTTCCGAGCATCAGCTTCCAACTCAATAGCAGTGGTGGTAGTGCGGTTGTCAGTAGTATGATAAGGAACATTACCTTCTTGGGAGGAGGGTCCGGTTTGATGGCTTATTGACGGGCCAACTCTCGGTTACCCAAGATTCAAGGTGCGTTGATGTCCAGTAGCCTGTGTATAGCTTCCATCTAGCCGTGGGCACGTGGATCTGTGATTAAAGTCAGAAGAGGCTGAACTTTCAATGGATGAATAGGAAGCCTGATCCCTTCTGGATCTCCTTCGTCGTTGACGATTCAGTAGATTGGTCAATTCCGCGTTGGCACGGAGTTACTGAGTAAGCTGCTTTTGGCTTTGAGTCGGCTCTTGCATTAACAGTTGGAACTCTTCCCTGGTGACAGGGCCTTGCGGATCTGAGGTTCCGGCAGCATTCTGGTCGGTAGGAGGAAGTAGTGCGGGGTTCTGTCTGTCCCGTCCTTCTGGATCTGTAGCTGTTGAAGTAGTCCTAGTGTTGACCATGGCGGGTGGCGAAGCTCTCTCCTAGATTTTGTACAAATCTGAATAGGATGGAAGAACTTCTGAACTTGAAATCTGGATCTTCTCCTTAGATTCTTGCAATTCGATATCGGTAGTAGATCCAATGAGCAGGAGAAAAACTGGGTTTTCTCAGTGAAAGCACCAAAGTGTTTGTACCAAAATTGGGCACAACACTCTTCGATGTGCTTGAAGAGATAAAATGAAGAAATTAAATGTAAAACGAGGAAGATCTAACAAACACACCAATCGATAAATAGGAAAAACGCACAGAAACACACAGATTTAGAGTGGTTCGGCGTATGGCCTACGTCCCCTATGAAATGGCTGACTTTTATTGATTCTTGCTTGCTAGTACAATGAGTTACAACAGTAGAATTCGAGTACAATAGTAATTTCGACAGAATCTGGACGTAGAAGAGCCAAAAAGTCCTCTTTCAGTAGGTCCTGGGCTGCTATTTATAGGCGTAGGCAGTAAATATCTCGCCCAGATCTCGGAAGACCTCTTCTCTCACGTGGGTAGGCCCATGTGATCGATCCCCGGTTGTTTGGACTCGATCCATGATCGATACGAACAAAATTCGTATCAATCAAGATTTAGCCAATCGAGTTGAGATCGACCATGAACATTCCTGAGGTTGCACGCAAGCTCTTGTGAAAATTTGGTGGCATTTAGACTTGTAGATCTCGAGTTATGATCGATTCAAGTTTGAATTCGTTGAAGGCTACCGCGTTCGCATCGCTTCTGTTCGCATCGCTTTTGTTCGTATTGCTTCCGGGCACGTGCTTGCTAGGTGACGTGGCATTAACATTTAGGATCGATCCACTTTTCATGCCGAGTGACCGAGTCTTCCACTTTTACATGCCTTTGTTCGTATCGATCTGGAGTATTCTTTTCGTATCGATGGTTTGTAACTGCTTCGTATCGATACGAACCTGTGTATTTCGTATCGATAATCTGGATGCTACTTCATATTGATCATTCCGCACATCCTTCGTATCGATGTCTTTAGTGGCATGTTTCGTATCAGTCGTTGGCTGATCGATACGAATGAAGTTTATGATGAGACCGGTACGAAATACATATGGACGACATCGATACGAAAGTGTTGCTTATTGAGGGGTACGAAATAGACGTAGGTGGATCGACATGAACAAGCTGGGGGATGATGGATGCGAAGTAATACGAGTATGGATGGATATGAAGGAAAGCTATGTGAAGGAGGCAGAATTATGGATACGAATGAGTTGATTTTCTTGGTTTGCATCGATCATAACTTGAGCATACAAACTCCGATTGACTTGAAATTTTGAACATTGGCTTTCATAGCTTTGATTGTGGTGTCATGTTAATTGTAGCTTGATCTTGACTTGGGCAAAATTTACTAGCATCCAGCGAACCTGTGTATAACTATTTTTCGAGATGAACTGTCGTTGATTTCCAGTCAATTTCTTGGTGTCACGGCCTTGCCAAAAGATGGGATAACATTTACCATAAACAGTTTTAAGGTAAATAGAAAATTAGAGCTATATGATATAGGTTTTAATCAATTAACTTTTAATTCATTATTTTATTTTATTTAATTAATCATACTAATTAAATTTAAAATTTTCAAAATTAATTATTTAATTTCTCGAAATAATTTTGAAAATTCTGGTTGCATTTTATAAAATTTCTCTTTTATATTTTGAACTTAACTTTTAAATCTAAAATATAATTTTAAATTTTAAAACAAATTTGGAAAATTAGCCCAAGGCCAAAAACAATTTGGGCCTTTATATTGGGATAACCTTTGGGCTTACCTAATCCTTTGGGCCAGGTAAATAGTCAGGTTGGACAAAGTATTATTACCCAAACTCGACCTTAAACACTATATTTGTAGACACCCTACTAAATGGGTAGGTTTTAATTAGTTAGTCCGAACATTGATATTTTAGACTACATAGACAGTTTCGGCTATGATACCATTGAAGGTCCAGCCCATACTAATTTGGGGTGACCCAACAAGGTACCTCACAAGTGTGTTTTACATGTAATCTTTCGACTAACACAACATCATAGGACATGTAGGGTTAAGAAGCAATGCTTCGTCACAGATCATATGTGAGAACCCCTTATCATGCTAGTTGTATAGATCGAACATGGGACATCAAATATAACAAGTGGAGGCCTCAACTAACCTCCCTCAAATTCCATTGAAGGAATCAGAGTAGTCGAAAGTGGGTAAAATAGGTAGAATTCAACTTTTTTCCTATTATAGATCTATTAAGTCTATGAAGTCTAAAGAGATTTTAGATCCAATCTAAAATATTTTAAAAAAATCTTAACTTTATTTTTTTGATTAAAAGTTTTTTTTAGTTTTTAATTTGATAAGTGTATCATATAACTATTTTTTTTAAATGCACGTGCTAGAAATATGAAGCATACATGGCTACTGTGACCGCATGTAGATGCTAGGATTTACATCACAATGGACCCATTTATCCCTTTATATATACCTTTGCTGTTCGCCATTTTGGTTTATACACACACACACACATACATACATATATATATATATATATATATATATATAATGATAGATATATAATTAAGGAAAGGTTTTTAAATGAATTTTAAAGTTTTACCCTAAACTCCATTTTATAAAATTTGAGTTAAAATAACATACATATACAATGTCCATATATAAATAATTTTAAACTATGTTTTAATATTTAATACAACGTATGTATGTAAAGATTGCAATCTAATATTTACAAATTAACAAATCTAAATCCAACTTTCAACTTAGGAAAGAACTAAGTGATTTAGGATTTTACATAAAAGCCCTTTTTTGGATTTTAAATTTGAAATCACTCACAGTTATATAAGCATCAACCAAATAAAATTTATTCAAATAACAACCATGTAATATATGCATTCACTTTAAAGGTGAGTTTAAATAATTAAAGTTGTTTTCGATCAAATATTGTTTTTAATTAGGTGGGTAGGTAGAGAATATCTAGGGGTGCGAGACAACTCTTGCGCAGTAAGGGTTGGAGAAGAGCAATCACTCGTTCTTAAAATTAACCAGCATTCTTAAGACCAAAGAGTCGGGGTGAAAAAGGGAGAGAGCTCTCTATTCCTGGTTATCCTTGGAATGAATGGGATTCCAACTCAGCACCTTTTGAGAAAATTAATTAAAATGAATCAAAATTATTTTCAATAAAAAATACTTAAATAATCATGTAACATATATATCTTAAATTAAAAAGTATTCGATCAAAAATGACAAAAAAATAGATCGAACAACTTAGGTGCATATAAATTCGTTAGAAAAGATTCAGAACCAAACTTTACAATTAATATGAGCAGATAATCATATGAGATGAAGGATTTAAACTACAATAACATAATGATCATATAATCAATTGAGGAATAGTACAAAAGTGGTCTAAGTTAATTTAACATGATGAACAACTAAATAATTGAGGTATAGCTAAAAAGGATATGAATTATATTACAAGATGAATACACACAAATAGGATAATTAGCATCTAAAGGATTCAAACCATATGAATATGATTAAGGTATGAATAAATAAAACTGAAAGTCACCTTAGGATATATCCAAAAAGTTATACCTTGAATGATGAACAAAACTCCTTGATTCAACTTAATCATCCCTATATTTTGTAGGAATTAAGAGACAACAACCATCTTTTAATTTTTGATTTTATTTATTTTTTTCAGGATTTTTAAGCCATGGTGGCTATGAAATTTAGCCATGATAGGAAAGGAAGAGAGAAGTAAAATAATTTCGAAAAAGAAAAATTATGGAATGAATGAAAGCTAATTTATTTTAAAGGAAAAATTAAAACCTTTCAATTCCCTCCTTTAAAAACTTTCATATTTAATTCCTCATTAAATGTCATCAAATCCTCTCCCCCCCACTCATCCTACATGGTCAGCCATAAAAGAAGGCATGTGAGCCTCAAAATTTTCCCAAAACCTCTTAGCAATTAATCTATTTAAATCCTTTTTAAATATCTACCAATATCGTATATCGATATGTGCATTTATAACTTTTATATACGCACTTTATTACATACTAATTGTATTAAAATAAGTAAAATAAAATTTAATAATTAATATTTCAAGAATATTAATTAATTTACAATGATTATAAACTAATGAAATCGTGTGGATTTTTGGAGTATTCATCATTACGGTTGTGTGACTTAAATGTGTAAATTCAGTCATTGATTAATATCAAACAATTTAAATATTAACATTCACATTCACCTTTGCTTGTGGTGTGACATTCTGGTTGAATTTATCACTTACACATCTTTTTGATAAAATCCAATCGTACTATCATAAGTAGTCGGTACTTGGTACCAACGATTATTTACACCAATTCTCTTCGTCAACCCTATATCATATTGGGGCTTACAGAATTTGGTTTTGATCAAAATTCCAATATCATTCACATATAACAAGATTAGTCCAAACATGTGCAAATAAAGCGCCGAGCGGCTCTATAGAGATGGAGATGCAAAAAGTTATAACGGGGATATAGCAAAAAAAGTGAAGATGCAAAAAGCTTTATTAGATATAAAACTAATATTTAGAGTTAACTTATTCTCATTCTCACATGTAGAAAAAGAAGTATTGTTTAATCTTATATAACAAAACCAAAGAATATCATAATTTATACAGTCTAGATTTTGTGACTATAATAAATTTCTAACTTATATTGAGTAGTTCTGCCTTAAAACTAGGTCTTTATCATAACTTTGTTGATTTGTTTTAAAAGAGAATTAGTCAAATCAACCTTTTTATATTGATATTACAAAATTAGATGTTAAAAAGCCTTGATTTAGCGGGTATAGTGGAAAATAGCGGGGATTAAAGCGGATCTATTATTTAATAGCCCTAAATTGAAAATCATAGCGGCCAAAGTGCGCTACATGCTATAGTGGGGATTTTGTAGGATTTTAGTGGGAGTTTAACTGCAAAGGTCCAGACACAAAAATCCCTTGTTCGATAATTACAGTTGACCATTATACTAACCTCATATAACAAAGGAGATGAATTTTCTATTAGATAGTGCTTCACTTCCAATGCTTTAAATCTAACCTAACTATGGTCATTCGATGGACGTCATGCCACGATTTAACTAAAATCAAAGTGGATTATCCATATTGAAGTTTCAACAGTATTCCCACATCGAGAGAACTATGCAATATAATCATTTGAGATTTTCTATTTGATCTTAGTTGTATTAAATAATAGAAAACCGTTGAGTTAATCATTCCATAGTTATCCAATATTATAAGTACGTAACCCCATGGTGCTCTTAGCAGCCATGAGTAATACAACCAATATTTAGAGAGCGTTACGTACTCCAGTCTCAACTGATGTATGATATCATGTCTCAAAACATCTGGCGTAACGACCCAGAATTTTCAATCATTTGAAATTGGAATATTTAATTAATTTTAAATATCGAAAAGTTAATTGTATAGGTTAAATAACTTGAATTTCGAATATAGTGATTTATTGGATAATTTAATTGTTGAATTTAATATTTGAAAATCTTTTAAATAATTAAATTGTGGATTTTAAGTTGGAAAAAATGATTCAAAAGCTTATTAAATTTATATTTAATAAGAATGAAGATAATAAAAAACTTTTAAATTAGATTTAAAAGTGATTTACTCGATTTTGAAAATAACTCGTTTTAAATAACAAGTGAAAATAGCCTTTCGAGGCATAGTCTCGGATTTTGATGAAACTAGTGTCATTGGGTCCATAATAATGAATTATAATACACCGTCAAATTTTGTAGCGATCAGACATATCGTTTGGTCGTACGGGATAAAAATGCTTTGAAATTAATATTGAAAATTTAATATAATAATTGGATTCGAAAAGCTATCTTCTCCATACGATCGAATTAGGGCTCAAGACTAGTTCCATTGCGTTCGGAATAGGGGTATAACATATAGAATGTTAGGCGGCATGCCTCGATTGGGGTCCGTAATTATATAGCTAAATATTTTGAATTTTAAATATTATATTTTCTTCGATTTAACTTTACAATGTAGTGATTTATCTCTATCAGCCTAGACCTACCTATACAAGCCCATGCGCCCTCGTCTTTTCCCATCTTCCCTCCCTTTATTTAAACACTGCAGTCAACGATAAAAAAAAGCTTGGAATTCAAAAATTAAAATATAAGATTTTACCCAATATAAAAATTTGAAACAAGCCTTAAAATCTTTCAATCGAGGAGGGCTTCATTTTCGTATGCTTATTTTTGGGAGGGTGGCTTGTCTGGACATTCGACAGTGGGAAGCTTCAAGCTAGGGCTTGGGTTTGTGGAAAATGGAGGGAGAGTTAGGGGAATTGGAGTTTGGTTTTGGATTGAGGGGTCGCAGGTGCATCGTCTGGTGGATTTTGGTGGAACTCGATAGCCTTGGGAGGATCGTGACCTGGCGCATGGTGGTAGGGTTTGCCACTGTCGCTTTTTCATAGGGGGAGGGGGAGGTAGTAAAGAGGGGTCCAAGGATAAGAGGAAGCCGAGAGAAAGTCGTTGGCGGCATCGATTCGAAGCATCGTGGAGTGGAGAGCTATGCTTGGTGCAAAGCCGTGCACTGTAATGGTGTGCACAAGGGATAAAGCTGATTTATGGAAGAAAGGTAGGGGAGGATATTATTGTAAATTGGATGAAGTTGATAATTGTTATTAAATTATTACTAAAAATACATCGACAACTTATAAAATTTATAACTCCTTCATATGAGGTCCGATCGAGACAAAACTTTTAGCGTTGGACTCGTGACGACAAAAGCTTCGTGACGAAACTTGTTTGGACGAATTTAGAGACAGTGAAAATTAGGCTAAAATCAGTCATCCGATTTTAGTTCCAAACCGGAACGCCTCGGCGATAACAGAAAATTTCGGTGAGTTAGACTCACCTTTTTGGTTAACTAGTATGATATATAGTTGATAAAATTATTGAATGACTGTTCGGATGAACTATTATATATATATTAGTTGGTTTGGATATATTTCCACCTATTGAGCAGATAAGACCTTATTATGTTCTCATGTAAGAGTGGATGACCCTTGTATACGAATCCCGCCTCGAAGCGGTTGATTTATATTTTTATGATTATATGATGTCTGTGATGCAGGGGGACAGGTTGGAGGGATCCAACAGGATTCCTCGCACTGTTGATTTTATTTTCATATATACGTGATATATGATGTGATGGATGCCATATTTGATGACATGAATTTGTTTTGCTTATTTAGTGCTATGGTGGCACTGGGCCATATTTTTTTGGTATTTTGAAATACTATAAAATAATGATTTTGAATTTAAATGATTTTCAAGTGATTTTGGAGAAGTATATGTTTTAATAATTTTTTAAATTATTAAAAGGAATGAATTTGTTTTAAACAAACACAAAGTATGATTTTTGATGTTATAAAAATATAGATTTGGTGAAATGTTTTTATATGGAGATTTTTGAATATTTTGAAAAGGATTTTTAAAAAGGGATATTTTATAAATAAAGAAATGGATTTTTATAAATAAATTAGATTTATAAAGAAATGGATATAGAAATGGATTTTTGATAGTAAATGATTTTTTATAAAAGAATGTATTATAAATAGAAATTTATAAAAGGAAGTGATTTTATAAAATAGAAGTTTTATAAAATAGAAAGGGAATTTATAAACATAGTTTATAAATAGGGAGTTGATTTATGTTGAGATATAAAATGTGGATCTTTATTTAAAGAAGTGTTGAAAGAAATATTTTGATGAAGTTAATGGCTGTAAAAAGTAACTTATCGTTTTAAAGTAATGTTTTGGGAAATAATAATTCCAATGGAATTTAATGGTTTTGAAAAATGTTTTAAAATGAGATATGTATCGATTTCAACATTTATTGTTGTAATAGATGTTTTCGGAGAAGTAAGGAAGGCATGGAATCTAACACTGTTGTTATAGTAAATGATTTCCGAAAGGAAATGTTTTATGTAGTATACGGGATTTTATATATATTACTAAATCGAATCCTTATACTAATGTTTTAGGTTGTCGTAACGATGTTTTACGCAAAATTCATTTTGACCCAAATAAAGTGTGTTTTGAAGAATACTTTCCTCAAGATTTATATATATATACTTATTTTTGGTTTAAGTATATGGAGGTATTTTCTAAGTGTTGAAAATGAAATGATTTGTGAATATGCTTATACTGTTGATATATGTATATGGAAATATACTCCAATATTGAAAGATTGAAATGGTTTTGTGAATATATCTGTTTTAAAGATAAGTTGAAGTAAATATTTGGAAAGTGATTTAATTAATAAAAGATTAATTAAATGGGCCTAGTGATTGCTTGGAGCTAGATATTGTTTGTTCCTTTGATAGTTAAATACCCGACTATCAAATTTGGCCTTTTTATCGTTCTTGGTCTGGAGAGACCGGGGTTGGATTTATCCAAGATCCACTTCGGACCAACGTATGCATTCGAAAGTGCAGGTTTATGATGATGATTGTTGAAGATGTAGATTCATGATGTAGGGCTGCTTGCCACTTGACCCTCGGGGAAATTACCATATCATATACTTATGGTGGCAGTAGTGCTCTGTTATGAAAATCTTTGATGCAAGGACTTTTTGCTACTAATCCTAGGGGTAATCCCCGATAGGATGTGATAGGAGAGTACCTTCGGTTTGTCCAGTTCCTGGACAACTTGTATGGACGAATGTCTAACGTTGCATTTGTAATTACTTTGATTGATCTCAATGAACGTATCCTCTGATTGGTGGCGAAGAAGGCAACCTCTCTTAGCTTAACACCCTTTTCTGAGACATACGAGCTCAAGAGTTATACGTTTGTAGAAATCAGTTGTGTGATTAAGGAATGGCAATGTGGCATTCAAAGTTGAATGTGCTATGCGAAAGGTAATCGCTACCTCAGGCCTCATCAATCGAAAATGGCTTAAACAGGGCATGCATAAGGCTATGTGGGTCGCGCCCATAAGGGTATGGTCATCACCCTTCTAGATATATTTATTCCCGCTATGACGTCGGGTTTTAAATTAATATTGTTTATGCTGTGGCCATGGATAGGTCGGTTACGACCAGGGTGATGTCATATTCGGTTCTATCCACTACCAGGCGAGTTTGTAGGTAGGCCGGTCTTGCCAGGTACAGAGGTTTTACAGATGTCGATCCTCGGTACATTCCTCTAGAAATGTACTATATGGAAGGTAGTTCCTTACTTGCCATTGTATGGAAATCCAAACTCCAATACGTGCTTGCCATTTTGTTTGTAGAACCCACTTTGTGGCTAGTATACTGGAATTTAATAATGTAATAATTTCGGCTATGATTGATATTATTTGTATAATAGACACTATTATAATATAACAGAATTTGATATGAAATGTTTTGGTTATCGTAAGGGAAAAACCCGTCCGTGTTTATGTGTGGGCATGGTCTTACAAGATACCTTTGTTTTGATAAAGAAAAGTTTTGATAACTTTAAAATAAAGTTGAGATGTGTTATCTCACGCTGGTTTACCAGACTGATCTGGGCATTCTTCCCTTTCTATGCTCGGGTCAGACCAAGTATATTACAGATTGGTTTGGATGCTTGGAGCTTTAGGAGACGAGTTGGAGGCCCAGAGACGTATTAACGTAGACGGTTAATTTCCACTGTATTCATTGTTGTGTTTATCAGCAATTGTGAGGACAGGTTGTTATAACTGTTCTGGCTGAAATAGGTTAGTATACTCTGATTGACGTCTGTATATACATATATTACAGTTTTGTTTTTGTGTAAAGATTTATGGTATATTATAGATTATTCATTCCGCCGTGAGATTCTGTGCTGTTTAGTTTTCTTCTTATCTTCTTCCTTCTTTCTTTTCCCCTAACAATCGGGTCTTCCGGCATTTGATTGCTCGGTATGTGATACAATGGACGTATTAGTGTCGATCTTCGAGGGTCGAAAATCCAGTTCGTTACATCAGGACTAGGAATATTTAGAATGATATGCTATTTTTAATGTGATAAATTTCTCATGATTACAACACATTATAATTACTATCACATAACATATCATTTATGATTTTCTATTTAATATGCTTCAATTAAATAATTAGGTAATGTATCACAATATGACAAGTATATAAATGGAAGATTATAATCAATTGCACAACAATTACGATTATGTCACGATTATAATTAGGCATTAGTCAAAAACATATAAAGTGAAACACTACTCAATAAAGAATTCGCTTCCTTTATGTTAAAACGCTAGTTTCATCGTAATCAGTAATCAATTGTAATACAAAGTCTTTGGCCAGACATGGTTAGTTGATAAATGTAACCTGATTGAATCAAATGACCTATAAGGTTGTAATTTATAATTAACTATGGACATTATCGGTGTGTTGATAGTAGATCAATTTATCAATGCCTTGATGACATAATAACGATGAAGGGGCACAATGTACAGAATATATCATTGTTTTCAGGTGCATCTTAAAAGAATAGAAACTAAATTTTCACTAAGATTATCTCTAAGTAATTGAACTTGTGTCCACTACTACACGTCAGCAAAGTCTGTGCATGCTTAAATATTTAAAAAAAATTAAGTATTACCAAGGGTTTAATTCATACTTGGGAGTCATACAACAATATTATCAACCTATTACTGAATTTAATTTAACATATTTAATTTATATATGTCATAACTAAAAGTGAAAAAATAATATTAATTTTATACTAATTTTTATGGGTTTTTATTTTTTTATTGGAGGATACGTTAAAATAATATAAAAGCTTATACATTGACTTAATTGATTAATTAAGCAAAATAAATATTTAAATACTAAAAATTATAAATTATTAATTGGTTAAAAAAATTATGGTCAGCCATACATCGTTATTTTGGATAACCAATTGTATTTTAAATTAATAGTGATAAAGTGTTCACCATATTGAGGTATGAGAGAAATACGGGGAGATATGTGGATATATTATGGGCTTTGAGAGGCTATAAATAAGCCCATGCTCTCTCATTCTAAAATAAATAGAAAAGGCTGAAAACCTAGCCTCCATTAAGAGTAAGTTGAATCCTACAGCCTATTCTTAGAAACCAAGTTAGGTGGAGGAAGGCGAACATCTTCGAAGAGGAAATAGCTCCCAAATGCGGTGTGTACTCAGCCGGCTTGTAACGACTGGGGTTTTTCGACCCTCGAAAATCGACACTAATACGTCCACTGTATTGCATGCCGAGCAATCAAATGCTGGGAAAACCCGATTGTTAGAGAAAAGAAAGAAGAAAGAAGATAAGAAGAAAACTAAACAACACAGAATCTCACAGCGAAATGAATAATCTATAGTATACAACAAATATTTACACAAAACAACCTTTGATATATGTATATAAAGATATCAATCAGAGTATACTAACCTATTTCAGCCTGGACAGTTATAACAGCCTGTCCTTACAATTGCTAATAGATACCATCAGTGGATACAGTAGAAAAATAATCATCTACGATAATATGTCTCTGGGCCTCCAACTCGTCTCCTAAAGCTCCAAAGTATCCAAACTAATCTGTAATATGCTCAGTCTGACCCGAGCATTATAATAAAATAACATCCGAATCAGTCTGAAAAACCAGCGCGAGAAAACACACCCAACTGGATTTTAAAGTTATAGAAAGCCTTTGAAAATCAAGAGTATCTCGTAAGACCACACTGTGCATAAACACGAACGGGTTTTTACCTTACGATAACCAAAATATTTCCTATAGAAAATCCATTTATATTATAATAATTTCTAGGGGTCAAAGTAAAATATGAATATAGCTGAAATGATTGCATCTCACATTTCAGCATAGTTGGGCACAACTAAGTTCGTACGGTACTTATTGGAGAATGGATTCCATACAATGACTAGGATACTGGGGTACCGCCCATCACGGTGCATCTCTAGATAAAATAACAGCAAGGTTGAACCTATCGACCCCTGCCAACATAGAACTGGCCCATCCTTTATTAGATAGTACCAAATATGATCACCTCTCCGTTAATGGGCCCCGAAGCATAAAAATGAGAGATAATACCGACTCTAGATAGGGATGATCATACCCTACTTGGGAGCGACCCACTTAGCCCTGCTGCATCTCCCTTGTTTTAGTCATTTCCGGTTGATGACGCCTGAGTCTACGTTTAACCTTTATATAGCACTTCCCACTTGGAATGTTAATACTGCCTTCCAGGCAACAATGTAATACTAGCATTCATCCATACAAGTTCGTTTTGGGACTGAACGAAACTCTTGAGAGCTCCTTCTCCAATTCCATCATCTTTAACATGTCTTCACTTCGAAACGCTTAAGTTGGATTGAAGTGGTTTTCGGATAACATATCAGATCCCGGTCTCTTCGAAACAACGTTCGATAATCCCCAGTAAACTCAACCTCTATTATTTAGGAAATAAATAGTCAAAGAAAAGATAGAGATCATCTCCTAACCGTTAGTGGACGGCTTTCCTTATCATTGTCTGTAACACCCCACTCCTAGAGCCTCATTAACAAAGAGTATTATATGGATAATACCGTCTGCTAATGCGGACAATGGAGTATAATGGAAGCGACGATGTGTAATCTTACTTTAACTATCTACTGAACACGTCGAAAAGTGGAATCTATATTTTTTTCATCTCATGTGGTTCGACATATTCAATAAATACTTAAAGCAAAACTACACTGGTTAAAAGATCTATCAGAACAAAGCATAATAGCAAAATGAACATCATCATAGACCAGCATCAGATAATAAGCAAATAGTCTCAGCACAATACAACATCAAGTACATATCCAAATATAAAAGTGGGTACAAAGCCACTACTCACACATCCGTGAGTCAAAAGAATATACACAAAATAGTCATAATATCAGAGTATCATAAAGGATGGATAACAAGTAAAGCTATCTATAGTATAGCGGATATATCCAAAGTGGAAGCAACGAAGCAAGCTAAGTCCAAAGCGACCTAACCTGAAACAACTCGGTCTGACCCGAGCATAAAATACTCGGGTCAGGCTAGCTAAACAAATCAGTTAGATAAACTGAACAATAATCATGATAAGATAATGAGGCAACATATAACATAATAATCTCCAAAAGAGAAACATATATCATGGTAATAAAGACCAAAATCTCTCACATAGAGAAGAAACAAACATCAAAGTAGAGATGTATAACAAGCCTCATATCATCGGCATAACATAAGCACAAGTGCCAGTGTAGGCATAAAACAAGTTCCACAAGGTAGTCGTGCTTCTATCGTGTGGTTGCATAAAACCATCACCGAATGACGCTACACGAGGGAATATAAATCACACAGGAAAACATTAGCGCGCTAGTACTGCACTCAATCACACAGGAAATATACCCCAGTGACACACCCATCACTTTAGCTAAGGGGCAACACCTAAAGGAGACAGTCCGAAGACACTATCCAGAAGGTGATGAGCCAGAAGGAGACAGTCCGAAGACACTATCCCAAAGGAAAATAAATCCAAGGGAGACAGTCCGAAGACACTATCCCAGAGGTTTCACTCAGGAAACACGCCGTAGTGGTAAAGGCTCGTAGGCCCAGTACTCGTTTACCACTAACAGTAGGAATGTGTCACGAACTCTTAGCAAGGAACCCATAAAGTAGTAACGTGAGTCTCATACCCCAACGCTCGCACTAAACGGTTTACTAACCAATCGTAAGCTTCCACACTCAAAGCAGTAAAAAGATCACCTCATGTCATCGGTAAACTAGGCTAAAAGGCCAAAACGATCAATCGAATATGTCGGGGATTAATCGGAAAGATAAACGCACGGATTCATGGTCCGTGTTTTACCTAACCATTTAATCACCTTTCCACTTCGCTCGAAGTGCAGACGAGTGTATATTTTACTTAGAAAATAGTTGGAGAAAGCAGATTTTTAATCGTTTGAAAACCTTTTTAGAAATAGCCTTTGAAATCCTCCTATTATGGAGTAATTAATTTAATATTTAAAATAATACTAAATAATAGTTTCAAAAGCCAATTTGATGTAAAATCACTTTAAAATAATTTATAAAATCCGTGCATGAAATCTAGAGACAAATCTCAAAGAAATCGGAAAAACCCAGAAAAATAATCGAAATTATACTAAGTATAAAATCACTGAAAATAGGTCGAAGTCACTAGTTCGACGGCAGATTTGAATCTGCAAACCGAGTCCAAATGGCATGAAGATTGGCAGGCATGTAGACCAACAACCCTGCTCCAAACTGCAAAAAGAATCGGGCAATTCCCACTTGAAACTAAGAAACGGCGTCGTCTCAAAGTCGGACAAAAATCACAAAACTCTACTGTGTCAAAACAGTGCAAAGGTCCCACTTCGACAACATGGTCAAAGGGTCATATGAAACTAGATCTTGATGAAAATTTGCAGGAGTATAGTACGGTACTCCTAATTTGATATTCAACAAGAATCATTCGGTTCCGACTTGAAACGAAGAAATGGCAATGTTTCAAAGTTGGTGCGACGATAACTGAAAATGATCACTATTGTAAAACAGTTTCTGGGTGCTACTTCGGCAATAGAAAAGAAGTATCTAACACACCCAGATTTAAACCAAACTTTGCAGGATAGAAGATCTCTCCAACGAGACCGAAATCGATGAAATCCGACATCAGACCCGTTCGCAGCGAGGTCGCGAAGTTGGAAGTTTGAACTACAACTAATCAATGTTTTTCAAAACAGTTTCTGGGTGCTACTTCGGCAATAAAAACGAAGTATCAAACGCACCCAGATCTTAACCAAATTTTAAAGGGTTAAATATCTCGACCTCATCTTTCCAATGAGTCCAAAATCGATGAAATCCGACATCGGATGAGCCCGGGATGGCGTCGCAAAGTCGGGGTTCTGCGCTGAAAACAACGGGAGAAAAGTGACTAATGCCTGTAGCTATGCACTAACAAGCCAGAGACGAAAACCCACAATTTTGGCATACTAAACTTCAAATTCTGGCAAAATGAATTAGTTAAAATTGTAGCTTAGTTTCTAAGCTTTTCGGAATGACCAAGACCGTCAAATTACGATCAGGGATGAAAATTCTATGACTAAAACAATTCTCAGATCTAAATTTTATATCACTGTCGTTTTGCTCTCGGGATAGTAGTAAGAATGCACAATTTTGACCCAATTAACTTCGAAATTTCATGAAACTCAAAACATGAAACTTTTAGCCCTATATCTATGCTTTCCAGAACATCCAAAATTATTAGATTTGGATAAGAAACGAGTAACTTATGGCCAAAACAATTTCAGGTTTTTATTTTATCAACCCTGTAGTTTGTTGTCAGGTCAGCAACAAACAAACGTGATTTCGACCATTCAAACCTCAAAACAATGCAAAGCTCCAAACATAGAAGTTATAGACTACAAAATAAGCTTTCCAGAACATCAAGAAAATCTTAATTCTGAATTAAGATGAATGAGATATGCTTAATTTACTAACAGCAATATACTAATTCTAATTTCAGCTAGCATGTATTACAAGAAGAAGATCAACCACTCTTCACTTCAACCCTACAAGTTTCAATCTAATATCAAAACAAGTATTTCCTAAATTAGGGTTTAAGAATTTCTGAAATTGAAGAGGAGAAAAGATGGAGAAGATGAAGATGGAGCTTACATTAGCTTCTCTTTGAATTTGGAGCACGAATTTGAAGTTTGCAATTGAATCTAGGGTTTTGAATTTTAATTTCCCTTTCCTCTCCCCATTTTCAGTTGCTTGAGTGTTTAAGAAAATAGAAATGAAGTGAAGAGGAGAGGAGAGGGGCTGAATTAGGTTATATGATGAGTTAGGTCAAACTCAAACCCAAAAAGCCCAACAGAAAATAGCAAAATTCAACTTACTCCAAACATATCGAAGCTTATACTCAAAAAAGTCGCAAACGCTATTTTGGACTCAACGGAAGTGGTCACGAGTCCTAATTTGACTATTTGAAAAAAGTATCTTTTCAGACTTAAATCCGATTAACGACGATATATTTAAATAAAAATATTTAAATATAAAATCGTAAAATATGCGGGTTGATACAGATCTCCCCTCCTTAACAAAATTGCATCCACGCAATTCCTAGAGAAGAATTTGCAACAACTACATACTTACAACCAAGAAGACAAGAAAAATAAGCTTGAGATAAAAAGATATTCTCACCATGGCAAAGCAAAGATAGAAAACCCGGATAGGATCGCTTGATAAACTCTTTGGTTTCCCAAGTACAGTCATTGGGATTAGCGGACCATTGAACTTTAATGAGCGGCACGTCCTTGTTTCGAAGGTGTCTCACCTCCGAGGCAAGTACGCAAATAGGTTGCTATACAATAGATAAATCTGGTGAGATCTCAAGCCCTTGCAAATCAGGAGATTCAATAACCGAATACGATTCTCGGAGATACTTTTGAAGCTGAGAGACGTGAAACACGTTGTGAACTCCGGATAGATGAGCTGAAAGTGAAACTCTATAAGCCACAGGGCCAATACGTTCAGTAATAGGAAATGGTCCTACAAAGCGAGGAGCCAATTTCCTTGTCTCACTGAAGCGCATAACCCCTTTCAAAGGAGAGACACGAATAAAGACAAGATCACCAACCGAGAACTCGAGAGGCTTCCTACGGTTATCCGCGTAGGATTTCTGGCGGCTTTGTGCCTCTTTCATTCTCTGCCGAATAAGAACAATCTTCTTAGAAGAATCATGAACAAACTGCGGGCCAAGAATAAGCTTCTCCCCAGATTCTAACCAACAAGAAGGTGATCGACATGGCCTTCCGTATAAGGCTTCGAAAGGAACCATACCGGTACTGGACTGAAAACTATTGTTGTAGGAGAACTCTACAAGGGGTAGATGATCCTCCCAACTACCTCCAAAATCAAGAATACAAATACGGAGGAGATCCCCTAAGATACGATTCACCCGTTCAGTCTGTCCATAAGACTGTGGATGATAAGCTGTGCTGAAATTAAGCTTTGTTCCCAAAGCATGTTGAAGACTCTTCCAGAAATGACTGGTGAATAAAGGATCACGGTCACTCACAATCAAACTAGGAACACCGTGAAGTCTCACGATTTCCTTGATAAATAACTTAGCCAAAAGTGAAGCAGTCCTATTAGATTTAATAGGAACAAAATGAGCTGACTTGGTGAGGCGATCGACAATAACCCAAATGCTAGAATGGCCCGATCTCGTACGAGGTAGGCCATCAATGAAATCCATCGAAATCTGATCCCATTCCCACAATGGAATCTCTAGAGGCTGAAGGAGACCAGAAGGGCGCTGATGTTCGGCTTTAATACGCTGACAAGTCATGCAATTACTCACATAACTCGCCACATCGCGCTTCATGCCTTCCCAATAATAAAGGCGATGCATATCGGCATACATCTTACTACTGCCAGGATGAATAGTATACTTAGAACGATGACAGTCATCAAGAATGTCATGCCTAAGTGCAGAATCAGAAGGCACAACAAGACGATTCTTCTTGCGAAGATACCCATGAAGATCAATGCTGAAATCCCGCAACGCCTCATCACGGGGTTCAGTCTCACAAAGCTGAATAAGATGCACAAGATCAGGATCACGCCGCTGAGCATCGGCAATACGATCCAATAAAGAGGGTCGAGCTTCCAGACTAAATAATACCACTGGAGAATCAGAGGATGGAGCTCGATCACGAATATCACAAAAAGATAGAGTCTCAAGAATATCCCATTCGGCAAGCATCATAGAAACGACAGCCGAAGGACTGCGACTGAGCGCATCAGCAACACGATTACCCTTACCAGGGGTATATTGGATATCAAAGTCATAGAAGGCAAGAAACTCGAGCCAACGCTATTGCCTCATATTGAGTTCCTTCTGAGTGAACAAATACTTCAAGGATTTATGATCGGTATAGAGAATGAAACGCTCGCCAAAAAAATTGTGTTGCCAAATCTTCAAGGCGAAGACAATGGCAGCTAACTCAAGATCATGGGTGGCATAGCGAACCTCATTCGGACGCAGTTGCCTTGAAGCATAAGCAACTACCCGATCCTTCTGCATAAGCACGGCATCGAGACCACTACCACAAGCATCGGTGTAGACAACAAGATCATGATTCCCCTCGGGAACCACAAGAATATGAGCATTAGTGAGAAGTTCCTTTAATGTCTGAAAGGAACCTTCACACTTATCGGACCAAATATAACGAATGCCTTTCCGAGTAAGGCTAGTGAGAGGAAGCACAACACGGGAAAAATCCTTAATGAACCGATGGTAATAACCCGCCAATCCAAGGAAACTACGAATCTCATGAACATTCTCAGGCCTCTTCCAATTCTGGATAGCTTCGATCTTAGGGGGATCGACCAAAATGCCGTCGGAAGATACATCATGGCCTAAGAACTTAACCTTATTCTCCCAAAAATGGCACTTGGAGAATTTGGCTTTAAGCTGAAGGTGACGAAGAGTACTCAAGACAATTCTCAAGTGATTAGCATGCTCGGCTTTAGACTTAGAATAAACAAGAATGTCGTCAATGAACACAAGGACGAACTTATCGAGATATTCCCGGAATACTCGATTCATAAGATCAACAAAGAAAGCAGGAGTAGTAGGGCAGGTGGAAACACGGTGACCTTCCTTCTTGCAATAATGGCAGAAGAGAGGCGACGGTGCCAAAAAATTGTTCGTCGACGAAAATTCTATCGGTTTAGAAAACCGTCGAACGAATTTAGAAATAAATAACCGCAAGAGCACGGTGTACGAATATAGCACGTGGCGAATACGGGTCGATCCGCAGGGAATTGATGATTTTAAAAGTCTATTCAATCAAATTATACCAAAGTCGAGTGAAAGTTAAGCTAAAAATGTAGAAAACTAACAAAAGAAAATTGATAAAAATATGAGAGTGTTAAGACAATTTAGAGGTAAATCCACTCTCTAGATCACATAAATCAACAAAATGAAGTTATGATCTCTCTTTTCTTGTCATTAGTGTAATTAGTTGATGTGCTTATCATAAGTATGGTATATTTGTGCTATTAATTAGCCCAATATAAACCATCAAACTATAACACAACCACTAATACACATTTAACTCTTATGAAATATGACAACAAAGTTGAAATAAAAATCTATTTTAAGCATAGCTTATTAACTATTGTTTAGAAATATAGGCTATCAAATTTCAATCTCAACATTCACTTCTTTGCCATAATCATATTTAGATGAAGAGGCAATTTGTGTTATGTTTGTTTAAGCATAGCCTATTTGTTATGAACAATATAGATTATCAAATTCAAAGCTAAACAACATCATTAAACCACTTCAAGTGTTTCCATTAAAGCACAAAAAGAGAGTATAAGCATTAAAATGTTGCATCTACATATTAGAGAGCTTCATTACCCCTAAATTGTAGGGATTAAGCTCTCATATTTATTATCAAATCAACAAATGTAGAAAACAACATGAAACTAACAAGAGAAAAAAAAAGAGAAAATGAAAGAAAGAAAAACTATTCTACTTGCATGAAAAATAAATCTACACTACTAACATGAAAGTAAATAAACAAAAGAAGCATGTAAAAGAAAGAAAGCACTAATTAACATTGCATAAAAAAAGGAAGTTACATGAAAATAAAAATAGCTAAGTAGCCATGAAAAAGAGAAGAGAGCTTTCTTTTATTTGATCTAAAACTAAACTAAGAGACTAAGAGAGGAGAGAAGGTTACATGAACATAATGGGTTATTTATACAAGCATGAAACCCTAATCCATAATTTGGGGAATGCCCAAACTACCCCTTAGGAAGTGTGGTGGCCAAGTAACCATTAGCATCCATTAATCATCATTTAAGTGTACATGAAGCCATCGATTCCATAAGCATATGCATTAGCCTCTAATGTGTACATTAAGGTAGGTGGGTAGGTGGGGTCCTCCATGATCTTCACATTGAATTATTTCTATCTTCATTCCTTTGTGTTCTTTTTGTGCATGCATATCTTCTTCATGAAACCACTTGTAATGGAAATCAAATTCCTACAAAATAGTATGGAAATTTCTAATTAAATTTTCTCAAGTTAATTTATTCACAAAGAATAACTATTTTGCCCTTGGATGAAGATGAATATGTGACAATTTGGAATTAATATGGATTTTGGTTAAAACAAGTTAAAATACCCAATGTGATCATTTATTTGAATTAATTAGATTAAATATGGTGGTAAAAATATGCACATTTACGTGCACATCAACCTTCCTTCTTGCAATAATGGCAGAAGAGAGGCTTAGGACAAGCTCGAATCATATGATCAGGAGAACCACAATTGAATCACTTCTGAATGGAAGGTGTTCCAACAGACTGAGAGTTAGAACCAGATTCAATGGGCTTCTTCTTCTTAGAAGGGAGAAATCCCTGCTTATGAAATGGAAACCTCTTCTTATTGGGGTTCTTGCGAACCTCAACATCATCACCACTATCACACTCCTTCTCGATGGCCTCGAGATTAAGTGCCGAATCAACTAACTCCTCAAAAGAAAGCTGGAGCATTAAAGACTTCTTAAGATATTTCTTAAGACCAGAGACAAACTTCATATTCTTCTTATAAGAAGTGCTAATGAATTCAAGACCATACTTAGATAAGGCCTCGAATGATGCAACATATTCCTAACTTATCTATCCAATGTCATGAGGAAAGGGCTTTGTAATATTTGAAGCATGCTAGGATGTATTGTACTAAGTGTTACCGTTCTGTGTTTATTATACTTAGTTCTGAACCTCGCTCTGATACCAAGCTGTAACGCCCAACTCCGAGAGCCTCATTAACAAAGAGTATTATATGGATAATACCGTCTGCTAATGCGGACAATGGAGTATAATGGAAGCGACCATGTGTAATCTTACTTTAACTATCTACTGAACACGTCGAAAAGTGGAATTTTTTTTCCATCTCATGTGGTTCGACATATTCAATAAATACTTAAAAAAAACTACAATAGCTAAAAGATCTATCAGAACAAAGCATAATTGCAAAATGAACATCATCACAGACCATCATCAGATAATAAGCAAATAGTCTCAGCACAATACAACATCAAGTACAGATCCAAATATAAAAGTGGGTACAAAGCCACTACTCACACATCCGTGAGTCAAAAGAATATACACAAAATAGTCATAATATCAGAGTATCATAAAGGATTGATAACAAGTAAAGCTATATATAGTATAGCGGATATATCCAAAGCGGAAGCAACGAAGCAAGCTAAGTCCAAAGCGACCTAACCTGAAACAACTCGGTCTAACCCGAGCATAAAATACTCGGGTCAGGCTAGCTAAACAAATCAGTTAGATAAACTGAACAATAATCATGATAAGATAATGAGGCAACATATAACATAATAATCTCCAAAAGAGAAACATATATCATGGTAATAAAGACCAAAATCTCTCACATAGAGAAGAAACAAACATCTAAGTAGAGATGTATAACAAGCCTCATATCATCGGCATAACATAAGCACAAGTGCCAGTGTAGGCATAAAACAAGTTCCACAAGGTAGTCGTGTTTATATCGTGTGGTTGCATAAAACCATCACCGAATGGCGCTACACGAGGGAATATAAATCACACAGGAAAACATTAGCGCGCTAGTACTGCACTCAATTACACAGGAAATATACCCTAGTGACACACCCATCACTTTAGCTAAGGGGCAACACCTAAAGGAGACAGCCCGAAGACACTATCCCAAAGGCAAATAAATCCAAGGGAGACAGTCCGAAGACACTATCCCAGAGGTTTCACTCAGGAAACACGCCGTAGTGGTAAAGGCTCGTAGGCCCAGTACTCGTTTACCACTAACGGTAGGAATGTGTCACGAACTCTTAGCAAGGAACCCGTAAAGTAGTAACGTGAGTCTCATACCCCAACGCTCGCACTAAACGGTTTACTAACCAATCTTAAGCTTCCACACTCAAAGTAGTAAAAAGATCACCTCATGTCATCGGTAAACTAGGCTAAAAGGCCAAAACGATCAATCAAATAGGTCGGGGATTAATCGGAAAGATAAACGCGCGGATTCATGGTCCGTGTTTTACCTAACCATTTAATCACCTTTCCACTTCGCTCGAAGTGCAGACAAGTGTATATTTTACTTAGAAAATAGTTGGAGAAAGCAGATTTTTAATCGTTTGAAAACCTCTTTAGAAATAGCCTTTGAAATCCTCCTATTATGGAGTAATTAATTTAATATTTAAAATAATACTAAATAATAGTTTCAAAAGCCAATTTGATGGAAAATCACTTTAAAATGATTTATAAAATCCGTGCATGAAATCTAGAGACAAATCTCGAAGAAATCGAAAAAACTCAGAAAAATAATCGAAATTATACTGTATAAAATCGCTGAAAATAGGTCGAAGTCACTAGTTCGACGGCAGATTTGAATCTGCAAACCGAGTCCAAATGGCATGAAAATTGGCAAGCATGTAGACCAACATCCTTGCTCCAAACTGCAAAAAAATCGGGTAATTCCGACTTGAAACGAAGAAACGGCCTCGTCTCAAATTCGGAAAAAAATCACCAAACTCTGCTGTGTCAAAACAATGCAAAGGTCCCACTTCGACGATATGATCGAAGGGTCATATGAACCCAGATCTTGATGAAAATTTGCAGGAGCATAGTACAATACTCCTACTTTGATATGCAACAAGAATCGTTCAGTTCCGACTTGAAACGAAGAAATGGAAATGTTTCAAAGTTGGTCCGACGATAACTGAAAATGATCACTATTGTAAAACAGTTTCTGGGTGCTAATTCGGCAATAGAAAAGAAGTACTAACGCTCCCAGATCTAAACCAAACTTTGCAGGATTGAAGATCTCGACCTCATCTTTCTAACGAGACCAAAATCGATGAAATCGGACATCGGACCCGCTCGCAGCGAGGTCGCGAAGTTGGACGTTTGAACTACTACTAATCAATGTTTTTCAAAACAGTTTCTGGGTGCTACTTCGGCAATAAAAACGAAGTATCAAACGCACCCATATCTTAACCAAATTTTACATGGTTAAAGATCTCGACCTCATCTTTCCAACAAGACCAAAATCGATGAAATCCGACACCAAACGAGCCCGGGATGGCGTCGCAAATTCGGGGTTCTGCGCTGAAAACAATGGGAGAAAAGAGACTAATGCCTGTAGCTATGCACTAACAGGCCAGAGACGAAAACCCACAATTTTGGCATAGTAAACTTCAATTTCTGGCAAAATGAATAAAATAAAATTGTAGCTTAGTTTCTAAGCTTTTCGGAATGACCAAGACCGTCAAATTACGATCAGGGATGAAAATTCTATGACTAAAACAATTCTCAGATCTAAATTCTATATCACTGTCGTTTTGCTCACGGGATAGTAGTAAGAATGCACAATTTTGACCAAATTAACTTCGAAATTTCATGAAACTAAAAACATGAAACTTTTAGCCCTATATCTAAGCTTTTCAGAACATCCAAAATTATTAGATTTGGATAAGAAACGAGTAACTTATGGCCAAAACAATTTCAGGTTTTTATTTTATCAACCATGTAGTTTGTTGTCAGGTTAGCAACAAACAAACATGATTTCGACCATTCAAACCTCAAAATCATGCAAAGCTCAAAACATAAAAGTTATAGACTACAAAATAATATTTCCAGAACATCAAGAAAATATTAATTCTGATTTAAGATGAATGAGATATGCCTAATTTACTAACAGCAATATACTAATTCTAATTTCAGCTAGCATGTATTACAAGAAGAAGATCAACCACTCTTCACTTCAATCCTACAAGTTTCAATCTAATATCAAAACAAGTATTTCCTAAATTAGGGTTTAGGAATTTCTGAAATTGAAGAGAAGAAGAGATGGAGAAGATGAAGATGTAGCTTACCTTAGCTTCTCTTTGAATTTGGAGCACGAATTTGAAGTTTGCAATTGAATCTAGGGTTTTGAATTTTAATTTACCTTTCCTCTCCCCATTTTCAGTTGCTTGAGTGTTTAAGAAAATAGAAATGAAGTGAAGAGGAGAGGAGAGGGGCTGAACTAGGTTATATGATGAGTTAGGTCAAACTCAAACCCAAAAAGCCCAACAGAAAATAGCAAAATTCAACTTACTCCAAACATATCGAAGCTTATACTCAAAAAAGTCGCAAACGCTATTTTGGACTCAACGGAAGTGGTCACGAGTCCTAATTCGACTGTTTGCAAAAAGTAGCTTTTTAGACTTAAATCCGATTAACGACGATATATTTAAATAAAAATATTTAAATATAAAATCATAAAATATGCGGGTTGTTACAGATCTCCCCTCCTTAACAAAATTGCGTCCACGCAATTCCTAGAGAAGAATTTGCAACAACTACATACTTACAACCAAGAAGACAAGAAAAATAAGCTTGAGATAAAAAGATATTCTCACCATTGCAAAGCAAAGATAGAAAACCCGGATAGGATCGCTTGGTAAACTCTTTGGTTTCCCAAGTACAGTCATTGGGATTAGCGGACCATTGAACTTTAATGAGCGGCACGTCCTTGTTTCGAAGGTGTCTCACCTCCGAGGCAAGTACGCGAATAGGCTGCTATACAATAGATAAATCTGGTGAGATCTCAAGCCCTTGCAAATCAGGAGAGTCAATAACCGAATCCGATTCTCGGAGACACTTCTGAAGCTGAGAGACGTGAAACACGTTGTGAACTCCGGATAGATGAGCTAGAAGTGAAACTCTATAAGCCACAGGGTCAATACGTTCAGTAATAGGAAATGGTCCTACAAAGCGAGGAGCCAATTTCCTTGTCTCACTGAAGCGCATAACCCCTTTCAAAGGAGAGACACGAATAAAGACAAGATCACCAACCTAGAACTCGAGAGGCTTCCTACAGTTATCCGCGTAGGATTTCTGGCGGCTTTGTGTCTCTTTCATTCTCTGCCGAATAAGAACAATCTTCTCAGAAGAATCATGAACAAACTCCGGGCTAAGAATAAGCTTCTCCCCAGATTCTAACCAACAAGAAGGTGATCGACATGGCCTTCCGTATAAGGCTTCGAAAGGAACCATACCGGTACTGGACTGAAAACTATTGTTGTAGGAGAACTCTACAAGGGGTAGATGATCCTCCCAACTACCTCCAAAATCAAGAATACAAATACGGAGGAGATCCTTAAAGATACGATTCACCCGTTCAGTCTGTCCATAAGACCGTGGATGATAAGCTGTGCTGAAATTAAGCTTTGTTCCCAAAGCATGCTGAAGACTCTTCCAGAAATGACTGGTGAATAAAGGATCATGGTCACTCACAATCAAACTAGGAACACCGTGAAGTCTCACGATTTCCTTGATAAATAACTTAGCCAAAAGAGAAGCAGTCCTATTAGATTTAATAGGAACAAATTGAGCTGACTTGGTGAGGCGATCGATAATAACCCAAATGCTAGAATGGCCCGATCTCGTATGAGGTAGGCCATCAATGAAATCCATCGAAATCTGATCCCATTCCCACAATGGAATCTCTAGAGGCTGAAGGAGACCAGAAGGGCGCTGATGTTAGGCTTTAATATGCTGACAAGTCATGCAATTACTCACATAACTCGCCACATCGCGCTTCATGCCTTCCCAATAATAAAGGCGATGCATATCGGCATACATCTTACTACTGCCAGGATGAATAGTATACTTAGAACGATGACAGTCATCAAGAATGTCATGCCTAAGTGCAGAATCAGAAGGCACAACAAGATGATTCTTCTTGCGAAGACACCCATGAAGATCAATGCTGAAATCCCGCAAAGCCTCATCACGGGGTTCAATCTCACAAAGCTGAATAAGATGCACAAGATCAGGATCACGCCGCTGAGCATCGGCAATACGATCCAATAAAGAGGGTCGAGCTTCCAAACTGAATAATACCACTGGAGAATCAGAGGATGGAGCTCGATCATGAATATCACAAAAAGATAGAGTCTCAAGAATATCCCATTCGGCAAGCATCATAGAAACGACAGCCGAAGGACTGCGACTGAGCGCATCAGCAACACGATTACCCTTACCAGGGGTATATTGGATATCAAAGTCATAGAAGGCAAGAAACTCGAGCCAACGCTATTGCCTCATATTGAGTTCCTTCTGAGTGAACAAATACTTCAAGGATATATGATCGGTATAGAGAATGAAACACTCGCCAAAAAAATTGTGTTGCCAAATTTTCAAGGCGAAAACAATGGCGGCTAACTCAAGATCATGAGTGGCATAGCGAACCTCATTCGGACGCAGTTGCCTTGAAGCATAAGCAACTACCCGATCCTTCTGCATAAGCACGGCACCGAGACCACTACCCCAAGCATCGGTGTAGACAACAAGATCATGATTCCCCTCGGGAACCACAAGAATATGAGCATTAGTGAGAAGTTCCTTTAATGTCTTAAAGGAAGCTTCACACTTATCGGACCAAATATAACGAATGCCTTTCCAAGTAAGGCTAGTGAGAGGAAGCACAACACGGGAAAAATCCTTAATGAACCGATGGTAATAACCCGCCAATCCAAGGAAACTACGAATCTCATAAACATTCTCAGGCCTCTTCCAATTCTGGATAGCTTCGATCTTTGAGGGATCGACCGAAATGCCGTCGGAAGATACAACATGGCCTAAGAACTTAACCTTATTCTCCCAAAAATGGCACTTGGAGAATTTGGCTTTAAGATGAAGGTGACGAAGAGTACTCAAGACAATTCTCAAGTGATTAGCATGCTCGGCTTCAGACTTAGAATAAACAAGAATGTCGTCAATGAACACAAGGACGAACTTATCGAGATATTCCCGGAATACTCGATTCATAAGATCAACAAAGAAAGCAGGAGTAGTAGGGCAGGTGGAAACACAGTGACCTTCCTTCTTGCAATAATGGCAGAAGAGAGGCTTAGGACAAGCTCGAATCATATGATCAGGAGAACCACAATTGAATCACTTCTGAATGGAAGGTGTTCCAACAGACTGAGAGTTAGAACCAGATTCAACGGGCTTCTTCTTCTTAGAAGGGAGAAATCCCTGCTTAAGAAATGGAAACCTCTTCTTATTGGGGTTCGTGCGAACCTCAACATCATCACCACTATCACACCCCTTCTCGATGGCCTCGAGATTAAGTGCCGAATCAACTAACTCATCAAAAGAAAGCTGGAGCATTAAAGACTTCTTAAGATATTTCTTAAGACCAGAGACAAACTTCATATTCTTCTTATAAGAAGTGCTAATGAATTCAAGACCATACTTAGATAAGGCCTCGAATGATGCAACATATTCCTAACTTATCTATCCAATGTCATGAGGAAAGGGCTTTGTAATATTTGAAGCATGCTAGGATGTATTGTACTAAGTGTTACCGTTCTGTGTTTATTATACTTAGTTCTGAACCTCGCTCTGATACCAAGCTGTAACGCCCAACTCCGAGAGCCTCATTAACAAAGAGTATTATATGGATAATACCGTCTGCTAATGCGGACAATGGAGTATAATGGAAGCGACCATGTGTAATCTTACTTTAACTATCTACTGAACACGTCGAAAAGTGGAATTTTTTTCCATCTCATGTGGTTCGACATATTCAATAAATACTTAAAAAAAACTACAATAGCTAAAAGATCTATCAGAACAAAGCATAATAGCAAAATGAACATCATCACAGACCAACATCAGATAATAAGCAAATAGTCTCAGCACAATACAACATCAAGTACAGATCCAAATATAAAAGTGGGTACAAAGCCACTACTCACACATCCGTGAGTCAAAAGAATATACACAAAATAGTCATAATATCAGAGTATCATAAAGGATGGATAACAAGTGAAGCTATCTATAGTATAGCGGATATATCCAAAGCGGAAGCAACGAAGCAAGCTAAGTCCAAAGCGACCTAACCTGAAACAACTCGGTCTAACCCGAGCATAAAATACTCGGGTCAGGCTAGCTAAACAAATCAGTTAGATAAACTGAACAATAATCATGATAAGATACTGAGGCAACATATAACATAATAATATCCAAAAGAGAAACATATATCATGGTAATAAAGACCAAAATCTCTCACATAGAGAAGAAACAAACATCTAAGTAGAGATGTATAACAAGCCTCATATCATCGGGATAACATAAGCACAAGTGCCAGTGTAGTCATAAAACAAGTTCCACAAGGTAGTCGTGGTTATATCGTGTGGTTGCATAAAACCATCATCGAATGGCGCTACACGAGGGAATATAAATCACACAGGAAAACATTAGCGTGCTAGTACTGCACTCAATTACACAGGAAATATACCCCAGTGACACACCCATCACTTTAGCTAAGGGGCAACACCTAAAGGAGACAGTCCGAAGACACTATCCAGAAGGTGATGAGTCAGAAGGAGACAGTCCGAAGACACTATCCCAAAGGCAAATAAATCCAAGGGAGACAGTCCGAAGACACAATCCCAGAGGTTTCACTCAGGAAACACGCCGTAGTGGCAAAGGCTCGTAGGCCCAGTACTCGTTTACCACTAACGGTAGGAATGTGTCACGAACTCTTAGCAAGGAACCCGTAAAGTAGTAACATGAGTCTCATACCCCAACGCTCGCACTAAACGGTTTACTAACCAATCTTAAGCTTCCACACTCAAAGTAGTAAAAAGATCACCTCATGTCATCGGTAAACTAGGCTAAAAGGCCAAAACGATCAATCAAATAGGTCGGGGATTAATCGGAAAGATAAACGCGTGGATTCATGGTTCGTGTTTTACCTAACCATTTAATCACCTTTCCACTTCACTCGAAGTGCAGAAAAGTGTATATTTTACTTAGAAAATAGTTGTAGAAAGCAGATTTTTAATCGTTTGAAAACCTCTTTAGAAATAGCCTTTGAAATCCTTCTATTATGGAGTAATTAATTTAATATTTAAAATAATAATAAATAATAGTTTCAAAATCCAATTTGATGGAAAATCACTTTAAAATGATTTATAAAATCCGTGCATGAAATCTAGAGACAAATCTCAAAGAAATCGGAAAAACTCAGAAAAATAATACTAAGTATAAAATCGCTGAAAATAGGTCGAAGTCACTAGTTCGACGGCAGATTTGAATCTGCAAACCGAGTCCAAATGGCATGAAAATTGGCAGGCATGTAGACCAACATCCCTGCTCCAAACTGCAAAAATAATCGGGCAATTCCGACTTGAAACGAAGAAACGGCGTCGTCTCAAAGTCGGACAAAAATCACAAAACTCTGCTGTGTCAAAACAGTGCAAAGGTCCAACTTCGACGATATGGTCGAAGGGTCATATGAACCCAGATCTTGATGAAAATTTGCAGGAGCATAGTACAGTACTGTTACTTTGATATGCAATAAGAATCGTTCGGTTCCGACTTGAAACGAAGAAATGGAAATGTTTCAAAGTTGGTCCGACGATAACTGAAAATGATCACTATTGTAAAAGTTTCTGGGTGCTACTTCGGCAATAGAAAAGAAGTATCCAACACTCCCAGATCTAAACCAAACTTTGCAGGATTGAAGATCTCGACCCCATCTTTCTAATGAGACTGAAATCGATGAAATCTGACATTTGACCCGCTCGCAGCAAGTTCGCGAAGTTGGACGTTTGAACTACAACTAATCAATGTTTTTCAAAACAGTTTCTGGGTGCTACTTCGGCAATAAAAACGAAGTATCAAACTCACCCAGATCTTAACCAAATTTTACAGGGTTGAAGATCTCGACCTCATCTTTCCAACGAGACTGAAATCGATGAAATCCGATATTGGACGAGCCCGAGATGGCGTCGCAAAGTCGGGGTTCTGCGCTGAAAACAACGGGAGAAAAGACAGGCCTGCAGCTATGCACCAACAGGCCAGAGACGAAAACCCGCAATTTTAGCATAGTAAACTTCAAATTCTGGCAAAATGAATAAAATAAAAGTTGTAGCTTAGTTTCTAAGCTTTCCGGAATGACCAAGACCGTCATATTCCAATCAGGGATGAAAATTCTATGACTAAAACAATTCTCAGATCTAAATTCTATATCATTGTCGTTTTGCTCTCGGGATAGTAGTAAGAATGCACCGTTTTGACCAAATTAACTTCGAAATTTCATGAAACTCAAAACATGAAACGTTTAGCCCTATATCTAAGCTTTCCAGAACATCCAAAATTATTATATTTGGATAAGAAACGAGTAACTTATGGCCAAAATAATTTTAGGTTTTTATTTTATCAACCCTGTAGTTTGTTGTTAGGTCAGCAACAAACAAACGTGATTTCGACCATTCAAACTCAAAATCTTGCAAAACTCAAAACATAAAAGTTATAGACTACAAAATAAGCTTTCTAGAACATTAAGAAAATCTTAATTTTGATTTAAGATGAATGAGATATGCTTAATTTACTAATAGCAATATAATAATTCTAATTTCAGCTAGCATGTATTACAAGAAGAAGATCAACCACTATTCACTTCAACCCTACAAGTTTCAATCTAATATCAAAACAAGTATTTCCTAAATTAGGGTTTAGGAATTTCTGAAATTGAAGAGGTGAAGAGATGGAGAAGATGAAGATGGAGCTTACCTTAGCTTCTCTTTGATTTTGGAGCACGAATTTGAAGTTTGCAATTGAATCTAGGGTTTTGAATTTTAATTTCTCTTTCCACTTCCCATTTTCAGTTGCTTGAGTGTTTAAGAAAATAGAAATGAAGTGAATAGGAGAGGAGAGGGGCTGAACTAGGTTATATGATGAGTTGGGTCAAACTCAAACCCAAAAAGCCCAATAGAAAATAGCAAAATTCAACTTACTCCAAACATATCGAATCTTATACTCAAAAAAGTCGCAAACGCTATTTTGGACTCAATGGAAGTGGTCACGAGTCTTAATTCGACCGTTTGCAAAAAGTAGCTTTTCGGACTTAAATCCGATTAACGACGATATATTTAAATAAAAATATTTAAATATAAAATCGTAAAATATGCGGGTTGTTACATTGTCCTAGGAGAAAGAAACAAAATTTATAGGCACAATACATCATCACCGGAGATGACTGTGTCATATAACTCACGTGTTTCTCCTAGACATTTCCAAAGTTACGTTTGGGTCTAATTTCGATAGTTGATTATTTAACTATCGAATAACAAATATTCAATCAGGGATTTATTTCATAAGGAAATCCAACATTGTTTAAGCATATAAGCAATCCTAGCTATCTTTAATAAATCTTTCATTCATTAAAAATCACTTTGTAATTTACTTGTATAAAAGTACTTTTACAAAGGTATAACCGCAAATCCCTATATTTTAATACTTACAAAATATCCATATACTTATCTCAGCGGTATAAGTATATTCATAAAACTGAGAAATACATTCTTTTTATTTGATTCAAAAATCATTTACAAAACTCCTTATAATTCTATAAAAACATTTATAATCCATTTTATAAAACTCCCGGAACCATTTATAAAACTTCTTTTATACATTTCAATCATTTATAAATCCTCTTTGTACATTTCTAAAACTCATTTATAAATCCTTTATAAATCTCTAAACCATTTATAAAACTTCCTTTATAAATCTATAAATCCGTTTCTAAAATTCGTTTATAAATATCTAACCATTTATAAACTTTTTCACCTTGTAAATAACCTTCCCTTAAGTCTTCAAACCTTTTTATAAACTCCTTTATAAAATCCAAGTCTTTCAACTCTATTCATAGGTCTCGGAAACATTTATAAATAATTAAGAATCATTTACTTCAAAACATCATTATTTAATAATAATAATTATTAACAATAAACATTATAAATAAATGGAAATTATTAACTTTAAAACATCTTAAAATAATAATTAATAATTTTCAAAATATTGTTTAAGAAACAATAATAATTAATCTTTACCATTTTTATAACTAATAATAATTTATTTTCAAAACCTTATTCATAGTCCTTATTATTAATTCCAAACCATAATTATTCGTGGAATAATTAACGTTTTGCAAATATTAACATTTTGATAAATTCTTTAAAACCATATTAACTATAAAAAATAACTTTAAACAATACTAATATAATTGAATAACCTTAAAATAATATTACTATAATTAAATAAATTTAAAAATAATAATAATATAATTAAATACTTTAAAAACAATATAAATTTAATTAAATAACTTTAAAACAATATTACTATAATTAAATAACTTTAAACAATATTAAATATAAATAAATCATCTTTTAAAAAACAAAAAAAAATATTTATGAAACCCATTTTTGGATTTAAAATCATCTCCTTTCTTAAACTCAATTTCAATTCAATTGGCAATTTATAGTATTTCAAAATACTAATTTCAGGCCAAATAGTCGCCAAACGCCCAACCAATATTGATATTTATTTTCTATAATCACTAGATTTTTGTTTTTTTTCCAAACATAGAACAATGTTATAACCATATTGTCCACAATCAGGTTCATTATTCAATAATCCATATAAAAGGAATATTATCGAAACAATTCAACAATAGCGAGGAATCCCGTTAGATCCCTCCAACATGTTTCCTCCTACATCACAAACATTATATAATCATAAAATATAAATCAACCGCTTTGAGGTGGGATTCGTATACAAAGGGTCATCCGCTCTTACACGGGAACATAATATGGTCTCATCCACTCCAATGGGCGGGAATATATCCAAACCAACAATATAAAACAGTATATCATCCAAACATCCAATCAAAAAATTTTATCAGCTACAAATATTACTGGTTAGCCAAAAAGGTGAGTTTAACTCACCGAGATTTTTCTATTGTCGTCGAGGCGTTCCAGTTTGGAACTAAAATCGAACGACATCCGATTGTTGCCTAAGTTTCAATTGTCTCCAAACCGTACAAACGAGTTCCATTACGAAGCTTTTGTCATTACCAGCGCAACACAAAAAGTTTCATCTCGATCGGACCTCATACGAGAGAGTTATGAAATTTTTAAGTTAACAGGAATTAAATAAAATTCAATTTCACTAATCTCTTTAATTATCAACTAATTACAATTATACCCTTAATCTTCTTCCCCAAACACCGCCTCTCCCCTATGCATGCAAATGAAAACAACACCATGGCCATGCACGTGCACCATCGAACCCCCTATTAATGAATGATCCGAAGTCACCAACCAACTCCAAACGCCGAGCTCGACCTTGCCGACACCAATGATTAACGCTTGAGCTCCCCTGGTGATTCCCGACCTTCACCTTCCTCCTTGCTACAGTAGTAGGTCGCGATTCGCCTCTCTTGATCGGACATTACAAAATTTTGTGGCAACGTGTACTTTGGCAAGAGAAACTCGCTGGTGAACTCCAATTTGACAATCGATGCTCGAGTTTGCTAGAAACCTAAGCCTTAGCTCACGCCTCTACAGTTGACCCTTCCAAATTCTCACCGCACATCTCAAAATGTACACAAATTCGAAGATTTCAGTCTAAGGATCTCAAAGATACTTGTTTTAGATTTTATCGTTGAGTAAAACTCGAGTTATAAAGTTTTGAAGTTTGAAATTCTCTCCTTTTTTTTGAACTCTGAAGCTTGCTGAAAAAAATGGAAGGGGCAAAATATTTTAATATGGAGGTATGGGGATGGCCTGAACGTGGGGAGGTCTGTCAAGAACTATAGAAGTATGATGAATATTATATATATATATATGTATGTATATATTTTTATATTGAAAAAAATGTTTAGTTCGATTTATTCAAAAATCTCGAAATCCAAATGAGACGTGACGCCTGGCGTTCTATATGTTATACCCCTATTCCGAACGCAATGGAACTTGTTTCGATGTCTAATTCGATCGTATGCAGAAGATAGGTTATTAGATCCAGTTATTATATTAAATTTCCAATATCAATTTCAACGCGTTCCGAGTTCGTACGACCAAACGATTCGTCTGATCGCCATGAAATCAACGACAAACTATAATTCACTATTACGGATCCAATGAAACTTGTTTCATCAAAATCCGAGACAATGCACCGGAAGGCTATTTTCGATCGTTAAATAAAAAGAATTATTATAAAAAAAATAGTTAAATCACTTTTAAATCCAATTTAAAATATATTATCTTTATTCTTATTAATAGAATTTAAATAATCTTTGAAATTATTTTTATCTAACTTAAAACCTAAGATTCAATTATTTAAACAATTTTAATTATTAAATTCAATAATTAAATTATCCAATAAATCTCTATATCTGAAACTCAAGTTATCTAACATATAAAAATAACTTTTCAATATTTAAAATCAATTAAATATTCCAATTTCAAATGACAAAAATTCTAGGCCGTTACACAACTTGATAAACCAAAGTAATTTGTTTGTTTTGTTTAAATTTATTTCGTGATATTTTCATTATAATATTTAACAATTAAATTAAAAAATGATTATGATAATAATTATTAATTTAAATCATATACATATATATATATATATATAATGTTATATAATGTATATGTTTATAAATTCCAATCATATATACTAAAGATAATTTTGTTTTAATCATAGATGGGTATACATCTAAAAATAATTTTCGTAATCATTATATTAATTTTATTGTTAATTCATATATTTAGTACTATTTGCACAAATATGTTAAATATTTTAAAAATATTTTACATATATTTTTTCCATAAATGCGCTTGACATTAAAATTAATTGATATATTTTGTAAAATTAATTTATAAAATAACTTATTATATATATATAATTTATTTTATAAAATTGATTGATTTCTAGGATAAGCCTAATTAATGAAATTAGTTTGAAATTAAAATATTGTAGTTATATATATGTGTATATATAAAATAATATTTAACATGGGTTTTTTGTGTGTGTGTGTGTTATATGAAATACCATATACACAACATATATAACATGATCTATTACATACATTATACGTGATTATAAATCTCAATAATTACATATGTATATACCAATATATATAATAATATTTATAAGATATAGAGTAATGTATATTTACATATATATATATATATATATTCTCTCTAGATATTTTTTTTGGAACTTGGTTCAATTCCTACAAGGATATGTAGTTAGCAAGGATTGAATGCTCGAGCTTACATAAGGGCATCGCATGTCCTAACCAGCTGCTAATTTTCACTCGTTAGCAAGGATATGTAGTTAGCAAGGATATGTGGGTTATTCTCTCTAGATATTATTACATTAATATGTATGGACATACGATGTTCATTACACACATTACTAATTACAATAAATTTAAATAAAATTACTTTTAATTCAAAACCTATCTCAATATATCAAATTAACATTAAATATGATTTGATGTAATCAAATTACATATAATAATACAAGTTAAGATCAAGTACAGTCAGCACATAAGGAATGATAATGAACATTCACATAAATGAGTGTCTAGGCAAGTACATCTTAAAGCAAGGTTACATAATCAAGGAACGACTTTTGACAGAAAACCTTCCATACTCCTTCGGTAGTTACCTAGCCTATTTGATGGTCTAAGTTTAAAAGTACTAAGAGCAAAGCCCAAAATTTTTGGTCCTTAGGCTGATTAAAATAACAGATTTGAATAATTATGTATTTATATAGATTATGGTTTAAATTAAAAAAATCATAAAGGTTTTAATTAAATAAAAGGGTTTTTAATACTGTATGAGATATAACAGTCGTAATTAATATAAATTACAATTAGTTGTAATGATAATTAATGGATTAATTAATAATATTTACATATTATTAGATTTAATATTAAAGTGATAAAAGTTATAACGAAATAAGAGACATAATGTAAATATGAATGTTAAATACGAATTTAAAGGTTAACTCAATAATAACCCACGTAGATGTAAAGGAGTATGCATAGGATGTAATGGGAAATGATGTCATAAAGCATTATGTATATTCATACCTCTTAAATAATCGACATCACTCAATATAAGATTTAGAATTATGAATTACGAATATTGTTAGTTTCTAGCATTTACGTTATGTAGAATTATTTTGACATGTATATGGTTTTTGAACACCCTCAAGCTATGTGTAATATCTTACTAAACAGTTACAGATATCTCTTAATTTGTAAGGACATTTAATAGCCTTGTTGAGTAACATAAGGGGTTATAAAATTTATCTTTATGCAATCGCCAAATGGTGGGCATGAGTGACTAATTCACTATGTGATTTGTTGATCACCTTCGAGATTACATATATGATTAGAAACAATGTTAAAAGTGATTAGGATATATGATATAATAAATGAAGTGTTCTTTACTATTTATGAGGACCGTAATTTACTGAACATAATCAAGGTGTGGTAATAATAAAAATAAGCCCCAACACCTGCTAGAGGAATTTGAGAAATTTGATTTCTTTTAGGATTTTTGAGGGATGTAGAATCAAATAGGAGCCTTACTAAAAAATATACATTAAACTATTCAAATAAATATTAAAATGTATGCGTTGTTATCTAATCAACCTAAGTAATTTTTGTAGGTAAAATGACATCAATGAAACCGTTTATTGAAAAGAATACTAATTAGTATAAACTATAAATTCTAGAAAAGAAATGTACAAGTTGCACTCCCATACAAAAAATGTTGTAATGTGACACTGATGACCCCATGAAAAAACCTTATAAAAATACCACCTTGAGAAATAAAAGCATCCAAAACTTTGCAGGTTCATTGTGACCTCGTTCCTTGCTAGTGTTTTCAACTATAAGCACCAAATGACAAAGAGAACATGACAATATGATGTGCAGTCCGTATTAGATCACCTTAAAAAGTTATAGGTTAATCAATCTCTTATATTTGGGTACGAGGTCTCAGTGAAATTGTTTCACTTTAATATTGTTGGAACAGAGCAAGTCGAAAGTGGATGAAATAGGTAGATTTCAACAAAAAATCCTATTTGTATCTATTAGGACCATGAAGTCTAAAGAGATTTTAGATCCAATCAAAAAAGTGTTTTAAATAAAATCTTTTATTTTATTTAATTAGTTTGAAAGAGTTTGAATTTGATATAAATTTAAATGTATGAGTGTATCAAATACACTAATGTGTAACGGTTACTCATTAATGTTAATTTGATAAGGAAACTTTTCGTTTCCTTCTCTAGAATCTATGCAATCAATTAAGGGAAGAAATAGCTTTAATTGGAGGGAGAAACCTTTCATTTCTCTCTCTGATTATATTAATGATTCATTAAATGTCATTGATGATCAATTTAAACATAGCATGAAATGCGAATATATCCAAATTTACTCAAAGTGTATACTGTGCAAGTGCAACATATAAGAGTGTGCATAGTTAATGATTCCCTTTATAAACGTCTTTGTTATCCATAAATATTTTTTAATGAATAAAACAACATTTATTATATTTATAAACACACACACACAAATATATATATATATATATATATATATTCTTGTTTACACTAAAGTTGATTTTGGTTGTTTGACATGTTTTCAAGTAACAAACAATTTAAAACTAGTTTTAATTAACGGATAGTTTAAAATCAAAATTGTAATTTTCATAAAAGCCTATTTTGTAAAACTTGAATTAAGAACATATACATATATGTATATTTACACACACACACACACAGAGATATACACACACAAACACACACACACACACAAATTGAATCAATGTTTTAAATTCAAAACAAAGTGTAACATATGTATTCAATTAATTTTTAGTTTAATAGATATATACTCACACACATAACCAATACAAATAACAATTTTATATCGAATTGTTAACTTAAAATAAAAGTTTTAAAATTTAATAGAAAAGTCCATATGTAGATCTTAGAATGAATTAACTTTTATTCTTGTGTGACCAAAGTTGTTTCAAAATAACTTATAACATGTGTATTTAATCCCCAAACTTGTAACATAAAATTTAAAATTAAAACAATTGTCAATATAAAATATTGTTAAAACAATAATTTCTAAAATAGAAAAGAATTAGGCAACCAAGGCACATATAAATTCATGGTTAGAGGATTCAAATTTAAAGTAGACTTTTAATATAAAAATAAAATAAAAGGGTGATGGAACATATAATATTAGTATAGACTATTAGGGAATGTAGAACATGCAGATCTGAGTTGAATCAATATAATAGACATGCTTTTAATCGAGATAAAAGGGGTTTTGATTCACATGTTTACAAATAATCAGTTAAACACATAATGAATCATTTAAATCCATACATATGAATGATAAAACATATAAATAAATAAATAAATTAGAGAATCACCTTAGGGTAAATCACGCCTTGAACGATGAATCAAGAGCTCCTAGATCTAGAAATCAATCTCGGGATATTGCAAAGATCGGGAGGCAAAACCACCTTTTTTGTTATAATTTTGTTTGATTTCTGATTTTGGAATTTTTTACCCTAGAGGCCATTAAAATTTTGGCTTTTCCTTGATAGGAGAGCGAGAGAGAGTTGCCTTCTGATTAATGAATGAAATGTTTGTTTTAAGAAAGTAATAAAGGAGAGAATCAACGCTAAAGATTTTTCCTTTTCCTTTTTATTAATTTATTGCCTTTTCAAATCCAAATTGAAACCATGCACTCCTCTTTCTTTGGTCGGCCATAGTATGGTGAAAATGGTCCTCAAAAAGTTTCCAAACCCGTTAACTATTCATTTCATTTAAATCTAATTTAAATGTTTTACCAATTTCATATATCAATATGCGTATGCATAACTTTTTATATATATGCATTTCATTAAATATTTATGGTTTTTAAAACTCAAATAAAATTTAATAATTCATAATTCATAAGTATTAATTAGTTTAATTAATTTACAATGATTATAAATTAATTAAATCGTGTGGTTTATTCGGAATATTCATCATTATGTTTTTTCTACATAAAGGTGTAAATTTAGTCATCGATTAATATCAAACAATTTGAATATTAACGTTCACACGTTACCTTAGCTAGTAGTGTGACATTTTGGCTAAATTTATCGCTTACACATCTTTTTGGTAACAAAAGCGGTACCTGATAGTGATGATTATTTACACCAATTTTCTTCATCAAAACTATATCACGTTAGGACTTATGGAATTTGGTTTTGGTCAAAATTCCAACATTGTCCACATTCAACTTTGTAAGTGCAAACACAAAATCCTTGGTTCAATAATAATAATAATTATTAACCATGCTGCTGTGGCAAGAGACTTTGATTTTGAGTTGACTTTAGTTGACCTCGTAATACCAACTTCGAGTGGTTCATTCCATAGTTATCCAATAAATTTCAGTACGTAACCATCTAGTGCCTCCAGTAGCCATAAGTAATACACTGCCTAGCATTTGGAGAGTGTTTCATACTCAAGTCTTAACGAATGTATCAATATCTAGTCTCGGTACATCCTGGCTAGGAATGTTTAAAACAGTATGTTTATTTTATCATGATAAATCACTCATGATTACAACACATTGTAACTACTATCACAAAACATACCATTTATGGATTTTCTATATTAAATATACTTTTAATTGAATAAATAATTAATATAACACGTTATATAAAGTATATAATAGGAAGAAAACACCTTTTATTTTGAACAAGATTGGTTATCGAGTTAGATATATGTAATAAATTGCATAATTGCCCTTAGGGCATACCCCTAACTCTATCAATCTCCCACTTGTACTTGGGATCAATTGTGGAATATTATTCCAACTTCTTCGATCAAATTTCTCAAAAACAATCGAGTCAGTCCCTCAGTGAATGGATATGCTATGTTGTTTTAATTATCTACTCTATTAATCAACTCTTTCTAATATTGAAAAACTGCCTTTATCATATAGAACTATTCGAAGTATGTTTCTTGAATTTTAGTGAAATTTAGGTTCTTTTACGAATTGTATCATGACATAGTAATCATATAACAATGTCATGGAATTCTCAACATTTAGAATCACACTTAGCTCAATTATAAATTTGTTCTTTTATTTATACTTCTTATATTGTAGTTGTCTTCGGTTGAATTAGCTACTACTTATTGTTTAGAACAATTCCAACTTAAAGCTTCTTAATTAAAGTTTAAACATGAATTTAATAATGACATATTATACTTGATAGCATTATAAAGTTCGAGCCCGAAAACTCCTTCATAAGGAGTTTGCTGTTTCGGTAAACAATTCTTTAGTATTTTGTAAATATTTGAGAACTCTCTAAACTACTATTTAGTGATCTTAATTTGGATTTTATATTTGCTTCATCAACTAAATACATAAGCAAGACACAATATTGTAGACACTGCAACATGTATAATTATTCATATTGTCAATACATAAGGAATCCATATTACATGTTCTATTTTAAACATTTTAATATGGTGTCTTTGTATATCATTTGGGACATTCCCAACATCATGTATACTTATTATAAAGTGGAAATTAGCCACAAGGGCCTCTTTAGCAGGTGGAATTAGTTTCTAGGACACACAACTGAAATAATTACTTTCAAGGACAAAACGAAAAATAATTAGTTTCTAGGGCCTAAAAACCTATGAAATTATGTCCTTGAAAGTAATTGGACTGCTGACTTTGTCTTTGAAAGTAATTATTCTGCTGACTTTGGCCTTGAAAGTAATTTCTTTGAATGTGTGTCCTAGAAACTAATTGGACTGCAATGTTTGTCCTTCTGGTGAAATGCCCCTATTATAAAAGGTATAATTTACAAATTCGACATCGAGTATTAAATAACCAGACTATTGCTGCTTTTAATGTAAGTACATCATTAACAATCAGCAGTATGTTATTTACTTATAACTTTATAAATATCCATGTACCTTTTAATGTTCTTTGTTGTGGACACACGCTTCTTTTGAATTTTGATTGAAAATAAAACTATTTGATATTTCTATCAAAATACTTATCCAATTTTGATGCGTATAGAATGATACTTTCTATCTTTTCTTGAATCATATATGAAAACCCACAAACTCAATATCGCTTTCACTGACTTTGAGACACTTTGGTTGTTATATGCAAACAGTCTATTCTAAATCATTATTTAGAAATTTCTATTTCAATACGTATGTACCAAAACACAATGTAACGACTCGGAATTTCAAACATTTCGTATTTAAATATATGAATTATTTAAATATTTAAATCTTGATTTAATGTGATTAATTAGACTTTATAACCTTGTTAACCCCCTTTTAATTTATAACTAATGATGGTAAAATTATTTTTGAAATGTGTTTAAAAAAATAAATAGTTCGAGGAAATATCGAGAATGAAACCGAAATCATATTATCGATCAATGACCTTTTACTAGAAGTTGTTCGAACTTGTTATGCTTTCGTAGAATTATAATGTATCGTTAATTAGATAATAAAAGTAATTTGTGTAATTAAAAACTTCTAGAAGGAATTTGAAGGTATTTTGGGAGAGGGGTAGTTTGGGAATTTACTAAACGAAGGGATAGTGATGCGATAAAGTGGAAGCACATGGGGGGTTGTTTGGTCAGCTACCAAGAGGTTGAGTGGTGATATTGACCTCTTAAATAATGCTAAATAATACCCTTCATTATATCACAAAATCTATTTGCAAATAAATCTCAAAAAAGTCTAAGTGTTCCTACTCTTTTCTCCTTTTTAATTTTCTAAAATTGTATCAATCCAACACCAATCCCTCTTAACCTTTGGCAAAGGCCTCAGATCATCTTGGAAACATGGTAAAGCAACTCAAAAGTGGAAGAAGTGGAGAAAATAGGACAACCTATTCTAAGCCGTGAGCAATAATTGAGGAGGGAGGAAGGCCAAGTGTAAAAGTGAAGTTTTATGGATGTTTGATGATGGTAGGAAATGTTTTTGTATTTGTAGAGGCTTGTGCTAGTGTTAGCTTGGTTGTGGGGTGAGTTATTCACCATTCTATTGTATATATTGTATTATATATGTTTTGTAAATATAAAGTTATGTAATGAACTATAAAATTACAACTTTGGGCCATAATTAATTCTAAATGCAAGTGATAGCTTTATATGGTTTAGCACTTCTATTACCCTCTACAATACGTCACGTGGCATTGAATTTGTGTTCATATGTTTGGTTTGGTTGTTTGTGCCATTGAACTATGTTTGAATGTGTTTGAAGTGAGAATAGTCACTATAAATGCACTTTGAATCGCTTGTTGTTTTAACTTGTGTTAAACAGTCATATGTGAATATATTATGAAAGAATATATCTTTGTTGTTATTTACACTTATAATAGCGTATGGGATAGCGATGAGATGGTTTGGAAAGTTGTAGAAATGATAGAACGAAATTTGAAAAGTTATAGCAAAAAGATTGCTATGGATGCACTTTGTAACGCCTTTTGTTCAGCGATTTTTAATATGATTTCGAAAGACATCCTTAGGGGTTTCTTTGTAATTTTAATAAGTACTTTTTGTTTACCTCTTATTGTAAAAATATCAAAGTTTAAATCATTTCATAACTGGTTAAACGAAGTTGAATGGGATATGAGCGAAATAGTCGCTATAAATACACTTTAAAATAGCTAGTTTTTGGTGATTTTTATAGAATTTTGTAAAGATACCCTTAGGGGTTTCTTTGCATGGTTATTAAGTACTATAGGTAATTTAATTACTATACAAAAAGTGGATCTTAAATTATTTCCTTATGTGACGAAAACCGGCCACAAAGTTCATGCTTTTTCTAATGTTCTTTGTTCAGGACTTTTAACAGCACCTATAAATGCTGTGTTTGAGCTACAGCAGCATTTCTGGCCTTCTTTTGGTGTGTTGTTCTTATAAGCAAGTTTTGAGATTTTAAATGTGTTTAGATTACATTTAAATTAATTACTTTTCTGTGATCTTTTTAGGAAAGTTTAATAACCTATATTAGAGTATTTTAAAAGTGGTTTTAAGTTTAACTGTATTTTTATTAATTATTTATAATTTTGAAAGTAAAGGGTTTTTAAATATAAAACATGTTTTTTTATTGATTTTTGTTAAATTTGAAATTTGTTATTTTTAGAAGATATTTTATGTAGATATCAAAAACCTATTTATAAGTATTTTTAAAGTATTCTTATATATATAAGTTTGAAAAAGTAACTTATAAAAAGGATAAAAATTGTTTTGGTTATAACACTTAATTATAATAAATGGTTTTGAAAGATTATTAAAAAGTACAGTACCATGTTAAATACATGTAGATGTAATTAGATCTTTAAGAAGAATGTTTCAAAGATAATGAAAAGTATAAAACGATTTTGGGTTATAGTAATAATATTTTAATAACATTTGTTTTTAACCCATTTAAATATACTTTTGAAAATGTGAAATCTTGCTAAGAGATTTGTGAATATTATTATACCTTTGGATAAGGATATGAATACATTTCTAAGTATTGAAAAGAGTAGAAATCAATAGTGAAATAGTAGTATACATGTATATATCTTTTGTAAATGTATTTTAAACATATATACAAGTATTTACAAAGAAGTTTTAATTAATAAAAGAATTAATTAAACAAAAAGGGGATTAGAAGTCGCTTATGTGATTGAATAATGCTTTGTGTGTTTACTTATTTATGGAAAATATTTAATCGTATACTTAGCACTAAAAGCTAAGAAAGTAGACTTGTTCTATCTGTGAGATTAAAGAATGATGTTCAAGTACGGTTTAGAAGCAAATGGTTCTTTAACCTATAGGCTTCACTCTTGACCAAGGGATAGTGTCAGTTGAGAAGATCGGAAAGTGATAAGTATACGAGACTTGGTTTCCACATATGATCGTTTTTCATTTCGTACTTGGTAGTCGATTAGTTGACTATCAGACTTGACCAAAATTAACTTGGGAAGTATATGTAAGCATCACATATTGATATGTTTTGAGATCCCCCGGAGAGGACTTATTCGTATGAATTGTCTCTTGCTTTAAGAATGTATGTATACAAGATCACCTAGGGAGGACTCCTATATATTGTACGCTTACTTCTTAAAAAAACCGGAATTGGGTTTAGTCTTAAAAAGCCATAAATTCACCAATTTAGTTTTGAAGAGTCCGGGATCAGATAAGTGTATTATTTACCAAAAACCACTTCAAAACTGACATATATGTTTTATGGTTTTGAAGAGGTTGTGGAGTAGAATGCTATAGAGTTGAGATGTCTATTTTATGGTTAAGTCCAAGGGAGAGGTCAGCTTTAACATTCTTCATAAGACTTATGCTGGAATCCATGGAGAGATTCATGGATTGTTCAAGATGTTGGAATCTGTGGAGAGGTTCGAGTGATGAAGACTCTTGTGTTAAGATGCTAAACGCTGTGCAGTTAAAGCGCTCGGCAGATTCAATGCGGCGGAGGTGCAAAAAGTCATAGCGGGGATACAGCGAGGATATAACGTGATATAGTGGATGACTCTTAAATAGAATATAAAACTCGTACTTAATGTTTTCATAAATATATAAATGGTAATTAAATGAAAAACTAACATTCAATTGAATTATAATTAATACATAAATAATTTTAAATAAAAACATGTGTGAATATACTATAAATAAAAGTAAAACTGTTATATAACATAATTGAATTTAATAGAATATTAGAGTATTTTTATTTTTGAAAATATATTAAAAAATTTAATTAAATAAATTAAGTTCATAATTTTTATAATGGATAAATGTCAATTTTCAATTCATTTCTATTAAAGAAGATATAGCGAAAATAGCAGAATATAGCGGGAATAACGGGATATAGCGGGGCTTAAAGCGGAAAGGCTATATTTGAGGCTATATGGAAAAATCATAGCGGTAAAAATCCACTATAAGATTTGGGGTGTTATAGCGGGGTATTAACTGCACAGGCTAAACGTGACTTCACCATCGATAATGGTAGAAAAAGTGTAGAAGCATAGCCATTGGGGTTTAGCTAACCGAAAGAGTGCATCAACTCCAAATATCTAGGATGCTTTCCGTAACAACCCGCATATTTTACGATTATATATTTAAATGTTTTATTTAAATATAGCATCATTAGTTGAATTTAAAGTCTGAAATGTGACTTTTTCGTAAAAAGTTGAATTTGGACTCGACACCACTTCCATTGATTTTAAAACGACGTTTACAACTTGTTTGAGTATAAACATCGATATGTTTGGAGTTGATTAGGATTTTGGTATTTTCATTTGGGCTTTGGGTTTGGTTCTAGCCCACTAACCCAATAATAGAATCCAAACTCTTCTACCAAATACCCTAACTCCTCTCCCCTTCATTCATTCTACTCATAATAATTCCTAACACTCAAGCTAAAGGAAAAATGGAGGAAAGAGGGGAGATTAGAAATTCAAGTTCTAGTTCTAAAATCAAAGAGAAGCTTAGTTAAGCATCCTCTTCATCTTCTCCATCTCATTCTCTCTTCAATTTTTAGAATTTCCTATTACCTAACTTAGGAAATTCATTTCATTTGATAATAGATTGAAGATTCTAGAGGTGTGTTGAAGAGAAATCAATCTTAGCTTGTTTTAGAGCTTCTCATTTCTATATTTGAGTTTAAAGGTGAGTTCTTGAACTCACATCTATGTCTATAGCTTTCATTGTTGTTAGGTATGAATTCCTAACATCTATTTCATGTCCAATTTCTTTTGATTTGAATTGATTTGGTGAATTTTCCAACTTTGGTATTTTGAAATCAAATCTTTAAAGATCCTATCTTGGATGTTTGGACATGTTATTTGGGGTGTATCCAAGAGCCTATAAGGCTGGGTTGTCGCTTGGCATAATTCCCTAGCCTCTGTCGCTCGTCCGATCGCTTCCGAACTGATTTGGTCATCAATGGCCTAGGCAAATTATTGCCCAGTACAGGCAACCAGACGTTTGGTTGAAGAACTCAGACGTCTAGTTAGGGCACCAGAAGAAAAAAAGAAAAAAGAGATACGGTAGAAGAAAAAAGGGCAGAGCCCTTGACCAGACGTCTGGTTAGACTATACCAGACGTCTGGGTGGCGGTTCTGGAAAAAAAGGGGAAAAAGAAAAAGAAAATGGCAGAACCCCAGGTCAGACCTGGCCGATCCAAGCAGACGTCTGGTCCTATTGGTTTTTGCCCATTTTGCCTATTTTGTGCGAATTTCCATTTTTCTTATCGATTTTTGTTGATCCGATTAGTTGTTGTCATTTATTATCGACTTTGATGACTTCTTTTCTGGATTTTTGGGAATATCCATTTGATGGATTTGATATCGATTTTCATGGTTTGATTCACGTCATCGAATGTGAATTTTTGGTGATAGATTGTTTTTACAATCATTTCTGTAATTTGTCACTTAAAAATACAAAGGTTTCTATACTAGTAGTAAATACTCAAACTCTTTCACAAAAATGATTTCAACATTTACTTTTAATACAAAGCTCACTTTTAAATCCGTTTTCCAATCTATTAGTATATACAAACCTTTACCTCATTCGCACGAGAAATCCAATTAAACGACTTAGCAAAACAAGTGGTATGAAACGCTTGCGTTTACTTCGTCGGTTAATTCTTAGACTTGTTCGATTGAATTCTTGTGACAATTTTCGAGTGGAAATCTACAATTTGTTCGTAAATATATAAGTTAAGCCGGTAGTTATGGGACATGAAGCTAAACTCATTTATTTACTAGCTCGATGTAATTTACACTTTTATTGATCTATGACGATCATTTTATGGTTTAGACTAGCGATATGCGATGTCACTTTGTCTGCGTGGGGGACTGTACCCCGTTCTGTTGAGCTTCGTCTCATTTTTTGTAGGTTAGCGACCTATGGTTTTATGGAGTTCGGTTCATCGGGCTTACCGTTGTACTACGTCGTTGTTCCGGCTTATTTGAGTTTTAGGTTTCATGTCATGTTGTATTGGTTTTAGTTTGTTTTGATATGAACGTTCGTGTAGTTCTTAATGTTTAATCATTGCATCGTTCTATTATGAAATGAAATTGAATTACTTTTCTGTTATCTAGCTTATCTTATCTCTAGAATAAATGTTAGTATATTATATAAATATATATATATATATATATATATACACACATCATTATTCACAAAATCAAAATGAGTCATCAAAATTAACTGACCCCTGTCGACAACCCCCAGAGACCCTGTCGACAAGTACTGGTCAGAAATGACTTTTCATTTTAAATTTGAAATTTGAATAACTACCTTTTGTCTATTCATTTCAAACGAATTTCTACGCCTATAAATACATATTTCTTCTAGAATTCATCACTCAAAATCATTTCTTATCTACTCTATCTATATTTCTTCTCACAAACTCAAATATGGCCGATCCAATTCATAGTTTGACCGAGAATCTTGAAGAAACCCTTAATTCTTTCAAGAATATTCTTTCTTTCATTCTTCGTAATCAGTGACACTTAGAGTTGAGTCAAATGCAGATGATCAAGGAGCAAGAAAAACATTTCGATGCGATTCGATGGATGATTTCCTCCCTACACAAAGATGATAATGAAGCACATCCTTCAGTCTCTCTCACCAATGAAAATGAAAATTGGGATGCCATTAAAGCAGACCCTATATTTGGAGAAGAAGGATGGGTGGAAGTTCCTCATAATGTTTGATTTTATTTGATTGCTTTGTTTGATTTGAATTGATTGCTGGATTGATTTAATTTGATTTGGTTTGGTGTGGATTGATAATTGGTGTGCAAAACATAATATGTATAAATACACATTGATATTTATATGATCTTTGATTAGTTATCATGTCTATCAGTATAAATATCTCTTAATCTATCTATTATATACTCCATTATATTTTTTATTAATGCAGGTACTTTAGTACAAGAATAAGGGGGTGTTATATAGTTTGAAGTTAGTTTTTGTTGATGACGAAGGGGGAGAAGTATAAAATAGGATAGTTAGGCATAGATTAAGGGGGAGTTATTAGTTTTAGGGGGAGTTATTAGGATAGAAGTAATATTTTATAAACAAAGGTCGTCATCATAAAAAAGGGGGAGATTGTTAGTCCCTGAGAAGTTGGTTTTGATGACAACAACCTTAGAATAAGATTATAAAATATAAATACTAACATTATTGTTTAGATATATGTATATGCAGGATATATATATACAGGTACCAAAGAATGAAGACTGTACAGTATAGAGATTCAAGAACCGATGAACTCAAGATCGAAGATATCAAGATTCAAGACTCATGAGTATCAAGATTATCAAGAGTTCAAGATTTCAAGATAAGTAATTTAGTTAGGAATTTTGTTAAAACTCCTAGAAAAGCACTGACATCTTAAAATCCATTTTATTCGTGGAATGGAATCCACTTCGAGGCCGTTAAAGGGATGGAACCCTAAGTAGGATGGAACCTACGAAAATCTAGTGGAACACTGTTTTGTATCCACTAACTTTTATTCAAATGTTTTACAAAATTATATCTTGTTTTCAAAATGATTTCAAAATCTTCCTTTTTAAATAAAAAACATCTATCCTGGTTTTAAAATACTTTTAGCCTCAAAATAATCTTTATTTTCAATATCAAATTATCCTTGGTTTTAAACTATCTTTTAATTATAATATATTTAACTTTTAATATTTATACTTAGATTTAAATATAAAATTATAGTAAAATTTTATATATACCAAAATATTATTCTCTATACTTATTTATGTATTTTAACTATAGTTAAGTATATTTATAAAGTTTAAAATAGTTTTAATACAAGATAGAAGTTATTTTCAAAGAAAAACAAAATTGCCAAAAATAACTTAGGCTTGTCGACAACCCCAAGGACCCCTTGTCGACAAGGTGACAGTTTATTTCAAAAGTTTGAATTTCAAAGGAAGTGTCCATTCGTCATATCCTTTCACGAATGGCCATGGCTGTTGTTCTACTATAAATTGGGGCTGTTTTAAACGAATTTACAATCATATTTTCTCTGATTTCACTCCTCTTCTTCTTCCACATTTCTTTATATACATTTTTACCATTACTCTGCCGAAATCACCATTGAATCTAACTAGATCATCTCTAGTTTGATTCTCTATTACTATCTCAACAAGATCCCAGTGCTATTCAGAGTTATAGATTTCTTTGAATTTAATCGAGCGATAAAAGGTGTGATTGTCGCCTGGAAAATCAATCGGGTGAACTTGTTGCCCGTAAAATCAAGTATCTCTACCCAGAGGATTGTGAATCTGGAGCGGTGTACCTCGTGGCCTTGAAATCGAGGGTGTAATTGTAAGAATTGATTTTAAAAGGAAATCCATACTTGTGTTGCGAGACAGGATGTAGGGTAACTTCGAACCAGTATAAAATCTAGTGTGTTCTTTCCTTTATTGCTTTTACTTTATATCTACATCTTTGTTTGATTCTGTGATCATATCTGTGTCTGAATATTGCATACATTTGTGTTCAAATTAATATAAACTCAAAAAGAATTAGTGATTCCTTAAAACACTATTCACCCCTCCCCTCTAGTGTTAATTCTAGTCTTAAGATCCGTAACCCGCATTTCTCACATTTGGTATCAGAGCAAGGTTTTCAAAGTTTCATAATGTGAATTTTGAAAATTTTCAAAATGGCTACCAACACTGGTACTGTTACTACTACCAACACTGGTTCTATTACCTCTGTCACTAGTTCATTTGTAGAAGGCCAGTCTACTGTCAGACCACCACTTTTTAATGGCATTAACTATGCATATTGGGCATGTAGAATGAAAATATATTTACAATCTGTAGGACTAGACACTTGGAATATCACACAGACTGAATATTTTGAACCCACAACAGGTTTTGCAGAGTGGACTACTGAGCAAAAGACTGTCGCACAAAATAACTCTAAAGCTATGAATATTCTGTTTTGTTCACTTGATAGGAATGAATTTAATAAAGTGTCAGTTTGTAAGTCTGCATATGAAATCTGGAAAACTTTGCAAGTTACTCACAAAGGAACAAGCAAAGTTAAACAGACCAAAATTTCCATGCTCACAAATCAGTTTCAATTATTTAAAATGAATCCTAATGAGTCTATTCCAAATATGTATAGTAGATTTCAAGATATTGTGCATTCTCTAATATCCTTGGGAAAGGTATTTTCGGAAGAAGATCAAGTCAGAAAAATCTTAAATTCTCTTACTCCAGAATGGGATCAAAAGACACTTGCGATCGAAGAGGCAAATGACATCAATACCTTAAAGATAGAAGAATTAATTGGAAATCTTATGTCGTTTGAAGTCCAAATGCTTGGGAGAAGAGAAAGCAAAGCATCTAAAAAGAAATCAGTTGCATTCAATGCATTGACCGATGGATCAGACTCAAACAACGATAATGATGAAGAGATAGCCATTATGACCAAGAACTTTCGGAAATTCCTGAAATACAGAAAGATGAATAATCTCAAGAGAAACAACTATAAGAACTCTGCTAATCAGAATGTAGTGCCAAACTATATCAAATGTTTCAACTGTGACGAACCAGGCCATATCAAAAGAGACTGTCCGTATCCAGATAAGCAAAATCTTCCTATAAACAATGATTCCGCAAAGAAACGAAGTCAAATCTTTAAAGATCCTAACTTGGATGTTCGGACATGTTATTTAGGGTGTACCGAAGAGCCTATAAAGCTGGGTTGTCGCTTGGCATAATTACCTAGCCTCCGTCGCTCGTCCGATCGCTTCCGAACCGATTTGGCCATCAATGGCTAGGTAAACTGTTGCCCAGTACAGGCAACCAGACGTCAGGTTAAAGAACTCAGACGTTTGGTTAGGGCACCAGAAAAAAAAAGAGATACAACAGAAGAAAAATGGGCAGAGCCCTTGACCAGAGGTCTGGTTAGATTATACCAGATGTCTGGGTGGCGGTTCTAGAAAAAAAAGGGGAAAAAGAAAAAGAAAATGGCAGAACCCCAGGTCAGACGTCTGGCCGATCCAACCAGACGTCCGGTCCTGTTGGTTTTTGCCCATTTTGCCTATTTTGTGCGAATTTCCATTTTTCTTATCGATTTTTGTTGATCCGATTAGTTGTTGTCATTTATTATCGACTTTGATGACTTCTTTTCTAGATTTTTGGGAATATCCATTTGATGGATTTGATATCGATTTTCATGGTTTGATTCACGTCGTCGAATGTGCATTTTTGTTGATAGATTGTTTTTATAATCATTTCTGTGATTTGTCACTTAAAAATACAAAGGTTTCTATACTAATAGTAAATACTCAAACTCTTTCACAGAAATGATTTCAACATTTACTTTTAATACAAAGCTCACTTTTAAAACCGTTTTCCAATCTATTAGTATATACAAACTTTTACCTCATTCGCACGAGAAATCCAATTAAACGACTTAGCAAAACAAGTGGTATGAAACGCTTGCGTTTACTTCGTCGGTTAATTCTTAGACTTGTTCGATTGAATTCTTGTGACAATTTTCGAGTGGAAATCTACAATTTGTTCGTAAATATATAAGTTAAGCCAGTAGTTATGGGACATGAAGCTAAACTCATTTATTTACTAGCTCGATGTAATTTACACTTTTATTGATCTATGACGATCATTTTATGGTTTAGACTAGCGATATGCGATGTCTCTTTTCCACATGGGGGACTGTACCCCATTCTGTTGAGCTTCGTCTCATTTTTTGTAGGCTAGCGACCTATGGTTTTATGGAGTTTGGATCATTGGGCATACCGTTGTACTACGTCATTGTTCCGGCTTATTTGAGTTTCAGGTTCCTTGGGCATACCGTTGTACTACGTCGTTGCACCGGCTCTATGGGTTAGCGACCCATGGGATAGCGTCCCGTTTGTGATACACGTGTTGGTGAGTTTTCATGCTCCCGTTTGTGATAGGCCTCCCCCTTTTTGTGATTTCTGGATTTCTAATTGATGATTTCTAGAATTTGGGTTTCACTATTTTTTGTGATTTGTATCGATAAGCCCTATCAATATTTGTAGTTTGGTGAATAAAAATAAGGAATATGACATTCATTTTGGTGTTTGAGGAGATTTGAGATATTGTATTATTTTTGTTGTTATCATATATATTTGTTAAATCTCTAATCCTATCTCATCTTATCTGATATTTATAGCTAGACTGATTCGTTTATTATTTTTCTTCTTAAATAATACTCGGGTCAGACCGGGATGTTTCAGGTGCTTCCACTTGACTTCTTAGCATGGACTAGCTTCTGACTTTTGGCTAACTACTTTAGCTTAGTAGTTTTTGTTTTTATAAATTCGAGATAGATACTCCTTGATGTATACATATTCTTTTGTCCAGCACTTGTACCTATTCTTTTGTGATGTAGAGGATCTTGTACGACCACTACTTTGATGTACACTTCTATGTTTTATATTCATATCTATTTCCGCCTTAGTGATATGAATATCTGCGACTGATTTGTGTTATGCTTATTTTATACTTGTTTCCAAAGGCCTCACAGCCACTGTGTAGTAGATTTGAGTTTGGATTGGATATGTCGGATTTCCTCTTGAAATGAAATGCATGATATACTATCTGACATATCGGTTCTCGCTCAAATCAATTATACAGTTGGTCGCTCCTCAACGACCTTATTATTCATACTAATTGACGGCATTTCCCAGTAGTGTCCTTAGTTAGTGTGAGTATAGAGGTGGGGCGTCACAGCTTGGTATCAGAGCCAAACTTCGGAACAATGTAGAATAATCTAGCAAGGATTATTGTCCTAAGTCTCTCTAGGGAATCGTGCCTTAGGATTTAATTCGAGTCTTATAACCCGTTCTATCCTATTTTCTTTATGATGCCTTGTTTTATCAATCAAGTTTGTTTGATATTCATTCTGAGAATAACATTTTCCCTCTTCTTTCTTTCTTTCTTAAAGAAGAGAAATGGTTAGACATGGCAGTCCAAGCGCCGGTCAATCCTATGCTATTCCTCAGGATGGTGTATTCATGTCTGCCCAACAAATTTTTGGATCTTGTAAAGAATGCCCATGCTGTCGGACCCATCCCAGAGCCTACTCATCCTAAATTCAGGTTTGCATGCTTGTGCAGTGATTATACCAATTTGGGTGGAAGGTCATTCAAGGTTTCGAAAAGCATTATAGAAGTCCAAGCTTGGCTTAGAACATGCTATCGCATCTTTTCTCTCATGAATCTTATGGATCTACATCGAGTCCAAGTGGCTTCTAGCATTCTCCAAGAGAGAGCATTAGATTGGTATTAGCTTTTTGTTTCTGAAATTATTGAAGCGGATCTTACTTGGGAGCAATTCCGAGAAAGGTTCAAGTTAAAGTTTGTGCCGAAAGCTGAAAAAGTAACTTTAGCACGATGCTTTATTGACCTTGTTCAAGGTGAATCTTCTGTGACGGATTACGTCGCATCTTTTGAATCCCTCTCTAAATATGGGGTCGAGTATATTAATACCCCATTGAAGAAAAATCAGAGGTTTATCTATGAGTTGAATAAGAACCTCAAAAAGCCTTTACTTCTGCAACTAGAAGTTCCTTTCGATCAGCTTGTAGATATCGCTCTTCGACTTGAAGAGGCCGATAAAGAAAGTGATGGTGATGTTGGGGGTGCCAAATAGAACTTCAATAACAACAAGAAGTAGCAATTCAACAGTAAGTTCAAAGGCCCTAATCCCAACAAGAAAGGGAAACAAGCAGCTTCGGTAGCAAAGACTCCTACCCCTAATAGCGGAGAATGCTACAATTGTGGTTCTAAGGACCACTATGCAAGTAGGTGTTCGAAACCCCTTTATTGTCGCTATTGCAAAAGTTCGGGTCGTCTTATAACTTCATGTCCCAAACGTCAAAGAAAGAAAGAGGGAAAGCTGAATGTTGTGTAAGCCCCTAGTAACACTTCTCTTGGTCAAGGTATTTCTCATTCTATCCTTGATGGTATTATTATATTTCGTGATCATCCTATTCGAGTTCTTTTTGATACGGGTGCATCTCACTCTTTTATATCAAAGGAGCTTCTTGATACTTTGTCTTTAAATGTTATGGGCTTGATGACTTCACGGAGAATTGTGAATCCGGTTGGTGGATCCGCAACACTCAGTTTGTTTTGTAAAGATGTCGAGAGTATTTTATGTGATTATGCTTTCTGAGCCGATTTGCGTGTTATGCGTTACCTAGGTTTCAGAATGATTGTGGGAATGGATTGGCTTAATCGTTATGAAGCCCACATCCTATGTTCCGAGAGAACTATCCATCTTAACATCCTCAATCTGTTGAGCGGATTTCTTTTGTTCTTAAAGATTCAGATTCCAATTCGGTAGCATCCTTATATTCTCTAAATCGACATGATGACGATAATGATGATGAGGAAGATACATTTCCCTCATTCACGTTGTTCGTGAATTTCCCGATATATTTGAGCCTGTTTTAGGATTACCACCTAAGCGAGCAATTAAGTTCAGAATTAATCTAATCCCTGGAGCTCTACCTATCACTCGTCCTCCTTATCGTATGTCCAATAAGGAAAATGAAGAGAGGCGTAAACAATTATCCGAATTGGAAGCAAACCAGTTTATTCGTTCTAGTTCCTCTCCTTGGGGAGCTTCGGCTATCTTTGTGAAGAAATCCGATGGTACACTTTGGCTTTGCGTTGACTACCGTAAGCTTAATGATCTTACCATTAAGAATAAATATCCTTTGCCTCAGATTGATGATCTATTCGATCAACTTAGCGGTGCTAGAGTCTTTTCACAGTTAGACTTAGCAACCGGTTTTCATCAGCTTCATATTGCAGAGGATAGTATTCCTTTGACGTCGTTCCGTACTCGTTATGGATCTTATGAATGGCTTGTTATGCCATTTGGTTTAACGAATGCTCCAGCTTATTGCGTTGACCTTATGAATCGAGTTTTCAAAGACTTCCTCGATCGATTTGTTCTCATCTTCATAGATGATATTCTTGTTTATTCTAAAACCGAGGAAGAGCATGAAAAACATCTTCGGATTGTGTTGGAAACTCTTAGAAGCAATCAGTTGAAAGCAAAATTTTCTAAGTGCCACTTTTGGCAATCCCGTGTGAAATTTTTAGGACATATTATTTCTGAATTCGGAATTTTCGTGGATCCTTCAAAGATTAAAGCGATTCAAAATTGGAAGAGACCGGTGAGTGTGACGAAAATTCATAGCTTTCTTGGATTGGCGGGCTATTACCGTCGTTTCATAAAAGACTTTTCTAAAATTTCCGTGCCTCTTACTAGTTTGACAAAGAAGGGAGTTAAGTACATTTGGTCAGACAGATGTGAAGCTGCTTTTCAGAAATTAAAAGAACTTCTTTCTGATGCTCCTATTCTTGTGATTCCCGAAGGGAACCAAGACTTGATTGTTTATACCGATGCTAGTCGTGTTGGTTTGGGAGCCATTCTCATGCAAATGGAACGTGTTATTGCTTATGCTGCTTGGCAATTAAAGCCTGCCACTAGATATGCTACTCATGATTTAGAGATCGCAGCTATTGTTTTTGCTCTTAGAATTTGGCATCATTATCTTTTGGGAGAGAAATTTATTCTCTACACCGATCATAAATCTTTGAAGTATTTATTCTCTCAAAAGGAACTTAATTTGTGTCAACAACGTTGGCTCAAATTCCGTGTATCTTATGATCTTGATATTCTTTATACTCCCGGAAAGGGAAATTGTGTTGCCGATGCCCTTAGTCGTAAGCAACAAGCAGTTGTTTCCATGATGATATACGAATGGAATGATCTCGAGACCTTGTCCACTTGTGAGATTCGAGATCGTGAATCCAATTCATGTTCATCTCTTGTTTTATGTAGCTTTGAGGCTCATCCTTCTCTTTTAGACCGCATCCTTGAAGCTCAAAAGCAAGATCCCGAATTGGCTCATCTTAGCCAAAGTTGTAGGGATAAAAATAATATTGATGGTCTGAAAGACTTTGAAATCGATGCTCGTGGAGGCATTCGAAAATTTGGTAGACTTATTGTGCCAAATATTAGTGATCTTCGTAAGGACATTTTAGAAGATTCTCATCGTTCTAAATTTACCATTCATCCTGGTAGTAGTAAAATGTATGCGGACATGAAACGACTTTATTATTGGGATGGAATGAAATCTGATATTGTTAACTTCATCAAGCGTTGCATGACTTGCCAACTCGTTAAGGCCAAGCATCAAAGGCCCGGTGGGTTATTGCAACCTTTAGACATTCCCGTTTGGAAGTGGGATCAAATTTCCATGGACTTTATTGACGGTCTTCCCCGTTCTCATTCGGGTCATGACAGTTTATGGGTGATTGTAGATAGACTTACAAAATCCGCCCATTTAATTCCCGTTCGGTCCAACCGGACCGTACCTCTTTTTGCCAAACTCTATGTTAAAGAAATTGTTAAATTGCATGGAGTTCCTACTTCTATTGTTAGCGATCATGATCCATTATTTTCTAGTGGATTTTGGAAGGGTCTTCAAATAGCTTTGGGAACGAAGCTTAATTTTAGCACCGCTTATCATCCTCAGTCCAATGGACAAACGGAGCGTGTGAATCAAACTATTGAAGATCTTCTTTGTGCATGTGCTCTTGATTTTTGTGGAAGTTGGGAAGATCATATTTCTCTTGTCGAGTTTTCTTATAATAATAGCTTCCAATCTAGTATTGGTATGTCACCTTTCGAGGCACTCTACGGAAGGCCATGCCGATCTCCTTTGTGTTGGCTTGAAGCCGGTGAGAACCTGGTTTTAGGTCCAGATTTTATTCGTGATGCCACAGAAAATATTGACCTTATTCGTCATAGGATGAAAGAAGCTCAAAGTATCCTATGCCGATAACCGTAGAAGGAATTTGGAATTTTATATGGGAGATTTGGTATTCATTCGTGTTTAACCTATGAAGGGTGTTGTGTGTTTCAGTCGATCGGGAAAATTAGCACCTCGATATATTGGCCTAATTCCCATCACCGAACGCATTGGTTCAATGGCTTATTGCCTTTTATTACCGGCTCACTTTTCTGCTATTCATGACGTATTCCACGTTTCTCAACTACGAAAATGCCTTAGAGATTCTGATTCTGTTCTTGAGCCCGGGGTTATTGAAGAAATTGAGATTTCACCTAATTTGACTTATGAGCAACATCCTATTCACATCATTGCTACGGAGTTTAAACGCCTTCGTAATAAAGATGTTCCGCTTGTGAAAGTTCAATGGTCCTCAAATCCTAAGGATTGCTCTTGGAAATCCAGAGAATTCATCAAGTGAACTCATCCGGACTTACCCTCTCGTGTTCTTTAAGGTGAACTTCTCACTTTAAAATTTTCTTTTGTATTGTTATGCCTTAAAGCGGTTGTTACTCTTTATATTCTTCTTAAGTATTGCGAGGACGCAATTTCTTTAAGGTGGGGAGTCTGTAACAACCCGCATATTTTACGATTATATATTTAAATGTTTTATTTAAATATAGCATCATTGGTTGAATTTAAAGTCTGAAATGTGACTTTTTGTAAACAGTCGAATTTGGACTGGAGACCACTTCCATTGATTTTAAAACGACGTTTACAACTTGTTTGAGTATAAACATCGATATGTTTGGAGTTGATTAGGATTTTGATATATTCATTTGGGTTTTGGGTTTGGTTCTAGCCCACTAACCCAATAATAGAACCCAAACTCTTCTACCAAATACCCTAACTCCTCTCCCCTTCATTCATTCTACTCATAATAATTCATAATACTCAAGCTAAAGGAAAAATGGGGGAAAAGGGGGAGATTAGAAATTCCTAAGCCCTAGTTTTCTTAGGAAATTCAAGTTCTAGTTCTAAAATCAAAGAGAAGCTTAGGTAAGCATCCTCTTCATCTTCTCCATCTCATTCTCTCTTCAATTTTCAGAATTTCCTATAACCTAACTTAGGAAATTCATTTCATTTGATAATAGATTGAAGATTCTAGAGGTGTGTTGAAGAGAAATCAATCTTAGCTTGTTTTAGAGCTTCTCATTTCTATATTTGGGTTTAAAGGTGAGTTCTTGAACTCACATCTATGTCTATAGCTTTCATTGTTGTTAGGTATGAATTCCTAACATCTATTTCATGTCCATTTGCTTTTGATTTGAATTGATTTGGTGAATTTTCCAACTTTGGTATTTTGAAGTCAAATCTTTAAAGATCCTATCTTGGATGTTTGGACATGTTATTTGGGGTGTACCGAAGAGCCTATAAGGCTGGGTTTTCGCTTGGCATAATTCCCTAGCCTCCGTCACTCGTCAGATCGCTTCCGAACTGATTTGGCCATCAATGGCTAGGCAAACTGTTGCCCAGTACAGGCAAACAGACATCTGGTTGAAGAACTCAGATGTCTGGATAGGGCACCATAAAAAAAAGATACGGCAAAAGAAAAATGGGCATAGCCCTTGACCAGACGTCTGGTTAGACTATACCAGACGTCTGGGTGGCGGTTTTGGAAAAAAAGGGGAAAAAGAAAAAGAAAATGGCAGAACCCCAGGTCAAACGTCTGGCTGATCCAACCAGACGTCCGGTCCTGTTGGTTTTTGCCCATTTTGCCTATTTTGTGCGAATTTCCATTTTTCTTATCGATTTTTGTTGATCCGATTTGTTGTTGTCATTTATTATCGACTTTGATGACTTCTTTTCTGGATTTTTGACAATATCCATTTGATGGATTTGATATCGATTTTCATGGTTTGATTCACGTCGTCGAATGTGCATTTTTGGTGATAGATTGTTTTTACAATCATTTCTGTGATTTGTCACTTAAAAATACAAAGGTTTCTATACTAGTAGTAAATACTCAAACTCTTTCACAAAAATGATTTCAACATTTACTTTTAATACAAAGCTCACTTTTAAAACCGTTTTCCAATCTATTAGTATATACAAACCTTTACCTCATTCGCACGAGAAATCCAATTAAACGACTTAGCAAAACAAGTGGTATGAAACGCTTGCGTTTACTTCGTCGGTTAATTCTTAGACTTGTTCGATTGAATTCTAGTGACAATTTTCGAGTGGAAATCTACAATTTGTTCGTAAATATATAAGTTAAGCCAGTAGTTATAGGACATGAAGCTAAACTCATTTATTTACTAGCTCGATTTAATTTACACTTTTATTGATCTACGACGATCATTTTATGGTTTAGACTAGCGATATGTGATGTCTCTTTGTCCGCGTGGATGACTATACCCCATTTTGTTAAGCTTCATCTCATTTTTTGTAGGCAAGCGACCTATGGTTTTATGGAGTTCGGTTCATCGGGCATACCGTTGTACTACGTCGTTGTTTCGGCTTATTTGAGTTTCAGGTTCCTTGGGCATACCGTTGTACTACGTCGTTGCATTGGCTCTATGGGTTAGTGACCCATGGGATAGCGTCCCGTTTGTGATACACGTGTTGGTGAGTTTTCATGCTCCCGTTTGTGATAGGCCTCCCCCTTTTTGTGATTTCTGGATTTCTAATTGATGATTTCTAGAATTTGGGTTTAACCAATTTTTGTGATTTGTATCGATAAGCCCTGTCAATATTTGTAGTTTGGTGAATAAAAATAAGGAATATGACATTCTTTTTGGTGTTTGAGGAGATTTGAGATATTGTATGATTTTTGTTATTATCATATATATTTGTTATATCTCTAATCCTATCTCATCATATGTGATATTTATAGTTAGACTGATCCATTTATTATTTTTCTTCTTAAATAATACTCGGGTCAGACCGGGGTGTTTCAGGTGCTTCCACTTGACTTCTTAGCCGGGACTAGCTTCTGACTTTTGGCTAACTACTTTAGCTTAGTAGTTTTTGTTTTTATACATTCGAGATAGAGACTCCTTGATGTATACATATTCTTTTGTCCAGCACTTGTAACTATTCTTTTGTGATGTAGAGGATCTTATATGACCACTACTTTGATGTACACTTCTATGTGTTATATTCATATCTGTTTCCGCCTTAGTGATATGAATATCTGTGATTGATTTGTGTTATGCTTATTTTATACTTGTTTCCGAAGGCCTCACAGCCACTGTGTAGTAGATTTGAGTTTGGATTGGATATGTCGGATTTCCTCTTGAAATGAAATGCATGATATACTATCTGACATATCGGTTCTCGCTCAAATAAATTATACAGTTGGTCGCTCCTCAACGGCCTTATTCTTCGTACTAATTGACGGCATTACCCAGTAGTGTCCTTGGTTAGTGTGAGTATAGAGGTGGGGCGTCACAGCTTGGTATCAGAGCCAAACTTTGGAACAATGTAGAATAATCTAGCAAGTTTTATCAATCAAGTTTGTTTGATATTCATTCTGAGAATAACATTTTTCCTCTTCTTTCTTTCTTTCTTTCTTAAAGAAGAGAAATGGTTAGACCTGGCAGTCCCAGTGCCGGTCAATCCAGTGCTATTCCTCAGGATGGTGTATTCATGTCTGCCCAACAACTTTTGGATCTTGTAAAGAATGCCCATGATGTCGGACCCATTCCAGAGCCTACTCATCCTAAATCCGGGTTTGCACGCTTGTGCAGTGATTATACCAATTTGGGTGGAAGGCCATTTAAGGGTTCCAAAAGCGTTATAGAAGTCCAAGCTCGGCTTAGAACATGCTATCGCATCTTTTCTCGCATGAATCTTGTGGATCTACATCGAGTCCAAGTGGCTTCTAGCATGCTCCAAGAGAGAGCATTAGATTGGTATTAGCTTTTTGTTTCCGAAATTATTGAAGCGGATCTTACTTGGGATCAATTCCGAGAAAGGTTCGAGTTAAAGTTTGTGCCGAAAGCTGAAAAAGTAACTTTAGCACGATGCTTTATTTACCTTGTTCAAGGTGAATCTTCTGTGACGGATTACGTCGCATCTTTTGAATCCCTCTCTAAATATGGGGTCGAGTATATTAATACCCCATTGAAGAAAAATCAGAGGTTTATCTATGAGTTGAATAAGAACCTCAAAAAGCCTTTACTTCTGCAACTAGAAGTTCCTTTCGATCAGCTTGTAGATATCGCTCTTCGACTTGAAGAGGCCGATAAAGAAAGTGATGGTGATGTTGGGGGTGCCAAACAGAACTTCAATAACAACAAGAAGAGGCAATTCAACAGTAAGTTCAAAGGCCCTAATCCCAACAAGAAAGGGAAGCAAGCAACATCACCATCGGCCTAATGACATATCGGTTCTCGCTCAAACCAATTATACATAGATATGTCTTGTTTCAGAAGGTGGATTCTGACCCTTGTCTGGAGGCCTGTCATCGATGTTCTAAGGGCACCTCCAATGGAAATCCATATGCGAATGCAACTTAGCGGTTTTAGTTGTACTTCTAATATTGTTATGTTGTGAGATGCAAGCAGCGCAACTATTTTATGATTTATATTCTACACCCTAGACACCATCTGTTATATCATGATATGTACTTATTAGAAGGGTTTTGTTACTTTGAGGAGAAAACCATTCAGGTGATCCTGGTGGTCTCGACGGTACTGTTATATGCTGATCACATATTTCTTGTGTTTATCATACCACACGTATATCTGACTCGCAGGCTTTTAAATCTCCCCGAGATGGCCGAGATGAAAAATCCGAGATATCAGCCAAAATCCGAGATTTGGCAGCCTATTTAGTTATAAGTGTTTTAAATATCTCCCGAGATAGCCGAGATATTTTCCTGAGATATTGGCCAAAATCCGAGATTTAAAACACTGCTGACTCGTGGTTTTATTTTTTCCCCTTAATTCCATGAGTGCTCTTTCAAGAAGTTTGAGAAATGCAGGTTTTAGTTGGATATTCTTTTGAGATCAAAGAGACAAGCTGGATGTTTCACCTACTGTAGTATGTTTATTTTTGTTGCACTACTATTGCGTATATATCAGCATTTCTGAGGATATGCTGTTATGACTGTCCAGGCTGATAATAGTACTTAGGATTGTAACTCTGAAATGCTATGTATCTTAGAGTGACAGTTTGTACTATCTTTTGATATTATTTGTTATTATTCCATTGTGGGATTTTGATGTTGTGTTTTTTTCCTTGTTCTTTTTTCTTTTTCTTTCTATTTACCCTAACCATCTGTATTTTTAGCAGTTGGTTGCTCGGCATGTGAATTCCTTGGTTGTATTAGTATTGACATTTGAGGGTTGAAAATTTGGGTTGTTATTACTGGTATCAAAGATGAAGGTTAAGTGAGAACCTTGGCTTTGGTTGGGTATAACCCATTAGAGATATGGTACACGATTTCCTAGAATGAGTTGAGTATATTATATATATAAGAGCATATTTGTATTTGTTATAAGCGTATGCCTTAAATGGTATTCTAACTACGAAAATTAAAAGCTCTTATATAAGGTTACTTATATATGTATGAATCATTAAAACGTTGTTTAATTAATATATGGATTAGGTATGTTCATTCATTATCCCTCATTAATTAGTTTAGTTTTGGTCGGCTAGTTTATGAGCATTATTATCCTTTATTAGATTAATTAGCCTTGCTCAGCCAGTTTACGAGCATTGTTATCATTTTTTGATTAGATTAGTCATGCTCAACTAGTTTATGAGCATTGTTATCATTTGTTGATTGATCTGTCATGCTTGGCCAGTTTATGAGCATTGTTACCATTTGTTGATTGATTTGTCATGCTTGGCCACTTTATGAGAATTGATTATTGTTTGCTTATTATAGATTTGTGCCCGATCAATTTATGAGTAGTTTACCTTTTAAAAACATAGGTTGGGTAGATAGAAATTGGTGCATTGAAAGGAATACCTAGTGAATTGAGTTTAAAGTTTGACTATAAGGCGTTCGGTGATAATATTGGGTTAGAAGTTATCTTTAATAAAAGAAGTTTAGAATATATTTTCTAAAAGAGTGATTTTATATAAATATGTTTTATAAGCAAAGAGGATTTAAAATGATATTTCGAGAACTTAAATTCCGATGTCTTTGAAATTGGTTTTTAAGATTTTGGAGGAATTAATAATAGCAGTATTATTTGAAAGTATTCGTGAATACTAATATTTTGGAAAGAGTTTTAAGATTTGTTCGAGTTTAATGTTGCTCTTGGAATCAACAAGTCAATTCGAGAACAAAGTAATTTTATGTTATTTAGTTCGAGTGGTTTGAAAGTGACTAAAAATGGGCAAGAGACGTGTTCAGTTGGTAAGCACACCTCGTAGCCATTACCCTTCTTAGTAAGGGAATATATGGTACGACTTGGTAGGACCCATTTCAATTGTATCATTTTGTGTTACTCGATCTTTATGTATATTTTCCATGGATTTTAAAGTAAATATTTAGGAAATTAGTTTATAAATTGAGGTCATCATACTTAGTAATATTATACGGAGTATTTGGTACCACTTTGAAGATGATTTAGGTTTAATCCCAGAAATATGATTTGATATAAAAGATATATGTATATATTGTTATGTCAAATGATTTAAGATATAAAAAAACTGGTGATTAGTTCTAAAATTTTCTTTAAAGAAGTTGATATAAAATATAAAGTAATTTAATAAAAGGTATTTTTGGGTAATATAGATTTTGATATGAACTTTCTTATAGGAAAGTTTTGCATGTGTGCTATATAGGGCGCCCTAGTGGCAGTGGCATAACACAAATAATTAAGAAATCTTTTTATGGTTTCTCTTTTTTGTAAAGTCTGTCTAATAAATAAGTGAAACTTTGATAAGTTGTTTTATTGATGCATGTATCCTATACATAAGGACGGTGTGGTATTTTCATCATATATTGATACGATTGTTTGATAGTTTTCATTTGTTAGAACGAAATGAGATTTTTCGATGATTTTGGACAGCCTAAAACTTCTCGATCGTTATAGAACTTAAAGCTAAGTGTTTTTGAAAATATAAAGATAAGTTTATATAAAGCTTGAATGGAGAATGTAGTAAGTTAAAAATAAGTTTTAAATTGGTTTGAAAAGCTATGTTAAGTAAATCATTCGATGTTATTGGACCAACTAATAAATGTCTTGACCTTATGGTTATATAAGGAAAGTAGACTCTGCTCTTAGGTTTAGATACCGGTGTCATGCTCTTCCTAGTTACTTTCCTAACTCAACGGTTAAAGAAATCTAAAAGGTTGATCAATTATAAGACCCAGATTTATTTTGGGCCTTCGTCGGAATTTTAGAAAGTAAAATGATTTTTTTTTGTATGTATATACTTTGAGGATGCAATAGATATTATATAAGTAATAACTTGAAGTAAGTTTTTGTTAAATATTTTATAAATAAAGTTATGTCTTTATAAAATGTTTGTAAACTTAAGTGATGCTTTTATGAAATGTTTCATAAATGATTTTAGTATCGAATGACATACTATTTATGTAAATGAATTGAATGAAAAGTAATTGGTGTAGTTAAGAAACCAATATGATAAAATAGTACATAAGTTTTATGTAGATAATTTTATTTGCATGATTGTTATTGATCTAAAAATTCGAGTGCATGATTTCTACGTGAATTACACCGGTCCGAAAAAGGATTTTTCATTGGATTCTCAACGGTGTATATTTGAAACAGATTCTTATATGATCCCGAGGTTTTATATCATAATGCATGGCTATGTAAAGGAAACATAATTTTCTACTCATGGAACTTGATCAGAGTCCACACTAGAGTGGTTAAGTGATCTATACTTGTTTGGAATAAAAATTTGATTGATCGAGCAAGTAATCATATCGGATATTGCATACGGATGATCCATGCATGTCGTACGGGCTTAAGTATATGCATAGTATGTTTTTTTGGCTTATGGAGAGTTTAGGAAATGACTCTTCGATTTGTTCTGGAGTCACTTGAATAATTGTCTAAGTAATAACCTAAGGCTACCGTAAGGTACGCTTACTAGATTATTTATCATCCTTGTGAAATGAGGGGGTTTTTGAACCTAAGCAAATCATGAGCTTTGGTTGCAAGTAATTTTGAATGCTATTAAATATTGATTTGTGCTTATTGCTTTTGTGTGTTAGTCGTGTTGGAATTTCGAGGGTGAAATGTTTTAAGTGAAGGAGAATGTAACAATCTGGAATTTTGAACACTTTGTATTTAAATATCCGAATTATTTAAATATTTGAATCTTGGTTTAATGTGATTAAATGGATTTTATAACCTTGTTCACCCCCTTTTAATTTTTAACTAATGATGATAAAATATTTTTGAAATGTGTTTACCAAAATAACTAGTTCGAGGAAGTATCGATAATATGACCAAAAATCGTTTTACCAATAAATGACTTCTTACTTGATAGAAGTTGTTCGAACTTGTTATCCTTGCTTAGAATACTAATGTGTCATTAGATAATAAAAGTAATTTGTGTAGTTAAAAGCTTCTAGAAATAATTTGAAGATATTTTGGGAGAGGGGTAATTTAGGAATTTACTAAAGGAAGGGATGGTGATGTGATAAAGTGGAAGCACATGGGGGGAGGGTTATTTGGCCGGCCACAAAGAGGTTGAGAGGTGATAATGATCTCTTAAATAATGCTACACTATACCCTTTATTATATTTGACGACCGCCCTACACCACCGATACCCAACATGCCCGTATAGTGTGTAGTAACGATGCTTGATCAACGAACGACGATCATTAATGGTTGTAAAGTAAATAAGCAATACAGAACCTTTCGTATATATCACAGTGCATCGAATAAAATATAATAGCAAAACATCTCAGATATAAAATAGCCGAGACAATAAATAATTGAATGAATCACAACATCAGAGTATATATCCATACAATAAGTAGTATAAGTGATAGCGTCATACATCGAATAATAACTCATAAAAATAATTGTCTCTAAATAGTAAGGCACTAGCAAGCTCCATAGTGCTGTGTAGCAGAATAGCAAATGAGTACATATAATAGTACGAGAGAATGGCCTCCTGCTCGCCATCTGTTTAGCTCTACATGCTCACTAGACCTGATATCCCTAATCTACACAATTAAGAGTACCCAGAGAAATAGGAAGCAAAGCATAAAACCCCAGGTCAGATAATATTCTGGTTTGAGCGGTAGAAATTTCAAATACTATAAAGGCAATAAACTAGGACAAACGCTGTGGAAAATCATACTTGACCTGTCACTACATCCACAGAGTTAGTACATATAAAGGATATATGCTACTCTATGATAATCATCATGGGTGTACTATACATCAAGGTACAAAAGGGTGTTCAGATATTGGCATCTGTAATATCTACATTATGTGACATCCCTAAGGTGATAGAAATAATCAAACAAACATAGCATCCATCATCCGTCCTCACATTCACTCACTCAGTGCGTTGGGAATATGATACTCGTGTGACCTCGTCAGAGACTACTCAACATCTTGATTTTTCGGTACTCGAATCCATGCCACTCAGTAGGCCAGGAACAAGACTATCATCGCATCAGTCTAGGGTACGACAAATCTCATCAGTCTAGGGTACGACAAATCTCATCACACAAACCCTTGCTTTACAAGTGCACATCGAAACCTATGAATATCAATAACCACTTTGCACACGTCATTCATAGCAGAGTTTATCCGGAACTGTCCTTGAGACTCTCAACTCAAGTCGTCGCGGTTGGGAACTTCTAGACAGCCATCGTCAGTCATAGAACGTCATCGTGCGTCCTTCAATCCGGCTACTCTGCATCCTGAAGTATAGCTATCCATTACCAAATGATCATAACTCGAGCATACAAACTCCAAACGATCTAAGACTCGGAACATAACCTTATGGGGCCTTCCTTGTAACCCCATATCGATCTCGTTGAGTTTAGAACAAAACCTATGGATATGTACCGAACCATGACCAACAAACCAACCCCACTGATCCATAGTCACCGAACCATCACCATCGATCCAAAACTCCACACTCGAGCTCCTATACACCCCTCCATGCTCCACTATAGGTAGCGCCCTGATTGGGTCAAACCCTATAGGTCAGTACTGACCAACTAAGACATACCCAACCGTTAGCCAATTTCATGAGAACTTGGCTCCACCGATCCCCGTGTTGATTTTCCCACCGATCTATGGTATTTAAGTCCCCACCGAACCATAACACTTGGGTCTCCACCGATTCATAGCACTTGGGTCTCCACCAAACTATAAACCTTTGAAGCATCAACGACCCATAAGCCTTTGAAGTTACCACTGACCCATAAGCCTTAAGCACTCCACTGAACCATACCATTTGGGCCTCCACCGACCCGTGCTACTTGAGTCTCCACCGACTCATACTTTGAACTTCCATAACTTGATCATGCGAATTCCAAATGACTTAGAACTTGGTATGCAACCTCCTGAGGCCTTCCTTATTGCTTTACATCGATCGTACTCCAATATGATGAAATTCTATGGATCTTCACCCACACATAACCTCTACTTATCTAATTCAACATTAGATCGGCATTTTCAAACATGCATACATTGAGCAAGCATACGTACATCATTCATAAACATTACTAACAACAAAAAATCAAGAATATCTAGTTTGAAGAATCTAAGCCTAAGGTAAAAGTTGAAGACCCATAAGAACAAGTAAGGAACCCATAAAACATGTTTTCACAAATTAAGTCCAAATCATCTAAAATTGACATATATGGTGTAATATGGTCTAAAAACATTTTTAGGATCTTTAAATAATTTTTAAAGCATCATTTAGGGTATTTAATAACCTAATTAGTAAGTGAGATCTAATTACTCACCTTAATCCAAATAAAAGCCGAAATCTCCAAATGAATAGTAATAGGCACGAATGCCAATGCTCCTCAAATATCAAATCTCTAATCCTAAGTGTAAATCTCGCTAATCTCCTCTTGATGACGAAATTTGGCTAATTAGAGTATGTTAAAGGTTGCTTTTTAGTCAAGGGAAGTTTAATTGACGTTTCTAACTATTTTGGGAATAGTGAAATGATGGGGATGAGGTCCCATCAGCCTCCACATGCTCCAAACCCAAAATGGGTTATGGGTCTCAAGGTTAATGACCCTAATTATCCACTTAAGCTGCTCAAAATTAAAGAAAACTTCAAATAGCCAAAACTCTCAAATGAAAGTCCGTTTTCTTAACATGACCACTTTATAAAAAGGGAACCATCATCCAGATCCAATGAAAGTGGTTTCAGATCCTAACTCGGCTCCTATCAAAAGTTATAGTTCATATAATATTACAGGGTTAAAATGGTCATGTATGAACTCGCCAAAAATCATGGATGTTTGAAATGTCCCTAAGAGTCATTTTCCAAAATATTAGAATCACATGATCTCATAAGAAAAAAAAAAAATATATATATATATATTCTATGATCCTTTGATACGTAGAATACGGGTCGTTACATTTTCCCTCCTTTAGGAATTTTACCCTCAAAATTCTATAATCAAATCAATAGGTTCATCTCGCATGCCTAACAATCACATACAAGCATAGCCAACCATCACACATCAAACATGCATACATAGCAACAACTGAACAAGAAAATATCTAAGTCTATCCTGGGATGCAGAATACTAATCTACCCTACATGATACCGGGAGTGAAAATAAATGCGATAAATAGAAGTCCCACTTCGCCCTTACCCTCACTAAGGTATCACATTGACACCAAAATTCTTCTTTATCCCGACCACCACCAAGGTCTCGCTCCACTCGATTATCCTTGAAGCCTCGCTCCACTATGAACTCCAAGTCTCTCTTCATCTTGACCTTCTCAAGTCACCGTCGAAGTCTCACTTCGTATGACCATTTCCGGAGTCTCACCCTATCATGACCATTCCTAGAGTCTCCCCCCACTATGACTGTCCCACATTCTATACCCCCCTTCCGAAGTCTCACTTCAGTGTGACCATTTCTAGAGTCTCACCCCATCATGATGGTTCTCGGAGTCTCACCCTGCTATGACTTTCTCACAGTCCCTTTTGGATACATGATAACTCACTCAACAACCTCTCAGGTTAGCCGCATCTCATGCCACAATTAGATTAGATGTTCTTTTAGATACCTATCTCATAGGTATTGTCCTCTCAAGACAAGCCAGACCGTCTCACGGTCCAAGGTGCATAGGTGAGCATCCTTACATTCCCATGCCCATAGGAACTACCATTATATCTAGAGTTATCAATAATCCTTTCAGCATCTAACCCAATCCAAAGCATCTCATGCTCCCCTACATCACTTCACCTTGTCGAGCGTGCTTCCTCAGACTACTCTAGTCCTATTCCATGCTTCCTACTTGAAGTACTCGATCAAACGCCTTACGTTATTGAACAAGGATCCGAAGCCATTTCAAAGAATCATTCGACTATTATTCTAGTACCATAAGTACTCCTCGCCTGGACCTACCACCATGGATGAATCCTCTCCACGGGACACTCTCCTATACTTCTAGTTCTACCCCTTCTCTAAGTACCGTCTTCCTCGAACATATAACCCTATTCACTAGATTGATATGGAACCTCATCCCCCTGCATGTTCGAAAATTCAACTACCATTGGGTGTTCCCTCCCTACGAAAAACAATGACAACTCCTCTATGGAATTCCAAGCGAACCATAACTATATCCACTCAGTTGTCCAGCCTTATTCTAGCCTCCGCTCTCTCCTTACCCCATCCGTCATCTATTGCAACTCACCACTTTGCCATAGCTCCATATCCTTTTGGTCATCTCATGCCGAATGATACTGAACCCCACAAGACCCAATCAAAACAAACATACAAACATCCATGACTCAACACGCTAAGTCTTGACAAACCATCATTGACTTAGTCGAACCACCACTAAGTTCAAAACAACTAAAGGTATGACCCCTAGGTCAGGTCAACATCCTAACCTACTTACTAAGTCAATGGATATACGAAGGGTCTAACGTATCGATTTCGAATAAAACATGCATAGGTATAACACAATTAAATGCATAAGCATAACACAATTAAACATTATTACAAAGTGGTTTTGGTTATAACATTTTAGTTATAATAAATGGTTTTGAAAGGTTATTAAAAAGTACTTTACCTTGTTAAATAAGTGTTGATGCAATTAGAACTTTTAAAAGAATGTTTTAAAGATAATCACAAGTATAAAATGGATTTAGGTTTATAGTAATAATGCTTTAATAACATTTTTTTTAACCCATTTGAAATACTTTTGAAAATGTGAAATATTGTTTGGATATTTGTGAATATTCTTTTATCTTTGGGATAAGGATATAAACACATTTCAAAATATTGAAAAGAGTAGAACATAATGGTGAAATGGCACTATACTTGTATATATCTTTTGTAAAGGTATTTTCAATATATATACAAAGTATTTAAAAAGAAGTTTAAATTAATAAAAGAATTAATTAAATAAAAATAGGATTAGATGTCGCTTATGTGACTTAATCATACTTTGTGTATTTGCTTGTTTATGGAAAGTATTTAATCCTATACTTAGCACTAAAAGCCGACAAAGTAAAATTATTCTATCTGTAATAGTTAAGAATGATGTTCAAGTAGGGTTTAGAAGCAAGCATTGCTTTAACCTACAGGATTCACGCTTGACCAAGGGATAGTGTAAGTTGAGAAGGACAGAAACGTGGTAAGTATACGAAACTTGATTTCCATATGCGATCATTTTTCATTACATACTTGATAGTCGATTAGTCTGATATCGAACTTGACCTAAATTAACTTACGAAGTATATGTAAAAATTAACGTATTGATACAGTTTGAGATCCCCGGGGAGGATTCATTCGTATGAATCATCTCTTGCTTTAAGAACATATATATACGAGATCTCTCGGGGAGGACTCCTTTATATCGTTCGCTTACTTTTTAAAGAACTGAAATTGATTTAACTGGAAATTCATCGATTTAGTTTTAAAGAGTCGGGGATCGGATAATTGTATTACTTACCTAAAACCACTTCAAAACTGATATATGAGTTCTATGTTTTGGAAGTGGTTGTGGAGTGGAATGCTATAGAGTTAAATTGTCTATTCTAAGGTTAAGTCCGAGGAAGAGGTCATCGTTAGCATTCGTCGAACGACTAATGCTATAATCCATGGAGAGATTCGAGAACTATTTGATATGCTAGAATCCATGGAGAGGTTCTAGATTTGTTTGAGTATTAAAGACTCGTGTTCTGAGATGCTGAACATGACTTCGCCGTTGATAATGATGAAAAACAGAGTAGGAGCATTGCCATGGGGGTTTTGCTAACCCAAAGGATACATCAACTCCAAATATCTAGAGATTCTTTCATTTGAAGTGCGTGGGAGTTGTTGGTATTTCGTATCACGTGTTCGGGCGTGGACCACCTATGTTTACCTTTGTGATATATTTTATCTAAAGATATGTACGGTTTCAGAAGGTAGATTCTGACCCTTGTCGGGAGGCCCGTCCTTGATGTACCGAGGGGACCTCCAATGGAAATCCATATGTGAATGCATCTTAGCCGTTTTAGTTGTACATTTAATATTGTTGTATTATTAGATGCAAGCAGCACAGCTATTTTTTGATTTATATTCTACACCCCTGACCATATCTATTATATCACCATATGTACTTATTAGATGGATTTGGTTCTTTTGGGGGGAGAACTATTCCGATGATTCGAGTGGTCTTGAAAATACTATTATATGCCGATCACATATTTCTTGAGTTTCTCATACATGACTTATGTCTAACTCGTGGTTTTATTTTCCCCTTAAGTCCTCGAGTGCTCTTTCAAGTAGTTTGAGAAAGGCATGTTTTTGTTAGATATTCTTTGAAGCTCAAGGAGATGAGCTGGATATTTCACCTACCGTAGTATTCTTATTTTTGCTGCACTACTATTATGTATATATAAGCATTTGTGAGGATGGACTGTTATAACTGTCCAGGCTGATGATAGTACTTAGGATTGTAACTTTGAAATGCTACGTATCTTGGAAGGATGGTTTGTAATATCTATTGATATTATATGTTATCATTCCATTGTGAAATAATGTGTTATCATTCTATTAATTGAAATATTTACATAAAATTATAAAATCATATTTTGTAATAATAAGATATAGTATTTAAATTATAAAGCATATATATATATTTAAATAATTTATATTAAATTAACTAAAGTATTTTTTTTTATTTTGTGTCGTGCATATTATAGGCAGGTATATGTCATAAAATATATATATGTTTTAACTACATATATAAGCATACGAATATACAACCATTCTGAATGTAACTATATTGAAATACTAGAATTGTCACCTAACTAATATAACAGAATATAATATATAAATAATAAATCAATAGTATATAATTATAGATCAGATCATTTTACCTTATACCAACGCCAAAATCTCACACGTTGAAATTAAATTTTTAATCAAATTCCAATTCCAAAGGTGTTGTCTCTCAAATTATAGACCACCGACTGCCAAATAGTGTTTAACTTTATTTGATTTAAGGTTACAAAAATGTAAGATACAAGATGATGAATTTGGCCAGAAGTATGGGGATTGAAGGTTTTAAAAAGTGAGAAAAGAGAGTGAGTTGGGATTCTCTTATAGAGGAGATAATGGAGAGATATGTTAGGATCAAGCTCCACATTTCTTTCGTACCCTTTCTTCCCCATTATTCATTCAAACCCTTGCCCCTATAACCATCTTATGTCCACTCCTTTACTGGTCTATTATGGCTGAAGTGTACATTACCCCATATGGGCTTCAAACCCATTTAAAGTCTAAACAAATTATATTACATTTAAATCCAATTTAAACATGTATCAATATCTTATATTGATTAATATATTTATAACTATTATATATATAGTTATTAATATTGTTCAACAAATCAAAATAAAATTTTATAACTAATATTTCATAAATATTATTAACTTAGTTAATTTATAATAATTCAAAATTAATTAAATCATGTGGTCAAAGAGTATTCAACGATTCGGTTGTATGACTCTTTAGATGTAAATTTGGTTAGTGATTAATACTGAACTATTCGAATATTAACGTTCACACGCTAGTTAGTAGGTGGTATGACATTTTGGCCAAATTTATCGCTTACTTGGTTTCGGTAAAATCTAATTTTACTTTGTTAAGTAGTACCCGATTGTGACTATTATTTACACTAGTTCTCTTCGTCAAAACTATATCACTTTCGACTTATGAAATTTGGCAATGGACAAAATTCCAATATCGTCCATATTCAACTCTATAGTCCAAACACAAAGTCCTTGGTACAATAATAACAATTATTATTAACCGAACTCCTCTTGCCAAAGATTTTGATTTTGAGCTCACTTAAGTTGACCGTGATACTAATCCCATATAACTAAGGAGACAAATCCTCTGGAATAATGTTTCTCTTCCAATACTTCCACTCGCCCAACTATAGTCATTTGGTGGACGTCGTGCTATGATTTGACTATAATCAAAGCAAAGCTCTCATATTGAAGATCGATAGTATTCTCAAGTCAGGAGAACTGTATAAATTAGTCACTTCGATATTTTCTATTTGACCTTCGTTAATTAACCAACAGAAAACTATCAACTGAGTCGTTCCATGGTTATCCAATAACTCTAAGTACGTAACCACTTAGTGCTACCAGCAGTCATGAGTAATACACCGCCCAGTATTTGGAGAGCGTTACATACTCCAGTTTTAATAGATACAACAATATCTAATCTCGATGCATCTAACTTAGAATATTTAAAATGATGTGTTTATTATATTGTGATACAATACTCATGAGTACAACTACTTGTAATTACTATCACAAACAAGTCACTTATGGATTTTCTGTTAAATATATTTTAATTAAATATTTAATTATTTACTATACATTATAAAAAATATATAACAGAAAGAAAAACAACTTTATCAGGAACAAGGATTGATTACAGAGTTAATTAATTTACAATATATTACATATCTTCCCTAGGGCATACCCCTAACTCTATCAGAAGTAACCATTCAAAAGGAAGCCCTAACTACACGACGATAACAAACTCTTTATAAAACGCATTCAGTTATCCTTAACATTTATGGATATTTGATAAGTAACATTTTACTTAAACTAATCTAACTGACTTTTCAGTGATTGAATTCTTAGATCAATCTTGTAGCTCTTGGTCTAACATTGCATTTAACATAACAAGATTATTATTGTAATCAATCATATTTGATACATGATCTCACATTATGGTTTACTTTCTTCTTTCGACTGCACTGATTTTATCGAAGTTTCGTACATTACGAATTGCAACCGTTCACTATATAACATTCATATATGAACGAATGCGGATCAGACATCCCTATTCACGTATTGTTTCTAGAGTTCGAAACTCATAAATGACAATACATAGTCTTGGGCAAAGAAACATATAAATGACCAGTTATAAATGTATTAAGTAGTTGTAAAATCTGACGCTTGCATGGGCCTTGAAACAATAACATGCAACGAATATTTACTAGTAAGTATATTTTACACATCAATTCAGTTCATTTATATATCTTAATCGATAAACATTTTATTAATTATATTAATTGCACAAATTTATTAATGTCGATTATTATAAGTTTATACAACATATGTTCTTACAATATTAGAAAGTTTAAATGTTACCATTTCATTTTCCTAATAAGGCTCTCACTAGTCTTTTATGTTTCTCCAGACCCAAAGATGAATCATAGAAGTCTTTTGACTTCACTAGTGGATGTTGAAAATCGTATGTCGTGGTATTCTGACTTTAGGTTTGTCAACAAGTCATAACCCCATAGATGATGGATAACCTCTTATCAGTTATATCATATACAACTCCCAACTCGTAATTCCTTATCCAAATCTCATTTTGACCTTGAGTTTGCTCAACAAATCAAAAGATATTATTCACTCATACATACCATTTCGCGATGGTCTAAGTATACTATTTGTACCTTGAGTTTTCTTAACAAATGCATATAGCTATCTTACCTTGTATATTTTATATATTAATAATACTACATATAACATCCCGAGCTTGAGTTTGCTCAATGACTAGACAGTATGCAAGTAATTTAATATTATATAAACGATAGAGGACAACACTTATATTAAAGATTCACAACCTTTAATATATTTAATTCAGTGATATTAACTTATGGAATAATGCATTTCTTATGAAATACCTTCGTGATTCAAGTGTCGAACACATCAGAAATCATGGTATACGTACTATACATATGTATTTATTCCTTAAGTTTATTTTGGGTTTCTTACTGTTCCACTTTTATTTTATACAATCGTATTATTTAAGTTTTTAATTATTATATAACTTTTATAATTTAATAAACTTATATAATAGTCTTATGTACAGTACATTAATTAAATATTATTTAATTAATTTAATTAATTATATTGAAATTATTTTTTGTTATTCAATTAAACATTTTAATTAAATATGTATACCACAACATTAATAGATATACGTATATATCTATATGTATGTATGTATGTATATTATTATTTGTTAATTAAATTTTAATTAGCTTATGTAATTAGATAATTTAATTAAATATTAATTTGAAATATTTTATATATATACACATATATACTTACATTATCTTAAACAATTCAAGATAATGCATCATATATCTATATATATATTGTAATTGTACATACTTTAAATAATTAACTATTTAATAAATTTATCAAATTTGTTAATTTTATTAATAAATAAACAAATTTCAAAATTTATTTATTATATTTTCAAAACACTTTTGAAACTGTATTATAACATTTATAATATACATTATTTTCAAAGCCAACTTTGAAAGTCAAATTACAACATTTATAATGTAATTCTTATTTTAAATTTAACTTTTAAATTTAAATTCCTATTTTAGTTTCAAAACTATTTTGAAATCAAATTATAACATATAATGTATTTCTTAATTTAAATTTAACTTTTAAATTCATATTTTCATTTAATTTTCAAAACAATTTTGAAAATTAACATAAGACCAATTCAAATTGGGTCTTTTCTATTAAGGACAACTTTTGTGCTCACTTTACTTTTCGATCTAGGCAGGTAGCCAGAGAGTGCAAAATACTTGATTACCTAAAAAACTAGACACTACTTTTCTAGACATCCTACTAAATTGGTAAGCTTAATTGGTTAATCATAACACGACTAATTTAGACCGTGTATACTATATGGCTATGATACCATTGTTGGAACCAGGCCAATCGGAAGAAGGTGAAATAGGTAGATTTCAAAAAAACCCTATTTAGATCTATTGGGCTTCCGTAGTCTAAAGAGATTTTATATCAAATCTAAAAAGTGTTTTAAATGAAATCCTTTATTTTATTTAATTAGTTTGAAAGAGTTTGAATTTGATATAGATTTTAATGTACGAGTGTATCAAATACAATCGTGTGTGTAACAGTTACTCATTAAAGTTATTTTGATAAGAAACCTTTTATTTCCTTCTCCAAAACCTATGCAATCAATCAAGCGAAGAAATAGCTTTAATTGGAGAGAGAAATCTTTCATTTCTCTTTCTTTGATTAGATCAATGATTCATTAAATGTCATTGATGATCAATTTAAACATAGCTTGAAATGTGAGTATGTCCAAATAAACTAACACTACAACAAAAACACCCTTTAATAGCGTTTAAAAAACGCTATTAGAAGCTATTATAGCGTTTTTTCTTACGCTGTATATTAACATGTTGTAATAGGTCAGTGACCTATAACAGCAACATGCAAAACGCTATAAGAGACGCTATGGACAAGGTCATTTCATAGCGTTTTATGAGTGCTGTAAACATGACTTTTAATAGCCTTGGAAGTCGCTATGAAGTGAAACTATAGCGTTTTCATGACTGCTATGTAAAAACAGGCTGGCACACATATGAAATATACAATAGCATCTATAGACGCTATAGAACACAATATTTTACAGCGTTATCTGCTGCAATAGTACATTGTATGTATAAGTACAGCTACTTTCTATAGCGGTTTGCTGTCTTTTATTGCGTTGTTTTTTTGTTATGAATTTTTTTTATAGCACTATCATAATTGATGCAGGCCAAGTGTTAGGTCGTGACCGACCTAATGAAACCTTAAGTCGTTCGGAAGTGATGAGTCGTTTACGACCTACGAACATGGGACGACCCAACGAAACCTTAAGTCGTTCGGAAATGATGGGTCGTTTACGACCTAAGAACATGGGAGCTAACAAGGAAGTTCGCGAGGAAGGGATACAAAATGAAGTACTAAGTCGTGACCGACCTAACGAAGCCATAAGTCGTGACCGACCTAATAATGCCTTTAAGTCGCTCCAGCGACTTAGTGAAGCTCGGCAACGACCTAGAGGAGAACCACGAGTTGAGAATGCGCAAGGCTTAAGTCGGCTACGACTTAAGGGAAGTGATTTAGGTCGTGTACGACCTAACGAGTTAAAGGATAGGTCGCTGGAACAACCTAGCGAGTTAAACAAACCAGAGCAAACCAGATCCTATTGTGTTGGATCATTCATGCGAGTTACGACCTAGGTTAGGTCGTAGAAGCGGGTTACGACCTAGGTTAGGTCGCTAAAGCTTGAAGCCGTTGATTCTTTTAAGTCGCGGAGGATGTTATGTCGCAGCTGATTTAAGTCATTAAACATATTGTTAAGTCGTATGTTTTTAGTTCGTTCTGTATAAGTCGTGTGAGTTGTATAGGACATATAACTGTTGAAATGTTGAACCGGGTGAGTCTGTTAAGTCGCGTACGACCTAAGTTGAGTCGTGTGGAGTTGTTAGGTCGGCAATGACTTATGTGTTGTCTATTTTGGGCATGTTGAGTTATAAGCCTATAAATAGGCGGGTTGGGTCATTTGTAATAGTTTAGTTGATTTGAATAAAAACTTTTGTTTTGTTAGCTTTATGCTTTCACCAAATTGGTAGTCGAGTGTAATCTCCTATCTCCTCTTTCGGCATTCGAGTGCGCTCGAATCAACGATCGTAGAAGCCAATTCACGGTATCTAGTGCGCTAGATCAACATCTGAAGAATTGCAGATCTTCCTTCACGGTATCGTGCGCGATCAACGTGACGAAGATAGCTAGAATTCGGTATCTTCGGATCAACGAATTTGGGCCATTCAGTATTCTTCATTCCATCGACGGCTACTTTCACCGTATCACACATTTTGTTATTCCGCTGCTGCGTCATTTGGTATCAGAGCTGGTTTTAGCCAATCATAGCTAAATCGAGTCTTGAAGCCGAGAATTGAAGAGTTTGTAAAGTTTCAAATCATGCCGCCGAGAAGAGCTAATCGCCACCAAAACGTAGAAGCTTTGTATAGAAGAGAAGAAGCTGATGAGATGGAGCAAAGAATTAATGAAAACTTTAGTGAGAAGCTTAACGAAGGGATTGGACGATTAGAGAAGATGATGTTACAGATGAATCAAAATCGGAGAAGGGTTTCACCTGAATCTAACCATGGGGGAAGTAGAGTCTCACCACATTCCAATCGAGAAAGAAGTGTTGATGATGATCAAAGACGTGGGAGGAATGTGAATGATCGAGAACGAAGGAATGTAGATAGAAGGGATGTGGGTGGAAGACGGGATGGTAGTAGAGATGTTGGTGGTCAGGATCGACATCGCTATACATCAGATTTTGAAGAGGAGTATGATGGTGGTAGTGTTCATGGACGAGGACAAGGAAGGAATCAGTCGGAATATGATCACAAGTGGGAGTCTGGGATGAAAACTGAAATTCCTGAATTCAAGGGTGGTATGCAAGCTGAGGAGTTTTTGGATTGGTTGTCTAATGTGGAGGAGATTTTTGACTTCAAGGAAGTGTCAGAACATCGTAGAGTGAAGTTGGTTGCTACAAGGTTGAGGGGTAGAGCTTTGGCGTGGTGGCAGCAAACCAAACTTACACGTGAACGGATGGGGAAGTCAAAGGTTGAATCATGGGAAAAGATGAGGAAAATGATGAAAGCCACATTCTTACCTTATAATTATCAATCGCTTATGTATCAGAGGCTGCAAAACTTGAGGCAAGGAACGAAGTCTGTTAATGACTATGCTGATGAATTCTATCAACTGATTGCAAGGAACGATATCATGGAGACAGAGGAACAATTAACAGCTAGATTTGTTGGAGGATTGCGTATGCAGATTCAAGACATGGTAAATATGTTTGATCCCAGACCTGTAGCGGAAGCACACCAGAAAGCGTTGGCTTGGGAGAAACAGGGAAGACGAGGAGGTGGTGTGTTTACAAATTCCAACAATCAAGTGAAGGGTGTTAGTGGAAGTTCTAATGTTTCAAAAGCTGTTGCAAAACCAGCTGTGAATGAGGTTGGAAAGATGAAAGTCAATAATGGTTTCAAATGCTATAATTGCCAGGAAGTGGGTCATAAGAGCAGCGAATGTCCAAAACCGAAGATGAGAACTATGATTGTTGAAGTGGAGGATGAGGATGTCGAAGAAGATCTCAATTCACAGCGTGATGAGGAAGAAGAAGTGTCAGGAGACGAAGGTTGTAATCTGATGCTACGAAGATCTTGTTTAACTCTGAAGCAGGAGGAAGAGTTGAGTTGGTTGAGAAGTAACATTTTCCAGTCAACGTGCACTATTTTGGGAATGCTCTGTAAATTCGTCATTGATGCTGGGAGTTGTGATAATATCATTTCAACGGAAGCTGTAAAGAAATTGAAGTTGAAAACGGAGAAACATCCTAGTCCTTATAAACTTGCTTGGTTGAGGAAAGGAGGAGAAGTAAAGGTAGAAAGGCGAGCTCATGTTCCATTTTCTATTGGAAAGAAATACAAGGATGAGATTTGGTGTGACGTGGTTGACATGGTTGTTTGCCATTTGCTGTTGGGGAGGCCGTGGCAATACGATCGTGAAGTACAGCATAATGGTCGAACGAATAGTTATAGTTTCTTGTTCGAGGGCATAAAGATCACATTAGTTCCGAAAAAGCGACAGCAGAATGTGAACAAGCTGGAGGAGATTGAGGAATTGAAAACCTTGTTGACCTTGAAGGAATTCGTGGAAGAGATAGATGAGAGTCCTGAAGTTTTTAATTTGATTGGGCATGAAAGCAACGAAGTTACTGAAGTTCCAGAGGAAGTGAAACCAGTTTTGGAGGAATTCCAAGATGTGTTTCCAAAGGAGTTACCACCGCTTAGAGACATACAACATCAGATTGACTTAGTGCCAGGTGCTGCATTGCCTCATAGACCACACTATCGGATGAGTCCAAGGGAACACGAGGAGTTAAGGAGACAGGTGGAGGAACTACTGGAACAAGGGCGAGTTCAGGAAAGTTTGAGTCTGTGTGCTGTACCAGCATTACTCGTACCGAAGAAGGATGGCTCATGGAGAATGTGCACAGATAGTAGAGCATTGAACAAGATAACAGTCAGATACAGATTTCCGATGCCGAGGCTTGATGATCTGTTAGATCAAATTAGTGGGTCTGTGATCTTTTCGAAGATTGATCTTAAAAGTGGTTATCATCAGATACGAATTAGACCAGGGGACAAATGGAAGACAACATTCAAGACGAGGGAAGGATTGTACGAATGGCGGGTAATGCCGTTTGGTCTATCGAATGCACCGAGTACATTCATGAGGGTGATGAACCAAATTTTTAGGCCGTACATTGGAAAATTTGTGGTAGTTTACTTTGATGATATTCTGATCTACAGTGCTAGTACGGAGGAGCATGTTCAGCATTTGAGGAAAGTGTTAATTATCCTTCGTGAAGAACAATTCTACGCTGCTATGAAGAAGTGTGTTTTTATGGCGAGGAGTGTTTTATTTTTGGGGTATGTTGTATCGAAAGAAGGAATACAGGTGGACCAAAGTAAAGTTGAAGCTATCAGAGATTGGCCGCAACCCAAGACGATAACAGAAGTTCGTAGTTTTCACGGGTTGGATTCATTTTATCGGAGGTTTATTCCACACTTTAGTAGTGTGATGGCGCTTGTGACTGATTGTATGAAGGTTAAACAGTTTGCGTGGTCGGAGGAAGCAGGGGTTGCTTTTGAACGAATCAAAGAACTTTTGACGTCAGCGCCAATTTTAGCATTACCAGATTTTCAGTTATTGTTTGAACTACATACTGATGCATCCAAGGTTGGCATTGGAGGGGTGTTGAGTTAGAGGGGACGTCCTATTGCATATTTTAGTGAGAAGTTATCAGGAGCAAAGATGAGATATAGTACATATGACATGGACTTTTATGCTATCGTGCAAGCCGTGAAACACTGGAGACATTACTTGTTTCATAAAGAATTTGTTTTATATACTGATCATGAAGCGTTGAAGCATATGCAGGGACATGACAAGATTGCAGCAAGGCATGCTTCGTGGATTGCATACTTATAACAATTTACATTTGTGGTGAAGTATAAATCGGGAATTACGAACAGAGTGGCAGATGCATTGAGCAGAAGGAATCATGTGTTGACTACAATGAAGGTTGAAGTGACAGGGTTTGATGTGTTACCAGAATTATTTGTCGATGATCCTTACTTTGAAAAGTTTGTTGATGAAGTCAAGGAGGGAAAGACGGATGAGTTTGTCATGGTGGATGGTTTTCTTTTTAAAGGAAATCGATTATGTATTCCTGAGTGCAGCTTGTGTATGAAGATTGTGAAGGAGTTACATGAGGAAGGTCATGTGGGCCGAGATCGCACTTTGCAATTGATTTCTCGATCTTATTTTTGGCCATCAATGAGGAAAGAAGTGGAAAGGTTTGTGGAGCGATGTCATATCTGTCAGGTGTCGAAAGGAACTACGACCAATGCCGGATTATATATGCCGTTACCTGTACCAAATAAGCCTTGGGTTGATGTGAGTATGGATTTTGTTTTGGGGTTACCGCGAACTCAAAGGGGAAACGATTCCATTTATGTGGTGGTTGACCGATTTTCGAAAATGGCACATTTTATTGCTTGTAAGAAGACGGCGGATGCTGTTCATGTTGCTCAGTTATTTTTCAAAGAGATATATCGACTTCATGGATTGCCAGAATCTATTGTGTCGGATAGGGATACTCGTTTTCTGAGTCATTTTTGGCTAAGTTTGTGGAAGATGGTCGGAACGAAGCTGAATTTTAGTAGCGCTTACCATCCGCAAACTGATGGGCAAACATAGGTGGTTAACAGATCGCTGGGAAATTTATTGCAATGTCTGGTGAAAGATAATCTGATTAGCTGGGATGTGAAGTTATGCCAAGCAGAGTTCGCTCATAATCATGCGGTAAATCGTAGCACAGGTTTCAGTCCATTCCAGATTGTATATTCAAGTTTGCCAAGGGGACCGTTGGACTTAACGGTAGTACCACAACCAAAGAGGACGGTTAAACGAGCTGTTGATTGTGTTGATGGGTTGACTGAATGTCATAAAATCATCCAAGGACGATTGGAGAAGGCGAATGAGAAGTATAAGCGCTCTGTAGATCTGAAGCGAAGAAATGTTGAATTTAATGAAGGTGATTTGGTTTATGCAGTGTTAACAAAGGATCGTTTTCCGGTGGGAACGTACAATAAATTGAAAGCGCGGAAGATTGGTCCAGTAAAAATTTTGAGATAATCAATGAGAACGCGTATCAATTGGAATTGCCGAATAATGTTCATATTTCTGATGTGTTTAACGTCAAATACTTAGTTCCGTATCATGGGGATGAGTGTGTTGCGAAGGAGGAAGGTGCAAATTCGAGGACGAATTTCTCTCAACCAGGGGAGGATGATGCAGGCCAAGTGTTAGGTCATGACCGACCTAACGAAACCATAAGTCGTTCGGAAGTGATGAGTCGTTTACGACCTACGAACATGGGACGACCCAACGAAACCTTAAGTCATTTACGACCTAAGAACATGGGAGCTAACAAGGAAGTTCGCGAGGAAGGGATACAAAATGAAGTACTAAGTCGTGACCGACCTAACGAAGCCATAAGTCGTGACAGACCTAATAATGCCTTTAAGTCGCTCCAGCGACTTAGTGAAGCTCGGCAACGACCTAGAGGAGAACCACGAGTTGAGAATGCGCAAGGCTTAAGTCGGCTACGACTTAAGGGAAGTGATTTAGGTCGTGTACGACCTAACGAGTTAAAGGATAGGTTGCTGGAACAACCTAGCGAGTTAAACAAACCAGAGCAAACCAGAGCCTGTTGTGTTGGATCGTTCATGCGAGTTACGACCTAGGTTAGGTCGTAGAAGCGGGTTACGACCTAGGTTAGGTCGCTGAAGCTTGAAGCCGTTGATTCTTTTAAGTCGCGGAGGATGTTATGTCGCAGCTGATTTAAGTCGTTAAACATATTGTTAAGTCGTATGTTTTTAGGTCGTTCTGTATAAGTCGTGTGAGTTGTATAGGACATATAACTGTTGAAATGTTGAACCGGGTGAGTCTGTTAAGTCGTGTACGACCTAAGTTGAGTCGTGTGGAGTTGTTAGGCCGGCAACGACTTATGTGTTGTCTGTTTTGGGCATGTTGAGTTGTAAGCCTATAAATAAGCGGGTTGGGTCATTTGTAATAGTTTAGTTGATTTGAATAAAAACTTTTGTTTTGTTAGCTTTGTGCTTTCACCAAATTGGTAGTCGAGTGTAATCTCCTATCTCCTCTTTCGGCATTCGAGTGCGCTCGAATCAATGATCGTAGAAGCCAATTCACGGTATCTAGTGCACTAGATCAACGTCTAAAGAATTGCAGATCTTCCTTCACGGTATCGTGCGCGATCAACGTGACGAAGATAGCTAGAATTCGGTATCTTCGGATCAATGAATTTGGGCCATTCAATATTCTTCATTCCATCGACTGCTACTTTCACCGTATCACACATTTTGTTATTCCGCTGCTGCGCCAATAATGCTGTAGTATATAAAACTGGAAAAAACAACCTTTCCATAGCACAGTTAAAACGCTATAAATTTTCATCCCTGCGGTTTTTTTACTAGGTACATCCAAGCTTACAATTCTACTAATATTTTATAAAATTTCAAAAAACACAATTATCACATAATGATGTACGTAATCAAATGAAAACATAAGCCAAACCACAATATATATTTAAATATATATCCATAATATTTCATACACAAAGTTTCAAATATTTGTGATCTTAAAAAAACAATACATACAACCATAGCTGACCAAAACGATACATACTAAAAGCAAAGATATATGAACGTCAATACAAAATACGTTAATCCAAGCATGACCGATTTGAAAGAGAATGAATGCAGCAAAATAATTTTTCCTTCCTTCCAGCTTGTAGTAACCCCGGTATCATCATACAGCACCTGTCAAAACGAAGCACATAAGTTATTTTTTAAATCCAAACATCATCCGCAAGTTATATAATTTTTCATAACAAAAAAGATAAAGACTGTTAGTACATCATTTTAACTAAATAGACTGCCAGTACATCAGTTTAACTAAACAGACATTGACGTGAAATAAAACAAAAATAACGTGTGATTTAGAAAATACAGCAACAAGAAGCGGATTATTACCAGGCATTATACAATGTAGAGGAAAAAAAACTGCATTTTCAGTTATAAATATGATTTAAACAGCAAAACCCAATCACCCACTTCCTCTCACTGTCGCAAATGCCATATGCCAAACTCGAACTTAACCCTCTTAAGGTATCATTAAACTGACATTGCAACTGTTTAATATATTTAATAAGATGCAAATTATATTTTGTTATATCTATGATGTGGTCTAAAACTTTTCAGAAAATTTTCCTCCACCAAAATGAGATTAAAGGTTTCAAACAAGAAGAATCAACACCATACAACCATTAATTCCTCTTTGATATCCACTGTCATTTAGAGCTCCGTTAATATTTGTTCATAGATTTTGGTTCCTGTACAAAACTTTTACTTTTAAATTTATTTTATCCTCTCGCTTCTCTGCAACTTTTATACAGAGATAATTATATATAGTTGCCTTGAATTAAACTGAATATAAAAGATGAATTAAACTTTATAGTGCTATGTAGTTGTATATAACTGGACAAGCTCTTCTCCTCTAGTGGAAAAATGGGAAGTGTTCACCGCTCTAAAGATTTAATGGTTCAAACCAGGGTGAGCATTGTTCATTTCAAACCAAATTAACCAATGTAAAGATACCTGCAGAGCATAAATTGTACTGTGCCAAAAGAAGCGAAATTCCTGCAAATAGCACATGAAAAGCCCTCTCATCGATGACTTCCTCACCACTATCTTGAAGACTTGCTAAACCACTATGTGCTAGAGCAAATATAAAAATGAGAAGCAACATAGTAACCTGCAAATAAAAGAAGTTAGTTATCATTACCAGAATGAAAACACTTCCCGGTAAGAAACTGTATTTTAATCAGAGAAAAATTCATCACGACATGGAATTGATGATGTTACTGTTTTAAGACATTGAGTGAGTACACTAATAAATTCAGGCATAGAATAAGAAGCTATCCTTAAAAAATTGTTGCTATAATCATGTATATCTGCACATCCATGATTTCTCAATACCAAACATGAAATTTTCTCACAAGGTCGCAAAAATGTCCAAAATACTAATGTGTCCACACAAAAAATTCATGAGTCCAATCCCAAAAAATGGCAATGAATGCATATTGTAAACAATGAAGGATGTTATTAATTGTTTATGCTAAGCAAAACAACAGTTACTGGTTGATACAACCATACAGCAGCATTTAAAATCAATCAACCAGCAATAGATAGGGCTCACGGTCGAATATTCTTGAACAAATAAAATAAGAAACTTAAAACAAATTAATAACCACCATTTTTATTTATTATCATCACACACAGCACTGCAAAACTTTACACACACAAATTTTGTAATTTGGTGGAAAGAGGAGACTGATTTCTATAGTGGGAGATTATGGAGATAGTCAAATTGAAATATTAAAGCATAACAAAAGGTCAAAATTAGAAGAGCACATAGCCAGCTTAGATGAATAGCTATTTGGCAACCACACTCGAGCTTCTTCGGCTTCATTCCTAAATGCAAAGACTGGGCCTTTACTTTGATTTTATTGATAATATACTTTGTCAACAAGCCATATGGATCTCACATGTGAGTTTCTCTCTTGTTTGTAGAATCTACCAAACAATTACTAAGATCAAAATATAACCTGACTCTGATATTCAATCTTTCATCGATAAAATTATGTAAATTTTCCAAGTGGTCATTTAGTCCAACTTATTTTTAGGAAAGCCATTTTTTAGATCCTGTCGTTTTGCTTCTATTTTCCAAAACTATATTCGTTTTCCTTTTCTTTTTTAATACGACTACCGCACTACTATTATTCTCTTTGGAAGTATGAGTAGTCATCCACCGTTCAATCATTAATTATTTTAAAACTAAAAATGTTCCTTTTTGTTATTTTATTCTATATTTGTGACTTTAAACGAAGAACGAGTTATATTTGTAGTGTAAATATTTTGCACTGACCTCATTTTATATAAAAGTTTAAGTATCATTTTTGAATATTTTAGCAAGTAAATATGCATTTTGCAATGTAATTGTGATATGCAATTAATCGTGAAAAAAAGTTATCAACTTACAAAAGGATATTAAACTTCGACTTTTATTCTTTAAGGAATTCTTACATTTCTTTAGAATATCTAAAACAGATGTCCACGATGTAACTACAACTAATTAAATAACAAGTACAACTAGTTACTCTTATCTAAAACATAATCTAAGGATAATTTTGAAGTCAGGTATATGCCTAGAAACAACAGGAAGGCGAGTAGAACTATTTCTTAAAAAACTGAACAAAAAATGTTGTTATTATACACAACCATAAAGTTGTAGCAGGTATACAACATATTTCAAGTTCTAGTATTTCTCCATTTGTTTTACCAACTCAGCATATATATTGGCAATTAGTTTATAGTTTCGGTTAAGAATGTGAAATTATGAGTATATAGGAATAATACTCAGTACGCCATCTTTGAAATACTATATATCCAGCTGTAGTGTAATATGGTCACTACAATAAGACTTCATAAGAGGAATAAAATGTAACGAGACTTCTCAATGAAAAAATTCAGATTAAGATAAGCATTAGTCCATGTTAATGCAAATCGCAAATAACTGTAATTAAACCTTAAACTTTCCAAACATTGAGGATATTCAAGAACCTTAATTTAAGAACAATGTTGACCAAATATTTTCGAATTTTATTGACTAAATACTCACTAGTTAAGTAGAATACTTTTGACTATAACTCCCAGTTTTAAGCATTGTGTAATTATAAGATAAGTGATGGTATAAAAATCCTATGTTACTTAAAAGATGTGTAGTAAATATGACAGGAAAAACTTTGGTCCCCAATTTAAACTCGTTTTAAGGAAACAGATATTTCGCTATTTTCCATGTTATAAAAACATGCTCAATTTTATCTAAATTTCAAGAATTTAGAAAACATAAAATACTCATAAAACTGTATTTGCAAAGAATTGCCCAGTATTCTCTTTCAAACATAATTATTCAATGAACAAAGGACTTTTAAATCAACCAATCCAAAAAGCATTAACAATCATATATTAAATTTAAAAGACATTGCGGGATAAATGTAGGCAATTACAGCCAAAACTTACTTATAGTGATCACCCATTTGATGGTATGTTGATTTGGCACAAGCTTTTAGCACGCAGAACTTATGATAGATTTCCACCTCTGTATTGAAGAAACATGTCAATCAAGCCCACCTGCATGGCACAAAATTCCAAATCAAGTACACTTATGCCAAATCGTTCCAGTTATAGATATCACTTTGTAATGTATTTATTTTGTTATTTGTGCAGAAATATATATTTTTTATGTCTAAATGAAGTTATAACTTGGTGTTAGTCCTGAATTAGTATCCTTGTCAGTCATTGACAGACTCAACCTATATTTCTTTATACTCGGTCATGGAGACCGTTTTATTATCATTACCACCCTGTGCAGTTTAAGTGTACAGCAATTTCATAGTGATGAAAATGCAAAAAAATATGGAAGTGGTATAAGGAGGATACAACGAAACAATGGAGGTGGCAAAAGCTATATTCGAAACAAATCCAATTGCCAAAATAAATTTATTATTTGTCCCATATCATTGATGTAAAAAAAGAAAAAAATCTTGTTTCGACCAATATAACAAAAGTTACAAAACTTAAGAATGTCTTGATACATATAGTTCAAATTTCAGATTAGAATAGTGATTTAACTTATATTTGGTGTTTAAACCTTGAACTTAGCTATTTACCCTAACTTAGTTAATTAAGTTAAAATGAGAACTGGACAAACTATATTGTTTTTGTTATTATTATTACCAAAAATGCTAAAACGGCTGCTAAAATCCCTGATTTTACAAGTTTAGCATTAAATAACGGGTCTTTAAATGAATCCATATATTGCCTCCTTTGTCGACATGACAAAATATGATTAGATTTCCTGGCTAGGGTTGTTGACTTTCAGACCTTTGTCGAACTGTTTGTTGTTCGCTATTTACAGCTTGTGATAATTAATTAGATTTCTAGTAGCATATATAAGAATAGATATTCCCACTCAATACATTTCAATTTTTCATATAGACAGGAGATAATAAAATTAGAACAGAATGGGAAGTGTTAGCTAAGGTCGAGCTCGACATACAGAAATTCCGAGTATGACATGCATAATTAGAAAGACCTAGTTGATAGCGAAATATCAAGCTGTATATTCTGATATTTTTACTGCTTTTTATTGCTAGCTTTAAGCTATATGAATTAATTGATTGATAGTGATAAGTTAAGTAATTCAATTTAGCCTTTTGGTAACTGGCTTATTAAAATTAAAACATATTCAGTACATTATTTGTTATTTATGTATATTGTATAATAATATGAAAGTAGAGCTGGTATATTTTTTTAATTCAGAAGGTGGTTTTGTGGGACTTGTATCATTGACACCCAATAAGTAACGAGTTTGTAATCATACCAAATGCTTGACTGTTTGAGAATTAAATTCTTAATGTGATCTACTTGTTCTGACAGCAACAGTGCCTACATGCTTGAAGTCACCAGATCGTGTTCTTTGAGAATCATATATTGCCTCCTCTGTTTCAAATTTTCCTAATTTGAAGAATGCTAAACCCAACTCTCCCATTGTTTCCCCAACATCATGTTGAGCTTTCATAAGTGCTTCAACCTGCAGCATAAGGGAAAATTAATCATATCTTAGTCAACAACCGAACATGACAAAATGTGTCATGATATCATAATGTCATCAATTTTAAGTAATTTAACAACAAATTCATCTTTATAATGTCAGCAAGGAATTGATCGGAAAATATCAAAAATAATAATACCAACACTAAGTATTTTTTTCTCTCATTCTATTTTTTGTTGACATCTCAACTATTAACAAAGGAAACTAATTGTGCAGGACAGTCTACGATTCATTAGAGCATCCATGTTATGGGGAAGTACCAATTCTTAGAAGTTATTTCTATGTACTTATACATACTTGGGGAAACCACTATAAGTAAGCTATAAACGCTGAGTTGTATTGCTGCTGTTGCTAGCAATATTTCTTATAGTGTGAGTAAATATGCAGGATCATGTCAGTTAAATAAATAAAAATTCCATTTCAGCAGTAGTTTCCAAAATAAAGAACAAACCATGCAAATTCTCTAGATGAATTAAGAAACATTACCAGTCAAATGCTTAGGGGTGCCAATTTCTTCAAACTACCTACACTGTGCAGAATGTTCAAGTCTATTAGGGATAACAATTAACTAACAGTGGCGGGGAGAGCAGAATTGATGGTGTTATACTAGTTATAACATTGAGAAATAAATTAAATTAGCAATTTTCATTTTTATTTGGGCTTAAAATGTACTAAAACCAATTACCCAAACCCACTCTCTTCATACATATTCCCCAACCTCTCCCTTATCACATTCATTCTTATCTTTATTCTACATCATCCCTAATAAACAAAAGAATACAGAAGCCACTATTTTTTCTTTCTCTTCATTATCAAAAACTGGGTTTTAATTATTTTTTAAATCCAAAGTTTTCAAGTGAGATCCAAAGTATATAACCTATATCTGCATGTATTAACTAATATAGTTGTACTTTACCAACTGTTAAGCAAATTATTTTACAAACAAAGCTAGTGATCATTAGTGTTAAGTTTTTTTTGACATTAAGGGAAGTAAACTTTACTCTCACAGATTGAGCCTAATAAATAAGACTCGTTGAAAAGGATACTAGGCAATATACAAATGAAAATCTTACATACTAAATGCACCCTAGCAGTGTTATCCATAATTGGATTCAGACGTAACTATTTATTCAGTTTATTAATACTTGGATTAAGATGATATTATCAGATGCGGTTGCCAATTTATTTTATTTTAAGCTAATAATTCTTTGCTGTTATTTCTAATTGGACCGAGTTTCTAGACATGCTATGTTGAGTAAAAAACCCAATGTTAGATTGATGACTGAGTGACATTGCTTTTTCTAACAATGGTGTATTTTTCTTTAATTGCATAATCCAATATTCAGTTTGTACATGAAAAATGATGGCAATGATCATAAAGAGAACATGTTTATATAAAAAATATATTTTTCTTCTATGTTTTAACACGTATGCTTTTTTCTTGGTTAAGAACTAGGCAGCTAATTTGAAATAAAATGACGTACAAGAAACATTGTGTACCTTGGAAGCCTCTACAAGCAAATACATTGCCCAAACTCAAACCATAAGCTAATAATTTGGATTTACTCTTACCAAATTAGGACTGCATTCTTAACTTACTACTATCTAGATTTGCATTCAATGAATGAGTACATAAACATGAAAATATGGTATTTTATATTGTGCAATAGTATAACATATTTAGCCAATTATCTACTTCAACGAATAGATGTAATAACTAACATAAAAATATTCTGACATGTAAATTGAGTAAAAAAACATTTCACCACATACTGTACTTCTCAAGGGATTGTAGAGTCTAAGAACCTATCACTTCAATTATATTTATGTCATAATATTTGGTACATTTGTTGATGTTCCATGGAAATGTCTTAACTACTACAACTACAATAACCTAAAATACCAAAGCCAAAAAATGTGCAGAGAAATATCATACCTCAATAAATGAATAAACTTCTTCAATAGGCATTTTAGATTTCAACGCTACTCAAGCTTTCAGATCTTTCAACATAATATCATGATTATGTTTCACCAATTTCCTATAGAATAAAATTTAGAATTGAAACCATGGGTATTCACATGAAACAGTACATATGGTTGATGAAAAAATATATATGAAATAGAACAAACAAAACACCTCTTTCCTCATTAAGTGACATGGTCTTAACCTTCATTTATTAACAAAAGATTGGCAATTTATAATAGACAAAAGGTTATAAATTTTCTAAGTAATTAAACCTGATATTTATTTTATAAAGTCAAAATCATTCGGTTATAATCAATTATATGCATAGATAAATGCTGAACAAACCTGATTTATTTAAACTAAACATATGTATGTAACATACATAAGTGCATCAGGCTTAATTTATTAATTAAAAATTTAAAATAATGAAATAAAGCTTTGGCAGTAAACCCTTAGTAACAATTAGGGATGGCAATGGGGCGGGTCTAGGGTCCAAACCCGGTTGACACGCCCCTGTTTTGGCCCGCCCAGACCCGCCCCATTGGGTCATCGGGGTGGGTAGACCTGTGGCCTGTTCTTGAGAGCTTCGGGTCTAGGGTCGGGTCGGGGCTTGGCTGACCCGCCCCAACCCGACCCGCACTTCTAAGATCTCATGAAATCGCTTTAGTATTATAACGATGATTTGTTAATCTTTATATATATATATATATATATATCTGTGTATCTTTGATTATGACATGGATATTATAATGTTCTAATCAATAAGGTATAAAAAGTTTATAGTATTAAGCTGCATCATTGATATTTATAAAATAACATATGCATATTTTTTTGAATTATTTTGTACACCACATTTTTATTATCTTCCTTTATAATTGTAAACACATTGTTATTTGTATTTAATGTATCATTTAGTGACAACAAATATAAATACATGTACATTAGTACACAATTTTGAATCAATACAAAAACCTTCACTGGGTCTCGGGGCGGGGCGGGTCTACCCTGACCCGTACGGGTCTCGGGTTGGGGCAAAATTCTGGACCCGCACCGGGTCTACGGGGCGGGTCTGGGGCGGGGTCTAAAAACCCCGGGGCGGGCCTGGGGCACAAGAAACCCACCCCAACCCGCCTCATTGCCATTCCTAGTAACAATATCCAGTCAAATCAAATAGAATTAATTTATGAAATTTTGATCAATTATAATGTGTGTGTGTGTATGTGTGTGTTAGTAAGATATAATCATATCTTACAATTTTTGTAGAGATTGTCATTATCATAAAATAAGTTAAGTCAACACCTGTAATTTTTCAAAACAAATGAGGTTTTTCTTTAATCATTGCAAATCATGGAATTTAAAAATCAAACTTTAAAATCTAAGTTAGAACTATGCTACCCATTTTATGAAGGAAAACTTATGCCCTCTAGCAAAAAGACAAACATGGGATATAACTGGTTTGAGTGTTCTTCTTATAGTTGTTCAAATTTGCAATTACCATCTCATGCACCGATCAATGTATATATTTCTGCAAAAAAATAAATTAACAGAAATACGTAAAATTAGTGGAATTTGGTGTTGCAAGTGAGGAGAATAACATATTAAAGAAATCAGATGGTTAAAACTGAGGAAACTATCCAAATTCGAAAGAAATGGAAAATTAATAAAAGTATTGATCAAAGGACATTACCTTCTAACTAAGAACCAAGTCTCCAAAATGCTTGTCCTGGAGAAGCACTCAAACTGCAATCAGATCTCCACAACCAAATAAAGTATGGCTAACTTCTTTCTTGAAGCAGAAGAAACAAACAAGATTAACGAAAGAGTTGAGACTATATACATGATTTTCTTATTTTTGGGGGAAGATGGAAAAGAAAATCATGGAATCTGAAATTGAATGGAAAATAAGATAAGATTGTTCTATGATTTACATATTTTGAAGGGAAGGTAGGCAATACAGCGATGAAATGAGGAAAGGTTTTGCAAAAGGAAATTAGGGGAAGACCGGAGATTATGCGTAGGGTTTTTTTTTTGGAAAGATGAGGAAGAAAATGGCGAAAGGCGGTAAATAAAAAAAGAAGCGGTCAGTAAGAGAATTTGTATTCTCGCCTCGTAAAATTTAATATCCTTCATATGACAGCGTGTTTATAAATTATTTTTTCTGGATTTATAAAACTGATGGCATGTAGAGTTAAAACGTTGTCACGGGATGCAATGAACAATGGTTTTTCTTGTAGTGTAAGTGTATATTGTGTAAGTGCAACATATAAGAAGTGTGCATAGTTAATGATTTCTTTTATATATGTCTTTGTTTTCCATAAATATTTTCTTGTATAAACAAAACAACATTTATTATATATATATATATATATTGTAACAACCCGTGATTGCGATTACCAAATAATAAATTAAAATTGAGATTTTAATTTAATTGGAGCTATTAATGAATTTTTTTAATGTGGCTAATTTGTTCAAAAGTTAGTTATTTTGAATAAATTAATATTTTTGGGCTTAAGTGTAAAATGAAGAATTTAATGGAAATTAATTAGGGTAAATGGAAATTTATAATATTGCTAAATTTTATATGTGTAAAATAGTGCAATATTTGAATTGGGAATTTAATTTACAATTTAATTGCAAAACGGTGAGTTTTGGGAAATTTGACTAAAAGGTGTTTTGGGATAATTAGGGGTTAAATTGGAAGTTGGCAAATATTGTGATATAAAATTTTATAACTATAGCTAAATTATTTTGGTAACATACTTTAAAATTTTATGGGTTAATAATGTGTAGTTTGTACTTAGAGAAATTAGTTAACTTGAAATATAGAACATATTCCAAGTCCTAATGGGTATTAGGCCCACTAACCCACTTCCATTAGCCTATAAACCATCTTCTACCCATTTATTTCAGCCAACATCTCATTCCATAAACACTTAAACCCTAGAGCAAAACACTAAATAATGGCCTTCAAACCTAGAGCAAAGCTTCATTAATCTTCATCAAAGTCAAAAGGGTTTTAATCTAATCATTGGAAGGTAATAGCAATCACAAAACCCACCTCTAATCCATTGTTTAATTTCTGAAATTATTTTTGTAATCCTTGTTTTTTGTGCATTTTGATTGTTGAAGCTCTTTGATCTTCTTCTCATTGCTTGGGGATTTCATACTCTTGTGTTTGGTTATTCTATTGCTTGGGAAAGAGGTAACATTGCTAGTTAAATTCGGCAAGTATTAGTGTGTTCACCCTATATTCCAGCCATACATCCAACTTCGCGACCTCGCTGCGAGCAGGTCCGATGTCGGATTTCGTCGATCTTGGTCTCGCTGGAAAGATGAGATCAAGATCTTCAACTCTGAAAAATTTGGTTCAGATCTGGGTGTGTTTGATACTCCGTTTGTATCGCCGAAGTAGCACCCAGAAACTGTGTAAAAACAGTGGTTATATTTCAGTGCAAACACCCAACTTTGTGACCTTGCTGCGAGCAGGTCCAATGTCGGATTTCGTCGATTTTGGTCTCGTTGGAAAAATGATGTCGAGATCTTCAACTCTGCAAAATTTGTTTCAGATCTAGGTGCATTTGATACACCGTTTGTATCGCCGAAGTAGCACCCAGAAACTGTGTAAAAACAGTGGTTATATTTCAATGCAAACACCCAACTTCGTGACCTCGCTGCGAGCAGGTCCAATGTCGGATTTCATCGATTTTGGTCTCGTTGGAAAGAAGAGGTCGAGATCTTCAACTCTGCAAAATTTAGTTCAAATCTGGGTGAGTCTGATACTCTATTTGTATCGCCGAAGTAGCACCCAGAAACTGTGTAAAAAACAGTGGTTATATTTCAGTGCAAATACCCAACTTCGTAACCTCGTTGCGAGCAGGTCCGATGTCGGATTTTGTCGATTTTGGTCTCGTTGGAAAGATGAGGTCGAGATCTTTAATTATGAAAAATTTGGTTTAGATCTGGGTGAGTTTGTTATTCTATTTTTATCGCCGAAGTAGCACCCAGAAACTGTGTAAAAACAGTGGTTATATTTCAGTGCAAACACCCAACTTTAGGACCTCGCTGCGAGCAGATCCGATGTCGGATTTCATCGATTTTGGTCTCGTTGGAAAGAAGAGGTCGATATTCTCAACTCTTCCAAATTTGGTTCAATTCTGTGCGTTTCATATTTCATTTTCATGGCCAAAGTAGCACCCAGAAACTGTGTTTAAACAGTGTTTATTTTCTGTTTTGGTCCGACTTTGAGACGTCGCCGTGGCTTCGTTTCTAGTCGGATTCGGACTATTCTTTTTGCGTTATGGAGCAGGGGTGTTAGACTACATGTATGTAGAGTTAAGGATCTCGACCTCATCTTTCCAACGAGACCGAAATCGATGAAATCCGACATCGGACCTGCTCGCAGCGAGGTCACGAAGTTGGGTGTTTGCACTGAAATAACCACTGTTTTTACACAGTTTCTGGGTGCTAATTCGGCGATACAAACGGAGTATCAAGAAGACCCAGATCTTAACCAAATTTTTCAGAGTTGAAGATCTCGACCTCATCTTTCCAACGAGATCAAAATCGACGAAATCCGACATCGGACCTGCTCGCAGCGAGGTCACGAAGTTGGGTGTTTGCACTGAAATATAACCACTGTTTTTACACAGTTTCTTGGTGCTACTTCGGCGATACAAACGGAGAAACAAACGCATCCAGATCTGAACCAAATTTTGCAAAGTTGAAGATCTCGACCTCGTCTTTCCAACGAGACCGAAATCGATGAAACGAGACATCGGAACTGCTCGTAGCGAGGTCACGAAGTTGGGTGTTTGCATTGAAATATAACCACTGTTTTTACACAGTTTCTGGGTGCTACTTCGGTGATACAAACGGAGTATCAAACGCATCCAGATCTGAACCAAATTTTGCAGAGTTGAAAATCTCGACCTCATCTTTCCAATGAGACCGAAATCGACGAAATCCGACATAGGACCTGCTCGCAGCGAGGTCACGAAGTTGGGTGTTTGAACTGAAATATAACCAGTGTTTTTACACAGTTTCTGGGTGCTACTTCGGCGATACAAACCGAGTATCAAACTCACCCAGATCTGAACCACATTTTGCAGAGTTGAAGATCTCGATCTCATCTTTCCAACGAGACTGAGATCGATGAAATCCGACATCGGACCTGCTCGCAGCGAGGTCACGAAGTTGGATGTATGACTGGAATATAGGGTGAACACACTAATACTTAGCCGAATTTAACTAGCAATGTTATCTCTTTCCCAAGCAATAGAATAATCAAACACAAGAGTATGAAATCTCCAAGCAATGAGAAGAAGATCAAAGAGCTTCAACAATCAAAATGCATAAAAAAACAAGGATTACAAAGTAATTTCAGAAATTAAACAATGGATTAGAGGTGGGTTTTGTGATTGCTATTACCTTCCAATGATTAGATTAAAACCCTTTTGACTTTGATGAAGATTAATGAAGCTTTGCTCTAGGTTTGAAGGCCATTATTTAGTGTTTTGCTCTAGGGTTTAAGTGTTTATGGAATGAGATGTTGGCTGAAATAAATGGGTAGAAGATGGTTTATAGGCTAATGGAAGTGGGTTAGTGGGCCTAATACCCATTAGGACTTGGAATATGTTATATATTTCAAGTTAGCTAATTTCTCTAAGTACAAACTACACATTATTAACCCATAAAATTTTAATGTTACCAAAATAATTTAGCTATAGTTATAAAATTTTACATCACAATATTTGCTAACTTACAATTTAACCCATAATTATCCCAAAACACATTTTAGTCAAAATTGCCCAAAAATCACCGTTTTGCAATTAAATTGTAAATTAAATTCCCAATTCAAATATTGCACTATTTTACATATATAAAATTTTGAAATATTATAAATTTCCATTTACCCTAATTAATTTCCATTAAATTCTCCATTTTACACTTAAGCCCAAAAATATTAATTTATTCAAAATAACTAACTTTTGAACAAATTAGCCACATTAAAAAAATTTCATTAATAGCTCCAATTAAATTAAAATCCCAATTTTAATTTATTATTTGGTAATCGCAATCACGGGTTGTTACATATATAAACACACATATAATATACATATACATATACATATACATATACATACATACATACATACATATATATATTTGTGTGTGTGTGTATTTATATATATTCTAGTTTACACTAAGTTGATTTTGGTTATTTGACATGTTTTAAAGTAAAGCAAACAATTTACAACAAGTTTTAATTAACGGATAGTTTAAAATCAAAAGTCCATTCTGTAAAACTTGAATCAAGAACATATACATACATGTGTATTCATATATACATACATACATACATATACATACATATATACATGTATATTTACACACACACACACATATTCACATATATGTATTCAATAATTGAATCGGTGTTTTAAATTCAAAACAAAGTCTAACATATGTATTCAGTTAATTTGTAGTTTAATACACACACACATTCAATCAAAATAACAATCTTAGATCTAACTGTTAACTTAAAATAAAAGTTTTAAGGTTTAATAGAAAAGTCCATATGTAAATCTTAGAATGAATTAACTTTTATTCTTTTGTAAATAATGACCAAAGATATTTCAAAATAACTTGTAACATGTGTATTCAATTCCCAAACCTGTAACATAAAATTTAAATCAAATAATCAAAACAATTTCAATAGAAAATATTATTCAAACAATAATTTCTAAAACAGAAAAGAATTAGACAACCAAGGTACATATAAATTCATGGTAATAGGATTTAAATCTAAACTATACATACAGTATGAACAAAATAACAAAAGGGGCAATGGATCTGATAATATCAACATATACTATTAGATAATGAAGAACATGTGCAGATCTGAGTTGAGTCAATATAATAGACATGCTGTTAATTGAGACAAATGGGTTTTGATTCACTTATTTAAAAATAATCAATTAAAAACATAATGAATCATTCAAATCCAAACATATGAATGATAAAACATGTAAATAAATAAATAAATTAGAGAATCACCTTAGGACATTGCCTATAAATCACACCTTGAACGATGAATCAAGAGCTCCTAGATCCAGAAATCAACTTTCAGATTTGTCAAAAATCAAGAGGCAAAACCATTTTTTCTTTTGATTTTGGAATGTTTTACCTTAGAGGCCACTAAAATTTCAGTCATTCCTTAATGGGAGATAGAGAGAGAGTCACCTTGTGACTAAATGAATGAAATGTTTGTTTTAAGAAAGTAATAAAGGAGAGAATCAATGCTAGAGATTTTCATCTTCCTTTCATTAATTTTTTGCCTTTTCAAATCCAATCTAACCAATTTCATCGGTTAAAATCCAAGGTCAATGAACTTGGGTTGATTATTTGAAAAGTTTCTGTTAGTCCATGAGATGATGGTTTTGATGACAACAACCCTAGAATAGATTATAAAATATAAATACTAACATTACAAGTTTAGATATATATGTATATGCAGGATTTAACCATGCAGGTATCAAGAATGAAGACTGTATGGTATAGAGATTCAAGATATAGAAGACTCATGAGTATCAAGATTATCAAGAGTTCAAGGTTAAGTTTGTTTTATTAGGAATATTTGTTAAAACTCGTAGATAAGCACTGGCATCTTAATATCCAATTTATTCGTGGAATGGAATCCACTTCGAGCCCGTTAAAGGGATGGAACCCTAAGTAGGATGGAACCTACGAAAATCTAGTGGGACATTGTTTTGTATCCACTAATTTTAATTCAAACAATTTTACAAAATTATCTTGTTTTCAAAATGATTTCAAAACTTTCCTTTTAAAAGATTCAAAACTCTCTATCCTGATTTTAAATAATTTTAGCCTTAAAAACATCTTTAATTTCAAAGTCAAATTACTCCTGATTTTAAACTATCTTTTTAAATAATATATTTTATATACTTTGATTTAAATTATAGTTAAATAATATGTATATATTGTTCTTTATATTTACTTATGAATTTCAACTATATTCAAGTATATTTATAAAGTTTTAAATAGTTTTTATATAAGATAAATATTATTTTTATAGAAATTCAAAATATCAATTTTGGCTGAGCGATGTCGACATGCCCCTAGGCACTATGTCGACATAGTGACAGTTGAAGTTCAAAATTCAAATTTCAAAAGAAGTGTCTATTCGCCATAACTCTTCATGAATGGTCATGGCCGTTGATCTTCTATAAATAGGGGTCAGTTTCAACGAATTTTCAATCACTTTTTTCTGGTTTTCACTCCTCTTCTTCTTCCACATTTCTTAATACAAAATCATACCATTACTCTGCCGAAATCAACATCGAATCATACTCGATTACTTCTAGTTTGATTCTCCATCACTATCTCTACAAGGTTCTAAGTGCTATTCAGAGTTATAGACTTCTTTGTAATATATAAGCGAGAAAAGGTGTGATTGTAGCCTTGGAAATCAATTAAGCGAGAAAAGGTGTGATTGTAGCCCTGGAAATCAATTGGGTGAACTTGTTGCCCCGGAAATCAAGTATCTCTACCCAGAGGATTGTCATTCTGGAGGGTGTACCTCGTAGCCTTGAAACCGAGGGTTGTAATTGTTGAATTGTTGTTGAAAGGAAATCCGTACTTGTGTTGCGGGACTGGATGTAGGGTAACTCCGAACCAGTATAAAATCCGGTGTGTTCTTTCCTTTACTGCTTTTACTTTATATTTGCATCTGTGTTTGATTCTGTGTTCATATCTGTGTTTGATTAGTGTATACATTGTTAACAACTTAAGATAAATCTCAAAAAGATTAACAAATTTCTTAAAACACTATTCACCCCCCCCTCTAGTGTTAATTCTATCCTTAAGATCCTAAATCCGCATTTCTCACATTTGGTATCATAGCTTTATTTTCAAAAGTTTCATAATCTGAATTTTGAAAAGTTTTAAAATGGCTATTTTTGAAAAATCTGTTAAAACTTGTTTAGAATTGTTTAAATTATCATTGTTCCATGAGTCTGCATATGAATGTTATTCAAATTCTAGTTGTCTACCCAAATTTTATAATGTGCAGGAAAGATGCTTTATGGGAATTGAGGAATTAATCCACAATGGACAGTCTGTGCAGATCAAAAGGAATAAGTGGATACTTGGTAGTGGTTGCTCTAGACACATGACTGGTAATCCGAATATGCTGAATAATATTATATACAAAGACGGAGGACTGGTTAACTTTGGAGACAACTCGAAAGGATATGTGATTGGCATCGGCAATGTCGGTAACTCTGAAACTCCTATTATTACTAAGGTTTTGATAGTTAAGAATCTGAAACATAATCTGCTAAGTATAAGTCAACTATGTGATAAAGGATATAAAATTAAATTTGAAAAAGATAAATGTCATATTGAAGATAATAACTCAACCATAATATTTGAGGGAACTAGGAAAAAGAATATTTATATTCTTAGTATGAAAGTTTCAAATGATAACCTATGTCTTTTGGCAAATACAAGTGACCCTTGGATTTGGCATAAGAGATTTGGACATTTGAATTTCAAACTATTATCTAGACTGTCAAAACATGATTTAGTAAGAGGTCTCCCTAAAATGAATTTTAAAGTAGATAGTTTATGTGATGCATGTCAATTAGGAAAGCTTAGAAAAACTTCCTTTAAATTAAAAGATATGATTTCAACTTCAAAACCCCTCGAGTTACTTCATCTTGATTTATTTGGTCCATCTCAAATTCTGTCAATAAATCATAGTAACTATGTTTTTGTAATTGTAGATGATTATTCTAGATTTTCATGGACAATATTTTTGAAACATAAAAGTGATACTTATGAATGTTTTAAAATTTTTACAAAAAGGATTCAAAATCAATTATCTTTAAAAATTATAACTATACGTAGTGATCACGATGGTGAATTTGAAAATGAAAAGTTTGAGGAATTCTGCAATAAGAAGGGAATAACTCACAATTTCTCATTTCCAAGAACTCCAGAACAAAACGGAGTAGTTGAACGTAAAAATAGAACGATACAAGAGTGTGCGAGAACTATGCTTTCAGATAGTAATTTACCAAAACACTTTTGGGCAGAAGCTGTTGCTACCGCCTGTTATATTTTGAATAGAATTTTAATTAGACCTTTAACTGATAAGACACCTTATGAACTTCTTCATGGAAAGAAACCTAAGGTATCATACTTCAGAATTTTTGGAAGTAAATGTTTTATTTTAAATACAAAAGATAATTTGGATAAATTTGATCCTAAATCCGACAAAGGAATCTTTATCGGATATTCTAATAGAAGTAAAGCTTATAGAGTTTTTAATTTAAGATCTAACACCATCGAAGAAACAATGCATGTTTCGTTTGATGAAAATTTAAAAGATTTTGAAATTACAAATGATGAAGAGGATTTAATTACTCAAAATCAAGAGTCAACTGAAACTAATAATGAATTAAATCAATCTAATAAAAGGATTAGACTTTTAAAAGATCACCCTATAGAAAATATACTTGGAGATATGCAATCTGTTGTTAAAACTAGAAATCAACTAAGTCAAATGAGTAATGTAGCTTTTATATCATCTATTGAACCCAAAAATCTTAAAGAAGCATCAACTGATGATTCATGGATTTTGGCTATGCAAGAAGAATTAAATCAATTCACTAGAAATGAAGTTTGGGAACTTGTTCCTAGACCTGAAGATAAAACTATAATTGGAACTAAATGGGTCTATAAAAATAAAATGAATGAACAAGGTGAGGTCGTTAGAAATAAAGCACGATTAGTCGCCCAAGGTTATTGTCAAGAAGAAGGTATAGATTGTGACGAAACTTTTGCTCCTGTAGCAAGATTAGAAGCCATTAGGGTTCTACTTGCTTTCGCAAATCATAATAATTTCAAATTATATCAAATGGATGTTAAAAGTGCATTTTTAAATGGTTTTGTAAAAGAAGAAGTATATGTTGAACAACACCACTTTTTGAAGATGAAAATTTACCAAACCATGTGTACAAACTTAAGAAAGCTTTATATGGTCTAAAACAAGCTCCTAGAGCCTGGTATGATAGACTAAAATCCTATTTATTACAATCAAATTTTGAAATTGTAAAATAGATAATACTCTTTTTAATAAAAGAAATAAAAATGATATTCAACTAGTTCAAGTATACGTAGATGATATCATTTTTGGTTCAACTAACTTCGAAATGAATAAAGAATTTTCTGAAATAATGACAAAAGAGTTTGAGATGAGTCATATGGGTGAATTAAACTTCTTTCTAGGATTACAAATAAAACAGTTAGATAATGGTATTTTTATTAGTCAGGAAAAATATGCTAAAGACCTAGTTAGTAAATTTGGTTTGACTACTGCGAGTGGAAAACCCACTCCCATGGCAACCAATGAGTACCTTAGTAAGGAAGATCTCTCGAAAGATGTAGATCAAAAGTTATATAGAGGAATGGTTGGATCACTACTCTATATCAATGCTAGTAGACCTGATATCATGCATAGTGTTTGTCTCTGTGCAAGATATCAATCTCATCCTAAAGAAACTCACTTAAAAGCTGTAAAACGTATCATAAGATATATTAAACACACTTCTGATTATGGCTTATTTTATCCTAAAAATGATTCATTTGATTTAATATCATACTGTGATGCTGGCTATGCTGGATGTAAATCAGACCGAAAAAGTACAAGCGGAACTTGTCACTTTTTGGGACATTCTCTGGTTTCCTGGTTTAGTAAAAAGCAAAATACAGTTTCTTTATCAACAACTAAAGCAGAGTATATTTCTGCTGCTTTGGCTTGTTCTCAAGTAATATATATGCAACAAACCTTAAGAGATTTTGGATTAAATATCTCAAAATCGCCAATTTATTGTGATAATACTAGTGCAATAAATTTATCTAAAAATCCTACTCATCATGCTCGAACTAAAACATATTGATATCAGACACCATTTTCTCAGAGATAATATAAGTAGAGAAGTAATTACTCTCGACTATATCAATTCTGAAAATCAAATTGCGGATATTTTAACAAAACCCTTAAATGAATCTACATTTACTAAATTAAGAAGAGAATTAGGTATTTGCTCATTAACTGAAATATAAAATATAAATAAACGAGTATAATTAAAACTAATTTAAAATAAATTAAAAAAGGCAAAAATTCAAGGACCATGTCGACATCCCCACTTGACCCATGTCGACATATAACGTTTTTATTTTTTAAAATTTTCCCACCAAAATTCAAAAATTTAGTTATATATTCTTCTCTATTTCGAATTCTTATTCATTCTCTCTGGTTTCTCTTTATTTTTTATTCTGAAATATATAAAATAATTTCATCTTCCTCTAAATCAAACATAAAATCAACTTTCTTATTCCCCTCTCCTACTTCTGGTCCATTCCAATGCACTGCTCTCGCACGTGTAACTAAATTAGAGGAGTCTATGAAGGATACTCTTTAGATGTTGACTGAAATTCAAGTGACTCAACTTCGTATGGCGAAAGAGCAAGAGAGGCAAGGCAAGATTCTTAGTAATTTACAAAAATTCCTAATAGATAACCAGGCCAACCCTATGTTGATCGATGAAGACTCTTCACTCAATCAAGAACATGAGGTCAGCAACGAAGAATAAGAAGAACCAATGGAAGAAGCACACGAGGAGGATGATGACCAAGTAGTATGCGTTGGAGAAGTGTGTTTTGACAAAAATGGGAATCTTGTCGAACAACGTGGAAATTTCTGTTTCCACTATCCAAACTGTTCAGTTCATAAATCTCCTATGTTCAGAAACACACATTAGTTTCTTTTCTTTCTTTCCGTTGTTATTTATGTTATTTATGTTTTTCAAACGCAAATGTAAATAAAGCCATACTCGTAATAAATAAACTCGTGTTCTTATATGTGTTAGTATTATTGTGAATTCTTAGTTAGGATAGTTAATAGTTAAGGGTTATATTTTAGTTAAGTATTGATTATGTATGATAACACTATCATTATAATCATAAGTAATGTAGTCTTAGTTTCAGGGGGAGTTATATAGAGTTATATAGTTTGGAGTTATCTAGTTTAGAGAAAGTTTTTTGTTGATGACAAAGGGGAAGAAGTATAAAATAGGATAGTTAGGCATAGATTAAGGGGGAGTTATTAGAGTTATTAGGATAGAAGGAATATTTTATAAACAAAGGTTGTCATCATCAAAAAGGGGGAGATTGTTAGTCCATGAGATGATGGTTTTGATGACAACAACCTTAGAATAGATTATAAAATATAAATACTAACATTACAAGTTTAGATATATATGTATATGCAGGATCTAACCATGCAGGTATCAAGAATGAAGACTGTACAGTATAGAGATTCAAGATATAGAAGACTCATGAGTATCAAGATTATCAAGAGTTCAAGAGTTCAAGGTTAAGTTTGTTTTATTAGTAATATTTGTTAAAACTCGTAGAAAAGCACTGGCATCTTAATATCCAATTTATTCGTGGAATGGAATCCACTTCGAGCCCGTTAAAGGGATGGAACCCTAAGTAGGATGGAACCTACGAAAATCTAGTGGGACATTGTTTTGTATCCACTAATTTTAATTCAAATGATTTTACAAAATTATCTTGTTTTCAAAATGATTTCAAAACTTTCCTTTTAAAAGATTCAAAACTCTCTATCCTGATTTTAAATAATTTTAGCCTCAAAAACATCTTTAATTTCAAAGTCAAATTACTCCTGATTTTAAACTATCTTTTTAAATAATATATTTTATATACACTACAAGAAAAATGTTTATCAATAGCAAACCAGTACAGCGTTGAAATGAACCTCGTTATCTTCGTTTCTTCTAAAGGTAATATGGGTCAAAATAGCGCAATTTTCACGCCATCCAAGGCCTCCGAAAAAGCTTAAACAACTTGGCGGTATATTCTTTTCCTTTCCCTTTCATATTTAACTATTCTCAAAATCCCATTTCCTCATGTTCTCACTTACAAAGCCCTAAATTTCTCATTCGAAGATAACTTTCATCGTGGATCTCACTCTAATCCTTATCATGAAGTCAAAGCTTCATTTCTCCTACTCTTGGCCAATTAATTCTTGGCATTAAGAAATCATTCGTCGCTCTATCGCCGCCGTTCTTTAATTGACGATGAGAGAGACTTCAGGATTTGCTCAAATCGATTGGAACCAAGTTCACGTAAGTCAATTTTTTTAGTTAATGGATGGCAACTATAGCCGTTAAATCATTGTTTTAGGATCTGTTTTCGTTTAGCTTTCTTTTAATCTGAAATTTATATGGTCTATGCAGTTTTGTGTTTCAAATGGAATTTTTATTGAAAGGTGACATTTCCTTTGATTTACAGTTTGTAATTTGGGTATAATTGAATTTGGGGTTGTCATGGATCCAGTGATAGTAAGTTTTTTTATCCTTTTGCAAGTGTTCTTTTATTTCCATTTAGGAGTTTCAGTTTATGTTGTCATGAACCTTTAACTAAATTTTTTATATTGTTATATAAGTAGATTATTCAAGAAATGATAAAGCATTGGATGAAATATTCATGTAATATGAGTAGATTATATACATTATTCGTTCAATTGGGATTTTCCCCAATGTACGCTACTTAACTAAATACTCTTGATGATATTTGCACATATACTTTTTTTTATTAGCTTGCACTATTCACTTAAATGTGTTTAAATTGACTTTCACTACCTTAATTCTATCATTATGCTACAACATTAAGCCAAACTTATATCTTTCAGGTAATGGTACCACCATACCATTATGCCACTATTTTATTTTAAGATCACCAGGCGAGTTGAAGTATATCAATCTATAGTCTGTACATTAAGGTTCTGAATTTCAGAATGTTCAATAAAAATAGGGACCTTTGAATCATATCGAGCAATGTCATATGAGCCATGTCAGGAAAATAAGTTAATGCTTACGAATATATTCTGCCTATTTTGTATCCTCTATATTATCGGAATGTCTTATTTTGGCATCCGTTGACACAACGGTTAAACAAAAAATGATTATTATACATAAACTTATGGACTCGTGTCTGCTGAAGGTCTGTTAAACAAGATGAGAACATAAATATTATTTGGATTCCTATACACTTACCAAATGAAGTTAGTTGTATGGGGTGGCTAATATTGTCATTATACATTTTGCTTGTTGATAAACTTTCGTGGGTAGCAATTTTCTCTCAGCAGAGAAGAATCACAAACTATTTTTTATGGTAAATTTTCATTTATATCAAGCACAGGATCTTATTCAGTTAAATATAATAGCATATTATTACATTCATAAAATCTCATGTTTGAAAAGCCTTGGCATTTGGCACACTGGTATCATGAATTTTCTATTGATGAACTGAGGTTTATAAGGGATATTTGCTATGAAAATTCCTTATTTTAAATTTTTTATCCCTGGTTTAGTTCGTCGTTGGTCTGTTATATATGTGTACCCTTTTGTGTATCCTTAACGTGTTCTTTTAGCTTTTTATGATGATCAAAACTTCATATTTTTTTCTATTTAAAAAAAACTTGAATCCATTACATTTATATGACAAAAAATCATATATCAAAAAAAAGTATGAAAGCAAGAAAATGCACCTTACAAAGTACAAACCTATATACACATTTCAATCCAAACACGTCTTTAACGTGTAAAATCAAAATAATGGTCTGTCTCCTTTTACTTTATACAATGATTTTGAAAATTCTTTTACTTGTACTATTATCAATGCTAAATTATATGCCTTTTAATTATACTATCATGAAAGCTTAATCGTATGCCTCTTTATCTATATACATGTTTATTATCTCTTAATGCTATGAGCAAGTAAAAAAAAGAACTTCTAAATGTTAAACATTTTTGCAGCTATAAAGGGATTGATGCGAGCCATCCTGGTTTTTCTAGCAATGCAAAGCTCAATGGTTGTATCCTTCCAAAAAAGGGCAAGTCATGTTTTTGTTTGGCTTACTATATGGTTGTCATGCTTTGGTTTTAGAACAATTGATTTTGGTTGACCGATATTTACTAGAAATGTAGAAGGCATCATATCTTGAGCTCACTTTAGTTATCATAGTTCATCTAGTTTCCCTCATCATTTGTATTACCCTTTCAATTCATTACTGCACCATTAAAATACAAAATGCGTAACAATCCATTACTAACACTATAATTTTTGCCCATAGCGTTGGTTGTGTGGAAAGGTGATGTTTCAGTAATATACTATCACGGTAAGTGAATTCTAAAATAAAATTATTCTAAAATAAAATTATGCGTTAGAGTGTAGTATATGTTGCTGCAGTTGGCAAGTAGCATATTTCTTCAATGTTGCTAGACATTTCATGATAGAGTGTAGTATATGATACAATAGTTAGATTATATATCAATTCATCATCAGTGATTGTCTCGTGATTTCTCCCTCAAAATTCAATTTGTTAGCCCAAACACTTGGCCTGGTAACAGGCGTGTTCTTCCAGAGCCTCCTTCATTTTTGGAGCAAAGTTTGCTGCTCAACATTAGCACCCATCACATTATTTTTAACTCAAATTTTTAAAAGGGGAATATACTTCTTACTGCGTTGATTTTCTTCATATTTACTGTTTAAAATAAGCTCTACTTTTGTATGTACATGAACATACATTGGGCTTGATTATGTCATCAGAATAATAAAAGGTTGATTCAATTGTCCATAGTGTATTATAATATGGTGTGTTATGTTTCATAGGTTCATGGTTATGTAACATATGTTTTGTACCATAAAAATTCAGATATTATCTATAGGAATGTTAGAATTTTCAACCCTTCCAGTTTGAGTAGGTTGGCCCTGGCCTATGTTGATTGTTATTTAACAGACTTTAAGTTTAAATATTCTCAAGATCAATCTTTAGAAGTTCTCGACTTTCATGTGTAAAACATTTTTTATGCATGATTTCATTTATTAAATTGTTGAATGTCAACTGCTTTAATTGAAACTTAGAACCTAAATTTCCAGTCAGTGTGTCCAAAGTTGATAGTCTATACTTAACCTTGGACGTCAAGATGGATGTTGCTGATGATTATATTACATTAAAGCTAAACTGCTAACTCAAACATTACCGTTTTCACATATCTAGAGGTTAATGTTTTGGATTTCAGAATGTTTAATAAAAATTGGGACCTTCGAATCATATCGAGCAATGCCAAATGAGCTGTTTGGACTTCATATGCACTTATACATTGTTGTTTTATGTTTTTGAATGTATTCTACATATTTTGCATCCTTAGTGGAACGTTTCATTTTTGTCATCTTTTGACATGCAGGTTTAACAAATAGTGATTATGCATAAACTTATGAGCTCATGTTTGCTGAAGGTTTGTTAAAGAAGGTGAGAGCTTAAAATATTACTTAAATTCCTATCAAATACTAACCAAATCGAGTTAGTTATGAATTGTGCCTAATATTATCATCATGTACTTCACCTTTTGGATGAACATGAGTGAATATCAAGTTTCTATAAATGCAGGAGAATCACATAAATGGTATGCAGTTGAACTTGCTCTATGAACTAAAAAGCAGTAGCATTTTAATTGCTAGAGCACATAAATCTGCATATTTGAAGGAAACAACCCATTAAATGCGAGAGATGTTACCCATGCTCAATACAGATATTTTATCATTATTGTCTAACCAAGCGTTTTTCTGTCCACTTTTTATCTTATGGTATAAAATATGCATTTTTGTGCACTTGTTTTTGTTCCACAAGAAAATGAATTTTCATGTGTGGTAGTATCAAATGAAAAATCGTACTTACATTGCAATATAATAGCATAATATTATAACTGTGTTTATAGAATCTCACAATTAAAAAGTTTCGGCACTTGACACACTGGTATCATGGATTTGGTATTGGTGAACTGAGGTTATAAACAAGTGTTGGCTTTGAACATTCCTTAATTTTATTTTTTCTTTGATTTAGTTTCTTCTATGTACTATTTTGTGTATGATTCTTTCCTTTGTTGCGTTTATGTTTTTAGCTTTTCTACGACGATTGAATCTTATATTTTTTTAAAACAAATCTAAATCTGTTACATTCATATGGCAAAAAGCTAGAAGAAAAAAGTAAAGAAGCACAAAAATGCACCTTACAAACCTATATATACAAATTTATCCAAAACATCTTTAATGTATAAAATTTAATCATGGTCCGTCTACTTTCACTTATGCAATGAATCATATGCCTTTTTTTATCTCCTGCTTCCTCCAGTTCTTTGCCTTTTTCTCCTTTGTTACAATTATTTTCATCTCATCTTTTAGTTTTTCCACTAATGTAGCGTAATTTCCACTTGTCGCGAGCTCTCTCCGAATTTCATGGCATATTTTTAATCAGTATCTTGCATTCTTCATACAGATGGAAGATGGAAAATAAACCTCTTTCGGTTTTTCAGCAAGATCACATTCTTTTCCCCTTTTCTTTTTAATTTATTTTGCCAGAACCTCTGTCAGCTTATGAATGAAAACCATGTGCATAGTATGTTTGTGTGTGCATATGCGCTTGTGCACATTGGTGTGTGTGTGTGCATGTACCTATGTGTGTCTGTTTGCAAAATATAAGCACTTGGTTATTACTTCTTAACACTGCCCGCTGCATTTCTTCGGAGCATTACTGCTAGTAAATAATGTTTCTAGCTGTTATACATCTTTGCAGCCATGAAGAGATTGATGTGAGCCTTCCTAATTGTTGTAATCGATGCAAAGCTCAATGTCCATAATCCTCCAAATAAAGAGGCAAGTCCTGTTTTTGTTTTGCATGTTATATGTTTACAGGACCTGAGCTTCAACAGTGGTTCATGCTTTGGTTAAAGAACAATTGACATTGGTTGTAGTAATATTTATAGAAAAATTGAGGGCATCATAACTTTGAGCTAGCTTAGCTTTAGTTATATCATTGTTGTATCTGGTTTCCCTTTTCCTTTATATTACCTCTTCAATTCCTTACCGCATCACTGGAAAACAGTATATATAATAATCTACTACTAATTTACTAATACAACACCTTTTTACCATAGTGTTTGATTGTGGGCAACTGGGATTTACATTGACAGAGTGGTGATGTTTCCGCAATATACTTTCACAGTAAGTGAATATGATATTATTCCTTTGATCTTTAGCTCACATAGCACAGGGGATACTTTTGATCTATTAGTCATGAAAATGAGAATGAAAATTTGAATGATGTTATGTTATCAAAGACTAAAACAGAAGCAAGTAGAAGATGAAAGAACCTTGAAAGAATTAACAGCCAAAATCAATTGAGTTCATCTTATGCAACAGTTCATTTCGGATAGTGAGACTATAATTGTAAGTTTCTCTGATTAATAATAAATTGGTTTTTCACTTTCTATATTTCTAGTAAGCATCAATTGACATATGCCATCCAGTTCTAATTCAAATTGGGTGACTTAAACTTGATGCTGGTAAAAAAACAAAAAAATAAAGCATTGATATTTACCATCATATTCCATAACCGATCCTCACATTTAGACCCTTAATCCTTTTTTTTTTCCTTTTAGGCATGGTTGTCGAGTAGCACATTTCTTCCGTTTCACTAAATCTGCCTTATTTTCATGCAATTGTATGTATTACAATAGTTGGATTATATGCCAATAAGTATTAAGTGATATCCAATTATTTCTCCCTAAAGATTCAATATATTAGCTTGAACAGTAGCCCTAAATAACCTTTTTGTTTAATTGATAGAGTACGAATTTTTGTCGAATTTTTCACTTTCTATATTTCTTGTTGCTGTATTTTCTAAATCACACGTTATTTTTGTTTTATTTCATGTCAATGTCTATTTAGTTAAACTGATGTACTGGCAGTCTATTTAGTTAAAATGATGTACTAACAGTCTTTATCTTTTTTGTTATGAAAAATTATATAACTTGCGGATGATGTTTGGATTTGAAAAATAACTTATGTGCTTCGTTTTGACAGGTGCTGTATGATGATACCGGGGTTACTACAAGCTGGAAGGAAGGAAAAATTATTTTGCTACATTCATTCTCTTTCAAATCGGTCATGTTTGGATTAACGTATTTTGTATTGATGTTCATATATCTTTGCTTTTAGTATGTATCGTTTTGGTCAGCTATGGTTGTATGTATTGTTTTTTTTAAGATCACAAATATTTGAAACTTTGTGTACGAAATATTATGGATATATATTTAAATATATATTGTGGTTTGGCTTATGTCTTCATTTGATTACGTACATCATTATGTGATAATTGTGTTTTTTGAAATTTTATAATATATTAGTAGAATTGTAAGTTTGGATGTACCTAGTAAAAAACCGCAGGGATAAAAATTTATAGCGTTTTAACTGTGCTATGGAAAGGTTGTTTTTTCCAGTTTTATATACTACAGCATTATGATAGTGCTATAAAAAAATTTCATAAGAAAAAAACAACGCAATAAAAGACAGCAAATCGCTATAGAAAGTAGTTGTACTTATACATACAATGTACTATAACAGTCATGAAAACGCTATAGTTTCACTTCACAGCGACTTTCCAAGGCTATTAAAGTCATGTTTACAGCACTCATAAAACGCTATGAAATGTCCTTGTCCATAGCGTCTCTTATAGCGTTTTGTATGTTGCTGTTATAGGTCACTGACCTATTACAACATGTTAATATACAGCGTAAGAAAAAACGCTATAATAGCTTCTAATAGCGTTTTTTAAACGCTATTAAAGGGTGTTTTTGTTGTAGTGATACTTTGATTTAAATTATAGTTAAATAATATGTATATATTGTTCTTTATATTTACTTATGAATTTCAACTATATTCAAGTATATTTATAAAGTTTTAAATAGTTTTTATATAAGATAAATATTATTTTTATAGAAATTCAAAATATTAATTTTGGCTGAGGGATGTCGACATGCCCCTAGGCACTATGTCAACATAGTGACAGTTGAAGTTCAAAATTCAAATTTCAAAAAAAGTGTCTATTCGCCATAACTCTTCATGAATGGTCATGGCTATTGATCTTCTATAAATAGGGGTCAGTTTCAACGAATTTTCAATCAGTTTTTTCTGGTTTTCACTCCTCTTCTTCTTCCACATTTCTTAATACAAAATCATACCATTACTCTGCCGAAATCAACATCGAATCATACTCGATTACTTCTAGTTTGATTCTCCATCACTAACTCTACAAGGTTCTCAGTGCTATTCAGAGTTATAGACTTCTTTGTAATATATAAGCGAGAAAAGGTGTGATTGTAGCCTTGGAAATCAATTAAGCGAGAAAAGGTGTGATTGTAGCCCTAGAAATCAATTGGGTGAACTTGTTGCCCCGGAAATCAAGTATCTCTACCCAGAGGATTGTCATTCTAGAGGGTGTACCTCGTAGCCTTGAAACCGAGGGTTGTAATTGTTGAATTGTTGTTGAAAGGAAATCCGTACTTGTGTTGCGGGACTGGATGTAAGGTAACTCCGAACCAGTATAAAATCCGGTGTGTTCTTTCCTTTACTGCTTTTACTTTATATTTGCATCTATGTTTGATTTTGTGTTCATATCTGTGTTTGATTAGTGTATACATTGTTAACAAATTAAGATAAATCTCAAAAAGATTAACAAATTTCTTAAAACACTATTCACCCCCCCTCTAGTGTTAATTCTAGCCTTAAGATCCTTAATCCGCATTTCTCACAGTTTCCACAAGAGAAAATAATTTAATATGCTATTAGGAAATCAACTTTGTGAATGACGGAAAAGGACTGGGATTTGGAAAAATGTATGTTTATAAACAAACGACTGAAAGTGTACGTGCAGTACTAAGGATCGTGTAATAAGATATATAAATGCGGAAACTGATAATAGCAGTAAAATAAAAATTAAAGTAAGCACACCAGGAATTTTTATACTGGTTCGAACATCCCGTTCTACGTCCAGTCCCAGAATACCCTCTGGATTTAAACTAAACCCCTCACTTAACCCGGAGGAGTAGGTATACGACACCTAAGCAGCCGAACAGGAAATTTTCCGCCTCAACAGCCGAAGAGGACTTCAACTTAATACAAATAATTTGTTGACGAATGTGTTCTGAATAATAATGATTTTCTTTTGATAGTACAACTTTCCTATAATCAAATCCTCAAGAGTATATATGTGTGTGAAGATTTAGAAGGAAGATAATCACGTAGAATCGAAGTATATGAATTTATTCAAAAATTCTAGTGATATTGAATGAGAATGAATGCTTTTTATTTGCAGAGAATAATAGAGAATAGATTTCAGAATTATAAACAAGAAATTGGTGTATGTAGAAGTGAATTGAACATGTTTATATAGTTGTAGAATAGTTACAATCTTTGATGAAGAGTTTCAATCAAAAGTTGTCTCCGTACTCTTGGATTGAAGGACATTCCTCTTCATGAATGATCGCAACTCTTCAGAAAAAATAGCCGTTATGTTTAGGTCGGTTGACCGAGAAAACTGGTCGGTCAGCTGAGTTTACAGACGTGTATAAAACAGTGCATATCTATGCACTTGACACAGAGTCGGTCGACCGAGGATCCTGGTCGGTCAGCCGACCTGTTGTCATTTGCATAGTGCACACTTATTTATGTATAATTCAATATAAATCAATTTGTGTGTGTGTGTGACTACTTGAGGAATGATTTTAACAATATTCTAAGACTCAATACACTAAAATATTCATACTAATCTCTGGATTATAGTCTTGTCTCCTTTGTAGTGCACAATATACATTTATTCTCTTTTTGTCGCTTTCGTATAGTATTCTCTTTGTAATTCGTCGTATGATCTCTGAAGCTTGTGTCATGAACCAAAACTCATGAATCAACATTCTCCCTCTTTTTGATTGATGACAATACTTATGTGACGAAGTAGTGTATATATATATATTATAATTCTCCCCTTGAATATATAGCGACTTTTCTGCAAAAAATTTGTTAGCATTCATATATTTCTCCCCCTTTGTCATCGACAAAAAGGAATACTTACTAGATGTAATATGTAAAAGAAGTATGAAACATGTAACACAAGTAAGAAAACATCGAGTTTTAAATATTACATACTCAAACAAAATAGGAATATTAATGATGTTTACTTACTACACAACATCTAACAATAGACATATTGTTTATAAAGAAATACTTGAAATTAAATTGTAAAATAATATGATCACTCCTCATCATCATCGAAATCCCAAAATTCTGGATGAATATTTTCTTCCGGAGGAGCCGGTTCCTTACCACGTCTTTGAGTGTGAGAAATGTGAGTTGCTGATGTACCGGAACTTGTGTTATCTAAAGTAGACCAAGAGAAGTTTGGCGCTGGTCTTTTTCCGGGAGCAACATAAGAAGCACCGGCTTCGAAAGTACATGATAAGGCATCCCATAAATTCACGAAGAAGCCCTTGATTTTCTTGAAACGACCATCAATTTTTCGTAGCCGGGCATCCAAGGCTAGTTGATTTTGAGCCAAAATATCAATGGCTGCCTCCGTACTAATTCCAGGAGTTGGTCTTTGAATTGAATGTTGGCGAGTTAGACGTTCTGTAGCATGAGTTGATGGTTGCGGTGTTGAGAAGCTACGGCGTAGTTGTTCTCGAGGAGTAGTACGCCATTGGTTAAATGTTATAAATCTAGGAGGTGCATCGGGCAACTTCATTAGTGATGAAGCTATTGATCAACCTCATTATGTATTCTCCATAATAAATATGGAGCATCTTTCCTTGGTTGAAAGAGAGAAATTCATCCATAAGAAGTTGTGCCCAATTTACTCGTACATTCCCGCAAATAGCATACAGTGCTTTGAAGTTTTCGGGATATACTAAGTGATATGAACCGCCTCTAGGAACTATAGATTTCATCATGAATCGATGAAAGAGTCGGGCTTTAGGTCGAAGGGATGATGTTTGTCTAAGATCTGTAGTGTCATTTTCAAAAAATAGATAGCTTATTCGGTCATGAATTGATATATTACAATCTACATCGTGCAACGAAATTCCACCCGGTCGTGCATGCAAAATGTGATTAATTCGATCAATGGAAAGGAAAATTGAAGTGCCACAAACCGATGTCCAAACACAATTGTCAGTGTTTCTTGGCGGATTGACAAGGTTAAGGTTTGCTAGAAATAACTTGACCATAATATTATTGATTTTCAAGTTATTTTTTCTATGGTCAAGGAATGTATCAAGTCCACTCTCAATAGCGGCATTTTCAATACCGTAGGGAGTGAAATCAGGATAACTTACAAATGATTCTTCAAAGATTTTGGCATCTTGAAGTTGTATCCATCTTTGAAGTGCTACATCATTGACAAGCCATGAGGCAATTTGAGTATCTACTGGAGTAGATGAAGATGAAGCATTGGTAGTCTTTGTTTTCTTCTTGGGAGCCATTGTTTTTTGAAGAATAGATAAAAATTTGAGAAATTTTAAGGGGGCTAGGGTAAAAACTGAATTTGGGAAATTAAAAGTGAAGAGGTAGGTTGAAAAGGTGAATGGATGGGTTACTAATCTGAAGTAAAAAACAGCAGAATACACGTTCGGTCGACCGAAAATCTAGGTCGGCTGACCGAATGGGTTATCTAAGACTAGCTGAAACTTTCGGGATGGGTTCGGCTGACCGACTCAGGTCTTCCGGTCGACTGACCCTATTAGGAATGTACATTTGAAACTTTCGGGATGGGTTCGGCTGACCAACTCAGGGTCTTCGGTCGACCGACCCTGTTAGAAATGCACATTTTTGTTGTTTTTCAAAAAAAATTATAGAAATATAAATTTTATTATCATTGCACTATATTTATACATCTTATTGAAAACAACAACATATATATATATATAATGTTTAGCCACCGTTCGTTAAAATCTACGTTCCCATGAGTTTGGAGACGGAACATCTTCTATAGGTGACCATCTTGGAGCTATTGGAGTTTGAACAGGGTTTGAAGAGGATGAAGGTCTATAAGTAGGTTCAGCAACATCATCCTTCTTTGATGAACAAACTTTCATGGCAATCTTTTCTAGAAAACTTAAACGTCTTGCTGTGACTTTTTGTTCATAGTAGAGTTCCCGCTGCATATCCATTTGTTGTTGTTGGTAGTGATGTATTTCATCAATTTTTTGTTTGGTTGATGGAGATATTACCATTGCATTCTTCCCTTTTTTCTTTTCCGGTGTATAGCCTGTATGGGAGTTTTCCCATGGTTTCCATCCATGTTGGAGGTCTTTATCCGAAGAAGAGAAGTCAAGGATACGTTTAGGCATGGGAAAGGTAGGATAGAGGCCATTTACAGGAATGCGGTCGGAACCTTCATCGTCTGGAGATGTGTATGATAGATGAGAGTTTTCGGAATTATAGTAGTCATTGTTTGAAGACATTTTTCATGTTTGATTTTAAAACTTTCTTAGTATATGTTTTGAAAGATAAGCATAGTATATATAAGTATCTGTTTGCTGAAAAAATTTGTGGATGGGAACTAGTTTTAACTATAATCATAGAATTTTAACAATAAAGCTGTTCGTAAATGTATGATTTATAAGTTTTAGAACTAAAAATAGTTTTTCTGAAACCAAAATAAATAACACAAACTTTAAAGAGAACTGAGACAAGAAACACCCATAGCTCAAGTAGCTATAACACAACATCTAACAAGCAAGTCAGAGGTCATGAGTTCGAGTTCCGCTTTGGTCAGAAATAAAACAATTTTTGTTTTTCAATATTTTTGCATATTTTTATTTATAAATCTTTTAAAGACATTATTCATAAGTCACGTCTAAGTTTTATAAAAATATTTTCATTTAGCGGTTTAGTAAAAATGTCAGCAATTTGATATTCAGTATTAATAAATTCTAAATTTATTAATCCTTTTTCCAAACAATCACGAAGAAAGTGATGACGAATATCGATGTGTTTTGTTCGTGAGTGACTGACCGGATTTTTAGAAAGATTTATTGCACTAGTATTATCACAATAAATTATAGTTTTTTCAAGATGACAATTAAAATCTTGTAGTGTTTGTTGCATGTATATATACGACTTGTGCACATGCCAAAGCAGTAGATAAATATTCTGCTTCACACGTCGATAAAGAAACACAGTTTTGTTTCTTACTAAACCAAGAGACTAAGGAACATCCAATGAAATGACACGTTCCGCTCGTACTTTTTCGATCCGTCCGACTTCCTCCAAAATTAGCATCGCTATAGGAGACTAATTCGAAAGTACATTCTTTCGGATAAAATAGCCCAAAATCATTGGTTTTAGTTAGATAACGAATAATACGTTTAACTGCTCGCATATGTGATTCTTTGGGATTTGCTTGAAATCGAGCACATAAACAAACACTCATCATAATATCGGGTCGACTCGCTGTTAAATACAGTAAAGATCCAATCATACTACGATATAGTTTCTGATCAACACTTTTGCCATCCTCATCTCTATCGAGATGAATCGTTGTGCTCATAGGAGTTGGTTCGGCAGCAGTATTTTCCAAACCGAATCATTTAATTAAATTATAACAATATTTTTCTTGATTAATAAAAATTCAATTTTGAATTTGTTTAATTTGTAATCCAAGAAAATATGACAATTCTCCCATATGAGACATTTCAAATTCATTTGTCATTATAGTCGAAAATTCCTGACATAGTTTTTCATTTGTCGAGCCAAAAATGATATCATCAACATATATTTGAATTATTAAAATATCTTTATTAGTTTTCTTAATAAAAAGTCTTTGATCTACTTTACCAATTTCAAAACCAGATTCTAATAAATAGCTTTTAAGACGATCATACCAAGCACGTGGTGCTTGTTTTAAACCGTATAATGCTTTTTTGAGTTTATAAACATAATCCGGAAATTTTTCATGATTAAAAAGAGGTGGTTGTTCAACAAAAACATTTTCTTTTATATAACCATTTAAAAAAAGCACTTTTAACATCCATTTGATAAAGTTTAAAATTATGAAAACATGCGAAAGCTAATAAGATTCGTATTGCTTCAAGTCGGGCGACTGGAGCAAACGTTTCTTCGTAGTCTATTACCTCTTCTTGATTATATCCTTGTGCAACTAATCTAGCTTTATTTCTAGTTATATTTCCAAGTTCATTTGCTTTATTTTTGAAGACCCATTTAGTACCAATGACTGATTGATCACTTGGTCTAGGAACAAGTTCCCAAACTTCGTTTCGTTCAAATTGATTTAGTTCTTCTTGCATGGCAAGAATCCAGTAGTCATCAGTTGAGGCTTCTTTTATATTCTTAAGTTCTATGTTAGAGAGAAAAGCTACATGACCAACTTGATTTAATTGATGTCTGGTTTTAACGTTCGTATTTACTTTTCCAATTAAATTTTGTACAAGATGATCCCGTAAAATTTTGGGTGGAGATTTTATTATATTAGGAGTAATGTTTGTATTTTCATGAATATCAAAATTTTCATTTATATTATTATTTTCATTCTGAGTAGTTTCATCATCAGAATCGATAGTAATATTTGGATTTATATTTTTAAAATTTTCGTCAAATGAAACATGTAAACTTTCTTCAATAATTTGAGTTCTTTTATTATAAATTCGATAAGCTTTGCTTCGTTCCGAATATCCAACGAATACTCCTTCATCGGATTTTGGATCGAATTTGCCTAGTTGATCTTTAGTATTTAAAATAAAACATTTAGAGCCAAAAACTTTAAGATATGAAATATTTGGTTTTCTTCCATTTAGAAGTTCATATGGAGTATTCTTAGTTAATGGTCGAATAGAAACACGATTTAATACATAACAAGCAGTAGCTACAACTTCTGCCCAAAAATGTTTTGATAAAGTGGTTCCATTTAATAAAGTTCTTGCACATTCTTGTAACGTTCTATTTTTCCATTCTACAACTCCATTTTGTTGTGGTGTTCTAGGAAACGAAAAATTATGGTTAATACCTTTCTTGTTACAAAATTGTTCAAAAGCTTCATTTTCAAATTCTCCTCCATAATCACTTCTTATATTTTTAATTTTCAAACTTTTAATATTTTGGATTCTTTTAACAAAAACTTTAAAATTATCAAAAGTATCACTTTTATTTTTCAAAAAGAAAATCCAAGTGTATCTAGAAAAATCATCTACAATAACAAATACATATCTATTATGATTAATAGACTGCACTTGAGTTGGACCAAATAGAACCATGTGTAAAAGTTCAAGTGGTTGTTCTGTAGATGTAACGACCCGTAAATTTTAATCGTTTTAATAACGTAATTAATTAAAATTTTGTGAAATTTTAAACGATAAAATTTTGAAATAAAAATTAGATATTTGAAATGCGTCTATTTAAACATAGCGACTGGTAAATTTTCGTCCGAAAATATGAAAGTTTATTTCGCGCGTAAATTTACTTCAATTTAATCAGTTAAAAAGCGTTGAAAATAAAATGTTTACGGAATCTAAATATTTTTACATAGAAAAATTCTAAACCATCTTCTGAGCAAACGCCAGTTTTTCGTTTTTCCAAATTTGGACTTCTTAGCTCCGTCGATCTTATATTTCTGCGATTTTGCTGCATTTTTCGCTAGTAGAAAATTCGAATTTTATGAATTCGATCATACCACTGATAATTTTATACCGTTTTGATCGTCTCATCGTGCTGATCTCCACGGTATATTCCATTCGGTGTTTTGGAATCCGGTACGTAGCGGAATCCCTGTAAATGGCAACCGTATCGGTAACCAGTTTTAGTCTTTTGGCTTCTTACCTCGTTTTCTATTCCACCGTCTAATTATTAAAAGACTGTAGTCTTTTCCCATTCTCGAAATTTAACTTTATGACTATCACGATTTCCTATTTTATTTATTAATGGTTCACTTTATTTTGAACTTCGTTATTCTATTCATTGTTTTATAAAAGAAAACAGACTGTTCGTGTTTCTATTAAGTGTCGCCAGCTCATCTCCTTCCCTTATCTTTACTTTTGAGATAGCGTACTAGTCCCATTATTCCACTTGAATCCATATTTTCACCTGCACATTCATGCGTCCCTCCTCTCATCGCATCAAGTAGCCAATTTCCACTGCCTGGCCGTCCATCTCACATCTACTTCCATTCTCTCGGCCTCTGCCCACGTCAGCAGCCTACATGACCGCGAACCGCCTCAACCTCGGCCTCCTTCCCCACTAACCGTGCACTTCCCTCCTACCCCACCACTTCTCTCCTCTCTCTCACGCATACAGCCTTTCTCCCCATCGGTCTCCACCACAGCAAGTAGTGTCCACCTGACCAAGCACCCCAGCCGAGAAGCCCCTCCTCCTCCTTATCCACGAAACCCACGCAGCCTACCACCACCCACAGCAGCGCCATGCCCCACCCTTTCAACCATTTCTCCACTCAACCACCGCCCCGCATCTCCGCAACCAACCCAGTCAGGCAACCACCAATTGCTACACCCCTCATCTCATCGTTTCCAGCGCCTTCTTTGTTATAGATATCAGCTTAGTTCGAGCCTTCCACCAGCATGTGCCACGTTTTCCACCGTCTACCAGTTGCGTGTCTCGCCGCTCCCTTCAACCTCCCTCCCATCTCTCCCCTTTTCTTGCATTGGTAAATGTTTATTTATGTAGATGTTGCAAATATTGTTTGTATTCCATTTGATCAATTTGATTTATAGTTTTTTGTGTTTTAAGTATTAAATGGTTGATGTTATATATGGGTATATGTTAGTTTAATATATGAAATCTCTTTGCATATATGTTGTTTACCAAACAATTACTGTATACATATGAATTTATCAAAATATATATTGTTTTGGCGATGTATATATGGTTCAATGATTTTTCATATCAGTTGTTTACTGTATGGTGTTATATATAAGTTGTTATATACTATAGTAAATATATATTTGTATAGTTTATAAAAGTATACTATGTTTTGCATTTATTAATGAATACAACGTTTGCATTACAATAGTTTTTATATATGTATAACAGTATAGTACATATATTTTTGGGATGTAAATTATTTTATGTTAAAATAATGTATTTTGTACATATTTACATTTTGAATAAATATATGTAGTTATTGTAACTGAGATACTTTATACATTCTGATTTGTTTGATTTTATGTACATACATAGTACTGTAGGTATATGATTTGTTGATATCATATTTTAGCTATGGAGGGTATAATATAAACAGTTTTAAAAGTTGGTCACTGTATGATTTATAGTCATGCATATATTAATTATATATAGTATAGTATATACATACACTTGATTTTAATAGATTTTGTATATAGCTGTTTGAGTTTATTTATATATTTTGGCAGAGTAAGTTATAGATTCTATATGAAGAATTTGGTGTACTTGTTTACTGAGATATACATTTTGTCTGAAGCATCTACTAACACATATATACATATATTTTGATCTATACATTGTGTATAGATGTTATAGTAAGAGGCATATATGTTATGTACCATTTGTTGTTGGTCGTATTTAAAGGTTATCCGCTAGTTATAAAATAAGTTTGAGCTGGTATAATCATGTGTGTATAACATGTTACGTGTGAAAAATTTTTTTTAGTTGGTAATATATCATTTTATTTTAATATTTGTTTCAAAATTTAATATTGATTTTATGGAAATAATAATAATATATAAAATTGTTGTTTTATCAAACTGATTTGGTCCTTAATTTCCAATCTGTCAGCTTTGTCCGTCATGTCTGTTTCCTTCATCGAATTCGCGTTCAATCTTGCTTTACTTTGGATTCGCAACTCATCTTATTATCATCCATCTCTAGCCTCGAAAGGTGAGCAATCACTCACGATTAATGTTCTTTTATTTATTAAATTTGATTTCAATTGAAACGACAATTGAAATATGCTGCTATTAGATATTTACACTGTTATTACCTGTATCAGTTCACCTGTGACATCTGACACCATTATCTGTTATATATGCAATGATAATCCAGTTTGGTTGTTAAATGATTGATTGTTTGATGTTTACAATTGGACGTTAAAATTGTAATGTATAAAGTGATAAATATTATGAAAATAAATTTGACGTAGGATAATTAAAATTTGAATCGACACATATGTTGAATTTGATTAGTTGAATATGACCCCTTTTAATTGTTAAATTAATTGACATGTAGGATAGTGATAATTACACTTTGAACCATTGAACGTATATTTGATTAATTGTTGTAGTGTTAAAATTGAAATCGAATGACAATTGAAGAACCGTATAAATATTAGTGTAATAATCTTTAATCTACATGAAATGATAGTGTAGATTCTAGAAATAATTATATTAATTTGCACAAACAACAATGTGAATTAATACGGTTATTTCGGGATTATTTGAATTGATTATTGGATTGATATTGGTTGTTGTTATTGCTTGTTTATTTACTTTGACACCATCCCAGTTATCACACTGCAAGTTCCTTTGCTATGCTATGATTTTGAATTGAATTGGAATCGGGTTGAAATGATAAATACCCAAGTTGAACTTTGACCTAGGATAGAGAATTAAATAAACCCGATTGGTCAATAATTTGATTTAAAATAAACGAAGATTTTATTTGAATAAATAATATGGTTTTGAAATGAAGTTGAAATTTGAATTTTAATGAAAGGAAAATGTAATATTTAATAATCTGAAACAAAATATTAACAATGTAATTGATGAAAGAATGTTGTTTAATTTGAGAAATGATTGAATTAAGTTTGAAATTATTAAACTTTGAAATGATTTAATAATTAAGTTTGAAATTATAATTAAGTTTGAAATTATTAAACTTTGAAATGATTTAATAATTAAGTTTGAAATTATAATTAAGTTGAAATGATTAAACTTTGAAATTATTCAATAATTAAGTTTTGAATTATTTAATAATTAAATAAGATTGAATTATTTAATGATTAAATTGAATTGAATTCTTTAATAAGTAAAATTGAACTTTTGAATAAGTGAATTTTACTTCGTAAATAATTGAAATGGAGTTTTCTTTATTAAGTAAGTTTTTTTGGAAAATTATTTAAGAAAGTAAATAAGTGAAATTGAATTTCTTTAATAAGAAATGAAAATGTGATATTTTTGGAATTAATGTAAGACTTGTAATTGAAAGAATTGATTTGACGAATTTAATTTAATTCAAAATTGTAAGTTTTGATTTAATGAAGTTGAACTTAAGAAATTGATTAAATGAATTGGAAATTTAATAGAAATTGTTTTGAATGATAAAGTAACTTAACGAATATTGAATGAAATCGATAAATGAGTTTAAACTGATTTGAATGTTAAATAAAATTTATTTAAATGATTTCGGAATGAAACTTATATACGAACTTGAATCAATATTTGAATTGTTTTAAATAGAAATTGAAATTGAATTATAAGATTTTGAAATGGTAACTTGGAAGTTTTGAAACGTAAATTATGGAAATTGATTTGGAAAGACAAATGAAATGTTGGATTATAAATTCTAATTGGAATTGAATTTGATTTGGTTTTGAAATAAATAAATGACCAATCGGTGTAATAATTACGAAGTTATTAAAGAGACCGGAATCGGTTAGGGACATACTCTCTGTCTAAACCGAAAACCACTTTAATAACTATACGCGGAGTGTGATCCAGAATGAAGTGGTTGGAATGATGTACGTGATGACTGAAGAAAGAGAACGATAATGGATAGCCTTGACACTTGTGTCAAATTGGAAATGACTAAAACAGGAGCCGTGCCGGGCCAATGGAGGTCAGCTACCTAAAGCGAACACACTTCTTCGAAAACTACTCATTACTTGTTGTCGATTGGTGCACCCTTGATTTGGGAGTGTTGTTTCGCGGTGTTGCGGTCGCTGCTGCGATGCATTCTCACCAGTCCGGATCAGGAAAACGGTAGTTTCACTACCTTGGGTATTGCCTCATGTGCCTTGTCATACTTGTATCCCTTTATACGTGACCACTACAATTTGTTTTGTGTTATACCTATGGAGTACTCCCTGATATCCCACTAGTTTACGGTGGAGTTTACAGTGCTGTATAGACTATAACGCTTATATAAAATGTGTTAAGGGGAATAATGGTAACGCCTTAACACTATTTTGATATCTTATATTACTGATAGACATTATCTACTTATCGTACACTACTACATAGTAGATAGTTTAACGGATCCTTAAAGGATGGTTATTCCAAACAGCCTTTGAGTTACTTGTATTTCAATTGCTATTTCACTTGAGTTGGATTTATTGATATAAGAATGTTAATCCTGACTCGAGTGTTTTGTGTTTCTTTACGCTCGGGTCAGACTGAGTGTACCAGTATTCGAGACTCACCTTTGAAGTTGGAGCTTTTCTTGAAGATCCAACCATCTATTCTGCTTTCAGTATTCGATGATTCCAATGATGTATTCTGATTTGTATCTGATGTATTGTATTACTCTTCCGTTGTATCTGTTTTAACTCTGATGTAACTTATACATTTATATAGTAGCTTCATGAACTACTATCTTTTATTTCCGCTGCAATTATTACTCTGTGTCTGTGATCTGTGATTATTTATTTACTGTATATGTTCAGTTTTGCCAAATTTAAATTAACAACGCGGTATTTTGAATTATTCAAGTCCGACATGTGCGGTTGCGAATGGTCCAAAATACCGGGTCGTTACAGTAGATATTACTTTTTTTGATTTAAAAGAAGATTTTGTTAATTTTCCTAATTTACATGCATCACAAAATATATTAGTTTTGAATTTTATATTGGGTAATCCTTTAACTAATTTTTTTTAGCTAGTTTGTTGATAGTATTAAAATTGATGTGACAAAATCTTTTGTGCCAAAGACAAGAATCGTTTTCTTTAGCTACTAAGCATAAATTTGAATCATTATTAACATTCATATTTAAAATATAAATGTTTTTATCTCTTTTTCCTTCGAAAATAGTGTTATGATTTTTATCGAAAATATTACATTTATTTTCTGAAAAAGTTATATTAAAACCTTTATCGCATAGCTGACTAATACTTAATAAATTGTGTTTTAAATTTTTAACTAATAAAACATCAGTAATGAGAGGTAAATTAGAGGTACCGTTGCTACTGACATCGCCTTTGCCGATGATATATCCTTTTGAGTTATCTCCAAAGGTGACTGCTCCTCCATTTGAGTATATAATGTTTGACAACATTTCTTTGTTTCCAGTCATGTGTTTTGAGCAACTGCTATCTAAAATCCATTTTCCTCTCTTCTTATGTGGTACCTGCAAAAAGTTTATAAAAAGTTGGTACCCAATCTATTTAGGGTCCTAAGAGTTAGATCTTAGGAAGCCAAACCCATACGGGTTCAGAATTCCCTTTATAAACATAATTCTTGTTATTATGAACAGTTTCCATAAACATTTTGATATGTTTATTCCTTATCAAAACATTATTTGTTTTTGGAATCCATATCTTGATGGTTTTAGTGTTTGGGTAAACTATTTTCTTAATATCCTTCTTAATATTATTATTAATCCTACTTTTAGCAAAATTATTTTGTTTCTTAAATCCTAGTCCAGATTTATTGTTAGAGGATTGAGAATTTTCATTTATTAGTGCATAAAAGCAATAATAATCTAATAGACGACAGTCATAATAATTTCCCGTCTATCCAATCCTTTTAACAAAGGAATCGGATAACGAAAATTTTAACACTTAACAGTGTTAAACAATAAATCAGCAGATTTAAAACATCAACAGAGATAGATAAACAATTTATCAAATCGACTAAATCAATTTAAAACAATCGAAATTGTCCCTTTAAGACATCAAAGTTTGATTGGCTGCCGTACACGCACGCGTGTACGACCTCGCCACTAGTATAAAATTGCATAAAAGATCAATGCATCAAAAGCAAAAGAAATACCAATAAAATCAAGGTGGTGTGGCTGCAGTACACACGTACATACATGTGCACTGCCTCGCCAACTCAAGTGCACAAGGTCAAATCAAAATCAGATTCAACACAAGTACAAATGGCCTTGATCAAAATTAAAAATGATCACTGCAACAATGAACTGTGCAAAGTCGAGGAACAACATCCAGACCAAATGCCCAAGTATAGAACCAAATCTCAAGTTATTAGTGCATAAAAGCAATAATAATCTAATAGACGACAGTCATAATAATTTCCCGTCTATCCAATCCTTTTAACAAAGGAATCGGATAACGAAAATTTTAACACTTAACAGTGTCAAACAATAAATCAGCAGATTTAAAACATCAACAGAGATAGATAAACAATTTATCAAATCGACTAAATCAATTTAAAACAATCGAAATTGTCCCTTTAAGACATCAAAGTTTGATTGGCTGCCGTACACGCACGCGTGTACGGCCTCGCCACTAGTTTAAAATTGCATAAAAGATCAATGCATCAAAAGCAAAAGAAGTACCAATAAAATCAAGGCGGTGTGGCTGCAGTACACACGTACATACATGTGCACTGCCTCGCCAACTCAAGTGCACAAGGTCAAATCAAAATCAGATTCAACACAAGTACAAATGGCCTTGATCAAAATTAAAAATGATCACTGCAACAATGAACTGTGCAAAGTCGAGGAACAACATCCAGACCAAATGCCCAAGTATAGAACCAAATCTCAAGTCAGTAGATATCTACATGAGTACACAGGTGAATCAAAACTACAAAAGCTACAGTGCAGACATCAATCTATAATGCATCAGAAAACTCAAGTGAAGCTACATGAAAATGCAACTTAGGTCTGCACATCAAACTACAAAGGGTCAAGCTACAACTGAAGCACTGCAATTCAAATAGCAGTATAACTGGAAGTGATCAAGTGACTACATGCATATGAAACAATGACAGTTCAAGTATGCAGAATATGACAAGGTCCAATCAAAGTCAACGAGCTCACAACAATTCAAAACTGCACACTTATGAATAACTTAAGGTCAGTACAAATCTACCTACATGTATATACACGCATACATATGGATATGTGCACATAAATGCAGACTTGAATAATCAACTAAACAGAGAAGTGCCCAAGCCCAATTCAAATGATCAGACAGTTAGCATACATACAAAACAGTGCCAACTGTGGCACAACAAAGCAGGGAGGCTACAAGTACGAACTGAACAAAGCAATGCAACTGGCAACAATGAAATGCAACTGGCAACGATGCAATAATAAAGCACAGAGACTACAAGAGTACAATAATTCCAGACTCATTCAGGTAGAACAAGAATGGCTAGAGACAGTCTTATATAACTGTTACAATGAGTATGCAAGTGTATATCACACATACCAATGCCTCAGTGAAAAAGGTACAGACTCAAAGTACAAGCTAATGCAGACCACTGGTTTATAAATCAAGGAGCAATGAAGTGCAAGTGATAATGCAAGCTACAGGTCGATCTCAAGTCAATTGAAGATGCATAACAACTGTACCAATGCTATCAGAAGCATATGCAGAATGTGCAGACTACACAAAAGTGAAGACCACAAAGGCAATGCAAACTAGAAATGAGACAGTAGACGTTCAAGTACACTAAACCAACATGAACAAAGACATAGCAGGTGAAGTGCAACAAGAACCAGACTCAAATACATGGTATACATGTACACAAATGCAAAGGACACATATATGAAGACCACATACTTGAAACAGTGGTAACTACATAGAGCTCAGTGCAACTGAATGGAATGCAATTACAAGATGCAAACAGATGCATGCCACTATGATTACAACTAACCAAGATAAGATGATATGTACTAACAAATGAAGTACTGAAACAACATCAGTAAATGCCAACTCACAGTGCAACAGCCCCAAATGGGCAGTGACAGTAAGGAATACAAACATGGAATGGAATGCAACTACAAGTGCAACAAAGAATAGATGGCCAGAGACAAAGCTCACAGGGGCCAGAAAATCCAAAGCCTTAAATCACAGTGAAGCCAACAGGAAATTCACGAAAACAATAATTGACCGAATTTGAACATATGAAAGTATACAGTAAAAGCCAACCAACAAATTCACGAGAAAGAATGATAAATCGACCGAGTTCAAAATATTCGCCTCTACTCAAAGTCGAATTCAAAATTCACTAATGAAAAAAAAATCAAGTGCGTAAGGTTTTCTTTGAAATAGTCGAAGTAATCAAAAAGAGGAAAGTTTAATGCCGTATGAAACAAGAAAATCGAACAGAACAAAATTGAAGCCGTGCTTTGAAAGGAATTTCCAAAGATACCAAAGTATAAAGAAGGAAAGAATCAACACGTGAATGTCACGTTAAACAAGCAACAAAAACATGAATTTGAACAAGCTAGTAATTACTAAAGGCTTGAATTGGATGTGAGTGAAGGATTCACTCACCTTGTTTAGGATTTTGACCAAATAGAAGCGGCCGAAGTCCCCTCGAGCACGACCAACATCGAAGCATTAAGAGCCTCGTTCATCTATAATCTTCTCGAAGCCCTAATTTGCGAAAAACCGAGGCCAAAACCAATCTCACAGGAGTGAACGCGAAACCCTAAATCACAGTACCACGAGACAGCTAGGCCGTGAATCCCAGGGCAACAAAGATCGAGCAATAGCCAGGAGTATCGAAACAAAGCTGACTCCCTATTTCAGATCGAACGAGAAAGAAAGAAAACGAAGGCCGCCATTTTTATTTTTATTTTCGTTCGCCTGATTTTTTTCTTTCGTTCTGTTTTGAAGTGAAGGGTGCGATTTGTTTATACAATAGGATGATATTTTTCTTCCTTGTAGGGTGGCTAGCAACAGAGAGAGGGTGGCTGATAGGTACGCGACTTTGTAGAGAAAATCGTGGTCTAGGGCATGGGCTGGTGTCATTTATTTGTACGAGAGGTATGTTAATTTTTTTTATTTTGTTTTTATTTATTAATAAATTATGTTGTTTATTTTGTAGATATTTTCTTATATCAAACTATTTTGCTAAGTCATTAGTTCGAATTTTAAATACAAATTATTATTCAATTTTTTTCCTCATATTAAACTTGAAAAATTCAAACAAATTCACAAATTTAAATCAAAATTTAATTCAGTTATCAATTTAAAATAGTTTAAAATTTTGGGATCGTTACAATCTTCCCTCCTTAAAACTTTTCGTCCATGAAAAGGAAAGGTCGTTAAGATTTCACCAATATTTATACCATATACAATTTTTTCTAAGCTTGGAACTTATTACAATTAAATGAATATAGGATTCATTCCATTTATTTAATCTCACTAGTTTTGTTTATTATCTCCTTTTGTTCATTGATTTCTAAAATCAAAACGCAAAAGTCTTTTACCAAATTTTCGACTGACAAAACTCAAATTTAAACTTGAAATTCTTCACGTTAGAGATTTGCATATTCTATCTTTTCCAAAGCTGTGGACTTTCAAAACATTTCAAAGATCTTCTTCCTTAGTTCATTAAGTTGGAATTATGAAATTTTAAATTTCAGGCTATTGATTTGCTATTTAAAGTTTGAAAATACTTGCTAACTCGAAATTTAACAAGTCTATCTTTGTTCTTACAGACATTAGGCATACGCTGGCCAGGCGCAGGACTAAAAATCTCCAAGTACTAAATATACTTGCTTCAACTCCTAGTGAGAATACTTTAAAAATTCTTTTAAAAATGGATATGGAAAGCACGTTCCCCCATGGATTACAGTTACCCGGCGGTTACGCTACTATCCCAGTAGAATCGCTTGTAATCTGTAGATTTCACATCTCTTAAATTTCGCCATGGTTGTCGCCATAGATTGCAGTTCACCCGGCGGTTACGCTACTATCCCAGTAGAATCGCTTGTGACTGTAGGCATCACGCCCCTCAAATTTCGCTTGGCATCTAGATTGCAGTTTACCCGGCGGTTGCGCCACTATCCCAGTGGAATCGCTTGTAACTGTGGGCATCTCGCCCCTCAAATTACGCTAGCATACATCATAATCAACATGATCCCATCGACAAGATCCCCATCCCGAGGGATTCCAATTCAAATAGTCATTCCGACTAATGGAAATTCTACGTAGCTACGAATTTCAAATGGACACTCATAACGAGTTCCAACACCTTCACAAATAATAAATGGAAGGTACTTTTCCATATCCTCGGTTTAGAAAACATAACATCATATATATGTAGTACTACATTTCACATTTCGTACATATCATATCTATGTAAGCTTACATAAGATTTCCATAACAATGACTTTCCAAACTGACAGTTTTCAAATTTACCGAATTCATATATATAAGTCTTGAAAACCTACATATCCTATATCCATAACAAATAGAGGGTTTCAAAATTTTCCTCTAAGTCGATTTGGAAATTTAAGGTTATCTCAAACCTAATTCATATTCATAATTCCATTTATTATCGACTTCACATTCGATTTGAATCACATGTTACTTTGTCAATTCTCAACACAGAATTGATGTCTATCGATATATAACCTCTGAGCTCGTACGTCTCAGAGAAGGGTGTTAAGCTAAGAGAATAAATTCTCCGCCACCAACAGATATATATTTAATAGAGATCAATTGCTATGTCATCAATTCACAATGTTAGACATACAATCCAAACCATCATCTGAAATTCAAAACTCAACTTATATTGTCTTTGGTGTCGAAGTTAAACTCAATTTAACTTAACGATTCAATCTTTTTGAAAAATTCCAAATTGAACTAATTGTTCAAATTTCTCATTTAACTTTTCAACTTCGACTTTGAAAATGAATTTCAAATCATTTATCACTCATGGGATATATTCACAATATTTCATTTCATATTTGGAAAATCATTTCCATACTTATTTAAAAATAAGTAATTCACAAATCTAATTTATTTTCAACATTTGAAAATATTCGATATACTTAAATCATATTAAGTTTATATTTCATTCTTTAAGGAAATCATTCTCTTTCACACATTTATTTGAGTCAAAACGAATGTTACGTAAAACATCATTACGACAACTCAAAATCACTAGTATAGGTATTCGAAATTTAGATAGATGTATAAATCCCAATACAATACAAAACATTTCCTTTCGGAAATCATTTACTATAACAATAGTGTTATAGTCCATCATTTCCTTATTTTTCGAAAACGTCTATTTCAACAATGAATGTTGAAATCTATGGTTTCGATATTCAATGCCTTTTAAAACATCTTTTAAAACAATTATCTTCGTTTTAAAATATCGATTTCCCAAAACATGTCCATTTTTATTCAATAATATATTCACAACATTTCTATATATTCTTAAAAGATTTATCCACTGTCCAAAATTGTGGATATACTTCCTTTAACAAGCTATAAAGATTTACTTATCAAAATAAGTCATTTCCGGATTTATAAACAACGTTATAAATTCCATTCCTATTTATAAAGACTTCAATTTATAGTTTGAATTCCGCATACTTTTCACAATATTGGTTTTAAACCAACTTCAAATTTTCCAATACTAATTTTTCCACTTAACTTAATTCTCTGCAAGTTCAAATTTAAATCCATCACTGAATCTATTAAATTTATTATGGATTGTCATGTTGACAACTTCAAAATTTTCAATACTAATTCCCATTTGAACTTTGCATCCACTTCCTATTTCCAAAATAATCAACTAGTTCTTTAGTAAATCATTCATCGACTTGGTTTTCAATTTAATCACATTTGATTCATTCACATTGGATTTTACTAACATTCATTCATATTCAATTAGTTTACTTTCACTAATTTATATTCAAGTTAGTTTGCTTTCAATTCAAATCAAATTTGATTCTATTTAGATTTACTTATCTTTCAATTTGAATTCAATTTCTTAGCTTTCAATTTCCATTAATTCAATTTCATTAACACTTAATGAATTTCTATACAATCAACTAGCAACCATCTAACAACCAGTGCACATTCAACATAACCAAATTTATTTACTTTGCTTCCATTCAATTTGGTTTAACACATTTAATTTCAATTGGTTTATATTCTAATTCAGATTGAATTCTAATATTTACCATATTCACAACTTCTTAACTTAAGTTTTATTCAACTCTTAACAACAACATTCCTAATCTATGTTTATTCACCAATTCACTTTTACAATTAAAGTTGAATTTCCTTTATATAACTCAAATTCATATTCACTATTCAAAATTCAGATTTTGTTTTACTTAACAAAACTGTTTAACCATTTTAACAATTGGTTTTACTAAAATTTTCTCATTTTATAAGTCATACAACTTATTAATTTAAACTTCCCAATTCATACTTTGGAGATATTTAAAATATTCGATTTAACCCAATTCATTAATTTACTTAACTTATATTTTACTTTTCCATAAATCTCAACAATTCGATAATGGGTTTTCGAATGATAAGGACTCAAATCTAAGAAGACCTTACCGAAGAGAAACTATCGCAAACCTACATTTAGAGAGGGAAATTTCCAAAAAGGATTTGAATTCTCAAAATACCTTTTTATTTTCAAAAACAATTTTATACTTCTTTAGAATTGAAAACCCCTTTCTTTAAAGTGATTCTAGTAACTATTCATATTAAACGCCATAAACTAAGCTTTGTGTAAACCAAAGCTCTAATACCACTTTGTAACAACCCGCCCTTCTGACCGCCCCTAGTCGGTAATTAAACCAACTTGAAACGTTCAAAAAGACGAATTGTTATTTAGTTTATAGAGTTTAAACAGAATCAGTCACAGAAACATAGAATAATAATATTTCATTACTATGAATTTCTTTTACATACATCAGAGTTTATACAATGTATTAAATTGATACAACGAAATATCTTAAAATACTAAATCCCTGAAACTAAAGTGATTCTTTTACCCTCTCTCTCTAACTTCGCTGCTCGAAAATCTTCAAGCTGTAAAATACTCGGTCTGACCCGAGTATTACGTTCAAAAGAAAATAATACACAGGTTAGTCTAATTCAAACTCAGTTATTAGTGCATAAAAGCAATAATAATCTAATAGACGACAGTCATAATAATTTCCCGTCTATCCAATCCTTTTAACAAAGGAATCGGATAACGAAAATTTTAACACTTAACAGTGTTAAACAATAAATCAGCAGATTTAAAACATCAATAGAGATAGATAAACAATTTATCAAATCGACTAAATCAATTTAAAACAATCGAAATTGTCCCTTTAAGACATCAAAGTTTGATTGGCTGCCGTACACGCACGCGTGTACGGCCTCGCCACTAGTATAAAATTGCATAAAAGATCAATGCATCAAAAGCAAAAGAAATACCAATAAAATCAAGGCGGTGTGGCTGCAGTACACACGTACATACATGTGCACTGCCTCGCCAACTCAAGTGCACAAGGTCAAATCAAAATCAGATTCAACACAAGTACAAATGGCCTTGATCAAAATTAAAAATGATCACTGCAACAATGAACTGTGCAAAGTCGAGGAACAACATCCAGACCAAATGCCAAAGTATAGAACCAAATCTCAAGTCAGTAGATATCTACATGAGTACACAGGTGAATCAAAACTACAAAAGCTACAGTGCAGACATCAATCTATAATGCATCAGAAAACTCAAGTGAAGCTACATGAAAATGCAACTTAGGTCTGCACATCAAACTACAAAGGGTCAAGCTACAACATGAAGCACTGCAATTCAAATAGCAGTATAACTGGAAGTGATCAAGTGACTACATGCATATGAAACAATGACAGTTCAAGTATGCAGAATATGACAAGGTCCAATCAAAGTCAACGAGCTCACAACAATTCAAAACTGCACACTTATGAATAACTTAAGGTCAGTACAAATCTACCTACATGTATATACACGCATACATATGGATATGTGCACATAAATGCAGACTTGAATAATCAACTAAACAGAGAAGTGCCCAAGCCCAATTCAAATGATCAGACAGTTAGCATACATACAAAACAGTGCCAACTGTGGCACAACAAAGCAGGGAGGCTACAAGTACGAACTGAACAAAGCAATGCAACTGGCAACAATGAAATGCAACTGGCAACGATGCAATAATAAAGCACAGAGACTACAAGAGTACAATAATTCCAGACTCATTCAGGTAGAACAAGAATGGCTAGAGACAGTCTTATATAACTGTTACAATGAGTATGCAAGTGTATATCACACATACCAATGCCTCAGTGAAAAAGGAACAGACTCAAAGTACAAGCTAATGCAGACCACTGGTTTATAAATCAAGGAGCAATGAAGTGCAAGTGATAATGCAAGCTACAGGTCGATCTCAAGTCAATTGAAGATGCATAACAACTGTACCAATGCTATCAGAAGCATATGCAGAATGTGCAGACTACACAAAAGTGAAGACCACAAAGGCAATGCAAACTAGAAATGAGACAGTAGACATTCAAGTACACTAAACCAACATGAAAAAAGACATAGCAGGTGAAGTGCAACAAGAACCAGACTCAAATACATGGTATACATGTACACAAATGCAAAGGACACATATATGAAGACCACATACTTGAAACAGTGGTAACTACACAGAGCTCAGTGCAACTGAATGGAATGCAATTACAAGATGCAAACAGATGCATGCCACTATGATTACAACTAACCAAGATAAGATGATATGTACTAACAAATGAAGTACTGAAACAACATCAGTAAATGCCAACTCACAGTGCAACAGCCCCAAATGGGCAGTGACAGTAAGGAATACAAACATGGAATGGAATGCAACTACAAGTGCAACAAAGAATAGATGGCCAGAGACAAAGCTCACAGGGGCCAGAAAATCCAAAGCCTTAAATCACAGTGAAGCCAACAGGAAATTCACGAAAACAATAATTGACCAAAGTTGAACATATGAAAGTATACAGTAAAAGCCAACCAACAAATTCACGAGAAAGAATGATAAATCGACCGAGTTCAAAATATTCGCCTCTACTCAAAGTCGAATTCAAAATTCACAAATGAAAAAAAATCAAGTGCGTAAGGTTTTCTTTGAAATAGTCGAAGTAATCAAAAAGAGGAAAGTTTAATGTCGTATGAAACAAGAAAATCGAACAGAACAAAATTGAAGCCGTGCTTTGAAAGGAATTTCCAAAGATACCAAAGTATAAAGAAGGAAAGAATCAACACGTGAATGTCACGTTAAATCAAGCAACAAAAACATGAATTTGAACAAGCTAGTAATTACTAAAGGCTTGAATTGGATGTGAGTGAAGGATTCACTCACCTTGTTTAGGATTTTGACCAAATAGAAGCGGCCGAAGTCCCCTCAAGCACGACCAACATCGAAGCATGCATTAAGAGCCTCGTTCATCTATAATCTTCTCGAAGCCCTAATTTGCGAAAAACCGAGGCCAAAACCAATCTCACAGGAGCGAACGCGAAACCCTAAATCACAGTACCATGAGACAGCTAGGCCGTGAAACCCAGGGCAACAAAGATCTAGCAATAGCCAGGAGTATCGACACAAAGCTGACTCCCTATTTTAGATCGAACGAGAAAGAAAGAAAACGAAGGCCGCCATTTTTATTTTTATTTTCGTTCGCCTGATTTTTTTCTTTCGTTCTGTTTTGAAGTGAAGGGTGCGATTTGTTTATACAATAGGATGATATTTTTCTTCCTAGTAGGGTGGCTAGCAACAGAGAGAGGGTGGCTGATAGGTACGGGACTTTGCAGAGAAAATCATGGTCTAGGGCATGGGCTGGTGTCATTTATTTGTACGAGAGGTATGTTAATTTTTTTTATTTTGTTTTTATTTATTAATAAATTATGTTATTTATTTTGTAGATATTTTCTTATATCAAACTATTTTGCTAAGTCATTAGTTCGAATTTTAAATACAAATTATTATTCAATTTTATTCCTCATATTAAACTTGAAAAATTCAAACAAATTCACAAATTTAAATCAAAAATTAATTCAATTATCAATTTAAAATAGTTTAAAATTTTGGGATCGTTACAAAACTTGCTGGTCAGCTGAGTTTACAGACGTGTATAAAACAGTGCATATCTGTGCACTTGACACGGAGTCGGTCGACCGAGGATCCTGGTCGGTCAGCCGACCTGTTGTCATTTGCACAGTGCACACTTATTTATTTATAATTCAATATAAATCAATTTGTGTGTGTGTGTGACTACTTGAGGAATGATTTTAACAATATTCTAAGACTCAATACACTAAAATATTCATACTAATCTCTGGATTGTAGTCTTGTCTCCTTTGTAGTGCACAATATACGTTTATTCTCTTTTTGTCGCTTTCGTATAGTATTCTCTTTGTAATTCGTCGTATGATCTCTGAAGCTTGTGTCATGAATCAAAACTCATGAATCAACAACGACTAGTAACACCGCTATGCGGGAGAAGTGTATTTCCTAAATGCATCAAGTGTGACAATATTGGACATAGTTATAATAACCGTCGAGATAGGAACATAAATAAACAAATCAAATAAATTTGGATTTCTAAGGGTACAGTTGTTAATATTAACGGTTTTCTATACAAACAAATTTAGGTACCAAAGATTTTCAAAGGCAGACAAATGTGGTCCTATATCATTTTCTAGACCAATCACTTTTTCAAATGTGCAGGTACGATGATGGGCAAAGAAGCAACTACAATGGAGGTAGAATTCGAGTTGTTCCACACATTTGATGGGCGATAATTGCAACATTCCTTATCCTAGGAAAACGAATTGGAGATCTACACACTTTGGATAACAACTGTGAACACAAATTCAACTTCAAAGACAAGCAAAGGTATGATTTCTAAATTCTACTTCATAGTTTTCGCTTCTTGTTCTAACTTCTGGTTTCCCGACACTACTGTTGTAAAATCATCATATCTTGAGCTCTGAAACTCCAATTCACAAAATTCAATATGTTATGGAAAATCGACAGAAAATTATATAACTTTTTTGTTTCGAGTTTCTCTAGATTTTAATTTCAAAGGATTGAAAAATTGCAAACAACTCGTTACATTGTTTGAAACATGTTACAAATATTTCTAACATGGCTGTAGAATTTTGAACATAACTTTTGCTTTGTTATTCCGATTTCTAAAATTCTAGATGTTCTGAAAACCTTATGGAAAATGCTACAATATTCACTCTTTGAGATTAGATGATTCATTTCATAATTCCTTGAGAAAATGCTTTCATGTCCGTACTATGGTTAGAAATCATTTCAAAATTGTTTTAACACAACTTTAGTTAGTTGATCATAACTTGAATAGTGTAACCTCGATTTATGAAATTCTTGATGTTAAGGAAGCTAATGGATGACACTACAACTTCAATGTTTTGAGATTCTGCTATTCGTGTCATAAAATCTTGAAAAACAGCAATCGAGTCAGCGCATTGCTTAAAAAGTGCTTTTGAATTGTTTAAACAAGCTGTAGTATTTTGGACATAACTTTTGATCTGTTTGTCTTAATTATTTTAAACCCAATTTTTCTATTTAGTAAATTTAAATATCCGAAACTTTTATGTTTTGTGATGAATTAAATTCTGAACTTAAGTCTTTCAAATAATGGTTTCAAAACAGATTGACTTTTCGAAACAACGACCGTCAACGTTTGAAAATTGCGGATAATGTTGTTTAAAGTGCATATGATTGTGATTGTTTTTATGATACCGTGTTTTTTCACTATGTATGATGACTAACAAATCATATGTTCAAGTGTTTTTATTGGGTTTCGTGCTTTTGTTTGACATAGGTGATTTTGTTGAGACATTCGAGGGCTCGAGCGAATTCAACTGACATTGTGGAGTATGTAGTACGCTTGTTTGATGAAGCTTTTTTTGTGGTTGACATTGATGATGAGAATTCGAGATACCTGACGTAAAACCAGTTTTTGACATACCATTGTTCTCCACCAACGACATGTCGAGAGCAAAAAGTGGTATATGAGATATCATTGTTTGCCACCATAGGCAACTTAGATAACAAGTGCTACCACGATAGCGTAATTTGGTCTTTCTTGATAGAACATCTAGTATGACTTCTAATCTTTGTGATACCTCCAGTTTGATATTTATGATATGTCATACATTTCAAGAATTGATCAATATTTCGCACATTTTTTTCATGCATATGTGGGGAGCTTGCATTTTTTTTCTTCTCATTTTTTAATAAAAATAACCAAAAATATGGTTTTTTTTATTTTCTTAGATCGTTTGATTTTTTTGTAAAATTCGTAAAATCCAAAAAGTATGTTTTGTTCTTTTTCAGATTTTTTTCCCTTTCTTTGCTCTCTATATTCATTCATGATGTGAATATTTTAAAATGAGACATTTTGGCTAAATCTTTGATATAAGTTTTCAGTGAAAAATTTCTATTGATGGGAGAGTCTTGACCAGGGATTTTTTTTGAAGATGCAGAAACTTCTTGAGATGATTTTTTTAATGCTTGACATGACTTTTTGGAAGCGAGTTTCTGAAAAGATTCATGAAATTTCTTGAGCTTTGTGATGATATCATTTAAAATGAGCCTTTGATTTTTTGTTTTGATATATTAATGTGTATACCATTAGACCATGTGCTTCCCTTTAAACAAATAGTCTAAAACCATTCATATAACATGTTCAAGATTAGAATATAAAACTGAAAATATTTTTGAGACATTTATAGAGAATTTACTTTTGAAACCATATAATGATCGATTGAAATTTCTAATGTGATTTTCAAAAGTATAGATATTGATTAAAAAGATGATTAAAGACATTGCATTTTGTACTTGATTAAATAATGACATTATGAAATATTTTGATAATCAATCATACATTTATGTTCTATTTTTTACTACTGCATACCCTACATCGTCCCTGATTTTACCATTTGACATTCATATTCTATCAACTCATATTTTTCAATTTTACCATTTAACTACATCATACATCAGTTCTAGCTAAAATGACCGATGTCCCCTAGATATGGCTTTATAATTTAATTTGTCGTATTACTAACGCATTTCAAAGATTTATCTAAGAGTTAACTAGTCTACCTATGACAAACAACTAACTAACTTAATTTTGACGTCTTTGCATATCTCATACGGATTCTGCGCTAGTAGGAATCGAAATTCATCATAGCATAACCCATGTCTTTGCTAACGACCACTCGGGACTATTGGTGGTTATAGCCTATATGCCAGCCCTACTATTATATATCGGTCCAACAACAACACTGATATAGCCCGCCGACCTCGCACGGACAAAATCCTATTTGGACCTTTGTAATGTATGTTAAGGAAAAATACCCATCCTAGTTACTTAATGTCTCTTATTATTAATAAAGCAGACCTCAATCACCTATTAGGTATCATCGTAGGTTATTTAAGACTTCTTATATATAGTAGAGGCAGACCCAATGGCCATTTAATACATTCCACCCTGAAGTAAACCCCTTAACATTCCTAAAGGTATCGAGCCATTTAATACTTCAAATCTGAGGTGAACCCTTGATATATTTTCCCATACCCATATAAAAACGCAAATCCCTTCCCTATGTGTCCTATGGTTGGAGATGTCCCACATCAGTAGTAAGTATACACAATTTCTAGTAGCCTCTAAGTGAAGGGTAGAATTCTGTTGTGTAACTCTACGGGCCGTGCATCCCAACCCATTCTAAACTAAATCAATTATCTCAAGTCTAAATATTGGGCTAGGCTCACTAATTCATTCTCGTTCTAAACATATTCTTGAGGCTATATAATTTCCTACCATTAATATTATACTGCCTCCTAGTATTTTATTCCTATCTTATATGCTTATCATTTATATTCTCTATCTCCCTCTTACGTCCCATAAATGTTAATTGTCCGTAATAAAGGGTCATTATCATTCTAATTGCAAAATCACTAATGACATTTATTTATTCGTCTAATCAACATATTATGTCTATTTCATTTCCCTATAAATGCCTTATTAAATACTTCAACCGGTCCTCTTAAATGCATTTATGTCCCCATTTAATTCCTATAACTCCCTATTAACTGTATATTTATTGCCCTGCTATTTCTAGAGTTACCATCTCTTTTCCCATTTCAATCTCCTAGTCATGTGGTTTACTATGCTATTAATAACTTGGCATCCTAATTATAACTAATATGAATATCTTTGTACATTACACTATGTGTGTGTGTGTGTCTACATATAAAATCGGTAAGCGTGGTTATATATGTGTGTGTGTGTATTCCTATTCCTAACCCATTAATTCCTACGCCTAGGAATTCCATAACATACTTATATGTACATTCTATAAGGAACATTTATTTCCATGTTCTAATATATTAGAGCTATCCTTCTTAAAAAGGATTATCGTATAGCTTTTCATAAATTACCCAAAAATAAGACTTTTGCCTTGTTTGAAATTACAAGGAACTATCACTTTTCCTTTATTGAAATAAACAGTGCAAACTATGAAGGAGACCATTCGTACTTTACACATCTCTTTAGTTTTTGGTATATTCCTTCTTATTTCAAATGACCCATGTTTTATACATAGTTGTGGAATTAGATAATTTTTGGGAAATTACACGGAAATAGATACAACTAATTTGTACCTAGAAATTCACATTCCAAGTCAAATGAGGGAAATCTAAATTTGTACTAATTGTTTATAACCCAATTATCATAAATCAGGAATAAATCTTGTAATCTTATCAACATTCTACTTCAACAAATTTAGTGACTGATTTCTAAATTTCTAGATTGGTACGTAAATAGCATTCCTATTCCAATTATCTAACTTACCAAAAATGTAGGAGAGATTTCAATTGAATATGTTCATTTTAACCATACAAATCCACAGATCTTGAATATGCACAATAATTAAGTAAAGCTCAACGATATAAATTTTAATGTTACATATAAATCATATAATTTCCCACCCACCTTTTTAGCTTTTCAAATCTCTCATATCGGAATTTACTATTTTAATTGACTCCTTTTCCTTTTCAATCGAAAAATATGTATAACAAATTATATACATACCATTAGAATTACAGATCTGAGAAGAGATTTGGGTTAAGAGGAATATAGGTTTATAATTATAAAAATTAACTTTTTCTGTGGTATTGATTCACTCCTTCTCTTCTTCTCTTTTATTTTCTACCCTACTATAATTATATATATATATATAATATAATATTTTATAATTAATAGAAATAGTGGAGAAGGCTAAATGGTAAAGCTTTGATGCTGCGATCAGAAAATATGAGAAGGAAAATGAAGAGCTGGGCTTGGCCGCTTGAATCAATTATATTCGATAGATTTAAAATAATCAAATCAGGGTCATTCGGCCAAGTTTCAACTCTAGGCACCGGCAGTAGACCGGTCGAACGCTCCCCTGCTCCTCTATAGGCAGTCGGCTGCTAGCGATCGACCTACATAAAGAGTAGTTCGACCAGTGGGGTGCACACGATAATCATTATTTATTTCCTTTTGTTCCTTTTTTAATTATTTTCATTCTGAAAATTTCAAACGCAGATAACTTCTTCGTTTTAACTCCAATCGCAAAACTCCAAATATAAAAGTTGCTCAGAAAACCATTACGAATGCAATGGTGCAAGTTCCATAGTCGAATCCTAACGTCTGCTCAAATTCCATTACTGAACCTTTATAATTATTTATTAATTATCATTAATTTTATAAGGTGTTACATTCTTCCGCTTTAAAACAATTTCATTCTCGAAATCAGAACCTCCTATATAAATGCAATCTTTTAAAAACATTTTGAAAATATGATGCAAATAATCTACATATACTGGCAGTTCTAAATGTATGCAAGTTTTCAAAAATCAAAAATCCTTGTTTTCACATAACAATTTTCACACTCTTACGAATAGGAGTATGGTTCAATCGATTTTGCATCTAATTCCTACCATCCTTTACCTAACACACAATTTCTAAAATCGAAAATTATGAAAATCAAGTTTTCCTAAATCTATACTCCTACGCTTGAAAATGAATTTAGATGGAGAATTTTACATTCCTACCCTTCTTTTGGATACTTATTCCATTGCACCTTGGAACCTTATCTTTTTTCCGCAAATCTTATCCAATTTTTCCAAGTACAATATGCATAAGGATGTTTATTTTCGAATGTTAAAACGGAATTATTCTAAATGCAAGTTCTGTTCACTATTAACAAGGTATGGAAATAGAAATTCCAACTAAAACAGCTTTTTCCCTTGTTATACCATATGTTTTGTATACTGTCACCCCTTGTCGGACAGTAAAATCTCATATTCACTAACACGTTGACCCTCCCTACACTAATCATGTGGCATTTGAAAATTAGAAAATTTCTCATTTTTTGTTAAATATCTTTTCCCTTTTTAATCAAACTTGCAAAATAGTTTGAAAATTAAATCTTCAAAAGCATTCAAACGCAATTTTTCAAAAGCATTTTAACACAACTTTCCCAAAGCATTTGAATGCAATCTTTACAAAACACTTGAACATGCCTTTGCAAAATCATTTGGATGTAATCTTTTCAAAACATTTGTCTCTCCTTTCTTAAGACAAATCAATCCATATCTTAACGTAATCGAGACTCAGTCATTGGGTTAATGCATATGATTGACCCTATCATTATGCAGTTAATCCAAGATTTGGAAAACCTTTCCTTCTCTTTCATAATAAGAATAATACCCAAGCATATTTATAAATTTTACCCTTTAAGGTATAAGGATAGTGACCCATGATTTCGTAACAACCTTTCAAATTGTTCTTCACTTGCTAAAATTCGTTTTCTCAAAATTCTAAAGTTTTTGGGATTCAAGAATTCTTTACTTCTAGTTGCTAACCTAATTTCCTAATTCATTTTATAAACTTCCAGCCTTACCTATACTTTATCGCTAGTTAAGTGTCCTTATGAGATTTTCTTATTTACATTGTTTTCCAATATATATATATATATACATACATACTTACATACATATATATATAGCAGTCTAAGCTCATCCAGAAAAGCAGCACAGTGATAAAATACAAACATGTCTCGTATTATGTCGTACGCTTTTTCAATACTTGAAAAGAGACAACTAGCGATTACAACCTAAATATCCTATAAGGAACAATTGCTAGAAGCTGCCCTCCAACATTGACTGTGTTAATGATGTTGTGGCCCTTCGCTTCTTACTCAATTAAAATGAACATTTCTAGTATGTCATTGTACTATAACCCACATGCCTTAACTCACCTTCTTGGCTTCTTATAAATATGGCACATCTATTACTTCAATTATTACATCCGATTATGAAATAAATTGTGCATTACCATACTGTAGTGGGTAAGAAATATAAATTACGCACATTTGGAGTAACTCATCGAAAAATTAGCTTAGTGGAATAACTTTCCTACCATATATCTTGCCTTCCTTAACCATGAGTCAACCAACATCTTTTATGTGTGTTTTCCAACTTATTACCTTCTTCTCCAATTCTACTAATATCTTCCTTCAATTAGAATCTCTTGATAGTATTCTCAAATTTTTGGAATTTACATTCCTTATCCTTGATCTTTTATTTGAGTATATTCTAGGAATCGCAAGATTGTACTTTGATACCATTTGCCATTTGTTTAAGGGTTCTTCTTATGGATTTTACACATATCTAATCAAACATTCCTAGATTCATACCAATATTCCTTATATTTAAATGAGATTCCTTGTTGATACTCTACGAGCATTCGTGGCTATTTTATTCATAGCCTTAACCTTTACTCTGTCTTACCAAGGTTGCCATCCCTATCTACTCCATATCAAAAATTGGTTTGGTTTTCACCATGATTTATAAGATTAAAACTTCATAGTCATGAAGTACCTAACCCAAAAGCTTTATCTTTGAAAATATAAACTTAGAAACCTTTTTCAAACATTTCCTTGGTTTTCAAAGGGAGCCATAAAAATTTCTCATTCTAACCAACTTTCCTTATTAAGGTCTACAAAAGAGACTTACTTCTTTTAAAGTAGAATTTTTAGCTCAAAACATTTGTCATGTTTGCATCCAAAAACTCAATTGCCATACTAAACTATTTTTCAAAAATATCTTATATAACTGTTGTGAGTATTGTGTAGATAGTTTATATTTCAGTTCATATATTTGTATGTACATATTATTTCGGTTGGACTTGTTGCTTTCTTTTGTTTTCTTTATTTTGTTTGGGCCTTATTCTCTCAGCCTGGTTGCCTTGTATAAAAGGAGATAGTGGGCTGAATAATAGGTAGAGCTTTTCCCTCTTTCATATTTTCATGTATTCATTTGTATTAACATTTTATCAGAGCCACGAAAATTCAAGATTCAAATCTAACGAGGGTTTTAGCTCAAATCAGTAAGGATGGGAGAAAGCAATGCAGAAAGTAATGCCAGAATTGGGGAGAACAAGATCGCGATGCAATTGATGACCAAAATTACAGATCATAAGTTGAATAATTTGAATTTCTTAAATTGGAGTAAGACGATCCGAATATATCTTCGTAGTATAGATAAAGATATCCATTTAACTGAAGATCCACCTGTGGCAGATTCAAAGGATGAGAAAGACTTGATGTGGTTCAGATCTGATGCTCGATTATTTCTACAAATCAGAAATTCAATTGATAGTTAGGTAATTGATCTGGTCAATCATTACGAGTTTGTTAAGGAGCTGATGGAATATTTAGAATTCTTATACTCTGGAAAGGGAAATCTAACAAGGATGTATGATGTGTGCAAATCATTCTATCGAGCAGAGAAACAAGAACAAACTCTTATGAGTTATTTTATGAACTTCAAGAAGATATATGAGGAATTCAACATGCTTCTTCCAATCAGTTCAGATGTTAAGGTTCAGCAGCAACAACGAGAATAAATGGCAAGTATGAGTTTCTTGGCTGGTTTAACATCAGAATTTGAATCTGCTAAGTCTCAGATCTTATCTGGTTCAGATATCCCTTCGTTACAAGAAGTGTTCAGCAGAATTCTTCGTTCTGATATTGCTCAAGCACAAGTATCAAGTACTAGAGTAGAGAGTGCTTTGATTAGTAGCAACAGAGGTTATGTGTAGGGAAACCAAAATCATAAAACTCAATTTGAAACCAAATCACCGTGGAATAATTCACCAAGGCTAAATTACAATTCACCAAGGCCAAATGTTCCAGAGTTTAGATCTTCAAATCAGGGAAAATTCTGTACATATTGTAGGAAGCCAGGGCATATGAAATTTGAGTGTAGGAAACTTCAATACAAGAATTCACAGTTGAATAAGGATATGAAATCTATTCTCATGTCAACAGAAGATTATGACCTGTATATGAAATTTCAAGAATCATTGAAGAAGGAATCAACAAATCAGGGATTAACATCATCACTTTCAACTATTGCCAATTCTACAAGTCAATCAAAATGGATCATAGACTCTGGAGCAACTGACCATATGACAGGTAATAGTAATTTGATTTCAGATATACAATATAAGCAGTCAACTCATGCTGTTACATTAGCTGATGGATCACAAGCATTTGTTCAAGGAACTGGGAAAATGAGGGTGAATTCAAATTTACCATTAAGTTCAGTTTTATATTTGCCAAACTTATCATTTAATTTGATATCTGTGAGTCAGATTACAAAGAATCTGAAATGTAGCATATCATTTTTTCCTGATCACTGTGAGTTTCAAGATCTAACGACGAGGAAGATTATTGGTAGAGGTGAAGAATGTGGAGGTTTATATGTGCTTAATACCGTGCCATCCAAATCTATAAGCTGCTCAAGTATAACTTCTTCTGCATTTCAAATGCATTGTCAGCTAGGCCATCCCTCATTGTCTCTGTTCAAGAAACTATGTCCACAATTTAGCTCTTTATCTACATTGCATTGTGAGTCTTGTCAATATGCAAAGCATCATCGTGCTAGTTTATATCCTAGAGTTAATAAAATATCTAGTTCAATTTTTGAAGTTGTACATTCTGATATTTAGGGCCCGTCAGCAGTTATGTCTAAGCAAGGGTATAGATATTTTGTTACATTTGTTGATGATTACTCACGAGTAACTTGGTTGTTTTTAATGAAGAATAGATCAGAGTTGTTTTCTATATTTTGTACTTTATGTGCTGAAATACAGAATCAATTTAATACATCAATCAAAATCTTGAGGAGTGACAATGCATAGGAATATACAAGCAATCAGTTTAATTCATACATGGCACAACATGGCATCATTCACGAAACCTCATGTGTAGACACAGCAGCAGAAAATGGGGGTAGCTGAGAGAAAAAATAGACACTTGTTGGAAATTGCTAGAGCTCTTCTTTTACAAACGAATGTTCCAAAAAGCTTCTGGGCAGAGGCAGTAAGTACTTCATGCTTTTTGATTAATAGAATGCCTTCAATTGTCTTGGATTATGAAATACCTTATCAAGTTCTATGTCCAAATAAGCCAATTTATCCAGTGAAACCGAGGGTCTTTGGATGTACTTGTTTTGTTAGAGATGTCAATCCACAATTAACAAAATTAGATCCAAAGTCATTGAAATGTATATTTTTTGGTTATTCAAGACTTCAAAAAGGATATAAGTATTTTTGTCCCAGTCTTCACAAGTATATTGTATCAATTGATGTTAACTTTTGTTGAAAATGAACCTTTCTATTCATCATCAGTAATTTCCCTAATTCAAGAGACCTATGATGAACAGTTAACAGAAGAAGATGATGAATTTCTGGTATATCCTAATGTATTCACACAGAATAGTGATCATAATGGAAATGAGGAGTTGAATACTAACACTCCATCTTTACCTGTTTCTGATCCAGAAGATACTCATGTACCAGTATCAAGTCTTGATTTACCTATTGCATTGCGTAAAGGAAAAAGGAAATGTACTTACCCTATTTCATCTGTTGTAACATACAATAACATATCCCCAAAATCTTATGCCTACATTTCTACACTGGATTCCATTTCCATTCCAAAAATAGTTAAAGAAGCCTTATCAAAGAAAGGATGGTGTGATGCTATGCTAGAGGAAATAAGTGCATTGGATCAGAATGATACATGGAATTTAGTTCAGTTACCAGAGAATAAAAAGGCAATAGGCTGCAAATGGGTATTTTCAGTAAAAATGAACTCAGATGGGTCTCTTGAAATACTGAAAGCACGTTTGGTTGCAAAAGGGTATGCTCAAACATATGGAATTGACTATTCTGAAACGTTCTCACCAGTAGCTAAGATGACTTCAATAAGAGTGTTCATATCCTTGGCAGCACAACATAACTGGAGAGTACACCAACTGGATATCAAAAATGCATTTCTTCATGGGGATCTAGCTGAGGAGGTGTATATGGAGCAACCACCTAGGTTTGTTGCTCAGGGGGACCATGGAAAGGTATGCAAATGAAAGAAGAGTTTATATGGTCTGAAGCAAAGCCCGAGAGCATGGTTTGATAAATTCAGTCAGGCAATTGACAAATTTGGTTTGTCACAGAGCAAAGCTGATCATTCAGTCTTTTACAGGAATGTGAAAGGTACACTAATTTTGTTAATTGTATATGTAGATGATATTATTATCACTAGTAATGATGAAAAAGGAATTTCTGCTCTCAAAGCATTTATTCATTCACAGTTTCATACAAAAGAATTGGGGGAGTTGAAATATTTTTTAGGCATTGAGGTTCTTAGGAGTAATGATAGAATATGCTTGTCACAGAGGAAATATGTTCTTTATCTATTGAAAGAAACAGGAAAATTGGGTGCTAAGCCTTGTAATACACCCATGTTAGTTAATACATCTTTTACAAAAGAAGGAGAATTATTTGAAGATCCTGAGAAATACAGAAGACTAGTGGGTAAGCTAAATTATTTAGTTGCAACAAGACCTGATATTGCTTATTCAGTCAGTATGGTTAGTCAATTTATGGGTTCACCTACTGTTGATCACTGGAATGCATTAAAGCAAATATTATGCTGCTTGAAGGGTACTGTTGGACAATGTATAGTATACACAAACCAGGGACATAGCAGAATTGAGGCATTTATAGATGCTGATTGGGCTGGTTCAAAATTAGATGGAAGATCTATTTCAGGTTTTTGTGTGTTGATTGGTGGCAATCTGGTCTCACGGAAAAGCAAGAAATAAAGTGTGGTATCTCGATCATGTGCTGAGTCAGAGTATAGGGCAATGGCCAACACAGTTTGTGAATTAATGTGGATTAAGCATTTTATGAATGAAATAGGATTGCAGTGTGATATGTCTATGAGATTGTGGTGTGATAATCAGGCAGCTCTTCATATAGCATCTAATCCGGTCTTCCATGAAAGAACAAAACACATTGAAGTGGATTGCCATTTCATTAGAGAGAAAATACAACAGGGACTTGTTTGTACCAATTATGTGAAGTCAGAGAAGCAGGTGGCTGATCTTTTCACCAAACCTTTGCATGGAAATAGGATCAATTTCTTATGCAGCAAGTTGGGCATGAGTAATTTGTATGCTCCAACTTGAGGGGGAGTGTTTGTGAGTATTGTGTAGATAGTTTATATTTTAGTTCATGTATTTGTATGTACATATTATTTCGGTTGGACTTGTTGCTTTCTTTTGTTTTCTTTATTTTGTTTGGGCCTTATTCTCCCGGCCTGGTTACCTTGTATAAAAGGAGATAGTGGGCTGAATAATAGGTAGAGCTTTTCCCTCTTTCATATTTTTGTGTATTCATTTGTATTAACAATAACTTTAAACAATAAAAACTGGAGTAGACAATGAAAATATTATTCTCCTACACCTCTTGCTATTTCTGCTTTTAACCTTAGCAGATGTTCTAATAGCATATGAGGGGAATTCTAAAAGATATATTCAATTATTGTATATATTTATGGAAATTTTCTATTCTTCCTACGCTTTTGCCTCTAATTTCCATTTTTCCACCCTTTAGAATCTTTTTAAAAAAGGAACTTCTAAATTTACATAAATAGGAAAAATCATCGAACCAAACATATGCTCTCTTTTCCATTCATTTCAAAAATAAAAAACCTCTTTACTAAAAACCTTTAAATCGAAAAGTTTTAACCCAACCAATTTTAAACTAAGAATTTTTTAAATTTTCTTACTTTTTCAACCATGATTTAACTATAACCAAAGTGGAATATTGTAACGACTCACCTTTTCAACCTCGGGTCTAATGCCCAAACTGACATCAATACTCGAGAACCGGAAAGATGGATCGTTCAGAGAAAGATATAATATAAGCAACTAAGATAGATATAGATGGATATCAGATACTAAATATAAATTCTAACTAACACTAACTACTTTTAGAGTCCCACAACGGAATGAATAAAATATAATACATAATCAATAACATAGTCACATCAACATAACATGCCTAAAGTTGTCAAATAAACCTATCTAACAAATATAGATACAACCCAATCCTCTAGATACGTAATCAACTCCAAATGCCGTAGTAAAAAACTCCATATATACAACATACAAATATATCTCCGTCTCTGATACCACCTCATCATTGAACTCCATCAACTTGGATACATGTATAAAAATAAAGTAGGAATGTGTCATACATAAGTCTGGTGAGTGAACTATACTCTACTCTACATATACTGCAGAGTTAATACTATAACATGATATGAGTCTATCATCCAAAAACCATACATTCTATCATCACATCAAACTTAAATGTCGTACATATCTAACCATATTGCATTTATATGGACAAATGCTATGGTCCGACCCCCATGCCCTAAAGAGTCGCCTATTGCCCGTCTCCTAATACATCATATAGGACTCACGCTCTAGACCATCCACAACCTACATGGTCGCCAGTTGTCCTCGTTCTACCTAGTTGGACTCATGCCCCTGACCCCCCATAGCATATGGGTCATTTACCATCCACTACCATTCATTGGTCCACCGAACCACTAAAGGGAAGCAAAATCCTCAAGCCTGAACCACTTACTAAGTGTCACGGGACCGCATTTACATCGCATACACCTTCTGAAATGTCTATCCTCAATCCGAGGATCTTTCTCGTCTACGTTCACCAAAGCATCACAATATCATTTCAAAGCACATAATACATATATTTATATTCTACTTATACCAAAACCAAACAATTCAATATTTGTTCATTTCATATCATTCAGTGCATTCCATACATTCACTAGCTTTGTATCACCATCACACTCCATACACCCCTTCGTTTCATAGCACCGTTTTGTGTCTCATCATGTCTCAGATCACCTTCCATAATATAGGAGAAAGCATGAATTCAAATTATATTCTAAATATTTAATATAGGCCATTTGGCCGAGGTTCAATCTACCAAAAACGAACGTGCATCGATGCACCAGTCAAGGCCACCGATCCATGGTGTAAGCAATTGTTCCAAAATCCTAAAGTTTGGGTTTTAACGATTTCACGTCCTTTTCTCTTCACCCCACCATCGCTTCATCTCATATCATCATAAAATGTTTCTAGACCCTAATTTTAGATTCCTAAGTCCAATTATATAAATTATTTCATGGACTTAGGTGTTATACTTCATATTTCCAGAAATTGCTTAAACCTAGTTTCTAATCCTTTATATTAATCAAATACCTCCCAAACCAAGTTAAATTCAAAATTTAAGTATGTGATTATGAAATACTACTCTAATATAGCCTACGCATCAGTTTATAGCATTAAGATTGCATTATTGATGAGTAAGGTGCGTGTTACTCACCAAATAGCCAAATCCAATCCATTTTCTCATTTTCCAATGATGCTAGACCTCCTATCTTTGATATTCTTCCTCTAAATCATCATTGGGTCGTAGCCCTATCTGTTGGCTTCAAATTACCTTTGGTTTCATTGAATTTGGTTGTGAATGGGTTAGTTATCTTAGTTTTAGTGGAGTTATTTTATGAAAAACAAAGAAGGAAGAAGAATTTTTTACGGCGTAGTCTCTAAAAATGAAAAATATTGGTTTGTACTTCATTTTTGAGTTAATGGGGAAATAAATATATACTTACCAAAATTCAAATCAAATTTACCTACATAGCGCCCGTTCAACTCGATGACATTTCCGACCATATCTCTTTCATACAAGCTTCAAACGACATAAACAAATATATTGTGTGAGCCAGAAAAATGAGATGGTCACAATGTTACTGGTTTCATCTTCGAATTCTAAAGTTTCAAAAATGTCTATTTTCCCTTTCTCATTTTAATTTATTTAGCCAATTCATTAATTCCTTGAATTTTCATATAATCATATTTTTAATCTCTACTATTAGTAAAGAAAATTCAATGAATAGAATTTTCATGGAGTCATTTTGAAATTTCGAAAATATCCTCATCCATCAATGGAATTTCATCACGAGTTTGCAACCTCCAACAACTCTTCTTTTCAACTACCTATCAAAGGAATTTTACTATCAATTTGTCATCGACGCTACCAACAAAATAACTTGAAATAAAAGTGTTGTGACTACCAAAACATTTACATTTACAACATACATACGTCCACTCATTTTTTATATTAAATAAAATGTAAATATCCATACATATTAGACGTGCGTACGTGTGGTTTATACTAGTTTTTAATTAAGAAATTACTTAAATTTTCATGGTATTAGGTTCTCTTCCCTTTAAAAAAATCATCGTCGAACTTCCTAAGGAACCAAGAATATATATTTAGCGCTCATTCGTCAACACATATCAACCAAGTCATAACATCAAATTAAAGCAACCAAACAAAGTATCATGATATGAGTATATGCATGTAGGCATGCCATTTACTTATATTTTCCAGATCTAAGATGCGTAAATGCAGCTAATGCATTATAACAACCTACATTTTTAACGACTCGGTATTTAAATAATTAATTAAAATATTAAGTCATTAATTAACGCAAGAAAAATGAGTGTAAACTTGACTATGTTTGGAGTTGACGAGTTTTTTGAGTGAATAGTGATTTTTGGTGAAAGAAGTGAATTGGGCTAAGCCCATTGCTTGCCTATAAGTGGCCAACCCACTTCATTATTTTATTTCACTTTCTCATTCACATTTCTTTCCTCTTCCTCTTCTCTAATCTGTCCCTAATCCTCTCGTAATCCCCTTTCATTAATTAACTAACCCAAGCCAAAACAAATTGTAAATTCAAATAAAAATCACCATAATTTTTCACATGCAATTCTCTACAAAAACCATCAAAGAATTATCATGAAGTGGAGTTTGGAACAAGATCTCAACTTTAAAGGGAGCATGGAATAGGTTTTGGTGGTTTAGAGCATGGTTTTGAGAAGAAGAGGTGAGTGGAACGATTCTCTAACTATATTTATTTGTTAAACTTTATTACTTTGTTTATTTTTATTATAGAGCTATGTAAAGAGATTTAGAAAATGTTTGTTTGGTTTGGGCTTATGTTCATGTTTCAAACATGATTATATTAGCTAATTATTTGTTAGAAATCATAATTACAAATTAAAAAAGTTAGTAAGCCCCACAATGGATTTTGGGTTAATTGAATGATTGTGTGTGATGTTATAAGGGATTAGAGGCTAAATTTTTGACATGATTATGGTCATATCATTAGTTAGTATTAATTAAAGCATTTGAATAAGTTTTAAAAAGGGTCATTTCACCAGAAGGACAAATTTTGCAGTCTAATTAGTTTCTAGGACACACATTCAAAAAAATTACTTTTAAGGCCAAAGTCAGCAGAATAATTACTTTCAAGGACAAAATTAAGCAGTCCAATTACTTTCAAGGACATAATTTCATAGGTTTTTAGGTCCTAGAAACTAATTATTTTACGTTTTGTCATTGAAAGTAATTATTTCAGTTGTGTGTCCTAGAAACTAATTCCACTTGCTAAAGAGGCCCTTGTGGCTAATTTCCACTTTTAAAAAAGTTAGTAAGCTAATTAGGTAATTAATGAAGCTTAATTAATATTTATAAATATTATTTAAAGTGAGGAATTATTTTTATAAGTGAATGGTTTATCTATAAATTTTATTTATATAAAGAAATAATTTATAAATAAAAGTGATATTTATAAAATAACTTATTTTATAAAATAGTATAAAAGTGATACTTTATAAAATAAGGGATTTTATAAAATTTATAAGGTGATATTCTATAAAGAGTGATTTTATAAAGTAGTAAGAAAGTGATATTAAATAGTGATTGTATAAAATAGTATGAATAAGACATTTTATAAAGAGTATAAGATTTTTATAAAATAATATGAAGAAGATATTATACAAAATTGTTATAAGGTTTTATAAAATATTTATGAAAGGGTTACTTAATTTTTAATGAAGAAATGAAGTGTTATAAAGGCTTATAATGATTAACAAACTAGTAATGTTTTTTATAAAATAATATATTTATTTTATAAAATAGTAGAAAAGGAGGTTAGAGTTTTATTGAAAAGTTCTAGTTAAATAAGTGTTTTTGATGTATGGATCGTATAACTTGATGTGCTAGGATGTTTGGTACGACTTGAGTTGTATTGTTGATTTGTTGATTTTTGGTGATAAGTAGGATGTTAAGTAGTAATCCATTTATAGTTAAGCTGTTAAACTTGAATGTTTGGAAATTGATTAATGTCCTCAAGGTCACTCATCGAGTATGAAGTAGCACTCATATAAATACTGAATGACTTATAACAAGGGCATGAATTCGAGTTGGACGATGGTCATGCAACGTATCTCGGTGATACCGAGCCGTATGTCGAAAGCACTCAAGGGAAAGGAACAAATTCAAAATTAATGTAAATTCATGATTTGAAGTCTCTAGATCAAATAGAATTTCTCCACGGTCTCAATGGATGAAACAACGAGTCGTTTGAAGCTACGAATTGAAAGTTATGGACATTTGAAGGTAACTTTTGCCCATGACAAGCATTCAGACATCTGAATTTAGTGGCCATTCACCCGGATAAGATCTACGGGCAAAAAAATGGAACTAGTACATTTTCAAGGGGTTGTAGAGGTTTGAAACACCATTCAGATGTTTGACTTTGAAATTCAGACGACTATATTGCGTTTCAGACGTCTTAACGCCTGTGGTTTGAATTTTGTCCATTGATCACCCGAAATTTCAAAATGCGATATCTTTTGCATACAAACTCAGATTGAGGCATGGTACAGACCAATGTTCATCATTTTTCAAGGGCGACTATCTAATATATTATGGTAGGTTGCATTGAGGTTTCAAGGGCTACTATCTAGTACGACCCATTTTAACATGTTTTTCAAAATTGTGAAACTTTTTAATAAATCGGAAGGGTGAATCAAAAAAGAAAGATTGCATTGAAGTTATAATTGACTATGGATGATAATTTAGGTTCATATGGTAACTTTTATATAGCCATCCAGTGATTTAGGACGTGATGATTAGAGTATTTCGATACAGGATTCCATACGATATTGTGTATACGGTTTAAGTCCATTTCTCATAGCCTAGGCATCGAGATTTGATAGTTATGAACCATTTGTAGCATGAGAGGTTGTTTTTTTAGTTTCTGTGTCTTCGGGATGCAGCGATCTGGGGATTGGAGCATTCTATCTTAGTACTATGGATATGGACATTGGGCTATGTTGTAGCAAGGCTTATAGGCTGGTACGTACTTGTTATTTGTTCTCACGACACATAAATGGTAGCGGTTAAGCACGTGTGTATATCGATTTAGGTTCGATATGATTCTTAGGTGGTGGATGATGCAATGGGAGCATCGTAAGTATTGGTCTTATACATTGGCCATACTTGGTGGGTTTTTGCCTTACCAAAAGACATGTGGCCCATTAGCCTAGTGTGTGTGACAGTTAATTCACAATTGGTGTCGTATTGTTCATGATGCCTTAATTTTATCGTATAGCATAACACGATATTACAAATTTTCTAACTTGTTAGATGCAGGAGAAGAGCAGGTTATGGTGTGATTTTCCTATCATTTTGAGAAGGTTTGCTTTACTTGTTTATGGACCATTCGAATTACTCCTTAGCCATATTTACGGAGATAACCGCTTGGACCTTAGTAGTTTCCTGTTTATTCATATATGGTTTTGATATATAGTATTTTGAGATAGTTCCCCTCACAGTAGGCTTTAAATCTGACTCGCATTTTGTTTTGTCTATTTATTTCATGACAACTCTTGGGTACTTGATTGAGTAGTTTGGATGTCAGGTGCTTTTGGGGATATGCTATCAAGATACGGAACTGGAGCATTTTGGAGGTGTCGCATAGATATTTTAGATATGTATACTTGATATTTTAGTAGTACATAGCAGACTTGTTATTTGTATATGAGATCGGTTGTATCAGATATTTCTTTAGAACTCGGTATCATTGGGAGTTGATGTATTCTGACTTTTTGTATTTATATTTATTTTCCAATTGCTTCCGCCAGTTCGATCTCTTATATATATTATTCATCTTGTTATGTTCATGTATATTCAGTATATTAATGTTTTCATTCCGTCGTTAGATTCTATCGATGTCTTGGTTTAGTGTTTCATTCTAATTTTACACCAACAATTTGTCTTTTGTGGTATTAGGAAGTCGATCGTTGATATAAGATGATGATTTTTTGGTATTATGAAGGATGGGTCATTACATTTGGTATTTTAGATTAGGATTAACACTCGGATGAAGTAGACCAGTTTGAGTTAATTAATCTGGTAAAAGGAGATACGTTGAGAGAGCATACTTGTATTTTTCTTCTATATTATATTATACACACCACTTATCTTGTGTACTTTATTTATTTCTATTGCTGGTTGCTTAGGTATCTTTATCAAGTTATCGGTATGCACAAATGGAGTGCATGAGTGATTGTGGATAGGTAGCCTGAGATGCATGATTAATCCAGTGACTATGTAGCAGCCGCAAGGAATGTTCTATCGACAGTGAACATTTCCTACAGATGCGGTTGGCGTCAGAGGTGGTGTGGCCCTTAGGGCAACAATATTTCTAGCTCCACCAGCCTTAAATTCTTTGAACCCGTGCCGGGATTTTGTTAGCCTTGGAGGAAATCCATATCTGAGTCCTGGGACTATTGCTAAGACACAGCCTTGGGCACATGCATGAGAGAGCTTCCATCGAGATAGGTCTAAAGAATGTTCTCATAAGGAAGATTGCTTCTGTGATATCCCGGGATTTCAGGGAATTTAAAATGTGATAATCTTGTAAGTTAATTATTTAAAATTGGTAAAGTTGTTATTTTCAAACAATTTAATAATGAGTTGTTTTTAAATATAGTTATAAATAAATTCTTATATGGAATAATTAGTTAAAAATTTAATTTGTGTTATTTAGAAATAGATTTTAAATAGACCTATTATTTCAAATATAATAAGTGTTGTTCAAATATATATATGTGTATTTAAATTGATTTTAAATAGGATAATTATTGACAATTAATAATGTGTTTGTTTAAAATTAATATCTATATTTATTTGAAATGATTTTAAATTTAGATTTAAATTTACTTTGAAATTGAATTTAAAAATTTAAAGAAATATATATATCTTAAAATGAAAATAATAATATAGTTTGAATTTAAAATATATGAATAAAGTTTTTATTTGAATAAGATTTATTTTATATTATTTTCCTTAAAGGAATTTATTTATAAAAAAAATTAAGATAATGTTTATTAAATTGTAAAATAAATATAAGAGTTTTATATTATCATTTAAAAATGGACTAAATAAACTATATATGATTTTATTTAAGATATGATTGGTTTTTATTATTTTCTTTAAAAGGTTTTATGTGTATAAGATTAAGAAAGCATTTATTAAATTACAATTGTATTTATTAATTAGGAAATAAATATAAAAAAGGCTTTTAAAATCATTTATAAAATAATTAAAATGCAAAATGACAAGTGTTAAATTATGAAAACATATTGATAACATGTGTAAACAAATTAAGTAAGAGTAAAGACAAGTGTCATCCTTTTTCTTTAATTTTAACAAATCCTAATTTAACACTACTTAAACATTCACCTTCTTCCTTATTTTCTTTTCTTATCCTCTTTTTTCTAAAGCAAGAAACTTTAAAACCTGTAAACTATTTTTCTCAAACCAGAAAAGAAACTCCCTGTAATTCAACCTGTTCTACTCTACAAAACTAGAAAAAAACCATTTCCCTGCAAACCTTCTTCAAGTTTAAACACAATCCCTGTAATCAATTCACTCTTCATCTCAAAATCAAAACCCTGTAAACCATTTATCGAAGCCTGTAGCCTGTAATCATCTTCAACTTGTATCATCAAAGCTTCAAGTTTTAATGAAATCTTTCAGTCAACAAAGCAATTTTGTCTTCAATCAAAGCAATACAAGCTTCAGAAATTTAAAGTCACCAGATTCAAGCATTTTATCAATTTTCCAGTTTAAAGTCTCTGCTTCAAACTTCAAAAAAAAATGGTGAGTAAACCTTTTCTTAAAAACAGTTTTTAATCTATGTTTATATTTATGCATGTGATGAATATGGATAGAAATATTGTAATGTGGGTTGCATGATTGTTTTATTTGGAATATATATTTTTAAACTGCTCTGTTGATATGAGTATATGCCTGAGTTTATGTATATTAGTCTCTGCTATGATCACAGACTTAAAGATAAAACAAAAGAATTCAAATTCTTCTTATATATCCAAATTTAGGTTATGATCTCCAAAGAAGAAATGATGGTATGAATGTAATAGAATTTTTAAAAATAAACCCAAGTGTTTATATTGCATATTTATTTCGAAACTGGTAAATTACAGTAAAAATCAAAAAGAAGTCGAAAATCAATGAATTCGATTTCATGTTTGGATTGCATAAATGGATTTGTAGTAGAAAATCATGATTTTTAATATTGATATCATAATTTTTAGTTTGATAATCGTTGGGAATTTTTGAGTTGATCAAATTGGGCATTTTGATTGATTTCTGTTGATCGGCGGTGAGTCGAGAGTTGTGATTTAGGTCGAGGGTTGTTTGAAGGTTGACGATCACTGGAAAAATGGTCGTCGATTTTTATGATGGTCGTAGTGACCAGAGTACGGCAAAGTAGGGTTTTTACCCTTTTGTAGTCGTCGAGTTTGTCAGGGATTAGTACGTCGTCAAGAGAGGATCGGAGTTCACCGCGAGAGGGGGAAACGTTGCGTGGATCTGTGTTGCAGCTCTGGACGGAGGGACGTGAGCTCCGGTGGCGAGTTCGTCAGCAGGAGATAGTTTTCGATCGTTCAGGTGGTTCTAGGAATTGATCGAATTGCTCGAATTTGAATTCCAGTCGAATTCGACGAACTGGGTGTTCGAGTTGAACGGCGAGGTCGTAGACGATATGTCGAAGTCGGCGGCGATGGTCGAAAGTCGTTCTGGCGATCGTGCACGTGCACGTGTGCACGTTTGGAACTGGAATGATGGATGGTTTGGGAAGATGAAGCTTTTCTCGATGTTGGGCTCGTGCGTTTTGAAATACGACTCGAAGAAGAAGAGGAAGCGTGAGTGCACGGGAGTTACTCGGGGAATCGAGTGGATTGCTCGAGTTTTTTTTTTTTTTGTGGGTTGTCTGGTTTCAAGTTTTCAAAGTTCGGCCAGGTTTGTTTTAAATCTTAAGTTAATACAAAACAGTTTTTTTTAAAAGAAAAAGAAATGTTATAAAGTTTTAAGATGTTTTTAAATTTGAATATATTTTCAAAGGTAATATAAACCATTGTTTTCCAAAGTGAAATATATTTAAACATGTTTTAAAAGTTATTAAAGCTATAAAGTTACTAAGTAAAGTTTTTCAAAGATTTTTAACAATTAAAATTAAATGTTAAATTGCTTTGTTTAAAGAAAATTAAATACTTTCAATTTTAATTGATTGCAAAATGTTTTCAAAATTTTCAATTATATAAATGAATTTGCAAAATGTTTTAAATTGGAAGTAATTTAGTGGAAGTAATTAAGGAAATTACTTAGTGAAATTAATTAATTAATTAAGGGTAAGTGATTTTAAGTTGACCAATTAATGAAATAAATTAACGATAAAGGACTAATTAAGAAATTAATTAAGAGAAATTAATTAATTTAATTAACTAATGATTGAGGATTAATTAATGATTAGAGATGAATTAATTAAGTGATTACTGATTGATCAATTAATGATTAGTGATTTATTAATTTGAAATTAGAATTAATTAATTAAGTAATTAGAGGTTGATTAATTTGTAATTAAGAAATACTTAATTAAGTTTATCAATTAATAATTAGGTTTTATTAATTAAAAATTAAGAGATAATTAATCTATAAAGATTAATTAAAGATTAATCAATGGATAATTAAGGATTAATTAATTTATTATTAAGTTTTATTAATTGATAATTAAGTTTTATTAATTAATAATTAAAAGAATAATTAATCTGTAATTAATGATTAATTAAATGGTTTAAGAGTAATTAAGGATGAATTACTCAAGTATAATTAATGAAATGAATGTGATTGATTTAAGTTAATTAATTTGTAAATTAATTAAAGATAATCACTTGATAAGAAATTAAGTATGAATACTTAATGAGATTGATATGTGTAATTACTTAGTATTAGTAATTAATGTATAATTACAGGATGTAATTAAATAAAAAGGAAAATTACTTAATGGGAAGTAATTGAAGTATAATTACTTACTTTGAAAAAGTAATTAAGGATTAATTATTTGGTGTAATTAATATAATTAATTAAGGAGTTAATTAATTAAGGTAAGTAATTACAGAATGATAATTACTGTATATGATTAATTAAGGTAGATTAATAGAAATGATTAATTTAAAGTTTAATTAATTAATGTAATTAATTAAGGGTCAATGTAATTAATTATAGTTAATTAATTTATGGGAGTTAATTAAGGATTATTAATAAGAGTAATTAATAAGAGTAATTAAAGGTTAATTACTGTTAATGGTTAAGAATGATTAATTTGTGAAATTAATTAAAGGATAATTACTTTATGTAATTAATGAATAATTAATCAAGGATGAGTAATATTTAATGAGTAAATAAATAAATTAAAGGTTTGTAATTAATTAATGGTTGATTAAGCGAGATTAGATAATTAATTCTTAAGTAATTAATTTAATTTAAGTTAATTAAATTAATTATAACATAGGGTTAATAATTGTTGCTTATGGATGATTGTTTGTGTAGAATATCTGAATTGGATGATATCTATTGGATGATATGATGTGATATTCTATGATATGATATTGAATATATCTGTGATAAATGTGTGATATTTATCTGTGTTAAATGCTGTGTGAATTCAAGTATTGAATTGAATTAAATTGTTTAAACCTTAAACAACTTGGACTTAAAAGATACGTTTTGGATTTCGATGAGACCGGGATCGGGTTTCCGTATACCGGTATTCCAGGTCTGGAGACCCGAATACCACATCGATCCAAATTAACGATAGGTCGTGAATCTCAAGTGAAGATGAAGATTCAGAGTGCAAGGGTTATTGTCGTTAACTCTGAGGGTGATTCCAAAATGAGTGTAACGAGATAATGCCTTCGGTTTCGTTCGAACCCGGAACGAACTTGTATGGATTGAATGCTTTCAGCACATCGTCAGGTGGACGATGAGCATTCTAAGTGATGTGTTTTGATTAAAGGTAATCGTAGCCTCAAGCCTCATCAAACCGGGAATGGCTAAAACAGGGGAGGTGCAGCAAGGTTAGTGGGTAGCACCCAAGTAGTATGAGATTCCTCTGTCTAGAGGTCCCTTCTTTTTATTCGGCTGTGTGGGCGGTTGAATAGCTACAACCGCTGGGGTTTCTTATGCGGGAATTATCCAGTAAGGGATGTTCCGGCCTTGTGTTGCAGGGGATTGGGCGTGATCCTCGGTACGTTGATCTAGGCCACGTACTGTGACGAGCGGTACCCCGGTAGCTCTGCCATTGTATGGAATCCAAAATCCAATAAGTGCCGTACGATTTAGTTGTGCCCAACTATGTTGGAACGTGAGATGTAAGCATTCCAGCTATTTCTGTATTTTACTTGAAAACCCTAGACCCTATTATAATATAACTCGATTTCCTATCAAGTTTTGGTTAGCGTAAGGTAAAAACTTTTCCATGTTTATGTGTGGGAAGTCTTACGTGATACCTTTGTTTCAAAAGGCTTTGAAGTTAAACAACTTTAACCCGTTTACTCACACCAGACCCATGTCTGACCCAAGTGTTTATTTCTGTTTTATAAACTCTTGGGTACTCAAATTTTTACGAGTAGCCAAGGGATTCAGGTTAGCTTTGACGAGTTATCTGGAGGAGCAATGGAGCAGGAGGCTTCAGCGTTCGTAGATATAGTGTTCCGCTGTGTTAGTTTCTCTGAGTCATTTGTTGAGTTGTATTTGAGTTGTAATAACTAGACAGGTATTTATAACTGTCTAGTATGTGTTGTATAAGCTGTGTATCTCTGATGTATATGATACAATGTAATATCTTATTTGATTAATGTAATTTATTCGTTCCGCTGTTTAGATTCTGATGTATTTCTTTCTTTCTTCTCTATCTTTTCTCTTTTCTATCTCTTTCTTTCTTCAAGATGATACGACTTTTTGTGGAGAAAAAGTCGGGTCGTCACAGTTGGTATCAGAGCTCTTGGTTGAGTGAATACCTAGGCTCTGGAGTGGTGTCTATCCTGAGAGAGCGTATTTGTAATTTTTATATAACTATAAATACATATTTCTACCTATCTATTGGGTTACCTGTTCGGGTTTTCCAATATGAGTTATAAAGGTAGATATGGTGGTGGTGTGTGAAACACGACTACCAATGGTTGGAGTCAGAGTATTGAGGTTGGAAGTATATCTGTCGAGACTGTAGACCTAATACCGTCTCGAGTGAGCTTTGCTATGGTATAAGGATTTCTCTGATCTCTGAAGGAAACCTGTAAAGGTTCAGAGTCCATCTTTGAGTAGAGTTTGAATCTGTCGGATGAGCAGAAGCGAGTGGTGGTATCTTGGCAACTCAGAAAGAAGTAGCTGTGTGATGAGATGCAGTGACGGGATGTTTCCGAAGATGTTTTCTCTTGGAGCAAGTTTGAGGAAGTGAGCATGCTTCAGTATTGGGGCTGAGTTCAGCATAATGTTTCTGTTTGGTTTGGAGTCCGAGTTTCTCGAAGAGCTTTGGATAGGGAGTCTTGGCATCTGTGTCAGCAGTGCAGCTCGGAGTGTTTCGTGTGCCGGCAGGAAGTCTTCTGGCTAAGCAATTTTCTAGTGGTAGAATTCAGAAGCAGTAGAGAGGATCCATTTCTTCGATGGATTGGTTAAAAAGCATAAGCTGTTCTGATTGGTAAAGAGAGAGCAGTTTCTTGGATATTAGGCTGGGTTGATCGCAAAAGTGACTTGCGATTGCTGAGTATTCTCTTGAGTTATCAGAGTTTTTCTGGATGTCTTCAGCGATGTCAGAAGTTTGTCTGCATTTGAGATTGAGTTCTATATCGACTTAATTTCAAGAGTAGTACCGGTGGTTCAGCTAGTTGAAGGTTGATTCCTAGAGAAAGGATTTGGTGAAGCAGCTCAGTATTTCTTAGAACTTCTGAGTTTTCTTTTTATGGATCTGTTAAACCTTATCTCCAGAATATGTTGTCTAGTTTGTGCTCGAGTTCATCGATGGCATTCTCATTTTCTCCAGATCAGAGTGGTGCAGCGGAAGCAAGACGACAGCTGTTCTAGAGTGGAAGCAACCGGAAGTGGCAGTGTTTGGATTAAGAGTTTCTATAGAAAATATTTCTAGATTTGAGTCCAGATTGGTGAGTGCATCTGTTTTGTCTTTTCCGGATAGGAGAAGTAGATTTAGTCTACTGAGGTTTGTGAAGTAGAGTTTGTGTACTGGATTTCTGTAAATCTTGAAAGGATCCGTTTGTTGGATTGTTTCTATCCAGTTTGTTTTTATAAACATCAGCAAAGGTTGAGCTGATCGGAATAGATGTAGGCAGTCCGGAATTGTCAGAAGAGTTCTGAAGATTAGAGACGGAGGAATTTGGAATTCAAAGTTGGAGACTTCGTTATTGTTGAAATTTTCTCTGGTAAAAGGGAGCTACAAGATTGGGTAAGTCTGGGAAGTCAGCTCCGAGTTGTTTTGGATCTCTTCTGTATTCTGATTTGGATAAGTGTTTGATCTACAGGATTGAATTGCCAGTTTGGATAACTGGGATTCAGAGTATATCGCGTATCTTTGAGGAAGTACGTGTTTGATCTATCTCTGGTTTTGGAACTAGTAGTTCGGGAAGGATTTGGTTGTTGAGTCAGACTTGTCTGTAGTCTGATATCCTGTTTAGTTTTGTAGATTTAGATGAGTAGGAGCTCTGTAGCTTCGTAGTTTAAGATTGTCTGTAGAACGAGTATCCCGGTATATATATATACATGGGGAAACTCGAGGAAATTTAGGAAGCTTATCCGGGATCTGTATCCGGATAGCTAGAATTGTTTGTTTGATTGAATTGTTTGTTTGGATGAAATTGGTTGATTATTTGTGTTGGCTGATAGGTATGCTTAGATTGGTTGAAATAAAATAAAACTTGGGATTATCTTTTGTTTTAAATTTCGAGGACGAAATTCTTTTAAGGGGGAAGGAATGTGATATCCCGGGATTTCAGGGAATTTAAAATGTGATAATCTTGTAAGTTAATTATTTAAAATTGGTAAAGTTGTTATTTTCAAACAATTTAATAATGAGTTGTTTTTAAATATAGTTATAAATAAATTCTTATATGGAATAATTAGTTAAAAATTTAATTTGTGTTATTTAGAAATAGATTTTAAATAGACCTATTATTTCAAATATAATAAGTGTTGTTCAAATATATATATGTGTATTTAAATTGATTTTAAATAGGATAATTATTGACAATTAATAATGTGTTTGTTTAAAATTAATATCTATATTTATTTGAAATGATTTTAAATTTAGATTTAAATTTACTTTGAAATTGAATTTAAAAATTTAAAGAAATATATATATCTTAAAATGAAAATAATAATATAGTTTGAATTTAAAATATATGAATAAAGTTTTTATTTGAATAAGATTTATTTTATATTATTTTCCTTAAAGGAATTTATTTATAAAAAAAATTAAGATAATGTTTATTAAATTGTAAAATAAATATAAGAGTTTTATATTATCATTTAAAAATGGACTAAATAAACTATATATGATTTTATTTAAGATATGATTGGTTTTTATTATTTTCTTTAAAAGGTTTTATGTGTATAAGATTAAGAAAGCATTTATTAAATTACAATTGTATTTATTAATTAGGAAATAAATATAAAAAGGCTTTTAAAATCATTTATAAAATAATTAAAATGCAAAATGACAAGTGTTAAATTATGAAAACATATTGATAACATGTGTAAACAAATTAAGTAAGAGTAAAGACAAGTGTCATCCTTTTTCTTTAATTTTAACAAATCCTAATTTAACACTACTTAAACATTCACCTTCTTCCTTATTTTCTTTTCTTATCCTCTTTTTTCTAAAGCAAGAAACTTTAAAACCTGTAAACTATTTTTCTCAAACCAGAAAAGAAACTCCCTGTAATTCAACCTGTTCTACTCTACAAAACTAGAAAAAAACCATTTCCCTGCAAACCTTCTTCAAGTTTAAACACAATCCCTGTAATCAATTCACTCTTCATCTCAAAATCAAAACCCTGTAAACCATTTATCGAAGCCTGTAGCCTGTAATCATCTTCAACTTGTATCATCAAAGCTTCAAGTTTTAATGAAATCTTTCAATCAACAAAGCAATTTTGTCTTCAATCAAAGCAATACAAGCTTCAGAAATTTAAAGTCACCAGATTCAAGCATTTTATCAATTTTCCAGTTTAAAGTCTCTGCTTCAAACTTCAAAAAAAAATGGTGAGTAAACCTTTTCTTAAAAACAGTTTTTAATCTATGTTTATATTTATGCATGTGATGAATATGGATAGAAATATTGTAATGTGGGTTGCATGATTGTTTTATTTGGAATATATATTTTTAAACTGCTCTGTTGATATGAGTATATGCCTGAGTTTATGTATATTAGTCTCTGCTATGATCACAGACTTAAAGATAAAACAAAAGAATTCAAATTCTTCTTATATATCCAAATTTAGGTTATGATCTCCAAAGAAGAAATGATGGTATGAATGTAATAGAATTTTTAAAAATAAACCCAAGTGTTTATATTGCATATTTATTTCGAAACTGGTAAATTACAGTAAAAATCAAAAAGAAGTCGAAAATCAATGAATTCGATTTCATGTTTGGATTGCATAAATGGATTTGTAGTAGAAAATCATGATTTTTAATATTGATATCATAATTTTTAGTTTGATAATCGTTGGGAATTTTTGAGTTGATCAAATTGGGCATTTTGATTGATTTCTGTTGATCGGCGGTGAGTCGAGAGTTGTGATTTAGGTCGAGGGTTGTTTGAAGGTTGACGATCACTGGAAAAATGGTCGTCGATTTTTATGATGGTCGTAGTGACCAGAGTACGGCAAAGTAGGGTTTTTACCCTTTTGTAGTCGTCGAGTTTGTCAGGGATTAGTACGTCGTCAAGAGAGGATCGGAGTTCACCGCGAGAGGGGGAAACGTTGCGTGGATCTGTGTTGCAGCTCTGGACGGAGGGACGTGAGCTCCGGTGGCGAGTTCGTCAGCAGGAGATAGTTTTCGATCGTTCAGGTGGTTCTAGGAATTGATCGAATTGCTCGAATTTGAATTCCAGTCGAATTCGACGAACTGGGTGTTCGAGTTGAACGGCGAGGTCGTAGACGATATGTCGAAGTCGGCGGCGATGGTCGAAAGTCGTTCTGGCGATCGTGCACGTGCACGTGTGCACGTTTGGAACTGGAATGATGGATGGTTTGGGAAGATGAAGCTTTTCTCGATGTTGGGCTCGTGCGTTTTGAAATACGACTCGAAGAAGAAGAGGAAGCGTGAGTGCACGGGAGTTACTCGGGGAATCGAGTGGATTGCTCGAGTTTTTTTTTTTTTGTGGGTTGTCTGGTTTCAAGTTTTCAAAGTTCGGCCAGGTTTGTTTTAAATCTTAAGTTAATACAAAACAGTTTTTTTTAAAAGAAAAAGAAATGTTATAAAGTTTTAAGATGTTTTTAAATTTGAATATATTTTCAAAGGTAATATAAACCATTGTTTTCCAAAGTGAAATATATTTAAACATGTTTTAAAAGTTATTAAAGCTATAAAGTTACTAAGTAAAGTTTTTCAAAGATTTTTAACAATTAAAATTAAATGTTAAATTGCTTTGTTTAAAGAAAATTAAATACTTTCAATTTTAATTGATTGCAAAATGTTTTCAAAATTTTCAATTATATAAATGAATTTGCAAAATGTTTTAAATTGGAAGTAATTTAGTGGAAGTAATTAAGGAAATTACTTAGTGAAATTAATTAATTAATTAAGGGTAAGTGATTTTAAGTTGACCAATTAATGAAATAAATTAACGATAAAGGACTAATTAAGAAATTAATTAAGAGAAATTAATTAATTTAATTAACTAATGATTGAGGATTAATTAATGATTAGAGATGAATTAATTAAGTGATTACTGATTGATCAATTAATGATTAGTGATTTATTAATTTGAAATTAGAATTAATTAATTAAGTAATTAGAGGTTGATTAATTTGTAATTAAGAAATACTTAATTAAGTTTATCAATTAATAATTAGGTTTTATTAATTAAAAATTAAGAGATAATTAATCTATAAAGATTAATTAAAGATTAATCAATGGATAATTAAGGATTAATTAATTTATTATTAAGTTTTATTAATTGATAATTAAGTTTTATTAATTAATAATTAAAAGAATAATTAATCTGTAATTAATGATTAATTAAATGGTTTAAGAGTAATTAAGGATGAATTACTCAAGTATAATTAATGAAATGAATGTGATTGATTTAAGTTAATTAATTTGTAAATTAATTAAAGATAATCACTTGATAAGAAATTAAGTATGAATACTTAATGAGATTGATATGTGTAATTACTTAGTATTAGTAATTAATGTATAATTACAGGATGTAATTAAATAAAAAGGAAAATTACTTAATGGGAAGTAATTGAAGTATAATTACTTACTTTGAAAAAGTAATTAAGGATTAATTATTTGGTGTAATTAATATAATTAATTAAGGAGTTAATTAATTAAGGTAAGTAATTACAGAATGATAATTACTGTATATGATTAATTAAGGTAGATTAATAGAAATGATTAATTTAAAGTTTAATTAATTAATGTAATTAATTAAGGGTCAATGTAATTAATTATAGTTAATTAATTTATGGGAGTTAATTAAGGATTATTAATAAGAGTAATTAATAAGAGTAATTAAAGGTTAATTACTGTTAATGGTTAAGAATGATTAATTTGTGAAATTAATTAAAGGATAATTACTTTATGTAATTAATGAATAATTAATCAAGGATGAGTAATATTTAATGAGTAAATAAATAAATTAAAGGTTTGTAATTAATTAATGGTTGATTAAGCGAGATTAGATAATTAATTCTTAAGTAATTAATTTAATTTAAGTTAATTAAATTAATTATAACATAGGGTTAATAATTGTTGCTTATGGATGATTGTTTGTGTAGAATATCTGAATTGGATGATATCTATTGGATGATATGATGTGATATTCTATGATATGATATTGAATATATCTGTGATAAATGTGTGATATTTATCTGTGTTAAATGCTGTGTGAATTCAAGTATTGAATTGAATTAAATTGTTTAAACCTTAAACAACTTGGACTTAAAAGATACGTTTTGGATTTCGATGAGACCGGGATCGGGTTTCCGTATACCGGTATTCCAGGTCTGGAGACCCGAATACAACATCGATCCAAATTAACGATAGGTCGTGAATCTCAAGTGAAGATGAAGATTCAGAGTGCAAGGGTTATTGTCGTTAACTCTGAGGGTGATTCCAAAATGAGTGTAACGAGATAATGCCTTCGGTTTCGTTCGAACCCGGAACGAACTTGTATGGATTGAATGCTTTCAGCACATCGTCAGGTGGACGATGAGCATTCTAAGTGATGTGTTTTGATTAAAGGTAATCGTAGCCTCAAGCCTCATCAAACCGGGAATGGCTAAAACAGGGGAGGTGCAGCAAGGTTAGTGGGTAGCACCCAAGTAGTATGAGATTCCTCTGTCTAGAGGTCCCTTCTTTTTATTCGGCTGTGTGGGCGGTTGAATAGCTACAACCGCTGGGGTTTCTTATGCGGGAATTATCCAGTAAGGGATGTTCCGGCCTTGTGTTGCAGGGGATTGGGCGTGATCCTCGGTACGTTGATCTAGGCCACGTACTGTGACGAGCGGTACCCCGGTAGCTCTGCCATTGTATGGAATCCAAAATCCAATAAGTGCCGTACGATTTAGTTGTGCCCAACTATGTTGGAACGTGAGATGTAAGCATTCCAGCTATTTCTGTATTTTACTTGAAAACCCTAGACCCTATTATAATATAACTCGATTTCCTATCAAGTTTTGGTTAGCGTAAGGTAAAAACTTTTCCATGTTTATGTGTGGGAAGTCTTACGTGATACCTTTGTTTCAAAAGGCTTTGAAGTTAAACAACTTTAACCCGTTTACTCACACCAGACCCATGTCTGACCCAAGTGTTTATTTCTGTTTTATAAACTCTTGGGTACTCAAATTTTTACGAGTAGCCAAGGGATTCAGGTTAGCTTTGACGAGTTATCTGGAGGAGCAATGGAGCAGGAGGCTTCAGCGTTCGTAGATATAGTGTTCCGCTGTGTTAGTTTCTCTGAGTCATTTGTTGAGTTGTATTTGAGTTGTAATAACTAGACAGGTATTTATAACTGTCTAGTATGTGTTGTATAAGCTGTGTATCTCTGATGTATATGATACAATGTAATATCTTATTTGATTAATGTAATTTATTCGTTCCGCTGTTTAGATTCTGATGTATTTCTTTCTTTCTTCTCTATCTTTTCTCTTTTCTATCTCTTTCTTTCTTCAAGATGATACGACTTTTTGTGGAGAAAAAGTCGGGTCGTCACAGCTTCTTGGCATCTAGAGAGGTGAGACCTTGGCTGTGTAAGACATAGTGTTTGAGTGGCTGATGAGCATGCCCATGTCTTAGAATGAATTTAGGTGTCGGTTTGGTTCTCGATTCATTTCTGGGATCGAGAAGGGGATGTAGGTTGAGCATTCCATCCATTTTGTATAGGATAGCTTGTCAATAAAGGAGTATATTAACCAATTAGATCTTTTGTATTTAAGGATTGAGATGGTCGGTACTCCACTGGTGTAGGCAAAGGAGTTTGCTTTGGGTATTAAAGCATTAGTTAGAGATTCATTGCTTAGTCTTGTCCCTATTAGGGCCAACTTTTAAAAGTCTTGCTGGGATGGTTATCCTCTATAAGAGCACTTGCAAAGAACTGTTTGAGATAGCGAGAGTGGAAACCAAACCGAAGCTCCAATTAAAGCGCAAAGAACAAGATACAAGGGAAGAGCTCTTGCGAAGAAGAAAGCTGGCCTATTTTGCCACTCCGGTAGCATACGTGGGCATATCCCTACAAGATGTCATCCAGCTAAAGTGAAGCATGATTGCTTCAATTGCTATTGGCTTGATCACTTAAAGAAGGATTTTCCTACATTGCTGAGGGGTGCGTGAGTGATGACAACTTAGGCCTTGTGGGTATTACCGGGTCCTAGAAGGTCTACCGCTCAGAATAAAATTGCAAGGAACTTATGTAGTGAGGTTTTCTCTATTTTTAGGGAACTCGCTTCAATTTATTTCGATACTTAAGCGATATATTTATCTATTTCTAGTTACTCGGTAGATAGGGTAAACTTGACATGTTTCATGGTAGGTAAATTCTTACGTAAAGATAAACATTGCATGAGCGACCTTAGTTGCAAAACTGAGGTGAAGGGACCGAGAGTACTACCATTCGAACTTAATGCATGAGCTTTCAAGTTGAGTAGGGTTGGTCGATGAAGTGTGATTTGGATTTGTATCTAAGTAAGGTTCAGTGGATGCCCAATAATGAGCAAATACCGAGCGGATGACTTATAGGCGCTTACCTAGAGTCGTTCGTGTTAGAATTTTTTTCTTTAAATTGGTAAACCTTAGGTAATGGGAGTAATCCCATGTGCTGAAAAGGATATTTTCTAAATATCGGTCCATTCATGTATCAATTCCTAATCACTATTCCGAGCGTAGGGTTTCTAGGTGATTTACACAAGTTAGGAAATAGTTTTCCACTCGATTCTTAAAGGCGAGCACCTGAGTCGGAGTATTGAGGCGACCGAGGGATTTGAAACTTGACTGTAGTCATTTGAGGAAATTTCCATGGTCGGATCAAGGAACCAAATCGAAGTTTTCATGAGAAGAGTTGGGTGGCCGACCCTAATCAAATAAAGAAATCTTGCAAGCAAACAAAGGGTTGGAATAAGCATCATATTGTTTGGATGGTCTTTAGTTATTCAAAATTTTAGTGTAGTATAGATAAGGTTGCTTAGGGTAGTTCCAGAAAGAATTTCTTGACTTTTTTTGTGGCGATTCAAATAATCTTCTAAGTGACGAGATGATACTTTCCAAGGTGAGCGTCATAGTGCACTTGTATATTATCCATATTGATATTGTGCGGTTGAGGTGAGTTTGAACTCGAGCAAACCCAGGCATTTGTAGATCGTCATTTAATAATGATTTAATTAGTAAAGTTTTCTTCTTTGGAGAATGAGTTTTGTTCGGAAGAAAACGAAAGTTGAGGCTTTGATTTCTAAATTTATTCAAGAGTTTTGAGACTCCATGATCCAACATATCATGAAAATTTTCCTTTTAGTAGTGGGAGGTGTAATAGTCTTTTATGTATTGTATTCATGAAAGGGGTTACATCACTTAAGTGTTTTGTTCATCTTGAATATGGAACTGACTCATTGAAGTTTATGGTTAGATATGGGCTTTTGAATATTGATTTGTTACCATGCATGTCGGTATAGACTCTTTTTGAATAATCAATTGCTTTGTATGATTTTTATTGATTGTTGATGGTATTGTTGCTTGGTGTTGATGTGGTGATAGTGGGCTGAGACATTGCATTTCTCAGTAGCGAGTCGCTTACAGCTTGATGATAGAAGGTTAAGACATAGAGTTTCTCAGTAGCGACTCATCTATGATTTTGGCGATAGTGGGTTGGGATAGTGTATTCCCCAGTAGCGAGTTGTTTACGACTTAGTGATAGTGAGTTGAGACATTGCGTTTCTCAATAGCGAGTCGCTTACGGTTTGACGATAGCGAGCTGGGACATAGAGTTTCTCAATAGCGAGTCGTCCACGATTCTGACGATAGTGGGTTCGAATATGTAGTTCCCTAGTAGCGAGTTACTTATGATTTAAAGATATTTAGCTGAGACATATAGCTCCTCAATAGCGAGTCATATATGTTTTTGGTGGTAACGAGTTGAGATTTTGGGCTTAATCGCACTAAGTTAGAACTTTGGGTTTAGTCGAGTGCATATGATTTGTTATGGGTTAGATTTAGTGACACCTTATCCTATGTTATCACTATGGTAGTTATAATTTCATAATTAAAGTAAGTTCGAAAAGTGATAACGATGGCTATATGAAATAGATCGCATATCATCCATGCTCATTGTGGGAGTGAGGTGGGATTTATACGAGGTTACTGCCTTTTAATAGGACTTGGGGTCTGTGGTATATTTTGATACTTACTCGCTTAAGCATATTCTCTAATAGATTGTCATATATGATTATGGTAGTTTCAGTTACTAAGCTAAGGTTATACATGTATGAATTATGTGTTGTTGTTTTGGTATAGAATCCCCACTGTATGGTACGCCTTGGTACTTGAGAGTTGAAGAATACCTATTTAGATGCTTACTCTTTTGGATTCACATTTAAATGGTGAGAAGTTTTCTTACGAAATGGTATGTACTTTATGAAATATAAAACATTATATATTATCAAGTGTTTCTTAGATGCATGTTGCATTCTAATTCCTAGAAATTCTGTAACGCTTGTCGCGTTAGGGAGGTACGATTGATGTAACGACCAGTATTTTTACGGATCGGAACATCGTAAAAACAGTTGACATTTGGTCGCATTGTTGATAAGTCGTCCAGAGTCTAAGTCTTAGGTCGTATGAGAGTTTGGAGCGACCTAAAGAAGTTGGCGAGTTAAAGAGTAGATGACTTAGTGAAGTGGAGCGACCTAAGGATTGGAACGACCTAAGAAAGTTAGCGACCTATAGAATTTGGCAACCTATAGGATGTTGGCGACCTAAGGTTTGAGCGACTTAAGGACAGGCAGCGACCTAAGAGAGTTAGCGAGTTAATGACCTAGTGGTTAGCGACCTAAGAGCTAACGGTATAAGAGAGTGAGTTAGCGTAGTTAGGTCATTAGACGACCTAAGGAGTTAGGTCGTATCCTGGCTAAGATAGTTAGGTCGCGTGTGTGTGTGTTAGGTCGCAGGTTTGTTAGGTCGTAGGTCGTGGATGCACGTAGGTCGTTGGATCTGTTAGGTCGCATGGATGTGCATTTGTTAGGTCGTGAGGAAGCGCATATGGGTTAGGTCGTAGGTCGCTTGGGTGCGCTGATGCGCTAAGTCGTTAGGTCGTAGAAGCGCATCTGGTTAGGTCGTGGGAGTGCGCATATGTTAGGTCGTAGGTCGCGTAGAGGCTTGGGGCTGTTAGGTCGAAGATTTTAGGTCGTAGGGTTTTAGGTCGTAGGGTTTTTAGGTCGTGGACGACCTAACTCCGAGCGAACGACCTAAGGAGATTTCTGCCTATAAATAGGAGGGTTTTTCTTCATTTTTGAGATCCGGATTTCGAAGCGACGAAGTGCTGCCATTTTGAGAGCTCGAGTTCTACACTTCTTCACTTCTTTTATCCACTCTAATCTTGTGATTCCTTCCATCCAAATCGAAGATCAAATCGAAGATCCAAGAGCTTAGATTGAAGATCTTCATCCTTTGAAGAGAGATTTCTTCGTTTGAAGCGGATTTGTGATAGATCGAGTTAGATCCTTCGCTGTCCAGATCTGAAGTGTGTTGCTTTTGGGTTGTTTAGGTGATTTGGTGAGTGGTGATTATCTCTCACACGGATCCAAAGGAGTATATCGGATCGTTGGCTTGATTTTGTGTAAAGTAGTGATTTTCATGCATCTTTGTAAACTTAAGTGTAGATCTATTGTTCATTATGGCTTGGCATCCATTTTACTACATGTTAACCTATGCAAGTTCATTCATCAAGATTATAGAGATATTGCTCATGTTTTCATGCTTGTTAGACTTTTGACTCTTTAATTACGAAATTGCCATTATTGTTATAATTGTCTATTTAGCTCATATTTGAATGCTTGTTTACTTGGATTAATGTTTGACTTGATTGATTGCTATGAATTAGATGATTGATGATTTGATTTAGACCGAAGATGATTCAAAAGCTAAGGGAAAGGCTCTTGAATTGGAAAAGCTGCTCGTGGCATATGTAGCGGATGATGAAGCTCATATGGATAGATCTGATGATGATGTTGAGATGAAGCTTTGCTATGATGATGATGAGGCGAAGCATGATATGAGATAGCCTTGGTCTAATCCAGACGGGATCATTCCAAGCAAATTGATAACTCGGTGAAATGGTTCGAGTTTGAGGATAATGGTTTGCTCGAGAGGCGCTTGAGCTAGTATGGAAATAGTCGTCGAGGAGGATGACTAGAAGGCTGAGATCTCATCGTTGTTGAAGGTTCTAGCATGCTCAAAGCAAGAGTACGTTGGGCAGATTCGATAGTCCCTGAAGGCTACTGATTGGTAGTCGAGTACTCTGGGCAGATTCGATAGTCCTAGGCACGGGTCACGATGACGTGCGGAGTTATGTCTAGAACCGGGGTTTCCATTAGCCCTTGACGGACGGATGAAATAATGAGCCGGTCATTCAATTAACGATGATATCGAAGCAATGATAACAGTGATAGCCAGAGTCATGGATGTTTGGTTGTATCGTCATTCGGTCTCAAGAGCGGTATTTTCTGGGTGCTTATCTGATCTTGGTTTAGGCCTTGGGGGTTTGTACTTGGAAAGCATCGCCCTTAACTCGAGTGATAATTGCTTTACTTTAAATTGTATGCTTTGCTATGTTTGCTTCTGCTTAGTGTGTGTCTGGGGGCTATCATTGTAGAAAGAGGTGGAGTGGGAGGGTTGTATTCCTATTCCTTTTCCTTTATGCTCTTTTGGTATGTTGTTAGTTAATTTACCGCTCACTAAGACTGTTGTCTGACTCAAGGCTTTATGTTTTAACTCTTATTGCCTTGGGCTATTCGTCCATTTTGGGACGGGCAGACTAGGTAGCAGGTGACAGGTGCTGTTCTTGCTTTCCACGATGCTGATATCGAAGACGAGCTGGAGGCTTACATATTATCTTCTTACTATATGTACTGGGTGTTCCGCTGTTTGTATATTCTCTGAGTGTTATGTAGTGAGGCTTGATGTATTGACTATTCAGATGTTTGTATTCAACTATTATGAAGTTTTATTGATGAGATTCTATTCTGTGAAGCTTCACTATGTATATATTCTATTGTATTTTTGTCCATGCGCTGTGAGTAATACGATAGATTCAGCTGTTTTAATTTACCTTGGCAATCGTCCATGGCTGCCTGGCACACTTTACAGCGCACTATCTCTAGGTTCGGTGCAGGGGTCATGGGCGGTCGTCACATTTGGTATCAGAGCATTGGTTAATCGATTTTACCCAACGCTCACTGACGTAACTACGTATGAGAGACGTAATTGTATTTTGATGGATGATTACTATATATAATATAGTAGCCTATTAGAGTTTGAGTCCTTTATGCAGTTGTTTCTCAAGGTGTGCTAATCATTCCTTTTATAGATATTAAGGATGAGTCGAAGAGGGAGACCAGCTGCTAGGGAAGGCCGTGCTGCTGAGGGGACTGCTGATTATGCAGCTATGTTCGAAGCTATGATGACTTCGATCATGAGAAGGATACCAGTTCCGGGGACAGCAGTTGATGTTGGAGTTCAAGTCCAAACTCCGAAACCAGTGGATTTTGCTAAGTTGTGTAAAGACTATACTGCTCTTGGAGGGAAGGTTTTCTTGGGAACAGAACCAACCATTGAAGTCCAGAGATGGATAGATGCTTGTAGAAGGATCTTTGGTGATTTGGGAATCGATGATGCAACTAAAAGGAAGCTTGCGTCAAGACAGCTTCAAGGAAGAGCTTCTGATTGGTGGAACTCTATTACCATAAATACTCCGGAAGAAGAGATTACTTGGGAGCAATTCCAAGCCAGATTTGAAGCTAAGTTCATTTCTACAGCCCAGAAGTCTGTTCTGTTCAAGAAGTTTATGGAGCTCAAGCAAGGTGGAAGACCAGTTCTTGAGTATGTTTCTAAGTTTGAAGCTTTGTCCAAGTATGCCCGGTCGTATATTGAATCTTCGTATCAGAAGAATGAGAAGTTTGTGACAGACTTGGACAGTTATCTTGGGAGGCAGTTGGTGGATCATTTGGACGATCCATTTGAGAAGCTTGTAGAGAAGGCTCTCAGGTATGAGAATCTGTTTCCTAAAGAGGGATCTGTTGTTGCTGTGACCAAGGAGGAGTCTAGACCACAACAGGGTGGAAACAAGAAGAGGAAGCAGCAGCAGCAAAAGGGTAAGGATGGCCAGAAGAAGCCGAAGGGCGAAGTGACCTGCTTCAATTGTCAACAGAAGGGTCATTTCTCCAGGGATTGCAAGAATCCGAAGGTGCCGGTGAAGTGCCACAACTGTGACAAGCTGGGGCATGTTAGGAGGAATTGTCCAGAGCCGTGGAGGGACAAGCAGATTGTGCAAGCTTATGCTTTGGGAGCTGTTCCATCGTCTTCGAAAGCTCCTACCGCTGAAGAGAAAGGAAAGAGTGTAGTGGTTCAAGGTACTCTTTTCATATGTGGTGTTCCAGTGAGAGTGCTATTTGATACTGGGGCGTCGCATTCGTTTGTTTGTAATGAACTTGTAGGCCGGTTGGGTTTAGAACCGGATATTGTTGATAGGCCATGGGTTGTGACTAATCCAGTTAGGGGTTCGTCTTGTTTGTGTATGTTATGCCGTGGTCTGATTGTATCGAGTCATGATTGCTCTTTTGTTTGTGATTGTTTTGTTCTGAACTTTGCGGGGTTCGGAATTATTTTGGGTATGGACTGGCTTAGGAAGTTTGCGGCAAAGGTTGATTGTGATAGGTTGGAGGTGACAGTCGAGAATGTGGAGGGGCAAAAGATTGTGATACGATGTAAGCATGAAGAAGGCGTCTTCATGAGCTTCATGTATTCGCTGGTTGTTCCACGGGATGGACTGTCATCTGTGCCAATTGCTAATGGATTTGAGGATGTCTTTGACGAGGTCAAAGGGTTACCGCCGCATAGAGAGATCGAGTTTCGTATAGATCTAGTTGAAGGAGCCAGACCTGTTGTGATGCCTCTTAGGCGGATGGCGCCTAGGGAACAGCAGGAGTTGAGTGTGCAGGTTGATGATCTTTTACAGAAAGGATTCATTCGGCGTAGTGTGTCCGAATGGGGTGCACCAGTTGTGTTTGTAACCAAAGCGGATGGATCGCTGAGGTTGTGTATGGATTATCGTGAGCTGAATAAAGTAACTAAGAAGAACAAGTATCCATTGCCGAGAATAGACGACTTGTTTGATCAGCTTCACGAAGCTAAGGTGTTTTCTCAGATGGATTTAGCTACGGGATTTCACCAGTTAAGAGTGACTAAGGATAGTGTGCCGAAGACTGCTTTCAGGACACCATCCGGTTTCTTTGAGTGGCTGGTAATGCCATTTGGATTGACCAATGCACCAGCATATTTTGTGGATCTTATGAATAGAGTGTTCAGAGATCAGTTGAACAAGTTCGTAGTTCGTACTAGTGTTCGTGGATGATATTTTGATTTATTCCAGAACTGAAGAAGAGCACAAGACGCACTTGCGTATTGTTTTGGAAATCTTACGGAAACATCAGCTGAAGGCTAAGTTTTCGAAGTGTCACTTCTGGAAGAGTGAAGTGAGGTTCTTAGGCCATGTTATCTCTGGAAATGGAATAGCGGTTGATCCCGCCAAGATAGCAGCAATCCAGGATTGGGGTAGACCTAAGAATGCATCTGATGTGAGAAGTTTTCTTGGATTGGCAGGATACTATCGTCGATTTATCAAAGACTTTTCCAAGATAGCTGCACCATTAACAGGATTGACGAAAAAGAATCAGGTATTCAGATGGGATGCTATGTGTGAGCAAGCTTTCGGAATCCTGAAAGAGCGACTGACAAGCGCTCCTGTTTTGACTATTCCAAGTGGGAATGATGAGATGGTGGTTTACACCGATGCATGTGGTACTAGACTTGGAGCAGTGCTGATGCAGAAGGATAAAGTTGTTGCGTATGCAAGTCGACAACTGAAGCCGCATGAAAGGAATTATCCGACTCATGATTTGGAGTTGGCGGCGATTGTTTTTGCTTTGAAGATGTGGAGACATTACCTATTGGGAGTTAGATTCGAGTTGTTTACAGATCATAAGTCGTTGAAGTATCTTTTCTCCTAAAAGGATTTGAATATTCGGCAGCAACGATGGCTAGAGTTTTTGGCATCATATGATTTTGGTATAGCTTATACTCCGGGAAAGGGTAACGCAGTGGCAGATGCGTTAAGTCGAAGACATGCAGGATTGGGAGTCATGTTTTCAGAATGGAAGAATCTCGAGTATTTAGATGGATTTGACTTCTGGCCTAGATGTGAATTGGAACCTGAGATATTGGCAAACTTATCGATAAGACCTACTCTTGTGGAAAGGATTGGCGAGAGCCAAAAGCGAGACGATAAGCTTGTCAAGATTATCCGTGATTTGGAATCTGGATTAAACCCAGAAAAGGATAAAGGATTCGAGATCGATCAAGAGGGTTGGCTTCGAAAGCAAGGACGACTAGTTGTTCCCGATATAGATGAATTGAGAAATGAAGTTTTGAAGGAAAGTCATCACTCAAAGCTGACAATTCATCCAGGTGGAAATAAGATGTATCGGGATATGAAGAGAACCTATTACTGGGAAGGTATGAAGAAGGATGCTGGAAATTTTATTTCCAAGTGCATGAACTGCCAGTTGGTAAAAGCCGAACAGAAGAAGCCAAGTGGATTGCTTCAGCCATTAGAAGTTCCTACATGGAAGTGGAAGCAAATATCGATGGATTTTATTGATGGACTACCTAGAACAAGAACGGGAAATGAAGGGATTTGGGTCATTGTAGATCGTCTGACTAAGAGTGCAAGATTCATTCCTGTTCGATCGACTAGGACTGCATCAAAGTTGGCTGAGTTGTATGTTAAGTGGATAGTTCGATTCCATGGTATTCCGAAGAGTATAGTGAGCGATCGAGACCCATTGTTCACTAGTGGATTTTGAAGAGCTTCCAGGAAGTTTTGGGAACTGAGTTGTGTTTGAGTACAGCTTATCACCCTCAAACAGATGGTCAGACCGAGAGAGTCAACCGAGTTTTTGAGGATCTCCTCAGAGCTTGTGTTTTGGATTTCGAAGAATCATGGGAAGATCACCTTCATTTGGTGGAATTTTCGTATAACAACAGTTACCAGTCAAGCATTGGTATGGCACCGTATGAGGCATTGTATGGAAGACCGTGTAACTCTCCGACATTTTGGTTAGAGACAGGAGAAAAGCTGATGCTTGGGCCAGAAATGATTCGACAGACTTCAGATTGCATAGAGATCATTCGACAACGAATGAAGGCAGCCCAAGATCGTCAGAAAAGTTATGCCGATAAGCGTCGTAAGGATGTGGAATTCGACGTAGGTGATATGGTTTTTGTGAAGATTTCTCCTCTAAAGAATGTTATTCGATTCGAGAAAAAAGGAAAATTTACTCCGAGATTTGTTGGACCATTCCCGATCATCGAGCGAATTGGAAAGCTCGCCTACAGATTGGAGTTACCAGAGAAGATGTCGGGTGTGCACAATGTTTTTCACGTATCGTATCTATGGAAGTATGTGCACGACTCGAATATAGTGGTTTCTGCTGATAGCTGTGAAGATTTAGAAGTTGATCCAGACGATAAGAGACCTCGTAAGCCGCTTCGTGTTGTGGAAACCGACACGAAACAGCTTAGGAGGAAGATAGTTAAGTTGCTCAAGATACAATGGAGTGATGATGATAACGACTGTACATGGGAGGTGGAAGAGAGGATGAAAGCAGCTCATCCTGAACTCTTCAAGGTATGGCCCTAAGGTGTCGTGTCATCTAACGACATTGTAACTTGTTCTAAGTTTTAGAATTCTGCATGCTAAGCTAGAATTGGATGCATGGTTTGTTAATTGCTATGGATGGTAGGCATGCAGAATAGCCTTTGTTTGCTCTTGTTTGTTTGGAATTTCGGGGGCGAAATTCCTAAGGGGGTGAGAATGTAATGACCCGTATTTTTACGGATCGGAACATCGTAAAAACAGTTGACATTTGGTCGCATTGTTGATAAGTCGTCCAGAGTCTAAGTCTTAGATCGTATGAGAGTTTGGAGCGACCTAAAGAAGTTGGCGAGTTAAAGAGTAGATGACTTAGTGAAGTGGAGCGACCTAAGGATTGGAACGACCTAAGAAAGTTAGCGACCTATAGAATTTGGCAACCTATAGGATGTTGGCGACCTAAGGTTTGAGCGACTTAAGGACAGGCAGCGACCTAAGAGAGTTAGCGAGTTAACGACCTAGTGGTTAGCGACCTAAGAGCTAACGGTATAAGAGAGTGAGTTAGCGTAGTTAGGTCGTTAGACGACCTAAGGAGTTAGGTCGTATCCTGGCTAAGATAGTTAGGTCGCGTGTGTGTGTTAGGTCGCAGGTTTGTTAGGTCGTAGGTCGCGGATGCGCGTAGGTCGTTGGATCTGTTAGGTCGCATGGATGCGCATTCGTTAGGTCGCGAGGAAGCGCATCTGGGTTAGGTCGTAGGTCGCTTGGGTGCGCTGATGCGCTAAGTCGTTAGGTCGTAGAAGCGCATCTGGTTAGGTCGTGGGAGTGCGCATATGTTAGGTCGTAGGTCGCGTAGAGGCTTGGGGCTGTTAGGTCGAAGATTTTAGGTCGTAGGGTTTTAGGTCGTAGGGTTTTTAGGTCGTGGACGACCTAACTCCGAGCGAACGACCTAAGGAGATTTCTGCCTATAAATAGGAGGGTTTTTCTTCATTTTTGAGATCCGGATTTCGAAGCGACGAAGTGCTGCCATTTTGAGAGCTCGAGTTCCACACTTCTTCACTTCTTTTATCCACTCTAATCTTGTGATTCCTTCCATCCAAATCGAAGATCAAATCGAAGATCCAAGAGCTTAGATTGAAGATCTTCATCCTTTGAAGAGAGATTTCTTCGTTTGAAGCGGATTTGTGATAGATCGAGTTAGATCCTTCGCTGTCCAGATCTGAAGTGTGTTGCTTTTGGGTTGTTTAGGTGATTTGGTGAGTGGTGATTATCTCTCACACGGATCCAAAGGAGTATATCGGATCGTTGGCTTGATTTTGTGTAAAGTAGTGATTTTCATGCATCTTTGTAAACTTAAGTGTAGATCTATTGTTCATTATGGCTTGGCATCCATTTTACTACATGTTAACCTATGCAAGTTCATTCATCAAGATTATAGAGATATTGCTCATGTTTTCATGCTTGTTAGACTTTTGACTCTTTAATTACGAAATTGCCATTATTGTTATAATTGTCTATTTAGCTCATATTTGAATGCTTGTTTACTTGGATTAATGTTTGACTTGATTGATTGCTATGAATTAGATGATTGATGATTTGATTTAGACCGAAGATGATTCAAAAGCTAAGGGAAAGGCTCTTGAATTGGAAAAGCTGCTCGTGGCATATGTAGCGGATGATGAAGCTCATATGGATAGATCTGATGATGATGTTGAGATGAAGCTTTGCTATGATGATGATGAGGCGAAGCATGATATGAGATAGCCTTGGTCTAATCCAGACGGGATCATTCCAAGCAAATTGATAACTCGGTGAAATGGTTCGAGTTTGAGGATAATGGTTTGCTCGAGAGGCGCTTGAGCTAGTATGGAAATAGTCGTCGAGGAGGATGACTAGAAGGCTGAGATCTCATCGTTGTTGAAGGTTCTAGCATGCTCAAAGCAAGAGTACGTTGGGCAGATTCGATAGTCCCTGAAGGCTACTGATTGGTAGTCGAGTACTCTGGGCAGATTCGATAGTCCTAGGCACGGGTCACGATGACGTGCGGAGTTATGTCTAGAACCGGGGTTTCCATTAGCCCTTGACGGACGGATGAAATAATGAGCCGGTCATTCAATTAACGATGATATCGAAGCAATGATAACAGTGATAGCCAGAGTCATGGATGTTTGGTTGTATCGTCATTCGGTCTCAAGAGCGGTATTTTCTGGGTGCTTATCTGATCTTGGTTTAGGCCTTGGGGGTTTGTACTTGGAAAGCATCGCCCTTAACTCGAGTGATAATTGCTTTACTTTAAATTGTATGCTTTGCTATGTTTGCTTCTGCTTAGTGTGTGTCTGGGGGCTATCATTGTAGAAAGAGGTGGAGTGGGAGGGTTGTATTCCTATTCCTTTTCCTTTATGCTCTTTTGGTATGTTGTTAGTTAATTTACCGCTCACTAAGACTGTTGTCTGACTCAAGGCTTTATGTTTTAACTCTTATTGCCTTGGGCTATTCGTCCATTTTGGGACGGGCAGACTAGGTAGCAGGTGACAGGTGCTGTTCTTGCTTTCCACGATGCTGATATCGAAGACGAGCTGGAGGCTTACATATTATCTTCTTACTATATGTACTGGGTGTTCCGCTGTTTGTATATTCTCTGAGTGTTATGTAGTGAGGCTTGATGTATTGACTATTCAGATGTTTGTATTCAACTATTATGAAGTTTTATTGATGAGATTCTATTCTGTGAAGCTTCACTATGTATATATTCTATTGTATTTTTGTCCATGCGCTGTGAGTAATACGATAGATTCTGCTGTTTTAATTTACCTTGGCAATCGTCCATGGCTGCCTGGCACACTTTACAGCGCACTATCTCTAGGTTCGGTGCAGGGGTCATAGGCGGTCGTCACAATTGAGGTTTTCCAAAATAGATTGTCCGGTAGATTATAGTCAGTCATGTTGATTTATCCTACTCTTGGAATTTTCAAGGACAAAATTCTTTTAAGGAGGGAAGAATGTAACAACCCGCATTTTTAATGACTTGGTATTTAAATAAATAATTTAAATATTAAGTCACTAAATAACAAAATGGCCCTTGTACTTGAATTTTAGAGACGAGTGGATTGGGACTCGAGACACCCGTAGTTGAGTTTGTTTTTTCGACGTGAGAAAAATGAGTATAAACTTGACTATGTTTAGAGTCGATGAGTTTTTGGAGTGAATAGTGATTTTTTTAGAAAGAAGTAAATTGGGTTAAGCACGTTGCTTGCCTATAAGTGGCTAACCCTTTTCATTATTTCATTTCCATTTCTAATTCGTGTTTCTTTCCTCTTCCACTTCTCTAATCTTTCCATAATCTTCTCTTAATCCCCCTTTTTAATTAGCTAATCCAAGCCAATATAAAATCCCTAAATTCAAATAAAAATCACCATAGTTCCTCTTATGCAATTCTCTACAAAACCCCTTGAGGAATTAACATGAGGTGGAATTTGGGGCAAGATCTCAACTCTGAAGAGATCAAGGAATAGATTTTGGTGGTTTGGAGCATGGTATGGAGAAGAAGAGGTGAGTGGAATGACTCTCCAACTATATTTACATGTTAAATTTCATTAATTTGTTTATTTTTTATTATGGAGTTATGTGAAGAGATTCAGAAAATGTTTGGTTTGGCTTAGGCTTATGTACATATTGCAAATATGGTTATATCAGCTAATTATTTGTTAGAAATCATAATTACTAGTTTAGAAAAGTTAGTAAGCCCTAGAATAGATTTTGGGTTAATTGAATGATTGTGTGTGATGTTGTGATGAATAAGGGGCTAATTTGTTGATATTACGTGCATATCATTAGTTAGTTTTAATTAAACCATTTGAATAAGTTTGAAAAAAGTTAGTAAGCTAATCACGTGATTAATGATGCTTGGCTAGTACTTATAATTATTATTTAAAGTGAAGAAATGGTTTTTATAAGTGAATGGTTTGTCTATAAATATTATTTATGTAAAGAAATAATTTTAAAAATAAAAGTGGTACTTTATAGAATAAGCGATTTTATAAAATAGTATAAAAGTGATATTTTATAAAATATGGGATTTTATAAAATACTATACAGTGATATTTTATAAAAGAGTGATTTTATAAAATAGTAAGAAAGTGATAATTTATGAAATAATGATATTATAAAATAGTATGAATAAGATATTCTATAAAGAGTATAAAATTTTATAAAATAATACGAAGAAGGTATTTTACAAAGTGGGTATAAGATTTTATAAAATATTTAAGAAATGGATATTTAATTTTTAATGAAGAAATGAAGTGTTATAAAGGCTTAGAATGACTAACAAACTAGTAATGTATTTTATAAATAATGGAATTATTTTATAAAATAGTAGAAAAGGATGTTAGACTTTATTGAAAATATCTACTTAAATAAGAGTTTTTGAAGTATAAATCGTATAACTTGATGTGTTAGGATGTTTGGTATGACTTGAATTGTATTGTTGATTTGTTGAAATTTGGGGATGATAAGTAGGATGTTAAGTAGTAATCCATTTATATTTGAAGTTGTTAAACTTGAATGCTTAGGAAATTGATTCATAGCCTCAAGGTCATTCATCAAGTATGAAGTAGCACTCATATGATTATTGAAAGACTAATAACAATGGCGTGAATTCGAGTCGAACGATGGTCATGCAACGTATCTTGGTGATGCTGAGCCGTATGTTGAAAGCATTCAAGGGAAAGGAAAAAAAATCAAAAATTATGTAAATTCATGATTTGAACTCTTTAGATTGAATAAAATTTCTCCACGGTTGCAATGGAAGAAACAATGAGTCGTTTAGAGCTAAGGATTGAAAATTTATGGATGTTTAAAGATAACTTATCCATGATAGACATCCAGACGTCTGAATTTAGTGGCCAGACGTCTGGATAAGTCCTGGGGGCAAACAGAAAGGGATTAGTACATTTTCAAAGGGTTTCGGACGTTTGAACACCTGCTTTTCGAATTTTGTTGATTGATCAATTGAAATTTCAAATGCAATATCTTTTGCATACGAACTCATATTTTGGAGTACTTTGATTTTGGGGTCCACACGAGACCCTGTCTAACACGTTTTCCAAAATCGTGGATTTTTTTATAAATCGGAAGGGTGAATCAAAGAAGAAAGATTGCATTGAGGTCATACTTGATTATGGATGATAATTTGAGTTCGTATGTTAACTTTTATAGAGCCATCTTGTTATTTTTAGATGTGACGACTAGACTATTTCGATATATGATTCCATACGATATTGTATATATGGTGTGAGTTTGTTTTGCATGGTTTGCGCCTCGAGATTTGATAATTATAGACCTTTTGTAGCATGAGTTATTAGTTTCATTTGTGCGTCTTTAGGCGATGGAGATCCGGGGATAGGAGACATTTTATCTGGATACAACGGCTATAGACCTCGTGCAACGTTATAGCAAGGGTTATAGGCTAGGACATACTTGTCTTTATTCTCATGATACATAAATGGTAGCAGTTAGGCACATGTGTATATCGATTCAGGTTCGATATGATTCTTAGGTGGTGGACGATGGTTGGGAGTGTCATAAGTATTGGTCTTATATTAGTGGCTATAGTTGGTGGGTTTTGGCCTTACTGGGAGACTCGAGGTGCACTAGCCTAGTGTGTGTGACGGTTGAGTCATGATTGGTGTCGTGTTGTTTTGTATACGATAGTTTTATCGTATAGCGTAGCATGATATTAGAAATGTGCTAACTTGTTGCATGCAGGAGAAGAGCAGGTTATGGTATGATTTCTTATCATTTTGAGATAGGTTTACTTTGCTTGTTTATGAACAGTTCGGATTACTCCTCAGCCACATTCATGGAGAGTACCGGCTGAGCCTTTATAATTTCCTATTTATTTGGATATAGTTTTGATATACAGTATTTTGAGATCGTTTCCCTCACACTAGGCTTTATGTTTGACCCACATTTTGCCTTTGTCTGTTTATGTCATGACAACTCTCGGATACTCGATTGAGAAGTTTAGAATCAGGTGTTTTTGGGGATATGCTATCAGGATGCGGAGCTGGGGCATTTTGGAGGCGTGGCATCAATATTTATGTATACTTGATATTTTAGTAGTACATAATGGACTTGTTATTTATATATGAGACTGGTTGTATCAGATGTTTCTTTAGAACTCCATGTTATTAGGAATTAATGTATTCTGACTTTCTGTATTGATATTCATTTATCAGTAGCTTCCCCCAGTGCGATCTCTTATATATATATTGTTCATCATTTTATGTTCATGTATATTCAGTATATTATATGTTATCATTCCGTTGTGATATCCTATCGATGTCTTGGTTTAGTGTTTCATTTTAATTTTACCTCGACAATCTGTCTTTTGTGATATTCGACAAGTCGTTCATTGATGTAAGACAATGATTTTTAGGTGTTACAAAGGATGGGTTGTTACATGCATCATATGCAATAATATGGCATATAAGGCATGATGCATAACATCCTAGTATAGAACTGATATATATATATATATATATATATATATGAATCCAATCAATTATATAAATATAAATTCGAATATAAATCATTCAAAGCATCCAAATCCTAATCCTACATTGATCCAACAAAAGAAATCAAATAAATATCGAGAAACGTACCGGAAAAGAGCTGCAAACATGTAGCCCTCGTCTTCTCTTAAGGCTCCCACGTGCTCAGTACCGGATTTTTTCCCCATTTCAGTCTAACTAATTTCATCGTCTTATTTCTAACTAGTTTCACATCATATTCCACAATACGGGTTGGACCATGGGATGAACTCAGCTCAGACTCCAACTCAACTTCCTCCAAGTGGCTAGGCGCTATTATGGTCGTTGGGACATGTACACATCTTGTAGCTCTTGGTCTAGTGATTCATCTAACACTAACAAGATCCTTATTGTGATTAATCATATTGAATACACGACCTTGCATTATGGTTTACTTTTTTATTCCGAAAGAACTATTTTCATTGAAGTTTCGTACATTACGAATCGCTATTGTTCACCATGTAATAGTTATGTAATCGAATATGGATCAAATATCCATATTTTTTTATTTCTTTAGAGTTCAAAACTCATATAATACAATACATGGTCTTGGGCTAATAAAGACTTAAGCGATCAAGGTACGAATTTAGTTAGTTGTTGTATAATTTGGCTCTTTCATAGGTCTTGAATTTACAACATGTGAAAAGATTTACTGGTAAATGCATTTTATATTTCTACGTCAGTCTTAATATATAGTTCATTGGTATATTTGAATTGTTAAACATTTTATCAATTATATTAATTGTATAAATTTATCGATATAGGTTATTTTAACTTTTATAATATATATTCTTACAATATTAGAAAGGTTAAAGATATTCATTCCAATTCTAACAAGGCTCCCACTAGATTTTTATGTTTCTCAAAACCCTAAGAAATACATACAAATCTTTCAATTCCTTAAGGAGGTATCAAGACTCACTTGCCTTGGGATTCTAACCTTGAAGATTTTCAACATATAATAAGCTCGTAAGCGATAGATAACACTTTATCGATTGTATTATGTACAACTCCCAACATGTGACCTTTGTCCCATCCCATCTCGACCTTGAAGATTATGAAAAAATCAAAAGAGAATATTAACCCGTACCCACCATTACGTGATGGCCTAGGTACAACGCAAGTATCTTAAGGAATATCAACAAACATGCACATGTTTCTTACCTCATCTAGTCACTATATTAATAGTTCTACAGTAACATCCCTAGCTTGAGGATGATCGACAACTAAAGAGTATGAAAGTAATCTATTAATATATAAATGGTAGAGGACAAATTTATATATTAGAGATTCATAATCTTTAATATATTTATATTAATAGATATCAATTTAGGAAATGATGTATTTCTTATGAATCACCCTCATGATTTAAGTGTTGAACGTATCTGAAATCACAGTATACATATACATACTTTACATATGTACTTGTTCCAAAAACCTAAGTTGGGTTTCTTAATTCCAGTTATATTATTTTATACATATATAGTTATTTATAAGTTTAATTTATTTATATATATTGTAATTTAACCGACGTATTATCTATATGTACCTTATTTATTAAGCATATTAAATTAATTTTATTTTATTAATTAAAACATATTTATTTAATTTATATTTATTTATTTAATTAGCAAATTAGTTAAATCATTTTTAAACTTCAAAATTTTATTTTATTCATCTTGAACAATTTAAGATGAATATTGACTATAAAATCTATAGTTTCATATATATATATATATCAAGATATATAAGTTTTATTAATTAACATTAAATAATATATATTTAATAATTCTTTTATTTAATTAAAAAAGCTTTTAATTAATCAATTTTATAATTTCGACAATATTTATTTTTAATCTACCTTAAACAATTTAAGACAAATATATATTTATATTTAGCTATAACATTTATACACACACATACATATATCAGTAATATGTTTATTTTAATTAGTTAACTTTTAATCAATTATTTACCTGGTTAATTCAATTAATTAAATTATTAAACAATTTCGAAAATAGTAATTTACTTTTAAAGTATTTTGGAAAATATTTATAACTCTTATAAAATATATTTTATACTTTAAATTTAACTCTTAAATTTAAGATATATATTAGCATAATTTTGAAAATTATCCCAAGACCTAAATCAATTTGGGCCAACCTTTTGGACTTATCCCATATTAAGCTAATCAAACAGCCAAGGAGGGGAGAATACTTGATTACCTAACCACATGCCTAGACTGCTATTCTAGACACTGAAGTGATAGGTAGGGTTTATTATTTGGCCTTAAAGTTGCTAATTTAGACCGTATGGACCATTAAGGCGCTAATACCATTGATGGTACCGGGCGAGTCGAAAGTGGGTAAAATGGGTAGATTACAATTTTTTTTCCTATTTTAGATCACAATAGGCCTATGAAATCTAATTGGTCGAACTAGACCTAATCTAATTAATTTAAATAAAATCTAATTTTGATTTAATTTTGAGATTTAACTAATCAACAAGGTTTTATTTACTTAATACAAACATAAATTAATGTGCTAATGCTGCATATTAATGTGTGCATAGTTAATGTGTAACAACCCGCACTTTAATAATCCCAAATTTCGACAAAATCGAAACTCAAGTCGATCAGAGTACAGATCGTTGGATTTGGTACCTACAAATAAGCATGAGCATTACTAGAGATCTATAAAATCTAAGCTCACAACGGAAACAATAATAGGATATAAATACTGATTATGGCTGGTACCTTGGAATTAATGGTGTTCCTTGGATATCAGATTGCCACATCAGCATCGAGCATGAGAGAAAAGAAGACTTCTCCAACAACTAATCGCGTCCAGCTCCAGTGACACGTTCCTCTAAATCTATCATATGGGTTGTAATGAGGAAAGGGTCAGAACAACGTTTTGGTGACTGAAAAATCTATACAGTGTCCATAACATAAATTTATACTGATTGGTTTCCATTTAATTGTTATGTCTACTATTTTAAGGTTAACCAAATTAACCTAATATTGCATGCATGATTTATCTACCTATCCTTTACTATGGGTAAAATGGCGACGATGCCTATCAACCCTCTAATACTTCCCAAACCCATCAACTACTTAATAATTCCAAATATAAAGCAGGCTCCTGCTATCATCAAGTCCATCATCTACTTAATATTTATAAAAGAGAAATAGGTAGACTTTGGCCATTTAAGACCTCAATCTACGCAGACCCCATCATTTAAGACTTATCTCTATGGCGGACTCCTAGCATCGTCATTGCTGGTCTATTGATCCTAGCTACAGAGACCTCTGACCGCTATTTAAGGCTTTATATTATCTAATGGTCATACTACTAACGCATCTATCATTATTAAAGTCTTAGCCATGTGAGAGACCGTACCCAAGCAACTTAATACCTTAATAACAAGGACTAGGCAGGCTCCTGACCATTTAACACCTATTCATAGGTAGGCCTTTGTCATTTAATACCTAACCCTGAGGCGGACTTCTCACTGGTACTATGTAGCTGACATCGCTTGGAAACTTATTGGGTTAATTAATACTTCTTTTTTAGGAAAGGGGTGGACCCCATAATCTAACTGCCGCTTAAGACCCCAATCCTGAAGCGAACCATTCCCGAGATATCCACTATCACTCTTAATTATTAATTTGGAATCTCACCAGGTTACTTAATAATTTTTTTAAGAGAAAGGCAGACCCTACAGCCACTTAATACCTCAAACCTGAAGCAAACCCCTCTGGATATATCCCTTACCGCTCTTAATCACTAATTTAGACCATTTAATGCTTTTTATTTAGGAAAGTGGCGGGCCCTCAAACAACCGCTTAACACCTCTAACCCCAAACTAGGTCCTATCTCTCGCATAGTCACGGTTCCTATGATTGGTGATGTCTCACATCAGTGGTAAGTGCAAACGGCTACCGGTAGTTTCTAAATGAAAGGTAGTCTTCTGTCGTATGACTCTACTGACCTCGCATCCTAAACTACTAAGTCCAAATAATTATCTAAACCTATACAAAATTTGGTCATATATCCTAGGCCTTAGTATTATTCCTAGGTTGAATATTGGACTTAGTTTACTAATCCCCTTTTTTATGTAAGGCGATAGGATTTACTTTAAATACTTAATTACCCATAAATCCCCTTCTAATAATCCATAAATGTCAATTTGTCCATAATAATCCTAACGGACATTTCCTAAGACATTTATGTATAATTACTAATTTCCAATTAGTAACATTTTTATAACTATTCCATTTTTATCAGTCCCATTAATCAGTTTACACCTATTAATTGTAACTCCTAATTCATTCCTTATTTATTTGTCCATTAATTGGAGTTACTACATTCTATGCCATATTAATTAATTGTAATCCTCAATTCAATTCATATTTATTGTCCATTAATTGAGGTTACAATCATTTATATCCTATTAATTATTGGCAACTTCTAACTTTATTATCCATTAATAGGAATTACTATGCTTCCTAATTTCTCCTATTCACTTTACCATTCTATCTAATAATAACCTATCGTAAGCGAACGTTACATATAAGTCATGCATAAATAGACGCTATTCTTCTTTGTTAACGCAATAAATACGTATAAACTACCTACTCCTATCCAAAATAAATTATAGCCATAAATATTTAACCAGAATATGCTTTCCATATTTAATTTACTAGAATTAGGTTCCTTAGGAAGATTTTCCAGTATAATTTCCATAAACTAGTTTAAAACAAAAGATAACAAAAGGAAAGATTGACTCTGTTTGAACTTACAAGGAATGAGTAATTTCTTTTTATTTGGAATAGACAGCGGAAACTACAGAGAATAAATATGTACTTTACACGTCTCTTCCTTTTTATTTGCTTATATTTCCTGTTAAATCAAACATCGTCTTTTTCTATAAAAATGGAGAAATAAACCAATTTATAAAAATCAAATGGATGTTATTCCCACAAATTAACCTATGGAAAATCCACAATTCAACATAAATAGGGCGATAATCCCAATCCTATTAATATTTTACACACCTAGTACAAATCTGGAATAAAATTATACACCATTCAAGTTCTAAAATCTTTGGGACTGATTTCCAAATCAGGGTGTAAACACTATCTCAAATCAGCTCTAAAACAAGAATATGTGGGCAATGGTTTTCTATGCTAGATTTAGCCTACAACTCATAAATAAGATTGATTTAGGCATAAAAATCAACTGTATGCCAACGAAATAGATTCAAAATCATAAACAATATATAAATTTCCTACTCACCTTTTAAAAGTGATCCAAATCTTCAGATCTGAAATAGAACCTTTGATTCATCTCCAAATCCTTTTTAATGTAAGAAATATGTATAGAAAGGGCATATACATATATTATAATTTCATATTTGAGAAGAGATTTGGATTTGGAAGAGAAAATAGATTATATATATATATATATATATATATATTACCTTGAATATGTATATTATTGGTTGATTCTTTTCCTTTTCTTCTAATTTCTGTTTCTCTCCAATTCATATAAATATTTTATAATTTGGAAGAATAGTGGAGAAGGGAAATGGCAGAACTTTGCTACTGCCTTCAAAAAAATACGAGAAGAAAAAGGAGAGGGTTAGGTCTGAATTTATAGGTGCTAGAATCAACCATAGTCGTTAGATTTAAAATATTAAATATGGGTCGTTTAGGCCAAGCCAAAATTTGGCCTGCACGTGTGGAACAGTCGACCGCCCTCATCCTAGGAGTCGACCGCCTCTATGAAGGGGTTGACCTGCGGTCCTCTTATATATATGCTAATTTTTATTAATTAATTATTTATGCTAAGAATTTGTTTTTCGTCTGTAACTTCTTCGTTTAGACTCCGATTGCAAAACTCCAAATATGAATGTTTCCTAGAATTTCGCCACGATTGCAACAGTGCAAGTTTCGTGGTCAAATTCCATCGTTGGCACAAATTCTATTTTTGGAGCCTAATCAACTAACCGATAACTAATGCCAAATTACGGGGTGTTACATAATGTATATGCAAATTGATATTGGGATTTACATTCATAACGTATACATTTGCCATTTATATATGTTTTAACTTTCTCAAAATAGTTTAATGCGTATGAATTATTTATAGATTTAAAAATATAAATATAAATGAATTTTAAAAATAATATATATATATAATCAAAATCAATTTTGAATAAGTTAATAAATTTGGATTCAATATTGTATTTAAAATACATGGTTGGTAAAACATTCAAAATTTTAAACAAGATTTAAAAATTCTAATTTAAATATTTAAATTATTAAAGTTAACTATTAAATAATTTATTTTTGTAATTTGATATAAATAATCATATATATATTTCAATAAAATTGTTTAAATAAATTAATATGCATATATGATATTTTAAAATGTTTAAAAACATAAATAAATATATTTTAATTCGACCAATATATATATACATATATATCTAATATATATATATATATATATATATAATTTAAGGCAAGATTAATTCGATAAAAATATATGTGTGTATATATATACTATAATTAATATAAATAAAATTTTAAAGTGATAACATTTAAAAATATGTATGTTCATAATTACATGATAAGATTATTATAAAAATTGATAAGATAGTTAAATAGTGTAGTATTTCAAAAAAATCAACAATGCGGTTGCACAACTCATAGGTGTAAATTCAATCAACAATTAGTATCGAACAATTCGAATATTAATGTTCACTCATCACGCTAGCTAATGGTGTGACTTTTTAGCTGAATTAATCGCTTATATATCTTCATTGGTAAACATCCAATTTTATAATTTGAGCGGTACCTTTTAGTAATGATTGTTTAGACCAATTCTCTTTATCAATACTATACCACTTTAGTAATTATAGAATTTAGTTTTGATCAAAATTCCAATATTATCCACATTCAACTTGGTTAGTCCTTAAACAAGGTCTTTGGTTCAATAATAACATTTATGATTAACCATACTTCTCTAGCCAAAGACTTTGACTTTTAGTTGACTATAGTTAACCATAATATTAACCTTATATAATTCTCTATTGAATAGTGTTTCACTTTCAATACTTCAAATCGAACACAAATATAGTCATTTGATGGACGACATGCCATGATTTATCTATAATCAAAGTGGAGTATCCATATTGAAGTTCAACAGTAATCTTAAGTCGAGAGAATCGTGTAATATTGTCGCTTCAAGATTTCTGGTTTGATCTTAGTTATTATTTACCAATGGGTAACTCTCGGGTGAGTCATTCCATAGTATCCAATAACTACCGGTATGTAACATTGTGGTGCTCCAACAACCGTAAGTAATATACTATCCAACATTTGGATAGTGTTTTATACTCTGATCGCAATGGACGCATCGATATCCTTTCTCAAAAATCTTGATCAAGAATATTTAAAATATTTTGTTATTTTATTTTATGATAATTGACTCATGATTGCAACTCCTTGTAATTATTATCACATAACATAACATTTAAAGATTTTCAATCTAATAGGCTTTAAATTAATTACTTAACTAATTAGAACATTATATAACAAAATATATAATAGAAATCAAATACCTTTATAATGAACAAGATCGGCTATAGCTTTAGATATATGTAACGAATTACATAATTTCCCCTAAGATATTCCCCTATCGTTTTGAACTGGGAATCAGGAATAGGAGGTCCTTAGTAAGAGAAGCTATGGAAGTTTGTGTTGCAAATGATGCTGAAGTTGATGTTTTTGTAGTGTGGTTATCCGTTCAAAAATGCCGGTGAACATATTTTACTTTCAACAATTGCTACCATGTACCAAACTTTTTTTGTGTAATAATTTTTATTTACATTTGACGAAAAATAGTTATGGTTTCATGTGTAATCACAATATTGCAAATATATGTTATGAGAATGAGACTGTTTATTTTTCTTATCTTAATGGTGGAATTTATGTTTTGAGCTATGATAATTATGCATGACAATTAATAATACTAAATCAGTAAAGTTAAGATTTAGTTACTTTTGGCATTGGAGACTATTCCGTATTAGTGAGAAGCGCTTACACAAGTTGTGAAATGAAGGTTCTTTTTTGTCTTTTGGTTTAAAATCATTAAAAAAATTGTGATGTCTGGCTCAAAGACAAAATGGATAAGCACCCATTTTTCCATTTTGTGGGAGCAACGAAAGAGTTACCGAACTCTTAGGGCTTGTACATAAAAATGTATGTGGCATAATTTCTATAGTTACCAAACATAGTTCTATGTACTTTATAACTTTGGTTACTGAGTCATCAAGGTATGGATATATGTATCTTACAAAGTAATAATTTTGAAGTCCACGATGAATTCATTGAATGTAAAATCAAGGTTGAAACACCAAAGATGTAGGAGAATAAAAATACTTTGATCAAAGCAATGTGGTGAGTTGTTGGATATAAACTCCAATGGTTCCTAACATAGAATGAGACCTTGTCTCAAGTCACTCCTCTCAACACTCCATGACACATTCAGTATAAGGAATCAAACTCTATTAGGCATGGTTCGGTTAATGATGAGTAGGGCCGAATTACCACTTTTGTTTCATGGATATGCACTCCAAATCCCAATGTATATGTTAAATTCAATGTCGTCTAACTTTATGCCTAAAACACCATATGAAATATGAACTAGTATGAAAACCCATCTTAAGTTCCTTAAGGTGTGGGATTTTCTAGCATTTGCTAAGAATGTAAACCCTAGCATGTTAGAAGTTAAGTCTGCCTTATGTAAGGTTATAGGGTATCTAAAATATTCCCAATAATACATGTTCTACTTGTTGGATCGGGGTCATTGGTAGCAAGGTAAAAGAGGAAACTTTTAAAGAAATTTCTTTTTATTAGTTTGCACTGTAGTGTATTTTGTGTGTACACGAATAAACTTTTTGTACTAAAGAATATTTAGTACCGGTTAATAATAGGGTTTGGGGTTTTGATTGTAATTTTAATTAATTTGTATTAAATATTTTATGTTGTGTTTTATAATTTAGTTATAATATATGTTATCATTTTAATTTAACATAACTTAAAATAATTTAATTTATGCTTCAATTTTTAATATGTTCGCATTCACAATACAAACATTATAATTATATTAAATATGGTTACCTAACCTAAGGTAAACATGATGAACACATATCATAGGTGTATAATTAACCATTGGTATATATGGTTAATAAATGGGATTTAACATCATAGGTTAATAATGATGTCACATACATGTGTGTGTGAGTGTGTATGAATTATATAAATAATTATTATCACATTCGACCATACATAATTATAATCACATTCGACCATACATACATACATACATACATACATACATACATATATATATATATATATATTATTCTTGGCATACATAATTAAAATAATGATTTAATTTTATTATTTGAAAGTCAAATCCATACGTATATTTTTCAAATATATATATATAACCTATAAAATATAATATTTTTTAAACCAAGAAAGGAAATATTTTAAAAATATACGGTGAATAATAAATGATTTTTAAAACCATATTTAAATTCAATATATATATATATCATATATGAAATAAAAACATTAATTTTAAGACCAAACTAAAATTATATGTATATATGTATTATTATTAAAATAACATTGTTTTAATTTTAAAGTGTATATATATTACTTTTGAAAATGTTTTTTTATTTAGACATAATATAGCAAAGGGATAGTAAGTATGCATATAGTTATGAATTAATTTTAAAATAGAATTTAACTTTTCTAGATCTCGCCGATTACCGACACCTTGGCTGTTAGTGATCTCCTTCTCCAAAAAATTTAGGTTCTATGTCCTTGGACACGGAATGCAACACCACCTACAAGGCATCATTTCTAATGGTGAGGCTAGGGTTTTTATTTAAATATGTAGAGAGAATAAATGTGGTGGTTATTATAGTTAACGGGATCATAAATATCTAGCACCTTTCTCTCCAGATTTGAAAACCAAGTCTCTAGCCTCTCCTCTCAATTATTCCGTCCGCCCCTCTTCTCGGCTTTCCAAACTTTAGGCCAAATACTTTAACCATTAAAATAATTATTTAATTAATTTATTAAGCTTATGTCCTAATTAAATCAATATATAACAATTATGCATCATTTTAATGAACTTTAGGTAAATAAATAACAAAAATGCCATAAATTTACACAACATTTGTATTAATTTCACTATTAAATTATAGCACTTATTAATTAATTTTAAATTGGTTGATCTCAGAAATCAACTAACAACATGGTTATTGACTCTCTGGTGTAAACTCAGTCCATAGTCAATATTTACACCTTTTAAATATTGAAGCCTGAACGAGCTTTGCTAATGTACGGTATTGGGCATAAGTTCAACCGCTTATATATCATTTCGACAAGTCCTATTTCTAATCTTTGTTAAGCTACACCAAGTAACGATATTTTGTGTACATTTTCTATTCATCATCATTATTTCACTAGGATATCTAGAGTCTAATGTAAGGTTAAAAACTCTATTAATATCTATAATTAATTGCATGGTTTATATTTTAGTCCTTGGTTCAATGCAATAACATTTATCGATTTGACAATTTACTATGGTAAGATAATTTTATTTTGAGTTGGCTACTAATTATGATGATATTAATCTTCTACAATGAAGAAGGTGAATCCTCTCTTAAGTATTGTTTCACTTTAAGTAACCTCAAGTTAAAGACTACAACATGTCATTACAATGATATTTCTATTTTGACATAGTTGTATTAACCTATAGCAGACTCTCGTTAAGTCATTTTGTGATTGTTCCAAATAACCAAAAGTACGCAACCCCTTGGTGCATCCCAACGATTATGAGTAATTCATCATCCATCGCATGGAGAGCGGTACGTACATGACTCTCAATGGTTGTCTCAATATCGTTTCCTTGATACATCTTGATCAAGCACATCTAAGACTTAAGTACTTGAATATCGCTTCGATGCTCATGGTTACGAACTCATTCGTAACTATAATTGGAAAAATAATTCTCTTAAGGATTTTCTACTGATACATGTTCAATGCATATGTAAATGTTTAATGTATTAATCACATTACTTATAACTCTGTACAACAACACATATAAAGGAAATTAAATCAAAAACATACTTTATTTCAAACAATATTCTTTTGTAAGAGTTAAGTTACGTAACAAATTACATAATTGCCCCTAGAGCACACATTTAACTCTATTAATTGCCCAGTTGCACCTGGGGCCAATTATGGTGCCCCATGCATATACCTTCAATAAGTCTACCTAAATTATACTAAGAAGGTGCTTTGGTCAATGAATCTACAATATTACTATTTTGTATTTGCCTTTCAATCATACTTCCCAATTATTGATAAACACCGTTTTCACGTGTTAATTGTGTAGAACATATCTCGACTTATCATCAATCTATCAGTTCCCATTGCAATATATATTGCATTATCAATATCACAATACGTTATCAGATTCCCAATGGTTGTCACCACCCCTAGCTTTCTTATAAAACTATGCATATATATTGCTTTCATTGCAATGTTATTCAAGGTGATGTACTTAGGTTTTATAGTTGAATCTGCCACAACCTCTTATTTGGAATATTTCTGACATAAAGCTCCTTAATGAAGGTTGAACATTAATTGAAGACAAACTTGCTATATTCGATGTCACTTATGAAGTTTGAGTTCGAACACTACTTCATACGAAATTTGTTGTTTCCATAAATAATTCTATAGTATTATATGAATATTCGAGAATACTCTTAACTACCATTCGTTGATTTTAACTCAGATTTTACATCTTCTCACTACACCAAGTGCATAATCGAATTCCAATATAATATATAACATAATATATATGATAGTTCTATTTCCAGTGCAAAAGGGATCAACCTCATATGCTCAATATTAAACACTTTAAAGTGGTGTCTTTGTATATTGACTAGGATAACCCCAACATCCTCATATAGCGAGTACAAAAGGATGTGTCTTTCAAATCTTTCATCGAGAATTGAACAGTGAAAATTTAACTGATTTTAACAAGGGTACATCATCAACAATCAGTAGAATGTTGTTTATTTATAGTATTAGAAATTATTTATACCTTTGATTGTCTTCCTTATAGATACATGCTTCATTTGTGTTTTGACTGAAACCAAACTATTTGATCTATGTCAAAATACTTTCTCAACCTCTGAATTCTTGTTGATTGTTATATCAACTTGTGGACCATATCCAAAATCCTATGAACTTTGTTATTGCTCTCACCGAGTTCGAGGGGCTATTATATACAAACAATCTCTTTAGAAGTTCGATTTCAACATCAAAATGCTAGAACTCAAATTATTATATTATCTTGGATTTTTAATAAGATTAATTAATTAATTTGGAAAGGGCATTTTGGTATTTTACATAAAATACAGAAAATGTAATTTCTACAATTTATGAAATTTAGGAAATATGACTTTTCCATTGTGTCAATAATGTTTTTCAACCCCAAATTCATGTATAAAACGTCAGAAACAGATAAAGGATGTAATAGATGTGAATTATTTACCTTAACAAACTTTTAGGGTCCAACGAGTCGGAAGCCCTAGTGGGCCCAGAGTTAGATTTCGAAATTAGGGTTTAAAATATGAGGAAGAGTAAGTACTTCTAATTCTAATCCCATTCTTTTTCACCCAGTATTCACCACTAAACCCAAAATCAAAATTTTCAATTTTCTTCTTCAAATCTACTCTATATTCATCCAACATAATATCAAATTAAAGAGGAAAGAAGGAGCAATCTAATTTAATCTATATCAACACAAATTAAAAGAGAGAATCATCAATTTAAATTAGATTAAAGGAGAAAGTTTGGAGAATTCAATCAAGTCCAATCAAATCAGCAATACTAATGTTAACCCAAAAAATGGATAAACACCCTGGTTTGAGTGTGAAAGCACCAACCCTGTTTATCAAGGCAAATAAAATAGAAAAAGCAATAGTAAATAGTAGAAAAAGTAAAGAGACAAGATATATTTATAGTGGTTCGGCTGTTAATGAAGCATATCTCTACTTTATAGATTCTTTTGTTGATCAACTGCTATTACAAAGGAGTTTAGATTACAATATAATTCCCCTTTCCTATATTAGATCAAGCCACCATTGTTAGAGACACAAGGAGGATCTCAATTGTCCCTTAATGGTTGTTGTGTGGGAGAAGAAGAGTGAAAAAATATTGGTAGAGCTTCAACAGAGATTAGATCCCCTTCACTGTTGCAGTTTGGACGGTATTTATAGTGGTTAGAGAGCATTTGGACCAGAGCCGCTTTACCAAAAGCCTATAGCCATCATGCAGAGGTCGCTTAAGAAGTTTGAGGGTGTTTGGAGCTAATTTTCGGATCGGTACCTATACGAAAAGTAGTGCAATTTTTGAGTCTTCTCAATTTGGTTGTCTTCATATCCCATAAATAGTGCCTTGTCCGAATATCAAGTCGGTTGGAGTTAGTTTGATCATACATCTTCATAGATCATCCAATCCATCCCTTCATAGAAGATCCATCCATAAATCACTTTATACTTCACCAAATGACACAAAACTTCATACATGTAATGTAAATGAGTAGGAGAGCCTCCAAATCTGATCTCATGGGGCGAGGCCCATCCTAGGTGGGTCGGACCTGATTTGTCAAACTAGCTTAATTTCGAGGAGATCTATCCATAACTTGCTCGATACTTATCGAAATCAGACAAAGCTTTGCAAGTAGCTTCTAGAGGGTGTGTGAGATCTACACACCGGATCTCAGGTGGTGGGGCTCAATTTAGTTGGGTCTGATCTGATCCAAACTTTGGATCGGTACCGATCCAAACTATCTTGGATAAATGACTTCATTTTTTGGTGAAAGCCTTCCTTTATGTGTTCTAAGTGTCCCCTCCAGATTTCAAGTAAATCCTAGTCGGTATGAGTTATGTAGGTCCATTTTAAGTTGCTCCGATCCAAAAGCGGGTAGATATTTGAATGGATCAAATGAGTCTTCACTTCTTAAACTTGGTTTCTCGGAATATTACCAAACTTGATAGGTGAGCTTAGTAGAGGCATAGGAGTGCAATGCAAGTGGTTAAAAGGAATCATGAGCCAACATTTCGGATCGGTTTCGATCCAATTGGATCGAATCGGTATCGATCTGAATAGTTAACATAATTCTAAGCCAAACTTCTTATGTTTCTTCGTCTTGTACTTTTAGGCCTTCAGGTCAAGTTTTGAGTCATTCTGACATAATATGAACGTGTTAACTCCTTTTGAATTCTGTTGGGTTAAAAACCCAGTTAACACCTAACCCCCAAAGTACGCCTTTTGAATGAAAGGTGTGCTTTGCTCCAGAACAAGTTCCGGTAATGAGAATTTGATAGTTGAGCTTTCCAGCTGCATTAGCCATGGTGAGCCATCTAGTTCCTTTGGACTCTTTCATTAATCACAAGTCATTCCAAACCTGTTATAGACTAAGACTCTAGACTCTACCTAATTGTAATCTATACATCACAATCATTCCGGTTTCATTCGGAGTTATTACATCACGTCTCTAATATATTACGCATCTTTAATCGTCCCGTGTTCATCCGGGATTTACATCCCTACCACTCAGATTTAGTTCAGAGTTATGATATCATACATCAAAATCGCATCATATATCAAAATCATCTGGTGTTCATCCAGGATTTATCTGTTTTATTCTATTTATAAGGCATTCAAATCCTTTTTGCAAAACAAATCTGTTTTAAAGTTCCATCTCTTCGGATCGTTTAAGTTTAATGCACGATCTCTCTGGATCATTTGCTTATTAAGTTAAGGGGGATTAAGTAAGCCCATCTGCTCACTCTCCTATGAGGGGACTTACTTCTTGCACTCCGATCCCGTCTCTCCGAGGCGTTCAATATCGTATAAGTCCATCAACTCGCTCTTCGGCAAGGGGACTTGCACCTTGCACTCTAGTCCCGTCTCTCTAGTCGAGACTCTATGGCATTCTAAATCGGTCATCACATTAAATATGGATTTTACAAAGTTCAAATTTCAAATCAAAGGAAACAAGCATAAATTAAATAAGCAGAAATCTTGAATGTTTATCCCAAACATCTGACTCAGAGTGTGGCAAGGGGCCAATCTAGGTATTGTGCACGTCCAAGCAGTCTGAGATTATTATCCTAAGCAGTCATCCCAGCTATGCGAGTCAAAGCGCAACTAGGAATCAATATAGGTTTAGCACGCGTCTAAGTGGTCTGGGGTTATTATTGTTTTTACCACTAATATACGAAAACAAAAGTGAAAGAAACCAAAGCAAAGAGTAGTAGCTGGATCTAATTTCTCATCTATCAAGGTTGTGGGATTACCTATCTTGGCCCAGATCCCTGGGCATTCCTTAAAGAATCTACTATGGGTGGTGGCTGCTCCGGCTATGCTATCGTAGCTCTGTTCCTTACGTACTGCGGTAGCTGGTTGTTCCAAACCAGTTCTTCTATCAGATCACGAAGGTGTAGGCACTCATTTGTTTCATGTCCGCCCAGCTCATGGAAGATGTAAAACTTTATAGATCCTTTCTCTCGATTAGTAGACTCTCTTCTCGGAGGCTTCCGATAGGGAATTTGCCCCCAGTGTCTGGGTATATCCTTTTCAAAGTTTCCGTCGGCTCAGAGTAGGAAGAGAATTTAGGCTCTCTCCTTTGTCATTTCAGTTCTCTAGAATCATCATCAGCTTCACTTTTCCTTTTGTCTTTTCCAAATCCTGCTGCAGAGGATCCCTTGCCATCCACAGCATAAATTTTGGCATCTTTAGCTTCATCTTCAGCGTCAGCATCCTCCTAACGTAAATATCTCTTAGCTTCATAGTAAAACTTCGCAAGATCCATTGGTGGAACCCTCTTAAGTGCGGCCCTGAAGTCAGTCTTGCTTGCGACTCCAGACACTATCGCCATCAAATCACTGATGGGTCCAGCCTTCCGCCATCAAAATCACTGATAGGTCTAGCCTATCAATCGCAGCAGCTGTTGCATTGAATCTTGTTAAATAACTTCTCTAGGTCTCCCCAGGCCTTTGTTTCATATTTTCCAACGTCATAACGTTCTTCGGTTGTGAGAAATGTACTTGGAATTGTCTTAAAAATATGCCCACTAACTCGGTCCACGTGCTAATGGACCCATTCTCCAGCTGTCTAAACCACATTTCCACCAAACTCGTCAAGTATAATGGGAAGCACTGCCCCATTACTTCCTCAGAAGCACCCAACACCTCCAAATGTCGGATATATCTCATCAGATGAATCATTGGATCGGTCTTTCCATCATACATTTCCAGCGTGGGAAGCTTGAAATTGGGAGGATTTCTCATGTTCCGGATATTAGCGGTAAATGGGTTTATGTCCACATCTTCCAAACCCTGATCTGTGGGTCCTCCTCTAACCAACGTTCTTACTAATTCAACAATTCGATTTTCACCATCTAGTGAAGGTCTTCGTCCGAAAGCGATGTACTGCCCCTCGCCTTGGCAAGGGAAATCCAATGCATACTTCGCTGACTGCACACTAGTGTTCTGCCCTACTCTCCTAGTCTCATTCTGTCCTCCGCTCATCCGGGGTAGCTCTGGCACATAGTCCTCTGCCGGTTGCACTCTAGTGTTCGGATTAGCTCCCGTACCACCCGTTCCTGGAGTTTCAATAGTCACTGCATTGTTGGCCCTTTCGCTGCCAGCTCCAATATCGATCCCATCATCGACGTTGATTCCCAGATTGACTCCCGTGTTGCCCCCAAGTATCGGTTGCTCTGGGCATGGAGGCAATGTTCTATCTCGTTATAATCAACTATAGCAGCTCATGTATTGTTTCCTAGGGTCTAAATTACTGCAGCTCCTGCAATTATTTTTCGTCCCTTCATTTGGAAGAATCCCTCCATCACCTCTTGTTGCCTAGCCAAGATTCCATCCTGTATCTCCTTCATTAGCCTTTCCATTTCTTCTCTTGCTACATAGTTGCATTGGTGAGAATTTAAGGATACTTCCTGACTGCCCCAAGGCTCTAGTTGACTTGCTCCAGTTTTAGATCTAGTGTTAGGCCTCTTCATTTTTCCAAAATCTCAGATTTAAGCTTAAAGTTTTCGGATCTACCTTTGTTCTTAGTGAAAGCACAAAAATGTTAACACAAAAAATGGATCAACACCCTGGTTTGAGTGTGAAAGCACCAGCCCTGTTTCAAAAAAGGTATACCCTAAAAACAAACCATTTTGATGTGCCAAGTAAAAGCCAGAAGATTAGGAGGTTTTCCCCTTAAGAGTGGTCCTTAATTAGAGTAACATTCTTCTTAGTTTAAGCACATTTTCATTAGACAACATCCACTTTGGCTATTTCCCAAATGATGTCCTACATATTGTTTAATTATTCGCATAAACAAATGCGAGGGTTGGTACCATTGTTGGATTATGTGCATTGAAAACGGAGTAAAAAGGGTGAATTTCAAAAAAAATATTTTTTTACTAATTTGAACAAGATCTTATTTGTGTTAATGTTAACAATATTTATTTATCCTAAACTAAAGTTAGAATCTATTAATAAAATTGAGTTTGAGTAATATTTTAATTTATTTAAATATTTGCTTGTTTTTTTATTGTAACAATAATGTTTTATTATCAATTTTTAATTAACATTAATTTGTTAATTTTATTTTATTTTAATTTTATATTTTAACATTTTAAGGCGTTCATAATAAAAATACAAACATCAAACAATATAGAATATATAGACTAGCCTCGGGGTATAAGGGGAAAACTGACCGTTGTGTCCTACGGTTAATAAAGTGTCATGTGTCCAAACAATGTCATGAAGTAATAAGTTTGATATTATAATTTTATATTATGCATATACAAATATAATCAAGGACCACTAGCTCAACTTGTTAGTGGTATGACGCTCTATGGTGAGATCCTAGAGGTCGTGGCTTAGAACCATCGAGACATCAAAATGAGTGCTCTACTTATATAAAGTATCACTCGTATTATCAAAAATACATATATTAATATAAACAAATAATACATATACATAGCTACCATATATTAAAATAAGTTTATAATACATACATACATATATACACATATTTATAATATATTTCAAAATATATACGTAATAAAATATTATATAGTGGAAATATATTAACTATATATGTATGTATATGGTTTTTTATAAACTTGAAATTCAAATTTAAAATTGACTTACATAAATTTAAAATATATTTGAATAGTTTAAAATAAAATATCTAATAAAGCTAAACATAGTTTTTATTTATATTTTTCGACAATAACAAGTAATAGCTTGTTTAATGTAAAATTCAAAGTCAAAAAATATATTAAATTGAATAATTCAAAAAATATGAATTTTGTACTTATATAACTTGGTTTTAACATGTTTTTTAGATCCGAACAAAATTTAAAAAAAAATTAAAGATTTTCATATGAAATATATATACATATATTTTAGCAAAGCTAGTTGGTAGTTAAAGTGGGTCGTCCACGTATATAAATGATTGGGAAAACAGGTGTTCGGTACAAACACCAGAACAGCTATAAAAAAAGAAACGCAGGAGTGGAAAAACACCAAACAGCTATACAACAAGAACTGGTCCCCTCCCAAGAGGAGGAGACACTCTCCTTTAACAAAGATACAGGACCAACCCGCCGTTCGTAGCTCGGTTGGTTTGGGAGCTGGGAGATGGGAACCAAAGGACTGTGTCCGGGCAGGTTCGAATCCCAGCGCCAAACCATCAGTGGGAGTTTCAACGTTAAGCATCCGTGTGCGACGACTAAATAAAAGCGGGGTAGACACACGGCGTGGGGTTTACTTAAGTGAGTATCAATGAATACCATGATCTTAAGGTTCCCCATGATCTCAAAAAAAAAAAAAAAAAAAAAAAACAAAGATACAGGACCAATAACAGGAAGGAACCCTGAAAAAAGATGAGCTAGAGGAGGATCAAAGTCGACTGAATCAGGGCAGTAAATGTATTTCCTATCCCAAGTGTCATCCTCTAAAAGAGAGTGATTAAAATAACTAAACTAACCAAGCACCATGAGGGATGGATCCTCCCCCTCAACATGATAAAGTAGCTGTTATTGTAGAATTTCGTCCACACCACCACCCCGAAATCCAAGGGTAAAGCTCCAGAAGCTAATGTGAATACTAAGTTCAATGAGATGATCAGGGGAATATAGTATAATCGAACTTGGAAGGTGAAATGTTAAAATGTAAGGTAACAAAAACAAAAACCAAAAGGGTAAAATGCAAAAAGTAAGTAACACCGAGACCTTTATAGTGGTTCGGGCCGAAAGTCCCTATATCCACTGCCCTTTCCTTTTTTAGTCACTTATATATAACTAAGAAGCCTGTTAAATTGAATTTAAGCGTTTCTGCCATTAATGAGTGTTTGATTAGGTCTCTAATATAGGAAAGTACTATTTTTGTTTCTATTCTTTTCCCGGAAGAAGATTCCTTGTGCCTTGGGATTGCCGCTTCTTTATAGCCAAATAAGCCGTGATGCCATCGTTGAGTGCCTTCTCTTTGGATTAACGATCTGGCTTGCTATGAGTAGTCTTGATTTGAATGCTTGTAATCATCTGGTTGAGTGTAATTTGACGTTGCTGATGTTATCCAGCCTTTTGGCCTGGCTATATTTGGACTGATCAAACGAGATAGACGCAGTGGTCATCTTGATCGATGCATTAGATTAACGATCATGAAGCCAAAAATAAGGCATAAATGATAATATGAAGCAGTGGCAAAGTAGAAGCTAAAAGCGAACTCAATAGAACACTCAAAGTATGAAAACTCACTACACCATGAAGATGGATCAGAGACAATCCATATCCATTACTATGGATCGTATCGTATCGATTCCACAGCTTAACTCAACGATGATCGATCAATATCTCAAAATCTACAAATCCATTACACATGAAACTTTGGGAATAAAATATATTGAAGAAAGGAGCCCCCAAAATCAATTGCATGCCTAAGTGAGCAAAAATGAACGATCGACATACATCGTTCATGATCGACCGGATTGTTTCAGCCAAAACGATTCAACCCAATGAAGATCGATCAATATCTCACTAACACGAAGTTGGAATGACACCAAACTTTAGGTGCATGGACTAGAGGCATGGGCGAGCTCATAGAAACGATCACACGTGCATTTGAGCAAAAATGAATGATCGATACCGATTGTTCCAACGATCGAGATGGGACCCGCGATCGTTTGTGTGGGCCTCTACGGATCTAGAGATTCTTCTGGTGAATTTTTAGTCTGATCCATGCATATCTTCCCCTATGAATATAGCAGCCATTCTCCATAAAGTGGATCCTTCTTTCGGCCTCCTAAGCTCCGCCATATTTATTCTTCATTCTTGTACTAATGGATCCCGACCGATCCAAACATTCTTGTTATCATAATCAAGTGCAAGATTAAAAAAAATTACAAAGTGGACGCAGGCCAGGATTGCCGAACTATTATTAAAATCTATGTGTTCATTTACTTTCTCTGCTATGTTGTAATTTCATTCATTATTTTAACCTCTATGAGATTCTATTGGGTGTTGATGCCTATTTTTGGCGTCAACATTTTGGTGCTTTCACTGAGAAACCGATTCTTAGCTTAATTGGATCCCTATTCAATTATTGGATTGCAAAAATCTGAGGAAGAGATCTAGATTGAACTCCACAAAGTTTCCTATTCTACTCAGATTTGAAGAGAATCTCCAAGGAAACTATCAGCCATGACTAGAGGAACCAAGTCTACATCCCTTACAATAGAAGGAAATCATGATGCTAGTGTTCGATCAGTCATGCATTTGATCAATATGAATACATTCTTAAGTTCTGAAGCATCTATGATCGATCAGTCATCGGCCATGTTCCACACAGATCAATACATCCTACAACAATCCATACTGATCGGTAATAGTTACCATTTCGATCATTCCTTTACCGATTGCTCACCTCCATGTCTCCCAAACGATCGGTCATACCCCAAATGATCGACCGCTACTCCATATATCCATAACGAACAATCGTTCCCTACAAATCCATACGTCGAATCATCTTGTATGATCGTTTCTTTGCACGATCATTCTATATATGATTGTTCCATACGATCGTTTCTCCATGATTGTTACACCTACCAACGTGATTTGTACGATTGTTTTTTCTGTACGATCGTTCATGCAATCGTTTCTCCCCGATCGTTTGCAGTAGATTGTCCCATCGATCATTTTCCTAGCCGATCGTTGTTTTATCGATCGTTGTCAACCCGATCATTTTCAACTGACCCTTTTTCCCAACCGATCGATTTCATCCGATCATTTTTCTAAGAAAATTTCATGTATGATCCAAATTTAGAAAAAGAACTCTATCCACTTCCCTTACGTCTAGTGACTGACCAAGGCATAAGGGATCAAGCGGTAGCTGCTGGATTGCCACCAAGGAATGAACAAGAAGCTGCTACTCAAACAGAACTCCCAGAGGCTGAAGAACAGAGGTAATATGACATGAACTATTCTGCCATTTTAAATTATAGCTGCCCTAAGAAAACCAATTGCTGACTCCAAGCAAATAGCAAATTTTCTTGGGTCGGACTCCAAGTAAATTACCACCAATCCATCAATACCATTCCATCTTGCTTTGCTCATATCTCGGGCATACGGACTCCAAATGACTTGAAACTTGATGTGAAACCTCAAGACGCCTTCCTTATTCCTTATAAGGATCGCACCCTATTTGGGTGAAAGTTTGGGGATCATCACTGATCGGCGACCCCATCCTAACTGATTCGACATTCGATCGGCATTCTCAACCATTCAAATGTTGAACAACCATGCATACATCATTCACAAGCGTTATCAGCAGCTGTAACTTGAAAATAGACTTGACTGACGACGACTGGAGCATCTCCCCCAGTCGAAACCAATTCATCAAAGCCGTTCATCATGCAAATTGTCCAAGGAGATTCAATGCACCAACCACACCTGCGTATTCTATGAACATGGACCCTTGACGGCATCTCATGAAGTATGAGTGGCACATGGATTCTGCTAGAGTGACGGATGTCATCGAATGTAGATGTTTTCCTATATTCCTCGAAAGAATAACGATCATGCGGTTTAGCAGTTACCACCTAGGTCCATCTCCGCATCCGATCAACCAGATCAGAAGTTTATCAAGCAATTCAGGATGCATGCAACTCACACCAAGGATGTGATGTCATTATCCAATTTATTCCACATGCCAAGTGAGCCGCTCAAAGACTTCCGATAGAGATTTAATATCTTTGTCACTAAATTGAGCAATCCCAACGAGAATATCATACTGATGGCGTTGATAAGGGAAATCGACCCCAAGACAGACTTTGGCGACTGGTAAGTTGGAGAGCCTCCTACGACCTTGGATCGTTTCTGTCACAAAGTGAATCAGAGCCTAAGCAAGGAGGAGGTAGAGCAGACTAGGAGAAAGAACAATGCAGGCTCGTTGGTTGAAGGAATTCAAAGCGAGGGAAGCATTGAGGCCTTAGATAAGGAATCAGATTCTATGAGATGACCCAGAGTCTCAAAATTTGATTTGTATACTCCTTTGAACGATTCAATCGATAACATCTACTTGGAGACTCACAACTCGAACAAGTACTGAAAACCAGCTTTGAGAGAGTCCACTGAAACTCAAACAAAATTCGGGAAATGTTGTAAAGATACACATGGTCATAACACTAGTGATTGCAGATACCTCCGAGATGTGATCGAAAAGCTGATCCGGAAAGGAAAGCTTCAACAATATGTGCAAGCGCCATAGAATGGCGGGCAGGGAACATCCAATCAATAAAGAACTTTGATTATGAATTGGACCACTTACGGTCGACTTCCAACTGAGAAAGGCTGGGGTGAAGTGGAATAGCGAGCATACAACGCTGCTTCACTTATCGAAAAGATTATTTCAATTTCAATTATGTTGTGAACTACGACCAACTTGAGCTAAACTACTTCCAAATAATGCAGGTGACCAAGTACTTAGATTTAGGCGCTAAGCAATCTCCACGGACCATGATCGAACCTTTGGAGTTTCATTAAGGTGAGCATGATTCAACCGCTCATCAAATACCATATCCCCCTAACTTGGGGGCAAGGACTCAAAATGGAATGTGGGTGTGACTCGACCATCCACTTCCTACTCTGTACTTCAATTCTGACAGAACATATATGCCTTACTCAGAGCCCAACAAGGTCAGCATCCGGTACAAAGTGCACACGACTGACCATCCAATCATCAGCTTCCGCACTTGACTTGGAGATCGGAGAAACACTTAGAGTGGATGCAACCTGACCATCCGCTCCCCAGCTCATACTTGAAGTTCGCCGAAACACTTATGTCTCTCCCGAAGCTCAGCAAGACCAAGGTCCAACTAAAGTGGACATGATTTGATCGTCTACACATTAATTCCTACCCTGGACACAGGAGGCAGTTTGGAAGCTTGACTAAAAGTAGGTGCAACTAACTATCTACTCATCAATCACCACCCTTGACACGAGGACACGACTGCAGCTTGAGGTGGATGCGACTTGACCGTCCACCCAATAACTCCCTACCTCGACTTTCCAGGAAGAGTATGAAGTAAATTGGATGAGACCTGACTATCCAACCCAAGCATGGATGTCATCTGACCATCCATCACCTACTCCCTTCCTTGACTTGACAGGAGGAGCTACAATCACCAAGTGGACGTGAATCGACCGTCTCACTTGCTAAGTTTTGTCCTCAATGCTGGGGGCAGAATTCCATTCCACGAATGAACGTGATTCGACTGTTCATTCGACAACTCTTACCTCGACTTGACAAGTGGAGAATAAATCAAAAATGGGTGCGACTAACCACCCATCATATAACTCTAGTTCCTAGAGCGCGGACCGAAGTATAAACACCAAAAGATGGATGCGGTCCGACTGTCCATCAATCAACTCTAGTTCCCAGAGTGCAGACTAGAGTATAAACACAAAAAGATGGACGCGGTTCGACCGTCCACCAACCAACTCCAGTCTTCAGAGCATGGTCAGGAGTATAAATACCATAAAAAGTGGACGTGGTTTGACCGTCCGTTCTCCAACTCTTCTCCCTGGCTTGGAGGCAAAGACACAACTCAAAGTGGATGTAGACAGACCATCCGCTCCCCTGCTTGGGCACAGAGTTCGCTAAAACACTCATCTCACTCCCAAGGCTCAATGGAAGCAAGATCTAAATGAAAGTGGATGCTGTATGACCATCCACGCGTCAACTCCTACCCCGGATGCAAGGGGCAGTTTGAGAGCCCAAGTTTAAATTGGATATGACCCAACCATCTGCTAAGCAGCTCCTTCTCATGATTCGACATGAAGAAATCCAAGTAAGAGTGAACGTGATATGACCGTACACCCTTTCACTGCCGCCCTTGACTTGGGGGTAGAAGAAATGACTAAGGAAAATGTGATTCGACCATTTTTCGGAATAACTCTAGGTCCCCAGAGTATGAAATGGAGTATAAATATAAATTGGGTGTGATTCGACCACTCACCAACAAACTCTTATCCCCAGAGTATGGATATGAGTATAAACAAATAAATGAGTGCGGTTAGACTACTCACTATTTTATAAAATCTAACGCGAGCTTGATAGGAGGAGTATAAACCACTAAAAGTTGAATATTATAGCTCATTATAGCTCCGGCTAGGTATTCTTTATGACTTAAGGTAACGACTGTAAGGAATCCTTAATACTAAACAAATCAAAATGACGTCCGAATTTATGGGAGACCAATTATATCATACCTGTTACACTAAATATTAACCTTCCCGCTAAGACGAAAGATCCCTAAGCACACAAGGAAAAGAGAAGCACAGCTTAAACCTTCTGATACTTCTGAAGGGATGCAAGCGTTGAAGTTCACTAATCTAAAACCTTTCGAAGGGTCGAAAGGTTTCGTCTCATTATCCATGGAATTCAAAGGAGAAGAAGGAGTCAAAGCAAGTGAGAACAACTACCTAATGACCTTTTCGAAAGCATAATAAGCCTTCCGAATAGGTTGAGAGACATACAAGGCACCTTTCAACAATATCAAAAGGTTTATAAAGAAGACGAGGATCACAAGTTAGCAAGGAGTAAAGAAGCGACCTTCCGACAAGAATGGAAGGTTCACGATAAAATATGAAAGGAAAACTCTTAAACAATAGTGAAAGGTTTATAAAGGCATGAAGAAAAACAGACCCTTTAACCGTGCCCGAAAGTCCAAAAATCTTTCGAACAGGACGAAAGGTTTGCAACTATATGGAAGAAGAGAACCCTTCGACCCAGCCGAAGGCACAGAGGCGGAAGCATGGCTGCCGGCATTTATAAATAAGACCCAAGGGGTCCTATTTTGAGGGCGGATATTTCCTAATTCTAAATCTTGTAACTTCTAAAATCAAAGCTCTGTAACCTTAATCGTGTAATGATTTGGGAATTTAATAAAAGTGGAATTTATTCATGGATCAGAGGCAAGTCTTCAATCTTAAAAGTTTACCTTACAGTTTATAATAATTTTTGCTGGCTTAATTCTAATTTTCAGGTGCAGCCCCTCCAATAGGTCCTTAACAAACAAAGATAATGATATTCCCTCTTGGACAACCTTAACATCCTTCTAGAGACCTCTAACCTGCAACCAAAACCTTCCGATCGTAGAGGAAGATTATTGGAATCAATTTCCATAAAACCTTTCAGAATCAGGAAATCTGTAAGTCGAACCTTTCGACAAGAGTCATAACCTGATATATCCCAACGACCTTAACAACCCTCCGGGCCCCAAACAATCATTCACCCAACCTTTCGGCAGGATACAGGTCTATTTCTTATATAAGAAAAACTAAGGAAATTCTATTCTGGTCAAGGAAATAGCTTTCGGGAGGAATCTTACAGAGGTTCAATTAAATTGAAGATCATTCTACATTAACTCAGCAAGGCCGGAAGGATTCTCTTAATCCTGTACCTAGACCTCCCAGACCATGTCGAAAGATCAGGTTCAAAGTCCAACCCCAAGTAGAGATATATAGGAGATCCTATAGATCACCAACCCTTCGGTATATATCAACCTAATCTCGTTACTTGGAGCAATTCTTGGTTATCAATAGGGTATTTACTGATCCTCTTAGAGACCCTACCTTCCACAAATTGCCAATAGTTCCATCTAATTAGATTTTTTGGAATGTTGTCCATAAATTTGATGGACAGATACCTTTCGGCAAAGTTGAAATCAGCTTCATACAAGTAAAAAAACCTTTCGACAAGGTCAAAAGTTCCTACATACTACCCAAGAATTGAATATTTTATCTAGTGAATAAGTGAATAGCTAAAATCAGTGGGAAAAGAAGTAGAAGATGATGATCCTGGAAGGGTGTGAGACTTAGAAGGAGTCCCAAAACGATCAATCTGCATCTGTGCCAACACAGCCGAAGAATCAGAAATTGAAATAGGCGGAATGGGAGCAGGAGAAGGAGGAATTGGCTCCATAGCATTTTCTGAAGCTTTAATAACTGGACTTGTTGAAGTCTTCTTCGGAGAAGTAACTTCTTCTCCCTCATCAAGGTCGATGAATTTTGCCATTTTGGCTGGAAGGGCCTCTTTAGGAGGCCTTGCTTGACTTCTTTTCAGGGATTTTTTTGGAGCTATCGAAGAATTCCATAACTTGTGAAACATTCGAGGATGATGAAGAAGTAGCAATTTTCCTTAAGGGCACAACAACCTTGGGAGGAGCTATAAAAAATACTAGGAGATATGAATAAGACAAAACGAATCCGAAGATTCCATAGAAAGAGAACATTAAGTTGATGAGATACCTGAAGCGCCAGGACCAATTGGAGTCAATGGAGAGAAATGATCAGCGTTGCCTGAAGAGTAGAAACTTGCTCCCTGGGGAGTGAACATGATGGTAGGAGGAGTACCAAGAATCTTTTGGCCAGCTAGCAATAAGGAATGCTTCCTTAAATTTGGAAGGGTCAAAAGCGTCAACCTGCTCCTAAGATGTTTTGGAGCTGCAGTTAATGAGTTGATGATTTCTTGATCCGCACTGCTGAGTGCTTTAGAAGGCTCACCTAAGAAAGATTGAAGGTTAGTCAAAAAGACGGTATTGGAATGAGCTTACGAGGAAAAGCGAAGGCCCCGTGGACATCAGAAAAGCACTTGATGCAAAAGAATTGGTTTTCCTAATTCTTAAACTTGTTAGTGCTATCCAATATCAGTTTCTTGTACACATTCACCCTGTAAATTTGTTTATTGGACTTGCTTGACCTTGCCAATTTGGTCAAGGAAGTTAAAATTTTAGGTAGCATTTCAAGAGACAGGAGATAGGTGTACACATCAGGTGAAAGCTGTATCGGAGCAACTCGAATGTAAGACAGGAAGGAGTGTAGGAATGCAGAAAATGGGAGAAAACCATCATGCCATATGTGGATAGAAGTAAATGCAAAGAACCCCATCAGAGGGTTGTCAATAGTATCAATGGAGCTAGGAGGAATGGCTTCAACTCCAGTATTGCCAAACTCTTTCAAAATAGCATCAACTTCACTCTGGGTTTCGATGAGGCAATGCTTGGCAACGGCTTCAGCTTTAGGGGAACTCATTGTTCTGTCAGGTGAAAACGTCCCAATTAAAAACCTTTAACCAATTATAGATTTATGTATCTATTAAGAATATAAAAGTAGACAAGTCTATTCAGATAGAAAATATATAAAGCTAGTTTAAGCTTTCGGCAATGTCGAAGAGTTGCGGTTGAGGCCTTCGGCAATATCGAAGGAAATACAACAGATGCTTCCAACGATGTTGAAGGGCTAATAGGGTAAACTTGCGACAGTGTCGGAGGGAATAGTGACTTTAGTTTTTACTATCATGCACTAACAAAATTTAGAAGAAAGTAGAAATGTAACTTTCTTAAAGCCGTTAACAGGGTCGAAAGGAAAAAGTGAGGTTTTGCTTAAGTTGCTACCTTTCGACAATGCCAATGGTCTTATGAAAACCTGAGCCCATTGCAAGCACAACTTAAACTAAGTGGCAAGACATTTCGGCACAAATAAATTTGGGAATTTAAAATTTCCTAAACAGGAAAACAATTACCATTAATATTATAGGAAGGTCTGACCAGAGGTGTTAAGATACAACTTTGAAATTAAAGGATTTCAACCTTGTCGGAGGCATGTAACGAAGGGTTTAAACCCTTTGATCTTACCGAAAGCTCCTGGTCGGAAGGTCTAACCTTGATTTTACTTAACCTTCCGGCTACAATGATAAGGTGATCCACAGAATACCTTCTGACACCGTCGAAAGGTGTGGGAGAAATAAATCTAATTTTTGCCGCCTTGGACCCTTCCGAAGGGGTAAGAAAGACATTTCACATCACACAATTATGTGCTAGCGGGGCCCAGGTCTCCATAGCGGGTTTAAGAAAGTTCGTACCCGATAATAAATGCCATTTCAAATTTTTATTGAGGAACAATTAAGATGATCCTGTTAGCAAAATTACCCTCATCTGAAATCGAATTAATTCAATTCTGAAGTATAGCATAATATTGTGAATGGACAAAAATTAATCTTAGAAAGCCAGAGGCTGAATTTAAATGTTTTGGGCATAGAAAATTAAACTCCAAAAAAAAGTGTTTTTCCCATGGCAAACACCACCGATCTAGGATCTAGAACCGTAGTTAAAGTTTACCAAAGAACCAATTTAAGAAGAAGAGGATTTTATTCAAAAAAAAAACCCCAATTCGATTTCGAATTCGAGAAGTTGAATATCTGATTAGAAATTAATAGCGAAGAAGATGAAACTAAAGTTTATAGAGTAAACTCAAAGAATTCCTTGTTGTAATGAGTTGAAATTTGGGAAATTTTTGGGAATTCCTTTACTTGTCTGCGGTAATTTTGATTTTAGGTAAGTATAGAAGAAAGAGAAGAAGCAGATTATATAGAGAAAAGTCGCCTTAATTCTTGACCGTCGGGATTAGACTTAAGTGGATGCTCCGGATCGACGTGGGAAGATCAAGTGGCAGAAAATTTTGAAGCTTCCAACAATGACTTGGAAAGTCAAGAGCATCCCTTCGAATGGGGGGGCAAATGTTATACTAAATATTAACCTTCCGGCTAAGACGAAAGATCCCTAAGCACACAAGGAAAAGAGAAGCGCAACTTAAACCTTTCGATACTTCCGAAGGGATGCAAGCGTTAAAGTTCACTAATCTGAAACCTTTCGAAGGGTCGAAAGGTTTCGTCTCATTATCCATGGAAATCAAAGGTGAAGAAGGAGTCAAAGCAAGTGATAACAACTACCTAATGACCTTTTTGAAAGCATAATAAGCCTTCCAAACAGGTTGAGAGACATACAAGGCACCTTTCAACAATATCGAAAGGTTTGTAAAGAAGACGAGGATCACAATTCAGCAAGGAATAAAGAAGCGACCTTCCGACAAGAACGGAAGATTCACAATAACATATGAAAGGAAAACCCTTCAACAACAGCGAAAGGTTTATGAAGGCATAAAGAAAAACATACCCTTCAACAATGCCTGAAAGTCCACAAACCTTTCGACCAGGACGAAAGGTTTGCAACTGTATGGAAGAAGAGAACCCTTCAACCCAGCCGAAGGCACAGAGGCAGAAGCATGGCCGCCAGCATCTATAAATAAGATCCCAGGGGTCCTGTTTTGGGGGTGGATTTTTCCTCATTATAAATCTTGTAACTTTTAAAATCAAAGCTCTGTAACCCTAATCGTGTAATGATTTGGGAATTTAATAAAAAGTGGAATTTATTCATGGATCAGAGGCAAGTCTTCAATCTTATAAGTTTACTTTACAGTTTATAATAATTTTTGCTCGCTTAATTCTAATTTTCAGGTGCAGCCCCTCCGAAAGGTCCTTAACAAACGGAGATGTATTCCCTCTTGGACAACCTTAACATCCTTCCAAAGTCCTCTAGCCTGCAACCAAAACCTTCCGATCGCAGAGGAAGATTATTGGAATCAATTTCCATAAAACCTTTCGGAATCAGGAAATCTATAAGTCGAACCTTTCGACAAGAGTCATAACCTGTCATATCCCAATGAACTTAACAACCCTCCGGGCCCCAAAAGTCATTCACCTAACCTTTCGGCAGGATACAAGTCTTTTCTTATATAAGGAATTCTATTCTGGTCAAGGAAATAGCTTTCGGCAGGAATCTTATAGAGGTTCAACTAAATCGAAGATCATTCTACATTAACTCAGTAAGGCTGGAAGGATTCTCTTAATCCTGTACCTAGACCTCCCAGACCACATCGAAAGATAAGGTTCAAAGTCCAACTCCAAGTAGAGATATATAGGAGATTCTATAGATCACCAACCCTCCGGTATAGATCAGCTTAATTTCGTTACTTGGAGCAATTCTGGGTTATCAATAGGGTATTTATTGATCCACTTAGAGACCCTACCTTCCACCAATTGCCAATAATTCCATCACTTAGATTTTTGGAGTGTTGTCCATAAATTCGGTGGACACAACCTTTCGGCAAAGTTGAGATCAGCTTCATACAAGTAATAAAACCTTTCGACAAGGTCAAAAGTTCCTACATGCTACCCAAGAATTGAATATTTTATCTGGTGAATAAGTGAATAGTCACTAAAACCTTTCGACGGTATTAAACCTAGCTTTCATGTTCCTGTTTATATACTATTTGGGGTGTTGACCATAAATTGGTTGACAATACCTTTGGATCGACAAGAACAATATCAATCTGAACTCTCTATATCGTGCCATTGGATCGACGGTCAATATCGATCCACACCAACCACAAATAGAGGTGAGCCGAACATCCATCGAATAACTCCGGTCACCACAGCGTGGATATGAGAATAAACCAAGAATGACTGTGACATGACCATTCATTCTTCATCACTCTACGTCAATCCGTCAGGAGTAGTATGAAACCAGATGGGCATGAATTGACTGCTCTTGAGCTAATTTTGTCCCTTAATCCGATGAGAGAACATAATCAAAACGGATGTGATTGACCGTCCAGCTCTGACTGAATGCAACACGACCTTTCACTCGCTAGCTCTGACCATGATTCGACTAGAAGAGTAGTTTGGAACAGACATGACTTGACCATTTGCTTACTGATCTTTGCCATTGGTTCGATGGTCGGAGAATCAATCACAGATTGGATGTGACTTGACGATCTATTCCTTGGGTCCTCGCCCAGAGTATAGCGACATTTGCACCAAAAGAGGACGTCATTGACCGTCTAGTACTTAACTTATGCTCGAAATTTGACGGAGAGCCAAAGTCTTACTTCGGAGAAGAAAAACTAGAATACAATCAAGAAAAGGCATGACACAGCCTTCCATCAACTAATTCAATACCACAATTCGACGGGAAAGAGTATAAAGCTAAAGAGGACATGATTTTCCTATCCACTTATTAACATCTGCCCCAAACTTGTGGGGGCATGTGCCAGAATCAAGATGAATGTTACTCGGCCATTCATGATTCAACTCTCAGTCTTCGGAGTTTAGGTAGGAGAACAAGCACAACTAGGATGAAACTTGAATGTGCATGTAAAACATTTGTCGACCTGAGACTGGGGGTAGAAGTGTGATCATCCAAAAGCTAACTGCGACAGCTCGATACTATAACTCATGCCTGGTGTTTACAATGACTTGAGGCTACGAATGATAGGATGCGTGAATATAGAATCATTGAATCGATGCCCAGGCTCATAGGCAACTAACCATCATTTCAACCCTAATGATGAGCAATGGACCGCGAGTACATTGTACACAAGCAGATTCAAACTCAAAGAAAAAGCCAACTATTTAGATGCATGCAACACACAGCTAAACTCTACTCGGCATTTGATTCAACGTTCCTTCAAGCCTGACCTTCAAGCATTGCAGATAATCGCTAAAAGCATCTAGAACCCGTCATTATTAGACTCAACATCTCATGATGAGGTCTGGAAAATTCGACCGAAGTGATCGTCATCATTGACCGTCCCAATTAGGTTTCACGTCGATTGTTAGCCAAAATAGTTACGTTCAAATTTGGAGATTAGTTAGACATGAACAAGGCAAACCATAAAGACAACTTTCTGTTTCCAAGGATCGGCCAGCTAGTAGACCAGACCATTGAACATGAACTGCTTTCATTCATTCACGTGTGCTTCGGATATAACCAGATCCCGATAAACATCCCCAACTTGGAGCACACCGGTTTCATTACCGATTTGAGACTATATCGCTATGTTTCCAAAGATCGGATCGGGCAATCATGGAAGTATATATGGATGATATACTCATGAGATCACGGCGATCAAATGACCATATGATGACTTGGCAGAGATGTTTAGTTTCTCCAAAAATACGAAATAAAACTCAATCCTTTGAAATGCTCTTTCAGCGTTGCGTCGGGGAAATTCTAAGTTTTGATCGTTAATTCTCGTAGAATTGAAGCCAATCTCAAGAAGATTTAGGGAATTATAAACATCCAGGTACCGAAGACAATCGAGCAACTACAGAGCCTAAATGGGAAGGTCGTTGCCCTAAGCTGATTCATCTTTGGGGCTACCGATAAGTGTATTCTCTTCTTCGACTTAATTAGGAGAGGGAAAGAAACTTTAAATGGACACGGGACTGCATTGACACATTTCAAGCTATGGTAGATCACCTAGAGAGACCTTCCATCCTATCCAAGCCATTGGATCATGAAGATTTATGCATCTATTTAGCTGTGTCAGTACATGCCATAAGCACCACACTGTTACGCGAAGAGAATCAGATCCAGAGACTGGTATATTATGTAAGCAAGCAATTGGCAATTGCTGAGAGAAACTATCCAAAGCTAGAATAGCTCGCATACTTCCTGTTGATTGCATCATGAAAGCTTCGTCCTTACTTCTAGGATCACCCAATTAACGTCTATACAGACAAGCCGTTACGATAGGTCCTACAGCAACCTAAGAGGTCTAGAAGGTTACTCAAGTGGAATATTGAGCTAAGCCAATTCAATATCACTTTTCTCCCTCGGAGAGCTAACCAGGGATAGACATTGGCAGACTTCATGGCTGAATTCACTACAGCAGACGGCTCTTCAGAGATAGTGGAGAATCGACCACCCAATGGAAAATGTACATGGATGAAGCTTCCAACAATCGATGTTCTGGGGCCAGAGTCATGATAATGACTCCTGAGGAACGATCGATCTACTATGCCCTGAAAATCGACTTCCCTGCAACAAATAACGAAGCAGAGTATGAAGCCTTGATCGTTGGGCTCAAACTTGCCAGAGAACTAGGAGTGAAAACTTTACAAATTTTTTATGATTCCCGGTTAGTGGTATGCCAAGCCAGGGGAGATTATCAGGCTAGTGGGCATCAATTATCTCCTTATCTCGGCCGGGTCCAAGAGCTACTAGTAGACTTCAAGTATTACACCATTACACACACCCCCAGAGAACAAAATGAGAAAGCCGACTCATTGGCCAAGCTGGCCAGTTCCGGGGATGCGCAGCAGATGAGCTCGGTCTCGGTTAAAGTACTAAATGCTCCGAGAATCGACCAGATGGTGATTAATTAAAATCTGGAGACGGAGCTGGAAAGGGAGTCATAGATGACTCATGTCAAAGGTTATCTGCAACGAGGGATCCTTCCTCGATGAAGGAATGAAAATGATAGATCCTCCACAAAGCTTCACGCTACATCATCCAAGAAGGAGTCATGTATAGAAAAGGTTTCTTCTTTCCCCTGCTTCGGTGTATCACCCATGAAGAAATAAAATGAGTCTCAAGATAAGTCAATGAAAGAGAATGCGATGATCACACTTGGGGGCAAACCCTGACAAAGGAAATACTCCGCTACGGGTATTACTAGTAACTGTTAAATGAGGTGCAGTTGATCACACTAGACAATGCGACAAGTGCTAGATGTTTGCAAAAAATTCCAAGAGCTCCACCGATGGAAGTTGCACGAATAGTCAATCCATGGTCGTTTTCCACTTGGGGCATAGATATTTTCGGTTCCTTACCGATCTCTAAAGATGGAGTTAAGTACACCATCGTAGCAATGGATTACCTCTCCAAATGGGCCTAAGCTGAACCTTTAGCCACGATCACGACGAAGAAAGTAATCAACTTCATTGCCTGGAGCATCATCTATCATTTTGGCCTTCCACAAACCATTGTAACTGATAATGGAACCCAATTTGATAGCGTTAAATTCAAAGACTTCATCCATTGACATCATATTGAAAGAGATTTGTGGCAGTTGCTTACCCTCAAGCAAATAGACAAGTTGAAGCAGTGAACAAAACCATGAAGTACTTTCTGAAAAAAAAAATTGGAAAAATCTAGAGGTAAGTGGGTGGATGATCTCCCAAAAGCACTATGGGTTTATAGAACCACCCGCATGTCTACGACAGACCATACTCCATTCGCCCTTGCTTACGGCTCCGAGGCCGTCATCCTTATAGAACTTGAAGTCCCTTCCCTTCGACTGACTTATTATGAACCTTAATTCATTATAAAAAATATAAACAAGCAATTGCAATCCAATTTCAATTAAATTATAAGGTATTGGTGATGACTCATGAGCGTACAAACGCATCTGGGAGCCAATGACAAGAATGTGTACCTAAACGTGCACGTGTATATTCTAAAAATCGATTTTTTGAAATCGATAGAAATTGAATTTTCATCTAGAGTTATTAGAGAAAATATTAGATCAGATAGCCAAAGCATACTAGCCTCATAGAACCGGACATAGATAGCAACTGATGGAATACGATCCTGAATTTATACTATTGGAAATCAACCAAACGCCATGACGATCAAAAAGGGATACAGCACTTTGGGAACATAATTCAATGGAAGAATAGCAACTATTCAGAAAACTGGATGGATTTCTTTCCAATGACTCTAACTTGCTTTGATTCAAAGCACGTTATGTACACAACAAGACGTACTTTGGGGGGCAAATGTTATCTGGCCTTTTGGCCCGACTATATCTGGACGGATCAAACAAGATACATTCAATGGTCATCTAGACCGATGCATCAGATTAACGATCATAAAGTCCAGAAATCAAGCATAGATGATAATATGAAGCAGTAGCAAAGCAAAAGCTGAAGGCAAACTGAATAAAACACTCAAAATATGAGAACTCACTACACCATGAAGATGGATCAGGGACAATCCATATTCATTACTATGGATCGTATTATGTCGATTTCGCAGCTTAACTCAATAATGATCGATTGATATCTCAGAATCTACAAATCCATTACACATGAAAGTTTGGGAACAACAATATATTGAAGAAAGGAGCCCTCAAAATCCATTGCATGCCTAGATTAGAAAAAATGAACGATCGGCAAACATCGTTCATGATTGATCGGATCGTTTCAACCAAAATGATTCAACTCAATGAAGATCGGTCAATATCTCACTAACACGAAGTCAAAATGACACCAAACTTTAGGAACATGGACTAAAGGCATGGAAGAGCTCATAGAAATGATCGCACGTGCATTGGAGCACAAATGAACGATCTGTACTGATCGTTCCAACAATCGAGATAGGACTCTTGATTATTCGCGCGGGCCCCTATGGATCTAGAGATTCTTCTAGCGAACTTTCATCCCGATCCATGCACATCTTCCCCCATAAATATAGTGGCCATTCTCCATAAAGAGGATCCTTCTTTCGACTGCCCAGGTTCCATCGTTTTTATTCATCATTATTATACTAATGGATCACTGCCGATCCAAACTTTCTTGAAATCATAATCAAGTGCAAGGTTAATAAAATTACAAAGTGGACGTAGGACAAGATTCCCGAACCACTATAAAAATCTATGTGTTCATTTACTTTCTTTGCTATGTTTTAATTTCATTCACTATTTTAATATCTACGAGATTCTATTGGGTGTTGATGCCCATTTTTGGCGTCAACAGCTGACACGATGCTTTCATATATAGCCTTTTGGATATCTTTCGTTTATCTTAACTGTTGGTCTCGGTCTGCGCTATCTAAGCCATTGATTATTGTTATTAGTTGAATTGCTTTGAGGCTTTAGCAACTGCTGCTCTCGGCCAGGCTTCTTATCTAAGTTGAATAAAGATCTTGGCCTTGGTTGACATTTTGATTCATGCTCTCGGACTGCATGCTCTCTCGTTGGAAGCCAAAAGATAGGTCTCAAAATTACAAGCCAAGGAACTTCCACTTCGAATACTAGTAATTTGTACTTTGTAAAAATATAGTGTAACATATGCCCACCAAATTTTACCTTAATGGTTGATATAGGGTGGACTTTGGAAAGAATAGTGCTACATCAGGTTCAATACTTTGCTTGTTTATTCCATTCCCATCATAAAGTTGATTCTGACCGTTTGGGAACTTTGCTTTACTTATGCAACTCGTAAAGACCTATCCTTATTGAGAGGGTTTTGAAAAAAAATTGAAATCAACGCCTAAAGGCGAAGACTTAGCTGGTCGCTTTGGTCGAGTGATGAGTAATTAACGATTTTGAAACTGAAGGAGTGAAATTTTAATTTAGACCATAAGGTCAAAACTTTAAAACCATATTTACCACTTAAAGTTGTCTAAGCTAGATGATAAGTGAAATTGCTTAGACGCTGAAAGGAAAAATCTAAATCAAACTTTTGAAAATCTGCACTTTCCTTTTGAAATTACTTAGACTAAGTGGTAGGCGAAACTATTTTGATGCTGAGAGGCAAAAAATAATTTGGGGCCGTGAGATCTGAACTTTTGAAAATCATGCTTGTCACTTGAAGCCATCTAGACTAAGTGACAAGCGAAATTATTTTGGTGCCAAAAGGCAAAATCTACTTTGAAGCCGTGAGGTCAAAACTTTTGAAATTATGCTTATCATTTGAAACCATCTAGGCTAAGTTGTAAGTGAAATTGTTTCGGTGCCGAAAGACAATCTACTTTAAGATCATGAGGTCAAAACTTTACTTTCAATAAAGAATTTTGTGGGTGATCAATCAGGATTGTACTTCGAAGAGACTGGTTCTGGTCTTGCATTAAAGGTGAGTCCAAGTGTTAGTAGTTCCAAAAAGTGTCTCTCTTTTCTTGTGCAAGAATGACCTGGTACCTAAGGAAAACTCTTGATGTTCCTTTTAAGGGTAGTTGCTAAATGAGATCTACGGTGGGAAAAACTTCTCTCTTCATCGATCTGTGACGTTCTTTTTAATATGAAAAAATTCATTTTCTTTCTCTCCTCTTTTACCTGCTCGAATCGCAAAACCGCTAATAATATCCTCAAGTTTTCTTCGATTCTTCTTTCGATATCTGCCTCCAAGTTAGTAAGTTCTTTTTAACATTATTTTCCTTACTAAGATTACCAATATAGCCGCTGATATCCTTCCTTTTACTGTTTATCCAAGAATTTAATTTGGGTTTAATTCGTGTAATCTTTATCCTGAGAATAATGTCGATTTTGATTTTTGTATTTGGATATTTTTTCCCTTTTTCTTAGGCTGGAAATGGATGCTCCCGTTGATCACCAAATTCTTAACGAAATTTTGTTTTGTGGGCTTACCGATGTTGAAATGCTTGCTCCCTGGTCTGGATTGCACTTTAGTGATCCTCCCAAGAGGTACTTTGTGTGGTCCATAGAACATTTGGAACACGGGGTCTTTATGCCCTAGCCCCTTTGTTTTTTAGCGCTTTGGAGTTTTACAACATCAACCTTTTCCAACTTCTAGCTACTTCTTATTAAATTCTATCAGCTATGGCGATTCTTTATTCCGATAAAGGTTATCGAAACATATCTCCTGTCAAGATCAACTATATGCGCAATCTGCTGGAGTCCAAGTCTTTTAGTGAATTTCCCACATACTTTCACAAATTCTTAAGGAAGTCTCCTTTGAAGGATCCATTTAGCAAGATAATGCCCCGTCAATGGTTTCTAGTAAAGGCCCATTCTAACCGAATTGTTGCTTCTTTCAATAGCACTGGTATGTCTTTGGATGTCTTTCTTTTTCTTCTTCCCCTTTTTATTCTTGGTCTTATTTCCTTATTTTATCAAATTCTTAAAAGTGAGACCCAAGAAGAGTGTTTATCCAGCCATAACCAATCCATTTAAGGATACATACAAAGAAGTCATGAAGATTCCACACTTGCGAAGGTTCAGGCATTTGGTTCTTACCGTAAGTAGACTGAAAGATCTAGGGCCGATACCTCCTTATGCTAATTTTGTTGGACCTAAACCTTTGGAAAATATGAGAAAGCTTCTACCATAATCATCAATAGTGGAGATGAAGCTGAGTCTAGCTCTGGGGAAAGCGAGACTAAGGGTTCCACTCTTTATCCATTTGACTTGCTTACTGGTGTTCTTATTATAACTTTAGTCTTAATCTTGATTTTAACCCCATTTTCTTTTCCCTATTACAGTACCTTTTAAGAAAGCCGGCTCCTAAGATAAGGGGAAAGTAATCAAGAAAAGGTCCAGGTTGCACCCTTCTAACAAAGAGGCTATCGACTTAGAGAAACAAAAGGTTTCTAAATCTTCCCATGCATTAAGTTCTAAGGAAAAAGCTTCGGATCTATTTTTCGAGAAGAACAAGCAGGCCATATAGATCACAAGGGCAACTTTTGAAGGTGGCCTTTCTTCTACCATTATTGAAGCACATGCTAGGCCTCCAACCTCTGTTTTAGGAGTCTGAAAGACAATTGAATATGGCTTCCGGGAGAGTATCAAGGTAAAAAGAAGTTCTTGTGAGGGTTTATGATTTCAGTATCTATCCTTACCTTATTTCTTCTTCTAGACCATAGCGAAAATCTCCACCCTTCAACATGGGTTGTTTAAAATGGAGGTGACGTCGTTGCTGCCGAAATGACAAAAAATAAGTTTGTGGAATTCAGGGCCAAGGTTCAAGAGGTGACTACTCAAGTTAAGGAATTAGGTAGGATTGTGGGAGAGAAGGATCGTAGGATTAAGGCCTTTGAGAAAGCCCTGAAGGAAAAGAACGAGAGGCTGAAGAAAGCTGAGGCTGGGGTGATTGACAAAGAACGTTACATCACTAGAGATAAGCATGAGAGGGAATCCTGTAGGCGAGCCTTTCAAGTTTTGTTTGATGCTTATGCTCACCGCCACTATTAGAACATGCCTTTCTCTCTAGCTTATCTTGGAAACCATGCAGCCACCATAGAGTCCAACTTCGCTAAAAGGTACGAGGAATGTCGGAAGGAGAAAGATACCGAGGCCACTGAATCTAAAGCCCTGGTAGAGGAAGAGGAAGAGGCCACTTCTACTGGCAACGAGGTATAAGAAGATACTCCTGATGATACTCTTAATGAAGGAAACATATAGTGACTTGTGTTTGTAATAATATGACTTTTTGTAACTTTTGATTTGTACGAAATACTTGAATTAAACTTCCTTGATGACTAACTTATACTTGAATTTTCATTCAATTTGATGCGATTGTCTCATGATGTTTCAAACTAGTAAAGCCGATACAAAGTCCTTTTTTGGTTACCGTCCTTTGTCTCTACTAATCTTGAGTCGATATTTCTTAGGGAATATCCTACTTGAACTATTCAAAGATCCATCAAGGCTATGCTTCTCTTTACCAATCTTATGAGGACAAGGTGGTCGAACTCCAAAAGCTAAAAGTAACCCTTAAAGCCTTTGAGATTAAGGTTTATTTCCTTGAGTCAAAGTTGGGTCTAAAATCTAACAGATGCTTTTCTTCGGATAGGTGTGAGCCCTGAACCGATATCTGACTTTGGGAGAGAATATTGTCATTCTTTTAAATGAGGGGAGGAGAAGAGGCTAAGGATGATGTGGCTAAAGAATCCCTTCCAAGACTATACAATTGGAGTTGTTTCAGAGATCTTTGACTTGCCACCTTGGCTTGCCCCTTTGGATGGACCTCCTTCTTTCATTTTTATACTTAATCCTCTGATGCTCTTGATTTTGTAATCTAATCTTTGTAATACTATTTCATTAGGTGCTCCTTTCGGCCTATCCCTTGTAACATTTTCTTAAATAAAATATATGTGAAGAATCTCTATCCCTTTCGACTTTACTTCTTATGTTGTCACTTTGCTTGAGTGTACTTTTTAGGACTTTCCTTCTGTGGGGTATCTTTTACCTCCAGGCATATTTCCGTTAAAATAAGGTTTCAGACCCAACGACTTTTATGATTGGATTCTTGTCCAGAGCCAACCTAGTAACACAATCAAGAATTTCATCTTATTATGATTCTATGTTCACCTTTACTTCTTTCCAGTTTATCGAGAATCTACTTGAGGTCTTAACTTAGGAACTTCTCCAACCATTCTACCCATATCGAGAATTTACTCGCTTCCTATCTAACTTGGAATCTTACCAATGCATGGCTCTTCTCATCCATGGCTCATTAACATTAGGAATCTACCTCATGCTCTAATCTAGTTGGGAATCTACCCAACATTCCAATCTAGTTAGGAATCTACTCAACATTCCAATCTAATTAGGAATCTACCCAACATTCTAATCTAATTGGGAATCTACCCAATGCATGGTACTATTTGACTATGGCTCACTATTATTGGTAATATACCTAATATTCTAATCTAACCGGCGATCTAACCAGTGCATGATTCCACTGACCATGACCCACTATCAGCATGCATCCTACTTTTCGACGTCGTTCTAAAGCTAGGTGGTATTGGCCTTACACTTTGTTGTGCATCACTGTGGAGATGCTCTTATGGTGAGGTCTACCAACTAATCGTTGGGTCCCAATCTACAACCACTTATGGTTGGAGTCGACCATCTATAGTCACTTTTGGCTGGTGTCAGCCATCTACAACCACTTTTAGCTAGTGTGACCATATACAACCACTTTTGGCTAATGTCTGGCATTTACAAACACTTTTTGCTAGTATCGACCATCTATAACTACTTTTAGCTAGTGTTGGCCATCTACAACCACTTTTGGCTGGTGTCAGCCATCTAAAACCACTTTTGGTTGATGTCGGCCATCTACAACCACTTTTAGCTGGTGTTGGGCATCAAAATCTATTTTAATCTAATAGTTTTACGGAAAGTTAATTATAGCTTGAAAGATGGGAAATATGGGTTCTTTGAAAAGAATCCTTTTGGTTATTTTGTAAAGATTTTTGAAATTATATAGCTTTTAAATCAAATTGTTAAATAGGAAGTTGATTCGAGCTTGAAAAAGAAGATTGTTGATGGAAATATTATTATTATTCATATATATTTTTTAGAAAGAAATGAAACTCTTCATTGATCTCGTCAGATTAATGGGGAGTTTCAATCCTTAAATCTTAAATGCAAGTATGAATATGGAATTTTAGCTTTTAAATCCTAAATGCAAGTATGATAAGTTCTTAAGGAGAGAAAACATACCGAAAGGGAGACCGTGAGTACCGAGACTTGAATATTCCGTCAGAATCAGAACCCGAGACAAGGTTATGTCAAAGATGGATGTAGCAAGACCCACTGATTAAGCTACCGAAGATCTGAAACTACGAGGTACCCTTCCCATTTGGAGTTGAAACTTTTGAATTTATAACCGAGATAAGCACTTTAATGGAACTGGGGCCTTTTATTTGTCTGTGGTAATTTGACTTAATAGAAGAATTCTTCTTGTACTTCTTCTTTGTAAAAAAAGACGTCTCTCATATTCATTTGGCGAAGGTTACATGGAGTTTTCCTGAAATTATTAAAACAAGATAAAGTGGATAATTCTAAAACAAGTGTTTAATCTAATGTTTAATAAATTCAGTTAACTTCCCTTTTTGTATGAATCTTTCGACCGCGTAAGAGAGCTTTCGACATTTGTCCATTTCATGCCCATTTACCAAGTGATAGCGCAATACCTCCCACTCTTCGGGTTTTCTTTCTTCAAGGGGTGGTAGCCTGGATAGGGGAGGTCATTACGCGTTTCCATGAATATCCGAGACAAACTCTGACTGAGTGGGGTAAGATCTTGATCACGCTCCAACCTCTTCTGAAACTCACTGTCTTGAACATCCGGGAGGACTCTCTTATTGGAAGAAACTGGACCTTCATATTTTAATAATTCGATGGACATGTCCTTAACTTCATCATTCAGGGCCTTAACAATCTTTCGGTGCCGGGCTGATACATGAAGTGATTCTTGGAGGTATTTCGAAAGCTGCCTGATTTGGAAAGCCTGAAGTTCATAGACTGGATCATAATCTCTACTGTTCTCTTTCTCCGAAATGAGGGTGACCAATCTTTCACTGTTGTCTTCTTTAGTAAGCCGAATGCGAAGGTTGAGGGGTAGTTCCGAGATGACACTTTTGTTTCCAGGACTAGACATAACTGGTTGAAAGGCTCTTGTTGGATCTCCGAAAGGAAAAGAAATGTTGAGGTTCGAGGCCCCCATTCTAGTGCCAAAAATGTTAGTGTAGAATTTCGTCCACACCAACACCCCAAAATCCAAGGGTAAAGCTTTAAAAGCTGATGTGAATATTGAGTTTAGTAAGGTGATCACTGGGATATAGTATAATCAAAATTGGAAGGTGAAATGTTAAATTGTAAGGTAACAAAAATAATACCGAAAGGGTAAAATGTGGAAAGTAAATAACACCGAGACTTTTATAATGGTTCGGGCTGAAAGTCCCTACATTCACTGCCCTTTCCTTATTTACTCACTCTTATATAGCCAAGTGGCCTACTACATTGAATCTAAGCCTTTCGCCATTAATGAGTGTTTGATTAGAGCTCTAATATAGGAAATACTATTTTTGTTTCTATCCTTTTTCTACTAGGAGATCCCTTGTGCCATAGGATTGCCACTTATTTATAGTTAATAAGCCGTGATGCCATTGGTTGAGCGCTTTCTCTTTGGATTGATGATCTGGCATGCTATGAGCGGTCTAAATTTGAACGCTTATAATCATTTGGTTGAGTGTAATCGAATGCCAGGATTGCTGACATGACGTTTTCATATATAAATTTTTGGATACCTTCTGTTTATCTTAACCATTGGTCTTGGCCTGGGCTATCTAAGCCATTGATCATTGTTATTAGTTTAAATGCTTTGGGGCTTTGACAACCGGTGCTCTCGATCAGGCTTCTTGTCTTAGCTGAATAATGATCTTGGCCATGGTTGGCACATTGATTCTTGCTCATGGATTGCATGCTCCCTCGTTGCAAGCCAAAAGATAGGTCTTGGAATTACAAGCTAAGGAACTTCCCCTTTGAATATTAGTAATTTTTACTTTGTAGAAATTATAGTGTAACAATAGCCTTCAATCTTCTTCAATTACACCAAAAAACTTATAAATACTTCCATCTTTCGGGTCAAGTAGCATTTCAGAAGGCTCATGTAGCCATGCCATGTCAGATGGATTCTATGAAATGTCAAAGGAAGGAAGAGTCGCAGCAAGAGCAACCAAGGAAGCATCAGTAATAATATCAGAGTGATCAATAAAGTGTGAAGGCTGGATCTCGGAAGTAGGAACATCAAAAATAGGGTGAAGCTTCGGAACTCAATTCATAGCAGGAGGACAAGGAATGGGGATCCTATCAGAAAGCAGAACAAGAGCGATCTTATACTACATAGTATAAGCTTCCATGAGGTGACCAAATGAGTTACAAGACGTGCCGATATCAGGCTTCTAATTGTAATCAAAATTGACAATACAAACATGCCCCTCCATGATGCAAACATGAATCTTGGAAGGTAAAGGCCTATCAGGAGAAACCTCAATGAGAGCCTTAGCAGACACCAACCTATTCTGAGCTACGGTAATCACATCAAAACATTTGAGATTACCCAACAAAACTTGCTAAACAATTTAGCCCAATCATGGGCTACAGCACAAACAAAATATGAGTGAAGTGAGCCTAAACTATAATCAACAGAATCTGTTCCTTAGCCTTGTCCCCATTGGACTCCACAGGGTAACAATGAAAGATTGTCCACCTATAATAGAGGGATCCGCCTCAAGCACACGGGGCCTTTCTTCTTTTCTTAAGAACTTGGAAAAGAACATGCGGTTATTAAAGAACATGCGATAACATATATATAAATATTTTTGAAGTGAAATAGAAAAGAAATAAAAATATTATTTTTTATAAATAAAACTGTTACCACAATCATCATCGTCAAAGATGTTTAAAGAAATAGCACTGAGAATCATTGATGTGAAAGCTACGATGAATGAAGTCGAAGAAATAGGGACATCAGGTGAAGTCCATTAGCGCCAATAAAGCATGATGCTCTATGACACCAACGTCGTCTTTCATAAGGAAGAACCAATCTTTTGATATGTCGACCGCTATCACTACTAAATAATACTATGCCACCGCATTCCAACAACCACTGGACATTGAAGTCGAGACTCAAGATTTTCGAAGCTATGTTGAAAGAAGCCATATCCTATCAATGTCGACGTTGCCGACGTCAACCATTCTTAAGGCTACTTGTGATTAGAGTTGATGGTGTTTTCCATCCCAACGTCATTGCTCATCGAAACTGCCTTATAAAGGGAAACACAAGTTATGAATGTTGCCAAGGTTCGATACTACTACAACGTTGACTCTTATGAACAAGCTTGGAAGACACTACATCTACACGTGCGGTGTTGATGATTGCCATCGTTAATGTCCATAGGTGTTGTAAATACCGCATTTTATTCGTTGAGGAGTACTGATGGCGAGGATTATCAATGTTGTCGTTACATTAAAGAAAATTACTATGCCAAACGTTGTTCTGTGCCCATGCCGTTCTTAAATATTGGGTAATGCTGCCAACCATCAATCAAGAAGATCACAGGGTATGAAGTTGTCATCACCGACAACCATTGTCAATGTCGAGAATCATCAATACCAATAAGATTCACTGAAGCCACCTCCGACAAACGTTGTCTTTCATCAATGCTACTACATCATGATTACAATGAGAGTCGATCAACATAATAGAAGCCACCAACGTCGATGCCATGCTATTTGAATACAAGAATGCCGGCCTTGATGCTCGATGATGTTGCTAATGTCGAAGCCGATAAAGTATCAACCTTCATGCTTGACGACGCTAATAATGTTGAAGCTAATGATTGTCGAAGCTTACCACTTGTCGAACCCTATAAATATGGACCTAGGGGCTTGGTGAAAGGGACCGAATTCTCTAATCTCAGTTATTACTTTTTCAACTTTGTAAACCCTAAATTGATTTTAGGATTTTGAAAGCTTATTGTACTATTTGAACTTTGTACGCATTAGGATTTGGAAATTAAACAAGTACATAACATAGCATGTTGAATTACTTTGAACTCATAACTTGAATAATCTTTTGACTTTGCATATTGACTATTTGAACCATTCTGACTTGAGACTTGCATAGCACATTTGACATCGACCTTGAACTCGCATACCATATTTAGTTCAATTTTAACTTGCATATCGACTCATTTACTGACTTCAACCATATACCATGTTTCATATGACTACGGCCTCGATGGAACCACTAAGGGAAACTATGGAAACATTCTTCAACTTAATGTCCTCAACAAGGCCTCTCATTGGTTAGCTCATTTCCTAATCACTTTTGGGGTTAGCGAATTTATTTGTTAATATTTTGACGCTAGAAGGAGGGCTCGAACCTTCAACTTTGTCAAAATCCCAAGTCGAATTTCCCTAACCTGCATATTTAGGGCATAAAAGCTTCCCTAACCAAGCATAACCCACTCCAAGATAACCAACCTTAATCTTTAACATCATGCCATTTAATCGTGTTAAGATGTCTAAACAAAGGTCTTCTGAACCTCAAATTATTAGGCTCACGTATCAAGTTACTAGTGACCTTCAACTTCATGAAGAACAAGTGTTAAGATTAACAACATTGCAAATTATAAATGAGAAGAAGCAGGCAGCCTTTTATGATCCGAACAACTGGAGCATAAATCCATCTCATATAGGCCCTACTCCAATTTTTGCCTTGGGAAGAAAGAGCCTGCAGAAGGATAATTTGTTCTTGAAGATAAGGAGGGCCATCTAATTCCTAGCCAAGGGAACTATATTTAAGAAAGAGATTACAAGTGATTTTAACACATTCGCTCAGAAATGACATAGGGTCATGTGTCATTCATTGACCCCAAGTGAATTTCAGAGGACATCAAGGAGAAAACTAATCGTAGAAGATGAGATGCCTATAGCAAGCAGAAAAAGGGTTAAGCATCAGCCAAGAGGGCTAGCCTCCAAATCATGACTTCCAAGATTGCATTCTCACCACTTCTCTTGAAAACATCTATTTCATGACTAAGGATGAGCTTAACTATTGGCCTTCGCAAAAGAGGAGACCATTTTTCAAAAGGGATCAAGAAATATCATATTGTCTTTATCATCTTGCAAATGTTCATAATACCAGTCAATGCCGAAGTTTAAAAGGAATGATCATCAATTTTCTAAGACAAGGAAACCTCAAGCAGTTTGTACAAAGATGTTAAGTCAATCATCAATAAAGGTTTTCTAAACAAAATAAGTATATCTACATAGCCATCAAAGCTCATGACCGCAAGAGGTTTTGGCCATCAAAGACCCCAACCGTTAAAGGCTCATGACCGCAAAAGGTCCTTCACCATCAAAGGCCTCAGCCATCAATGGTTCATGACTGCAAGAGTTCCCTGGCCATCAAAGACCTTAAGCCTGCGTTGCCCTCATCAAAGGCCTTACTGAAGCGCCTCCTAGAGAGAGGTTGGAATAAACCTTTAGTGCCTCAATCAAAGACCTCACTAAAGCACCGAGAAAGCCTTCAACCCCTACCTACATGGCCTGGTTGAAGCGCCTCGTAGAGGAAGGATGGAGTAAGCCTTTAGTGCCTTCATCAAAGGCCTCACTAAAGCCCTAAACTAAGCCTTCAATGTCGTCATCAAAGACCTCACTGAAGCACCTCCTAGAGGGAGGCTGGGTAAGTCTTTGGTTCTGCTTAAAATAGCTAACCAAATGCACCCGACAATATATGCAAGTCACAATCTATGGCGATGACATGGGTTTCGATCCAAGTAAAGATCATCAACTAAGATGTTGCCAAACAAAACTATCAAAATCAGAGCCAAGTAGTGCTCCCAATCTATCATGATCCAAGCCAAGTAGTGCTTCTTGCCAATCTATCTTCTAGAGGAAAGTGTATCAGATATAAGCTAAGTACGCTCCCAAGCATATGCAACGTTCGGTTATCAGGTAAATATTTCGTATCTTCAATTATTATTGCTATATATGGATTCAAATCTTCTTTCAGATATGGATTTCTGGTCTTTTCTCATACAAGGATTTCTGGTCTTCTATTATTATTACCATATATGGATTTTTGTCTTCTCTCGGATATGAATTTCTGATCTATTATTATTACCAAATTTGGGTTTCTAGTCTTCTTCAATTTCCAAATTAAGTTTTAGGGCTTCTTTAAGTCAGTTTTCAACTCAAATTCATTAACGGGAATCTCCGTTACTGAAGCAAGCTACTGGATATTTAAATCGAGCTCAATTAGTAAGATTCTTAATTCTCTAAGCAAGCAGAGAGTTAATCTACACATCGAAAAGCTCAAATATGGAAAAGTAAAATACTAATCATCAAGCAATTTCAAATCAAAATCGGAATTCAATTCATGATTATATACCCTAAATTCAAGGTAATATTCATTCAATTGTAAATTTACTTACAATCTAATACATTATATATAAAGTGGCAGATACAAAAGCCAAACGGAAAAGAAAACTAGCTTAAAGCAAGTCATCACTAAAGTTTGAGGTTTTGTATAGTCTCCTCTAAATCCCTGGTAATTATGGGGTCAACGGCATGGCGAATAACAACATCCAAGGGTTCTTTGAATATCTTTTCCTTTTTCCAAATAGTATTTACATCATCAATTGAAGCAATTTGAATATTCAAAGCACGTTGGAGTGTCTTATTAGCTCCTCGTAAAGTTTTGACTGTGCTTTTCAACTCTTCGATCTTTTGTTTGAAAGTATGTCTCTCACTCTCAAGCTTTTGAGCTTTGCTCTTGTATTTTCTTATACATTGAGATAGTTTCTCGTCCTATTTCCTATAAAATGTTGCATGACCTCAAATTTTACCTTTTTTCTCCATGTCGAGATGGTTTCAGTACTTCAGCCCGGACGTAGGTTTAGAAAAGTAGGGAATCCTTGGCTCATTGAATAACGAGATTTAGTAATTCTTCCAAGAGTAGGGGTAGGAAGGTCGACTTTGCCCTCACTTGCAATGAGCTCTAATAATTGACAATGAACTTGACTCTTTATTAAGTCCACTTAAAGGTCATTTATTCTCTGATGTAATTTAGCAATCTCTGTGTCAGCTTCGATGGAAGGACCGGACTCACGAAACGAGTTAGTTTTCTCTTTTAAGGCTTGAAGCTCTTTCTCCTTTTCTTTAAGTTGTTCCTAAATGTGAGCAGTCATTTCCTTGTAAGTTCTAAATGTCGATTTCAATATGAAATAGTTCCTATGCCACTCTTGTGCTATAGGATTATTCAGGAATCACGAAATTGGGTCATTATTAGACGATCTTTTTTCTTCTACATAAGTGAGCAACATGTCTGTAATCTTAATGATTTGCAAAGCATCTAGAGAAGCTGATGTACACACTAATTGATTCTCCTATTAAGAATAAAGGAGATAAGAATTAATATATGAAAAACAAACTTTTCTATTGATCATAAGCAGAGTTCACAAGTAATACAAAATTAAGGTTACGTCACAATTCTATTTTCAAGAACATTCAATCAGTATTCAAAAGTGTGGTTTTGTCCTTTTAAAATGACTTAGTAGACAATGTAAGTATAGAATCAAAGGAGGCCTTAATTCCTTTTGGGGTATAAACAGGAGGGAACAAACGATAATCTCATTCCCCAACTGGAGGACTATCATGACCACATATTATTGTGCTACGATAAGATCAGATTTCGTTGAGCAATTTATCATTTTTATCACCTAAAAAGTCAAAGAAAAAACGAGAGTAACACATGTAAACTTCTTGTAAATTTCTAAGGAATCAATGTCTTGCCAATTGCGATGTTTTAAAAATCGAAGACATTTCCTTAAAGTATTTTCTTAGCTTAACAAATTTACTCAAGAGATCCCTAGAGACCAGATTGCTTGAGAGATCTTTATTTTGTACAATGCATTAAAATTAAATTAAGGATAAGAAAACCAAAATGATGAAAACTATAAGTCAAATAAGAAACATATCACTATTGTATAATCATTCAGGTTCATACAAAATCGATTTCTTATACATTTCAGAAATAAATCTCTTCGTATTGTACTTGAGTAATATGGGGGAAGAGAGCTAGAAGAAAGTGGAACAGATGCCACTCTAGGAAGGTTCCAACACATCCCGGGGTGGGGATTGAACCTATGCTCATCCAAATATCTACGATGAAAGCGTCGGAGCAAACCTCCACATTTGTAACCCAAATACGAGAAATCGACAAATTTGCTCCTATAATAAGCTTTGTACAAGAACTCCACCAGGGGGTCTCTGTCATCAATTAGCATCCAGAAGAGTATTATTAGTTCGGAATTCTCTTTTATAGGTATTTACCGATGATGACGGGTTTTCTTCATCCGGGAAGCGACTTCCCTTTCTTTAAAGAATCTAAACTTCGATACGATTTTAGCAAGCCTATTATTTTTCGGACAGCTCATTATAATCTTTCATTTGCTTGTCCAATTCTCTATATAATCGATTAATTTCTGCTTATTTCTTTTCAAGTATAATTTCATAGCAGTATTTTAATTTTCTTCTTAACTAAAATAATCAATATGTTAACTAAAAAATTACTTCATAACTTAACACATTTGAATAGAATGGCCTAAACCTAGGAAAGCGAAACCAATGCCGAGGAGACTTTCCCTTTGTTCTTTGGTCTTTGGTCTTGAGAAGCGCTGCCCATCTTGGTAGAATCAGTTTTTGAAAGATCCGGTAAGTTGGTAGCTTCAGCATCCTGGATAGTTGAGCCCAAATTGGCTTCACCAGATCCATCCTTGCCACCTGGTACTTTAGAAAATCCCACTCCATCACCTCCATTACCTCCCCATAACCATTATTATCATCATCCTCATGATCGTCTCCATCATCATGATCGCCTTTGTCGTCGTCTTCTTCCTCTTCATCAAGTTTTGGCTCTTCATCAACAGGAGCATCATCGAATGTTAGCCACTCTCCAGCGTCAATTTCTTCCTCGGCAGGGAACTCTGCCTCAAGAGCCTTCTTGTCTTTCCTTATTCTAAGATTGAATTTCCTCTTGCATTTTTCATTCAAGACAAGAAGAGACAGAAAATCCAGATCTCGGCATTTCCTAATGTTGTTAGCATATGCCACATACAGAGCGTCTTCATAACATCTTTCGGTGATCTTAGGAAGAGCGACGTTAAGAAAGGAAGCGACCTTTTTCTTGGCATCACTGATGATGTTATTTGAATAATCTAGGAGGCCAGACTATCTTTGCAGTTGATCTTCTAATGATTTGTTCTTCCTGGCTAAGTTTTGAGTATTCCTTGGAAAGCTCGGATTTTCTTTAGTCATCTTCTTCAGATCTACACTGAGTCTGCTGGACGACTCATGATTAGCTTCCAAGTTTTTCATTTCTCTTCCAACAGCTGCATGGCTTTCCTTTCTTCACCACAAGAAGAAGCAAGTTTGCCTTTTTCTAAGATCGCCTTGTCTCTTGCTACGACAATGTCGAGCATATCATTTTGGAGCAAAGAAACTTTCCCTTTAAGCCTGACTACTTCGTTAGAAGGCCCTTGGGAAGCGCCTCGTAGAAGGAACATATGCTTTCCTACCTAAAATATGTAATTCGTATAAGTTGAAATGGAATCTATAAAAGCTAACCTAGTGAACAGAAAAATATGCCGATACGAGCAGTTTGAGAATAAGGAAGAGGTGGTGGTTATCCAAGAGAAGAAAGGGAAGGATATTGAATAGCCAACTGTGCAAAATCTTCAAAATTCAATGTTGAAGTCTGAGTTTGAACCTTTGAGGGAAGAGGATCATCCAGAGAAAGGAGCAAGCCGAGTTCAGCACATATGCAGTTGATATATGTTGATGAAAAAGGAAAGGAAACATTAAGTAGGGCATTGGGAGTCTGAGCTTCTTTAGACGTCTTCGGTCTAAATTTCTTCAAGCTTCTCTAGAGCTTTATCTAAATCTACCATTATGGGGCTTGGATCAATATTTATATCCCCAATCTCGTCCACAACAGTAGGTGTAAATTCACTCACAAGATTTTGCTTTTTACCCTTTGGGAAAAGAGAGGTATCATTAAGATCATCATCACCCATTTCATCTTCATCTAATTCTTCAATAGCTTGGATAATGGAATCTTTATAGGAAACAGACTCGGTTGGTTGAAATGAAGTCAGAACTTCATCTTTACCTTTTCTCTTTTTGGAAACTTTTGCTTTGATATTTGTTTCTTTGGGACCGATAACAAGAGCAGATGAACCTAAAAAAAGTTAACAAACTAATAACATTAGAAGTTCCATTTTTATCTATATTAAAACTTACTAACTACATCAAGCTGAATTAGAGATTGGAGGTGATCCTGATTTTCCCATCACCAATGAGCATCCTTCTCTAGCATTGAGTCTGACCTTCGGGGGCTCTTCCCAAGACCTTATGACAATCCAAAATGATGGAATAGTTATAGAGTTTAGCCGAAGTTAGTAATCTAAGCCTGTTCCCCATGCTTTATGCTGCTTTAGTTAAGCATAGCATGATTTCTTGGTCTTTAGTTTTTAGTTTTTTAGAAGCAGAATCTAGAAATAAGCATCCATTAGTAAAAGATAATGAGTTAGCATGGTATATAAAACAACAATAACAACTTAATGGGAGTAGAGAATATCCCTATAATGGTATAAAAACATTTGACGAAAAAGTATTGAGTCTCCCATTCCCTTGCTTTGTTAACACCTTCATAGATCATGCTTTTTGGGTAAATGCGGTATAGTTGACGATCCGATTGGTCATCAACTTTAGTAGGGATTGCTATGGAATGGAGGATTTCAGCGCCGAGGGAAGGCAGCCCTGCTTCTCGAGCTAGAACCTCTAAGTCGGTCGAATATGGTATGAGTTGGGCAGAAATTGGATGGGAGCAATGTTTAAGTGCTCCGGATATCTTTGAAGGAAATCTGAAATGAAAGATAGCCAGTGTGCCAAATATGAACTACGGTGAAGGCAAAGTATCCCTCGGATGGATTGGTAATACTATCTACAGGACCTGTAGGAATGACTTCTATTCCAGTAATGCCATACTGTCCAAGAATAGAATCCACTTCTTCCGGGGTCGTTATATACGATGGATTCAAAAGATTATCTTCTTTCTTGGCAATTGAGGATGAAGGTTTGGACCCCTTGCTGGGCTTCTTAGTAGGCTTCATGCTGACTTGTTGACCTTCCATTAACTTGCCAGGTGATATTATTCTAAATTTTAGAAATGATCATGTTCGTATTATAGGAGAATTAATACGTTGCTGTCTAAATAGTCTATTACCGTCAAAATGGAAAAGTTTGAACTAGCTAAGAGGAAACAATCCATAGATGACATATGAAAAATTTGTTATAAATGTATGTTTCAATCTTAATAAGAGAGCCCCATGAGAGAACAATACAAAAGTTAGGTAGGAATGGACAGGTAACACAAGTAAACTCATTTTAACCACGCTGTGTAACTTATGATTTAAAACACTAATAAGCATTGCAACTATAATTAACAATGAAGTAATAAATGTCTTCTACATTAATGAGTAATGACAATGTAGATTGTCAGCAAGTTAACCAGTTAAATAGCTCATAATGTGTTAAAAAAGATAGGTTGTAGATAATAGTGTCAAATGAAGCTTAATCCATGACATGAAAAGTACTCATAAAACAATAACGATAAGCAAGAAGCTCACCGACGTTAAATTAAGGCTTTATAAATCAATGTCAAAAACAAGGGATGTTGACTATGATTGAACGTCGTCGCCTTTAACTGGTATACATTTTCTCTTAACAATGGAAAGTAATTATATCTTACTTTAATCACTAACATTATAAATATGCTAAGTTATCAAAATAATTGTCTAACAAAGGGTATTATTGACGTAATGGAACAAGCTAGTGCTTCAACGTCAACTTTAATTAATACAGAGACTATTGATGCCTCATTCTAATAACGATGACGTTTATAATTTTACGCGGATCATCGACATTAATAAGTAACAAAGACAAGAGTTAATGAAAAAAAATTATACAAAAAGGAATTGTTGTTAGGCGACATTAATAAACCTAAGTCAAGAGTCGTAATGACAACAAGTATCACAAAGCGTTAATGAATATTGCTACTATAGTTAAAATTGAAGTAATGAAAATCGTTGACATCAATGAATGACGACAACATGAGTTAGTAAGAATCAGTGAGTGGCGACATCAATTGTAATTAAACAACTCTGCAACTAATGGGTATACACTATCTTTTGATAATAAATAGTTACTGCATCACATCTTGATCAATAGTAGGTTAATAAAGAGTCTTCTCGACGTCGAGGTTCATGCCAGTACTATAACATCGACGTTAATTAAAACCAAATTTGTTGATGTTGGATCTAATCAATTTAAGTGTCCTAATAATAGTGACATTTGTAATTCTAGATAGACTACTCATAATATAAAAGCATTGAGTCAAAAACGACAGTTAACTAAATAACAAGATAATATAACGTTTTGTCAACAATGTCACCGAATGTGAATGTAGACATCATTTTAATGACGTCGTGAATAAAATAGTGAGTTTCAGGCCTAATATATCGCTTTTATTGGTGAGTAAACTTAGAACATACCAGTTTTCCTACCAACATTGATTGATATCAAGGTCTATTTATGCGACATAGAAACATCACGCCAATGAATTAATAGCTACAAGGTTAATCCACCTACTTCAAGTTTATCAACCGCATCATGAGCGACGACACCAAATCAAGTCTAAGTAGTAATAGATTTGGATCTGATATGCTATCCATCTCATTAATAAAATTGAAAGTGCCAAAATCCCCAAATCAACACCATTATGCGACTAATCCAATATTATGGAAGATTAATAATAATAATTGACAACAAACTTTGAGTAATTAGGACCAGATTATTGAACTCGATTGCTAATTTCAAAACTAATAAAATACGAGCAAACCATAGTCACAATTTAAATATAAAATTTATGAAAACTAATTTATGTGTTAATTGAAAGAAAGCTGTACCTAAGGTGGAAAATTGCTATTAAAGACCCTGGGCTTGCACTAATTTTGAGAATTTAATTGTTTGTTCAAGTTTTCGAAATCGCAGGTAAAAGAAGAAAGGAAGAGAAGCTTACGCATTTATAGGAAGAAGTGGAAAAATGGGTGTCGTTGGATTTGACTTAAATGTATGGATAGATCAACAAAAGAGGACCAAAATACGGGAAAAATGATGACGCCTAGAATATTAACTTAAAAAGTCAATGGTTCCTTTACACTAAAGGGGAAAATGTTACCACTATCATCATCGCCAAAGATGTTCGAAGAAATAAATTTGAGAATCATTGATGTGAATGCTATAATGAGTGAAGCGAAAGAATAGTGACGTCACGTGAAGTCCATTAGCACCAATAAAGCACGATGCTCTAACACATCGATGTCGTCTTTCATAAGGAAGAACCGATCTTTTAATACGTCGACCGCTATACTATTAAGTAATACTATGCCACTGCTTTCCAACAACCACTAGAGATTGACCTCGAGACTCATGATTTCAAAGCAATGTTGAATGAAGCCATATTCTATCAATGTCGACGTTGCCGACGTCAATCATTCTTAATGCTTCTTATGATCGGAGTTACTAAATACTGATGTTATTTTCCATCCCAACGTCGTTGCTCATCGAAACTGCTTTATAAAGGGAAACATAAGTTATGAATGTTGCCGAGGTTCGATACTACTATAGCGTCGACTCTTATGAACAAGTAGGGAAGACACCATACATCTACACGCATGATGCTGATGATTGCCGATGTTCACAGATATTGTCGATGCCGCATTCCATTAGTTGTCGTGTACTGACATCGAGGATTATCAATATCGCCATTACACTAAAGCAAATTACTATGTCAAAATGTTGTTCTGTGCCTACACCACTCTTAAATAGTGGGTAATGCCGTCAACCATTAATTAAGAAGATCACAGGGTATGAAGTCGGCATCGCCGACAACCATTGTCAGTGTCGAGAATCGTCAATACTAATAAGATTCATTAAAGCCAACTCCAACGAACGTCATCTTTCATCAATGTCGCTACATCATGATTACAATGAGAGTCGATTAACATAATAGAAGCCACCAACGTTGAAGCCATGCTATGTGAACACAAGAATGCCGACCTTGATGCTCGATAATGTCGCTAATGTCGAAGCCGATGAAGTGTCAACCTTTATGTTCAACGATGCTGATAATGTCGAAGCTAATGATTGTTGAAGCTTGCCACTTGCCAAACCCTATAAATACGAACCTAGGGGCTTCGTGGAAGGGACCGAATTCTCTCATCTCATTTCTTGCTTTTCAACTTTGTAAACTCTAAATCGATTTGAGCATTTTGAAAGCCTATTGTACTATTTGAACTTCGTCACATAAGGATTTGAAAATCAAAAAAGTGCATAGCCTAACATGTTGAATTACTTCGAACTCATAACTTGAACAATCTTTTGACTTTGCATATTAAGTATTTGAACTATTTGGACTCTAAGGATGTGGAAATCAAACAAGTGCATACCATAACATGTTGAATTACTTCAAACTCATGGCTTGAACAGTCTTTTGACTTCGCATATTGACTATTTGAACTATTTGGACTCGACGCTTGCATAGCACATTTAACTTCGACTTTGAAATTGCATAGTATATTTAGTTTGACTTTAACTTGCATATAGACTCACTTACTTACTTCGACCATATACCATGTTTTATATGACTACGGCCTCGATGAAACCACTAAGGGAAACTATGGAAATATTCTTCAACTCAATGACCTCAACAAGGACTCTAATTGATTAGCTTTATTTCCTAACCACTTTTGGGATTAGCAAATTTATTCATTAACAAAAAATGAAAACAATTCTAAAATAAATCTTTGTTTTAATATATATATATATATTCGGATCTGAAATAATATTTTTTACCATAAATAATTTTTAATATATATATAATTGTAAATGAAAATAATTATTAAAATACATTTATATGGAAATATGTTTTTTATTAAAATATTTATGGCTTAATTAATATTGAAAGGGAAAAGGTTGTTTGCATGAATACTTGTATATGTATATATTTGGAACTTCAAATTAAAAATAATACCTTACACCATAGATGTCTCACCAAAAGCCGAATACATCATTTGCTAGTATTCCCTCTTAAATCCACACGTTCTCCTTCTTAATGTAAGTTTGCAAGTCTGAGGCCTTGGCTTCACAAATGGGGTAATAGGGATAGAGAGCTATCAGAAAAAGTATATCCAAAAATGAGTGGAGGCTATACACTTCATAGGCAAGGATTTGCACCATTTTCTCCATATTTTCCTCTAGCTCTAGAAGACCTACCATAGTCTCCCAATTAAAATTGATATGACAAGCAATATCATTAACCTAGCTTTGTCAACGCCACTTTGGGTCCTTTTTGAATCATGGTTTTAATTATTTAATTCTAACTCCTTAATCGATTGAACTAACATGAAACTTTTATTCATTGTTCTCACCGATTTTAAGCTTAAAACAAATAACTAAAAATTTGGAAATTAATTTTCTTGTTTGTCGAATTTGGAAATAATTAACAGTGATATTGTGTCAATAATCTGGTGTGAACTTGACCGTCAGTCAATATTTAAATAATTTAAATATAAAAATCTATACAGACTTTGATGAAGTATAACATCAGACATGATTTAAATACTTATAGATCGTTTAGGCAGAATCTAATTTTTTGTCCATAATAAGCTCACCTAGTAATGGTAATTTGTACACGTATTCTTTTGTCATCGTTGTATCACTCAGATATCTTGAGTTTGGTCTATGGTTAAAATCTCTACTAATATCTGTGTTTAATTGCATAAATAATTATTGAAGTCCTTAGTTTAATTCGATAACATTTATCGATTAATCGATTTAACATGGCTAGTGATCTTGACTTTTACGTCAAATACTAATTATGGTGATACTAACCTTCAATAATGAAGGAAACAAATCCTCTCTTGGGTAGTTTTTCATTTCATATAGTTCGACATGGTAGAGTTAAGGATATGACATAGGGAAAATTCTATAATTTATTATAAATTATTAACTCTGTAATCAATTCTCGTTTGTAATAAAGGTGTTTTCGTTTTGTTATAGGTTTGTTATAATTTCTTATAACTAATTAAATGTTTAATTAAAATATATTTAACAGAAAATCCATAAATAGTGTGTTTGTCATAGTAATTACAAATAGTTGTAATCATGAGTATTGTATCACAATATAATAAACACGTCATTTTATATTTTCCTTATCAAGATGCATTAAGAATGGATATTGATGCATCCGTTGAGACTAGAGCAGTAACGCTCTCCAAATGTTGGACAGTGTATTACTCATGACTACTAGGGCACGAAAGCCGATAGTTATTAGATAACCATGAGTGAATCATTTAATTGTTTTCTGTTGGTCAAACTAAGATCAAACGAAAAATATTGATGTGACTAATATATACATTTCTCATGATTTGAGAATACTATTGATCTTCAATATGAAAGCTCTGCTTTGATTACTATCAAATCATGGCATGACATCCATCGAATGACTATAATTGGGTTGAATGGAAGTATTGGAAGTGAAACACTATTCAAGAGAGAATTAGTCTCCCTGGTTATATAAGGTTAGTATCACGATCAATAAAAGTCAACTCAAAGTCAAAATCTCTGACTTGAGTAGTTCGATTAATAATAATTGTTTTTATTGAACCAAAGACTTTGTGTCTGGACTATAGAGCTTAATATGGACATATTGAAATTTTGACCATTACCAAGTTCCATAAGTCCAAAGCAATATAGTTTTGACGAAGAGAATTAGTGATAATTGTCACTAATGAGTAACTCTTAATAAAGTAAAATTGGATTTTACCAAAACCAAATAAACGATAAATTTGGCCATAATGTCACATCACCTGCTAAGTGATGTGTGAACGTTAATATTTGAATTATTCAATATTATCGCTTACAAATTTACACCTAAGAGTCACACAACCGAAACGTTGAATATTCCTTTTACCACCCGATTTAATTAATTTTGTAAATTGTTATAAATTAATTAAATTGATTAATATTTATATTCATTACAAAATTTTATTTAATATATATTGCATAATATTAAGCAGTGTGTTTATAATAGTTATAAATATACTGATCGATATATGATATTGGTACGCGTTTAAATAAGAGTTAAAATTGCATTGAATATTGTTCAAACTTGGACTTTACACAAATGGCATGCTATTTTGACTGTAGGAGGGCAGGTTTAGGCCAGCCATATGATGGCAAATAGGGAGGATTTTGAATGGTTAAAAGGGTGGAAATGGTAAGAGAGAGATATTAGGATGTGGTCCACTTTTCACTCACTTAACTACTATTTTACAAGCCACTTTTTACATCATATCTTTTTACAATTTTTTTCTCATTCCTATTTGATATTTTTGGCTAGTACTTCCCCTCTCCAACTCCAAAAATCCAAGTACAAACTACATCAAAACTCTTCGATTTGATCGTCGATGGTAAGGTAGTTCGGAAACTAGCAACTTCTAATTTGTGAACCGATTCAAGGGGATCAATTCAACGTGTATGCAAGGGCTTTGGTGAAAGGTAAATATCTATTTTATCTTTATAATATCACAATTGTATGCTATAATGTTTATGCGATAGGATGTTAGATTATATTACGAATCTTGTATATCGAAATGCCGTCACAAATTAGTTGATTGTGATATTATTGCATTTATATAAATAAATAAAAAATTATTTTTTGAATGTTTACCACACTTAATGCTCAAGGCTAGAAGTAATAAAATAAAAAAGAAAATTTTTATAATGGAATATTATTATATTTGATTTCAGTAAACCAGTAATTATTTCTAAAGATTATAAATCAAATGTTACATGTTTTAAATTTTATAAAATTTATTTGTATAAAATATACATTTGGCAGAAATAAAAAAAGGTCATTTTTGTTTCTAATAAATATATTTAATTATATATTTAACCTAAATCTGATTATATAATTTAAACATTTATATATGTGTATATACATATCATAAATAATATATATTCTGTAAAAAAAATATTTAACATATTGCACATTATACATTCGAAAATAATATTTATTTATTTTTTTAAATTTTACATGAATTTAAAATTAAAATGATTTAATGACTATATTTGCGAAACCAAAGGAATAAAAATTAGTAAATAGAATATGTACTTGGATGAGAGCAAAATTTGCATAAATCTATTTTTATAAAATTTTAATTTTATTATTTATATTAATATATATATATATATATCTAATTAAGTAATTATATGTATTGTATAAATTAATACAAAAAATATTTTAATCAATCTTTCACAGCTTTCATGTTATATTATAAATATATATACATTAGTATGAACCCGTGCTTCGCACACGGATGTTTAGACATCTATTAGAGCATGACATACATGATATTGTTATTATTTAACATGGTTGATTGATGTGGGTTAGATCCTAAAACTATCCCATAAAATATCCCATGACATAAATGTTATATTTACCTAAATTATTGCTATTTTACTATATAAAATCATGGTCAGATACAAATAGTTGACTTGTACCATCACTTTTATAGACAATCCCACTTGAAAATACTTGATTCGCACCTTGATAATTTAAATGAAACTATCTTAATAACAAAGCTTCCAATTGTCAAATATCCCATTGATCTAAAATACATTACTTGTGGCTTTACTATACCCTCCTCAGGAGTTTACCGGCTTGCCGGGTTCTCCTGGGTTTTCAAAAAAAAATACATTACTTGTCAGTATCTCATTGATTTACTATACATAACATTTCAACATCTTATTGATTTACTATACATCACAGTTATCTACCTATGGTTCAAATTATTTATTGCATAGTAGGAGACATAGGCCAGTGTAATTGAATAAATTACAGTGTATCGGTTAAAGGTTGACTGATGCAGTAAATGTCCAAGAATTAGAAACCTGCATGCAAAATTAATTCATATAGATCAGCATATTATATATAAATGATTAATAAAAATTTCAAATAAAATATATATAATCTACATGTACATAATATGTCATCAATAGTTGCTTGTTCATTAAGCATATTAACAGGAAGCCATCAAAAAATTGGATCATAGGAAAAAATGTGTGTCATACCAGATCTTCAACTTGCCTAACTTTAACCTAGTTGATGTTACAAACATAGAAAATATCCTCCTTTCTTAGATAATGCAAACAACATTTCATAAATAGTTAGCCATAATCTTCTCCAAAGCCCGTAACTCGGTATTGATTCTTGTAATATTGAAATTCAAATATCAATTTCAGAATTTAAAGTAATTCTCGTTTCCTGCGGTGTTGATAAACCTTTAATAGTAAAGAGCATATCATCAAGCACGTTATTACCTTTTAATTTATTAATCAAAAACCAATATAGATTGACCTTATATTACTTGCAATGTGAACCACATCAATGGAGAAAATATAGTAAGTATTGTCTTCATTTACCTTAGATGCCATAAAACCTCCAACTTTGTAGTATTCTGTAGTGTAATTTTCCATTCCTGCATCTATGAATTAACTGGATGAGAAGTATATAACAACAATTAAAAATGTGTATAGTAATACATGCAAAAAATGCTTGTACTTTTATTATGTTCTCATCTTAGTTTCTTACAGCCTGCTTGAAAACCATTCATGCCATTGATGCCATCTTGGTACCGTGCATGCGAGTCGCAGCGTACAAAATCTAAAAGTGTAGGCTAGGTCAATGCATATTGTGATAAAAAAACAATAATTCTAAGCAATTGCATGTATAATATGACAAAGATTTTAACTGCGGTATTTGCACAATTCACTAAAAGTCAAATAATAATTCATGACCACAAAATTCTTTAAGGAGATATATAAGGAGATTAGCTCATGTAGGGCATTCCACTTTCCGCAGATTGCGTTATAAGTATGATTTTACTATTTGAATCAGCATGATGGATAAACTATAGAAATTCTATAAAATCTTGGACATGTTCCTTGTACCCCCATGCTATGCTCATGGGTACTATATACTCATATCTATTACTTATATATAAAAACAGGAACTAGCACTTGCTTAGGTGGCAACGCTATCTTCCTTCATTTCAAAATACCACGTCCCTATTCAATTAAATTTCATACATAATACAAAATTGATTGATTACGTCCCATGTTCTGCTCCCAGTTATTTTCCCCCTATTCTCCCATTTCAAAACCACTGATTTCATTTCCCCTTTCACCCCCACTCTCAGCCCTCACGATCTAATTTCATTCTGTAAAATCCATTGCTTGAAATTCATTTACAACTGATTTTTCCCTCAAAATCGTTATCTTCACTTCAACGCATGACAAAACGTATAACTTTTAATTTTTCTTATCTTCCTAATAGACTGCAGCCATAATATTCTTTTTCAATTTAGTCAGTGCATTCAGTTTTCAGATATTATCTCTTTCCCCCCTATGGAATTATACTTACTATGTTCGAAGATAACCGGCTTATTCCATGCATACCAATGCTTTCACCTTATTTTCCTTGCTATAAACTAAAATTTTGAGGTTTATGTGCATACAAATATAGTACAAGTGATAAATGAAAGCTGATATATAAATCTTGAATTATTACATTAAATTAATGTGTCGATTTCAGTGAGAAGTTTTCATGACCACGCTTGGCCAAAAAAGCGAAAGTTGTTTCCTGAGTCAAGCCTGAAATTTAAAGATGTTTCATACAAGGCATGCATTATTACTGAGTATGGATATTCTTTTATTTATTGTCATGTTCCTTTATGAAACTGTTTGACAAATCAAAAGGCATTTTGTTGTAGAATACTTGACATTCTGATACTTGATCCATGGAAATAAAGATCATCCATTGAGTTCATTTTTACATTCTTTGGTTCAAAAAAAAATATCGGTTACCCTCTTTTTCCCTGTGAAAATTACTGCATGATTCTGGAGAATTATGCAAGATAACCGATAATACATTAACGATATAATTCTGTTCCACTGTAGCCAGTTGCTATCATGTATTCATTCCTTTGCTTTCTTTAGAAGATATTGCTTTCTTTCCGTTAGTAGTCTTAAGTTATAACGAACGCTTTGTTTGGTTTCTACTTGAATCTGATAAGAATTAACTTTATTTCAACTTTACAAATTTAATGGGTCTACTCACAGTTCATAAATACCAAAAGAACCTTTTATACAAGTTGTTATTTCAATCGATATTTCATACTAATTTCACTTAATTTTTTCAGCTAAAAAGAATTTCGTTTTTTTTACTCGGAAAAGTTTCATTCTCACATCATGTTTCATTCCAATTTTGAAACAATGCAATACTTATTGTAATTGATATAAACACCACAAAACAATGTCATTAACCAATGTCAGTCAAACATATACTTCTCTTCGATGATTTGATACAGATAAAATGCTCACACCATTGATTTTTTTCTCAAAAGTACATTTCATATCCCTCGATGATTTGTACAATCATCGGCTTAGCGTAAATTGGTATTTTCCCAAATGTACATGACGATCAATGGGATAACTTTTCATCCCCCTTTTTCTCAATAGGCGTTCATCCACCAGGTATCCTGTTTTTTTTAATGATAAAAAAAATGATTATGTTATATTCACCCTTTGGGTATGACTGACCACGTCCAAGTTTCAACAACATCCTGACATTTTCTAACCTTAACATTAACTACTACTATTAGTATGTAAGTTGTTGCTCATGTGTGGTTTTCTGAAAGCATGTTCACATAACATGTAAATAAAGATCCATATTTGGGACTTTGTAGATTTTGAACTGATAATTGATATAATATAGGCCTGTCAATGGTACGGGTTTCGGACCGTGCCCGACACGAACCCGTCCTATTAATGTGGATACCAGTTTTGTCTTTTATTACCCAAGCCCGACCGAGGCCCGACCCGGTTACTATTAGAGCATGTTACGTTTTTATCAAAACCCGGTCCGGTAAGGGTCCGATCCGACTATTAATTTTCCATCGTATAAAGACATGAGTGTGTATGTTATTTATTTACCATTTTGTTTGTATACATGTAGATGTTTTTGCATACTTTTGTTATGAAATTGACTACATCACCGTTCAATTTATATGTTAACATTGTTTGTATGCAAATTTTACCACATTTGCATTTTTAAAATATGGTTTTAACATATATATTTTGAAATAGGTATACGGGTATCACCCAGCAGGCTTAGAAAGCCCGACTGGTCGGTCTCGGGTATCGGGTTGAAATACCCTATGGGTTCGGGTCGAGCTCGGTTTTTAATTACTGTAATCGGACTCGGGGTCGGTTTTTATGATATCCGGACCAAACCCGGCCCATTGATACATACATACATACATACATACAATTACACCCCAATTTCAACCACAAGTTTCTATTTAAATAATTGTATGAGTGGAGAGATAGTTAGTAGGAAGAGAGAGAAACAAAAACATGGATGGATACAAGGAGCTGTAGGGATACTGCACTATTTGGGTGCAGTTGAACGCTATATATATATATATATATATATATATATATATATATATATATATATCATTTGCTATATTTCATTAATTTCATATATTTTGTTAAGTTGCACTGTAAATGCAAACGACACATGCCTCCTTATTTGTCAGTATTGTTTTATATGATATCAAAAACAAATGACATGTTTTTTAAGGCTTAAACAATCAAGCATTGCTTATAAATTCTGTGAAAATATGTATTATGCCCCCAACACATACTCCAAATTAATGTCCAATTGGTCAATGCAGTTAAAGCCCTGCTAAGTCTAGGTTAAAGCATTTAACACTCCTTGGCCATCACACTTTTACAACTTATTGATAATAATATGTGATCCGCTTAAAGCACCACTATTTATTGCTATGACCTCTATTTTTTAGCATCCGCTTCATCAATGTTAATATAAATAATTCAACATATCTACTTCTCTCAAATTTGAATAACAAAGCCCAAGTATAGTCTTAAATTCAATTCCTGGGTGCATAACATAAGTTAGAACATCATTTCTATTTTCAAAGTAATTCGAACTATATGGCCTGCGATAATCTTTGATTTTATTATATAAGAGTAAACAATGTTTTTTTTCCTACATCAACAGTATGAGACTAATGAAAAATTGATTTTAACTATTGGATTTTCCCACCAATCTAGCTCTTTACACATTCATTATTTCGTACTATATCTCCACTGTAGTTTTTTGTACCTTCATCATTATGAAAACCATTGAGTTGTTTAACTGCACAATAATTGGCACATCATGACCGATTGGATAGTTACTCGGAGTATGTTTTGGAGGCACAATGTATAGTTCTTCCGAGTTTACGAGCAAAACTTAATTCTTTGGGTCCTCAAAAGAAAAGATTATGTTTACCTTAGTTCTTAATCAGGTTTTTTAATACTGGGGTTCTGATGATATTTGCTATAAATCATCACTCCAGTTTGGGGTTTTCCAAGACAGACTATCCTAATGCTACATTGTTGGTAAAATCTGATAGATGATTTAAATCAGTCATTGGTTATATTACGTTGAAAAGATCCAACAGAGTTTTGAAAATATGTGTGGAACTGATTTCATTATCACTATGTGTTACTTAATCCTGTATTAATTTGAACTATTGTCCAGACTCTTACCTAAACACTAACACTGCTTATTGATTTTTGAAGGGGCGTTTATTACTTGAGTTAAATCTCTCCAAAATCCTTTTGTTTACCTTTTTCAAATATTTTTTAGTTATTTTTTAATCTTTGTATCATGGTCCTATCAGAAGTGAGTATACTGTTAGTGGAACATCTACGGTCTAATTCTCCATAAAAATACATGCATACATAAAATATTTCATTAGATTGTATAATCAATTTTGTTGAATAGCTATAGTATATGTTTTACTTGATTAACAGTATGTGCATTCTGATTGGTACTATTGATCAAAATCTGTCCCTTCTTGGTTCAATTCTTGACTCGGTTGTTTTACCACACATCCTTCATTTCCTATATTATCACATTAACACGAATCAACTATTTATACTATTTGTTATTCTTCAACTGCTTTTTTATTAAATCAACTATCACCTAAGTTAATATTGTGTGTGTATTGCACATTAAATAAAACACTTAGATTCTGTTTCCACTAGGACAACTTAGTGAACATTGGCAAAACTTTGAATTTTTTGAAACAAGGTAGGAAAACATATGTGATATGCAGATTCTGCATGGAAAAGCACATGTGTTATAAAAAATTAATTAGCCAAACCTGTATAGAAAATCGCATGTGCAGTCGAATAATTATCATGTATATGTCATATGTGATGTTATTATTATATTTACGAATAGTGTTCCACTATTACAAAGTTGTGTAAATAGTGCGACTTTTTTATTCCTAACCATCAAACATTCAATTCTCTCACTGTTGGAATATGTAAGCATGTGTAATGTTGAAGTTTATTGTTCGCTCCATGTTTTTAGGCATGATTATACACTTTGGGTATCCTTATTCTACATTTTGATCTTCTTTTTTTTGACATGCGCACAAGGTTATTGTGTTCCAATTCATATTATGAAGATTGATGAATTTAGCAATTTTATACCTTGTATCTATCTTTTAATACAACTATAGCCTATGTTATAGCTAATCTTGGCTCCAAACATGACATTTGATTATTTAGTTAGTAATAAAATTGCTAACTCAAAAGAAAACGTTATGAATTTTTGATTATATATAGCTCTAACTAGCATCTGAATTTTCTTCACAGGATGTTTGACAAGTTGAAAACATCAGTACCTGCATGAACGCCCTGATCAGGAAGACTGATGCGAGGAGGAAACTTAAACTTTTCAAAGTTCAAAACTGACAAACCATTCTCACCTGCATGCCTTATATTATATTCTACATTTTTATGGACTTTCAGGAGTTCGAGCTTTGTAGTGAAACCATGTGTACTTTCTTATTCTTATCATATTTCAGTAGTTTGAACTAGAATTATGTACGTATGTTTTATGTTTGTACCTAAGCTTTACTTAAATTTGCGTTTCACAATCGATCATTTTATTATTGTTCTCTGCTGTTTATCTCCAACACAGAGTAACTACTTCTGTTTCCTGCATGAAAGCGTTCATGAATATTTAGTCAAAACCATGTACAATATCTATCTTATAAGGATACATGTGAAGTCAAGCCATTCTGGACACAAAACCGATACATACGTAGTAAACATCAAACAGTTACCATGGAAACTACAACCCTAACACTAGCCCGTGTGCGAAGCACGGGTGCCAACCTAGTTATCATAGTATTAAGAACCAACATTGCTAATAGTTCATTACAATACAAAATTCCATATCCAACTGAAAAGAAAAACCAAATAAACAAAAATGCAGTAATTACAATAGTAATGACAATATGCTGACTTACATATAAACAACCAATTAATTACATATAAACAACCCTTTAAATATAAGCCATGGCATAAAACGACTAATTATGATGATTGTTATGAAATAAAAATTATGTTAAAAGCTACATTTACGCAAATAGCTTAGCCTTCAAATGTCTGGAACAACATACGTTTATAAATGACACCTTTTTTAAAGTGGATCATAGTTGCAATAAGATTAAATAATTTACAAATTCAAGTTTTAATCATTTGCTCATTATTTGATTCAATGATTTCGTATATACATCCTTAACATAAACACATAAACTTGTTCTCAATGTTTTTCAAGCATTTTAATATTCAATATAACTCTTTATGTTAAATATTAAGCTAGTTGTAACTAAATAAGTGTTTATTGAAGAAGAAACTAACGCGCTATACATTGATGTACATGTAGAAGAAGATCTTGACAAATAATCCAAGAAAATTTGAGGCAAACAAATATAATTGTACAAAACTTGCTGCTATGTGCAATTATTTCTGAAGTAAGTTTCCAATTGTTTTAAATTTTGTAAATTGAAGCTGAATGACAGGTGAAAGCCTTTCCAAAAAGGAAAAGGAATTATGTGCACACATTTCCCTTGCGTTTGATAAATTATATTTTTAAATTAGATCTTTTTTTATAAAAATTTTGGTTCAAGGCTAGCTAAGGGAAATCAAAACATAAAATTAAGGCGTAAGAATGTTAAGAGACCATAGGTGTGTTGTTAGGTACGATATTTTTATTATTGAAGCAATCATTAGGGCACGACATGGTAATAAAAGCGTAGAATGAAATATTTTTCGCAAATAACTCTCTATACTTCAGAGCTGCTGCAAACCCAAGGGAATACTCGTGTATAAAAAATATATTCGGTACCTGAGCTTTTTCCATGCATCATTTCAGAAGCGTTCTGGGTATTCCATGGTTCTCTTTTTATGTTTTTTACTACCTTTAGTGTGATTGCATGATCATTTCTCTTATTTCCGACTTTTAGCCTCTAGACCTCCTGTTCAGTGAAATAGTATTGTGTAAGACAAAGATATTAAACTTCCTTGTATTTGAGAACTCTATAAAATACTAATGAAGTGTAGCTATCTCACATCACAAAAATGCAAATTAAGATTCAACATAATATAAATGTTAGTTAAATGCAAAACTTAAACCCAAGGTTAGCTATAATGTCTTGAAGTTCTATGTAAAAATTTGACCAACTCTTTGTGTAGTTACATAATTTCCCTCGCCAATGATGCAAGGTTGTAACAAAATCGATGTTGAATCTTAAGGATCAATTGCTAGAAAAATACCATTGACAGCCAATCCTTCTGGTAATACAATAGTAGCATTGTAGAAATTTGATATTTATTTTTTATAAGTAGAATATTAATTATATTAGATGAAAATGCCAAACACATACAGAAATCATAATGATACTCAGAGCCATAGTGCCAAATTTACTTTCTTCGTGAGGAATTCCCTTATATATTTGTTAAATACTTGCTTTCTGACACAGAAAGTAAGCTAAATTATTAAATCTACATATCAAACATAGACAATCTTGGCTTTGATATACATACACACGCACAAATAAACAAACACACACACATACATATATATATACATACATACATATATATACATACATATATATATACACATATATATATATATATGTTGAGAGGTATATATAACGATAATAAAAAAACATATTTGAATCATGCTAAGATATCTCGAAAGTCAATTACTTGTCGTCCCATGCTATCTTGTATATATCATCCTTCTTTGGAACTATCTTAACTTTTGTTAGCAAGGAACTAAGTCATTGACATCTACTTTAAACACTTTAAAATCTTTGTAGACAAATTAACTGAGAAAGATATGACAAACATGGATGAGAAATTCTTCTACAATTTTTAATGAAAATTTGGCACTTTCATTCCTCTTTCCTTAACAATGAACTTAAAGACTATTGGAAATGAAAAAAGATCGAGTACATATCTCAACCATTCAGTAACTAGTTGTATATTAGATGCGGGTCTGGGCTATGTTGTTAAAGCCCAAATATCATATATCACTCTATATAAATAGAATGTCTTTGTACAGAGATTGTATTCAATTCAGTATCATTTCATTTGCTGATTAATAAAGTAAAAATCATTTTCGTCTTTGTTCAATAATCTTTACATGGTATCAGAGCAAGAAATCAACCTAACGGTTGTTATCATCTAAAAGTGCCTTGCCTAACCATTATCAGAAAATTTTCATCACCTAACGGTGGCCGCACCAGTGCTCCTCTCAGATCAGTGTCATCATAGAGGAAGTAGTACTCCTCTCAGATCAGTGTCTTCATCGAGGAAGGTTTTGTTTAACCATCAGCAAACCCTTTTACAGTTCTTGATCAAGAACTGTAAACCTTTCTGATATCTGATCAGTATTTCTATTTGATTAGCAGTAGTGCCTCGCCTAGAGGTCATCTTCAGAGACTATCTCATCATCAGAATTCTCTGGCTGCACCATTTGTTGATCTCAGAATATCAAGATTCTTCATTTGATCATCATTTTTTTTCTATGTACAGATCTTTAACATGGCAGGAGACAATGTTAATGATGTTCAAGAATCTCTCCATACTACAAGAACTGCTACTTCTCATCATTCCGATTCACAAGATCTGCTGAAGTCAATAATCAAACCAAAAAGTCAGTTAGTATCAACTATTCTTGATGAATCAAATTATAAGTTGTGGAAATTTCAAATTGAAACAGCAATAAGGGGATATGATGTTGAAGAATATGTGTTTGGAACACTCATTACACCAGCAAAATATATCACAGATAGTGAGGGAAAGCTTGTAATCAACAAAGATTACTCAAATTATCAAAAGCGAGACAGTCTTATCAGTTCTTGGCTATTATCTTCTATTGGTCCTACCATTCTACCTTAACTTATAGGTTGTAAAACATCTCATGAAATATTGCATTCAATAGAACATACATTCAACACTCAGTCTGCAGTAAGAGTTCTCTATTATAAAAGACAACTGCAGAACTTGAGAAAAGATGGGTTAAATATGAGAGAGTATCTGACCAAGATCAAGAATCTATGCAATCAATTAGCTGCAGTAGGTCATAAAATATCTGATGCAGAACAGGTACTGTCTATTTTAAGTGGTCTAGATGATGAATATGAAGCAGTTGTTGCAATAATTTCATCTCAAGAAAAAACACCATCAATTGAATATGTTAGTTATATTCTACTGTCTCATGAAGGAAGAATAGAACATAAGAAATCTGTTCAAGAGTTTTCTGTTAACTATGTTTCAAAAAATCAAGAGAAGACATACAACAGCAAAAATCAAAGAGGTGGGTCATCTAATAGAGGTGGTTCATCCAACAGATCAAGAGGCAGAGGTGGCAGGTTTCACAATAACAATAATAATAGACTGAGATGCCAGATATGTGAAAAGTTTGGACACAGTGCTAACAAATGCTATTTTAGATTTGATGCAAACTATGTACCATCTCAGCAAGGAAATAGTAATCACAAGAATTATCAAAGTGCAAACATGATCAACATTCAACATGACTCAACTAGTCAGAAAGAAAATACTGTCAGCACGGATGATTCACAAGATCAAAGCTGGTTTCCTGATTCTGGGGCAACTAATCATGTAACAAACAATCTTGGGAATCTGAATCTCGGAAACCAAGAGTATAAAGGTAAACAATGTATTCACATGGGAAATGGTAAGCCCTTAAGCATTACTCACACTGGCAGTACATGTATTAAAGGTGCTAGAAAATTATATCTTAACAATCTTTTGAGAGTACCTTTAATTACAAAAAACTTGCTTAGTGTGTCACAATTTGCTAAAGATAATCAAGTATATTTTGAATTCTTTCCTACTTACTGTCTAATCAAAGACATTAAGTCTAATGAAATTCTTTTGCAGGGTAAAGAGTGTAGAGGACTATACAAATTTAGTATTGACAATTCTGAAAGTCAAGCATATAGAGATAAATGGTGTAACAGTTCAGAAATAACTCAAGCAAGTAATTGTAAGACTTTTGATATGTGGCATAGCAGACTGGGGCGTGCCAATGCAAATATTGTAAAGAAAGTGTTGAAGAATAATAATATTTCATTTTCTAACATTTTATGTCTTATATATGTACACACTGTCAAATGGGTAAGAGTCACAAACTTGTTTTTTCTGATTTTGAGACTGTTTACACTAAACCATTAGAGTTGATTGCAACTGATTTATGGGGCCCTACATCTATAAACTCAGATTATGGTTTCAAATATTATATCTCTTTTATAGATGCATTTTCTAGACATGTATGGATATACTTCTTAAAATCTAAATCTGAAACTTACAATGTTGTAGTTCAATTTATTAATTTAGTAGAAAATCAAACCAACTGTCAGGTTAAGAATTTTCAAACTGATGGTGGAACAGAATTTTATCCTTTAAAGCAATTTTTTCACAAAAAGGGAATCAATCATAGAATTACTTGTCCTTATACTTCTGAACAAAATGGCTTAATAGAAAGAAAACATTGACATATTGTTGAAACGGGTTTAACACTTCTTGCTCAGGCTTCTTTACCACAGAAATTTTGGCCTGATGCTTTTTATACTAGTGTATATCTAATAAATAGACTGCCAACAAAAACTCTGCAGTATAAAAGTCCTATAGAAGTACTTTCTGGTGTTAAACCAAATTTTCATGATCTTAAAGTATTTGGATGTCTATGTTTTCCTTATTTAAGACCATATAATTCACATAAGTTGAATTTCAGGTCCTCCCCATGTACTTTCCTAGGTTATGCTACTAATATGAAGGGTTACAAATGTATAGATAACAATGGTAAGGTGTTTGTGTCTAGACATGTTGTATTTAATGAACAAACTTTTCCTTTTAGTCAAACACATATGAAAACTTCTCATAAAATAAACAACACAAAAAATGTTGTATCTTTATTACCTGACTTGGTGGAGCAAGTTGCAACAGAAAGTAATCAAGATGTAAGTCATCAACAACTCTTATCCAACTCAAGAGCAGATGATGATCAGAGAAGCAGTTCTGAAGACCTACATCAGAGTAGCAGTCACACTAGTAGACAGTCTGATCATTGTCAACCAATAGGCAATTTAGAATCACCTATTGGTCAACAAGATCCTCCAAGTCACAATACTGATTAACAAAGTGCTACAGAAGTTGTTCAACAAATAATTCCAGAAAATACTGGTCATCATATGATCACAAGAGCAAAGAAGGGAATATTCAAGCCAAAAATATACAATGCAACAATTGAAAATGAAGAACCATGCACTTATCATCAAGCAATTCAATGTGACAAATGGAAAATTGCCATGAATGAAGAGTTTGAAGCATTACAAAGAAACAGAACTTGGGATCTTGTCCCATTACCATGTGAAAAAAATATTATTGGATGCAAATGGATATATAGATTAAAGAAAAATTCTGATGGTTCAATTTCTAAGTACAAGGCAAGATTGGTGGCAAAAGGGTATTCACAACAGAATGGTTTTGATTTTAATGAAACATTTTCACCTGTTGTGAAACCTACATCAATCAGAATCATATTTACAATTGCCTTACATAGAAACTGGACCATAAAGCAACTTGATGTAAATAATGCTTTTCTGAATGGTGAATTGCAGGAAAAAGTTTACATGGAGCAACCAATTGGATTCAAAAAGGAAGGAACGGAAAAACTTGTGTGCAAACTGAACAAAGCTATTTATGGTTTGAAGCAAGCACCAAGGGTTTGGTTAGACAAATTAAAGTCAACCTTGGCCAGACTGGGATATAATCCCACAAAATCAGACAATTCTTTATTTACTAAATTTTATAATAATGATGTTACTTATATTCTAATATATGTTGATGATGTTTTAATTACAGGAAACAGTGAACAAGAGATCAATTATGTTACAAATCAGCTGAACAAAGAGTTCTCCATTAAAGATTTTGGCAATGTCAATTATTTCTTGGGAATAGAAGTCAACAAAATCTCAGCTACAAAAATTCAGTTGAGCCAAAAGAAATATATTACTGAAATTCTTATGAAAGCCAATATGGAAAATTCCAAAGCCCTACCAACTCCTATGATGAGCAATTTACATTTATCAAAGATTAAAGGAGAACCTATACCAAATGTTAGACAATACAGAAGTATAGTAGGAGCTCTACAATATGCTACCATCACTAGGCCAGAAATTTCCTATAGTGTCAACAAGGCCAGTCAATTCATGCAAAATCCTTTAGATGAGCATTGGAAAGCTGTTAAAAGAATTTTGAGATATCTAAATGGCACTTTGGATCATGGTTTAACTTTACAATCAAGCAATGCAATTAATATTATAGCATATGCAGATGCAGACTGGGCAACAGATATTGATGACAGAAAGTCTACTACAGGCTATTGTGTATTTTTGGGTGATAATCCAGTATCATGGTGTTCAAAAAAACAAACAACTGTATCTAGATCCAACACTGAAGCTGAATTCAGGAGTGTAGCAAGTGTTACAGCTGAAATTATGTGGATAGAATCATTGCTACACGAATTAAAGATCAAAACTCACAATAAAGCTACGGTCTGGTGTGATAACATGAGCACAATAGCACTCACTGCAAATCCAGTATTGCATTCAAGAACAAAGCATATGGAGCTAGATTTATACTTTGTCAGAGAACAAGTTATTAAAGGGAATCTTAATGTTAATCACGTACCTGCAGCTTACCAAAGGGCAGATATTCTCACAAAACCCTTGTCAAAGAAAAATTTTCTTCGACTAAAGCAAGAACTAAAAGTTGAAGATTCTAGAAACAAGTATGGTAAGAAAGCAGCAGCGACAAACTCTATAACTCTTTCAAAAGCCTCGGATTCTCTTCGAAGGAGCTTAGATCCGTGTCTACAACCCAAAATCAAAAGTCTGGATGACTGTTCACAAACTTGAAAGCACATGAACAGCCATGTTGTCGACTTCAAGATGGTTTCAAAATCTCGATTCAGAATGATTTGAAGTGTTGAAGCAAGCGGCAGCTCTATATTCTCTGATTGATTGTCATTTGGAACAACAATCAACCAAAGTTTTATCTTTGGCTCGCTGCTCTCAATGATCTCATCTTACTTCATGTTTCTCACAACAAAACTTCATCAGATTCGCAAGCAAGAAGAAGAATTTGAAACTAGTCGCAGCAAACCCTAGCTGTAATAGGGTTTGAGGGGGAATATTGGAAATGAAAAGAGATCGAGTACATATATCAACCGTTCAGTAACTAGTTGTATATTAGATGCGGGTCTGGGCTATGTTGTTAAAGCCCAAATATTAGATATCACTCTATATAAATAGAATGTCTTTGTACAGAGATTGTATTCAATTCAGTATCATTTCATTTGCTGATTAATAAAGTAAAAATCATTTTCATCTTTGTTCAATAATCTTTACAAAGACCTTACATTTAAGATGGTCAACCTTATGTTGGAAGTACAACCCTGATTCTTGGGGATCAATATTGAATTTACTACAAAATGGTATGCATGTTATATTTTCAATTTCCGATCTTTCAGATGATGCATATTGTACTAATGAGAAGGCTCGCCATATGGTACATTGTATATTTATCATCACAGTGGTAGTTAGAACATAGTCAGATTTATGTAATAAGTTTGGAATCTTTAAGTGCGTACATCAAATTTATTCCACATCATAACGCAATCTGAAAAAATAAATAGCATTATCATAAAGGACGTAAAACTTTTTTACTGGTCTATGTTAAATTTTATGTAAAATAAATCATATTATCTTTTGAAGCGACTGGTATAGTTAGTACACTATGTATGTTTTCAAATTGTGGAATAATTTATTCGAAATCATTTTTCATACAATAGATCATCCAGACATATATGCATTAAATGACATATGAAATTAGTTATCAAAAGGTAAAATATATGCAAATTAAATATTATAAAGTCATTGTACTATCTTTAATCTAATTCCGACAATGGTTCCAAACCTACAGAGTAGATGAACACCCAAAAAAGCTAACATGTTTGGCTTATCCATGAGAAGAAATAATAGCTAAATAATTTTAGCGGAAAATAATGAGCGATAATATAATAAGTACAATATACCGGTAACAAAATTTTATTCAAAATTTGAACCAGCTACCTCAATCAATAAATGGTTTGAATTAATGGAAGAACATTACTTAGGGGGGTTTACATTTTCTTTGTAACATGAATGATTTCTATCTTTAAACCATCAAAATATTTTCTCTCTTCACATATTCTTAACTTCAAAATCTTTAAACTATCAACATCGTATCTTTTCTCGCTTCTCATTTTTATTATTAGATTTACATTATTTTCTTATGACAATTTCTAAAACACACATACTTCACTTTATAGCATAACTTAATATCAAATATATGATAAAAATATATACAATCAAACAGGTTAGTGCTTAACACTTGGCTCTTAGCAGCTAAGTGGTTCTCAACCTCTAAAGGTAATACATATAATCAAACTATGGAAGATAAGTAGGTGATAAATAATATATAATCATAGTTAAGTGATGAAAAAGTCATAAGTAACCAACAAAATGGATAATATTTCAACCATCCAATTTTAAAAATTGGAGTTTAATAAAACATAAAAATGAAATAAGATTTCAACACCTTTATGCCTTTAAGAACTTTATGATTAGTTCCTCGAAAGACTTAAATCATACATCTACAGCGAAAAAACTTATTATTAAACCGGTTTCACATGGAAAATTCATAATTATCAACAACAAAATGTTGGGCGTATAACTGGATGTTAAATTATATAAAATACATTAACATATAACCAATGGACAATGTAGCAATTAACATTGAAAATTACAGTTTACCTATAAAACATATAAAAAATTATGACCAATATACATAGTGAGTAGGCAAACTATAGCGTTTGAATATCTTAATGTCAAGCGTATCGTGTGTGTGTATCGTGCGCGTGCATTCACATATATGTATGTATATATCCTTTTTGCAAGAGCACCAACTATAAAATGCAAAAATAAACATGCTCAGAAACATCTGTATTGTGCATAATTTCTCTTCACTTTATTTAACTAATAATCAATGATATTTATTATTTCAAACTAATGCCTTTTTATTTTCTTAAAATGGATCCAAGTTAAGATTCAAGATGTATTTTATGGTGTAACTTTTTAGAAAGCAAATCACATTGGAATGCGTGGTCCATATTTTGCATGAATCCAAGGTTATTAATACATGGAATTATGAAAATGGATATTAGATATCATCAAACATTATAAATAACGAACACCTAGAATTTGAGAGGCAGTTTAATTCAATACACTTACTGTGTGTATGCCATTTTTAATCTCTCTAAAGTATATCCTGCACAAAAGTAAGTACTAAAATTGTTTGTAATGTAATGATCAATGTCAATTATAATTTGATGTACGCATTATCACCATGTAATACATACATACATACATATATATATAACTGTGTGTGTGTATCTCAGATTTTCAGTTTTTAATCCAGATTTTCCATTATGCCATCCATGATTCAAATTATTTAACCTACTATTTCCACTATATGAAACTTTTCATGATCCTAAATCAACTTATATATAATCATAAAAGAATTAAAAGTCAGTAATGATATTTCCAAGTACATAACTATGCAATGTTATTATATATTAAATATGAGTAATTTATTTATAGTTATTATGATAAATTGGTATAAGATTTCAAATACAAAATACATAGTTAATCTACTTGCATGAATACTATACAATAGATATTAAACTAAAATATTATACATACATGCATAGTATCAAAGTACGCAATGGATAATTCAAATACAAAAGGTTTGAAATGTATAGCTTTTAAAATACATATGAGATATAACCTAAAGAAGTGAAAAACCATACACCTACGCATTGATTCAATTAGTGGATAATAAATTATTATGTTAATTATGTAGATTAATAGAAAGTAATAGAATACATACATATATAATTTTCTTCCACGGAAAAATGCGACAATTGTTTCCAAAATATGGATGATATTATCACCTATTCTTCCACATTTTAGCCTTCCTTGAAAATACATCTTGCTATTTTCACAAACTATTGGGTAAAAGTTTTCAACCATGGTCCATTCATTGAAAGAAAAAATGATTGGTTTGAAATTAGATGCTTGCAACCTTTAAATGGTATTATTTTATTAAGTGTTGTTATCTCACCCCTAAATACAGAAATGAAATGGACAAATTAAGACACGTAAAAATTATTAATTATTTCTTCTCATTAATCTAGTAGTAGTAATAATGAGTGATATGACTTGATATATATTTCCTATTCATAGCAGGAAACATTGAGCTATGCTATACATACCATTTTGGTAGTTCTTGAATTTCCTTTTCCTTCCTTGCTTCTGCGAAAGGGGTTTCTTATGGGACTACAAAAGAAGTAGTCAAAGGAAAATATAAATACACCTGCCTTAAACTATTAGAATAAGGTTACTTTTGAACAACTTATGTCTGGTACCATTTAATGATCAGTCGGTTATCTTTTGGGTAGCTAAGCACATACCAAACATGGATGTCATTAAGCGATTAAAAAAATCTTATAAAGATATGACATTGATAATGGTTTACTTTAGCTAAAAATGGAAAAAACGAAATAGAAAAAAAATGCGCTTTATATAAATCTACAGAGATTCGACCATCAGACCTGATGAAGTGAATGATGTCAAGAAATTCATTGTTGATATTGACCAATTCTACAGAGATTTGAAGACATGACTCAGAGGAAGATGCTAGATGTGTGCCTTTGAATGTAAGCATTTGTTGGTAGAAGTAAATTCCATTGAAGCATAAGAACAAACTTCAGCTTGTAACCTGATAGGAAAGTGAACTTTAGCATGTATATATATAAGCATTATTAAATGAACATGTAACTACATCGCCTTTACTTTTTTGTCAACAAGCTTGGTAAAAATATATGTCAACTGAACCTCATGTTACTGGTGATGAGCATGTTATCAATCTGGTGGAAAATAAGAAGCTAAGTTATGTTCCATGTCTTAATATGAAATTGTTGAAGCAGATACCGAAAGACCAATAAAAAAATTAAACTAAGTCTTTTAGCAATTACAAAAGCAGGCAACTTAACTCATGGGATAATATAAGCAACAAAGGCTCATCATGCTATTTAGGATGTGTTAAGTATATGATGTATATTAAAGCTAAAGAAATGTATGTAATCGAAATATTATTGACCAAAATAAATAACAATCAACCGAGTATATACCTCTTCCTCCAACTCTCTCTTGAGCAAGCTAAAATTGAAAATGCAATCCATACACCTGATTTGTTGAATGTACAATAAATATTATACAAAATCAAATTTGTGAAGCAGAAAATATATGAAAATTTATGATCTGAATAAATCCTATAATTATGACATCGTAGTAAAAACAGTATAATCTACAAAATAAATCCTAATTATGACATCGTAGTAAAAACAGTGTAATCTATAAAATAAATCCTTTTATTTTCTATATGTGTTCAATACAAAAACAAATGTAAAGAAGAATACCTTTACTATGGGACCTGTAACGACCTTAAATTTTCAACCATTCGCATCCATACATGTCGGATTTGAATTGCTCAAAATATCAGATTGTTAATTTAAATTTGGCAAAACTCAGCATATACAGTAAATAAATAATCACAGACACAGAGTAATATAAAAATAATGCAGCGGAAACAAAAGAATATAGTAGTTCATGAAGCTACTATATATATAACAGATTTAAGTAAGATACAATAGAGGTCTCGAATACATAGATATCTCGATACAATAGTCAAATACAAGATCTGAATACATCACTGAAATCAACTGAATGACTAATAGAAGAATCGATATAGCTGGATCTCCAATTGAAACTCCAACTCCAAAGGTGAGTCTCAAATGTTGTATCACTCAGTCTGACCCGAGTGTAAAGCAAAACACAAAACACTCGAGCCAGGATTAACATTCTTATATCAATAAATCCAACTCAAGTGAAATATCAACTGAAATACAAGTAACTCAAAGGATGTTTGGATTAACCATACCCTAAGGATCCGTTAAACTATCTACTATGTAGTAATATACGCTATTATAATAATGTCTATACTAAAGTAAACTATTAAAATAGTGTTAAGGCGTTACACATATCCCCCTTAACACATTTTATAGTGCCAATAGTCTATACAGTACCGTAATACCCCGTAAATTGGAGCTACCAGAGGATACTCCATGGGTACGACACAAATCAAACTCGTAGTAAAGCACGCTATGGTAGGTGACACGGCACAACAAGGCAATGCCAGGATAGATATACCAATTACGCATCCGGACTGGTGGGGACGTAGAGCCGCAACAATCGCCCACCTCGAGCCACACTCCTGAAAATTCGAAGGTGCGCACCAAATCAATCACAAAGTAATAGAATGGCATACGATGGAGTGTGTCCGATAAGAGGAGCTACCTCATTGGCCCAGAATCGCTCCTGTTTTAGCCACCTTATGCCAACTCACGGGAGTTGGGTCCACGTAAATATAACTTTAGGATCGTCGCCACCATCCTACTTCATTCTGGAATCTCCACCGCGTGCACAGTTGTTAAAGTGGTTTTGGTATCGATAGAGAGTATGCCCATATCCGATCCCGGTCTCTTTAACAACAAAACGTTATTATAACACCGCGGTCATTTCAAAGTAGTTTATACTTCAAAACCAAAATATCATTTTCATTTCAAAATCCAAATCAATACGATATCATTTTCACTTCAAATATATCCATTTCCAAAAATCGTATCACTTTCCAAAGTTATAATACTTTCGAAATCATAGCCTTTTAAAATCAAAACACTTTGGAAATAAAAACCATGAAATTCATAACACTTTGAAATCATAGCTTGAAATCATAACATTTTGGAATCCATAACACTTCCCTCTTAACAGTTTAGATATTAAAATTAGTATATATAATAAAATAGTTTAAATATAATAGTTATAAGTTAAAATAGTTTATAATAAAATAATTTATATTGAAAATGATTTTATCAAATAGTTTATATTAAAATAATTTTTAAAGTAAAATATAAATAGTTTTAGATATAGTTTAAAAATACTTTATATAATAAATAGTTTCTCAAATTTCACAAATCAGTTCAAATCAACTCGAATTCCAAATTCAAATTTATCCAATCTAAAATCATCAATTTCAATTTCAATTCAATTAAACATTTCAAATTATATCGATTTCAAATACCGATTTGAACCACAAATAAACCATTTCAATTTCAATATATTTCAAAACATATTCAACATTTCAAACTAAATTCGATAATTTCATATATATATATATATCAAATTCACTTTACTATTATTTAATTTTGAAATATTTAGTTAATAAACCCAATATCAAAAACCCAAATTTCAAACCACTAAATATTTCCTTCAATTTATTTAAACTTGGAATATTCATTTAATCACCTTAAACCAAAATCAAGTTATAAAATCATATCTTTAAAATCTCAAATTTAATAATTTCAAATCAAACCTATTTAAGTATAATTCTTAAATAATTAAAATTCCAAATCAATTTCAAATTTATCTTTTCAACCCGAATCATTACAAACTCTATATTTGAAATATATATATATATATATTAAATAAATACTTAAACATATTATATATCAACTTTATTAAATCAACTTTAATAAATATTTAAAATCAATATTTATTAAAACCATATATTTCTTTTCAGAACCATAGAAATCATTTTCAAAATATTTATATATAGACCAACGGTGTCTGTATATAATTTTCTACCCTATGGTCAAGTGATACAGATATTTATCATTTCAATCCGCAATTTAAATATGTATACGGGTATATATCTTTTCAACCCGCATTCCCAAATTCAATTCAAATGAAAATCGCTTGGGTTTATCATTTCAACCCATAATGATTTCCTCCTATTCTACAGATCGTTCGGGTATGTATCATTTCAACCCATAGTGAATTCTATACTAACAGGGAACTTGCAGAGTGATAACATATATGATAATAATATAACAATCAGTAACATGCATATATCATCAGTGATAAATAACAGATAATGGTGTCAGATGTCACAGGTGAACAGATATAGATAATGGCATATATATAGCAATATAAATAACTAACAACAACATATTTCAATTGTCGTTTCAATTGAAATCAAATTTAATAAATAAAAGAACATTAATCGTGAGTGATTGCTCACCTTTCGAGGTTAGAGAGACTAGAAGATGACACGGACACGGATACCGCAAATCGAAAGGTGCTGCGACTAATTTAGATATTAGCGAGACAAAGCATGGCACGACGAAACTGGATTCGATGGAACAAACATATAAATGGATATATATAGACTAAAACCGTCATTTAATTTAGACACATACTACAGTAGAATATATATATATATAATATTGTAAACCATTGTCACATTTAAAACACATATAAAAATTTAGAATAACTTTTACTATTCCCTTTCAATATTCATCAAATAGCATTTGAACATAATGCATATATATATATGTTAAGTTTTTACAAAAATCTATTCCAAATCATAAAAAAAACTTATTATATACATTACCAGATTAATATATATTCAGGAAAGAGTGCAGCTAGTCTCGATCAACATACAAACAAGTGGCTTCAAAAATGAAATCAAGTATACAGTACACATTATAACACAATATTTTAACTATATAACTATTCAGCAGACATCACTCATACACACCTATAGGCATGCCATAACTGATACCCCATATACCAATATATAATATAATCATATATAACTAATATACGAATATAATACTGTACCAAATATAACTTACTTTATTATTAATAAAACTCACTACTATAAACATGTATATATGCATGCATAATAAAAAAAGAGGCTGGGAAATATATTGTACTGTAAACATATAAAAGCTGAAGTATTAAGACCCATACAAAAATCTGAATCTGCAAATATAACTTTTAAAATCAAGCATATACATATACACTTAATATATTTATAGTATATTATCTAAACCAAAAATTTCCAGGAACAAAGGAACCTGGAAAGCAACAAAACTATATATATATAGTATACTCTAAGCATTAATAAAATTATATATATATATACAATAATTTATACGAAACTTATATAATATAAATCGAGCCACATATAAACATGCGTGTACTTTTTAATAAGATATATATGTTCTGTACAAGACTAGCTGCAAACAATATTTCAAAATCATTCCTACATTATATATTGAACTCAACAGACTAAAAAAATTTGTATATATAAATCTTATATTTTATAGCAACAATATATACAACAGTAACTTATATAAAATATATAGTATGTAAATAACTAACAACTTGTACACTTTATATATATATAACAAAACTTCAAAACTTTGAACACCTAACCATAGATATACAGCAAAACAAATTTTATAACAAAGACAATTCTATACGGTTGTAAGTATATCACTTATATTACATATATATATAATAGGTACCAGTTTATAAAACAAAAGAGAGAAGGCCAAGCTGGAGAAACGTGGGGTGGCACTCACGGCGGAGCTGAGGGCTGCTTGCACGGTGATGGGGTGCCGAGTTTGTTGGGAAATGGATCGGATGGGCGCAAGGCTATCACGGGGCAGAGGGCGAAGGACATGGTCGGGGAACGAAGCGGGCAGGCGGGTCTCGGCGAGGCTGTCTAGGGCGGGCATGAGAAGGGGTGGAGCACGGCATCGGTCATGGGGAAAGAGGTGGAAGGCCAGGGTGTTTCGGCAATTGGAAGGGCTGACGTGCTTGGGGTTGGACCACGTGTACGGTGGAGGCTGGATTGAGGAACAAAGTGAGGAACAGGCGTGCGCGAGGAAGAGGTTGAGAGGCTGATGTAGGCTGCGGTGGTGGATGCGTTTGTCGGGGTGGTGTTGGGTAGCGGCCAAGGCCGGAGAAGGTAGAAAATGTTAAAGAAACGAAAAGGGGAAGAAAGGAATCTTACAGTAATTTTTTTATTTGTAGAAGAAATGAGAAGAGGAGTGAAGCTACAGCAAAAGCAAAAATGGTTTCGCCTTTTTTCAATTGATATTTCCATAAGCGAATTCAAAGCAATTATTAAAGCTGAATTCAAGGCAAATATTAAATAAAGGGAAAGGAAAGGTCAAATATTGATTTTTGTAACCGAGGTAGCTGAATAGACATAAGAAAGGAAAGGACTTCAAAACGGTTACCGGTACAGTTAACTGTTTGCCGACTTCACCGTGTACCGAAAACCGAAATATCCAAATGAATTTACTAGGAAGATCAGCACGACGAGACGATCAAAACGGTATAAAGATATCAGTGGTCCGATCATCCTATCAAAAGTCGATATCGGTACCGAAAATGTTGCTATTCTGTCGAAAATAAGAAAAACGGAGCAATAGCAGTCAAATTTGATAAAACGGAAGATGACGTCTCACTCAGAAGATGATTTACAAATTTACTGTATAAAAATATTCAGTTTTGGAAAATAATTTATAATCATCAAATGTTAACCGATCTAAATTGAAATAGAATTGCACCAGAAAATAAACTTCAGTATTATCAAATGAAAATTTACCAGTTGCTATGTTGAAGTAGACGTATTCCAAATATTAAATTTTTATTTCAAAATTTTATTATTAAATTTTTTACAAAAATTCAATTAATTACGTTAAATAAAACCAGTTAAAATTTATGGGTCGTTACACTCTCCCCCACTTAAAACTTTTCATCCCCGAAAAGGAAGGAGGTAGGAGAATAGAAACAACCAGAAAAGAAAATAGATTGGAACAAAATAAAACAATTAATTTAAACCATATAAATTTCAATTTCAATTAATTAATATTCAATAATTGATTTTAAATTCAAGGTATTTCATTAAGTTGATTTTTATTTCAATTTATTAACTCCTTCGAACAAAAATTTATTTTATTTGTCTCATCTATTATTCAACTAACTTATTATTCTATTTATCTCTATTAACATTTCTATAATTAAAGTTTAAGTGTATAATATTTATTATAACCACTCAATTTTTATTTATAAAAATCATTTTATATTGTATATTATCCAATTACATATTCAACTTTTGAATAATTTAGGTAAGTTATATATGGAATGCAATTGAGTATTATACCAGTAAAATTTTCTTATTCAATTTATTTCAAGTTTAAATATTTATCCAAAATTTTGACTTCAGTTTATAATTGAAATCACCTTTAAATCATAAATTTAAGAATTTAAATCTCTGATTTACTTCAAACTATTTAGAGATAAATATATATATATATATATCAACTCAAATTTATAAATATATACCAATATATATTATAAATCAAGTAGTACTTTAGGAATTCAAATCAATTTAATTTTTCCAAAACAAAAATGTAGCAAAGCTACAGAATGGTCTCTCCACTTCAAAACTTGAAAATGAATTTCGATGACGCTGCAGTCATTACCGAAATTATTTTCCAGCGACAAAATAGGAGAGTACTGATTCAAACATTTTTAAAATTTTTTGGAAACGATTTCTATTCGAAAATACTTTAAAATAATATACCCTTTAAAACTTTTAAACCAAGTTTGAAATCACTGGAAACTTAATTCTCAAATTCCTGATTTAAATTCATTTCAATTCCAAATCAATTTATAAACCATGTTTATAAATTCATTTATAGAACAATAAATGATAATCAAATATTATCATTTCAAACAACCAATTAAATTAGCTTATTAAATTCTAGAAAATTTACTTATATATTTGTAATATAATCATACAAATTTATTTCATTTACCAAATCTGAAAATAATATTGTGTTAGTTTGCTATGTTCAAGTGTTTTGGAATTCCTATCGATAGCGTTGATCAGACGAATCGATCGAAAATCCAAATCAACATCAACAACTCAAACAACACAATATATAAAACATTTTAATATTTATACAAATACACTCCCTCACTCGATGATTCCAAAATGGATTTTAAAACAAAAATAGAGATCCAAATATAGAGGGTCCTAACCAAAAGAATTCAACTAGAAGATAGGCTCGATAGGTAGATAAATAGACTTCCGAGAGAGAAAAGAATGGATAGACTTATATAAATCGCGGGCAACCTTAACCGGATCAACCATGACTTCAAAATAAGATCGAGGTAGAATTCTGGAGAAAATCGACATTAGATCTCCAGAGATAGAATTCAGATATAGCAAAAGATAGCAGCATCGTAAACCGAGGATACAGAAATCTCCGGTGAACTAATACTGATTGTAAAGGAGTTTCACCCCTTTACAGATTATTCAAAGATTGGCGAGACCGCCAATTTATTATAGAGATCATTCGAAGTGGAGTTCTGGGATACTCTAGAATCAAGTAAATACGAATAGGGAAGACAAGGATGGATTTAGGAACCGAGGGGAGAGTTCCAAGATTCAAAGGAAATCGAGTCGAAGAGGAAAAGATTCAAGCTCGAACGAAGGTAATTCTGTAATTAAATCTACTCTATATGCTGAGTTTGCCTAAAACCAGAGCTCTGATACCACATGTAACGACCTTAAATTTTCAACCATTCGCATCCATACACGTCGGATTTGAATTGCTCAAAATATCAGATTGTTAATTTAAATTTGGCAAAACTCAGCATATACAGTAAATAAATAATCACAGAATCACAAACACATATTAATATAAAAATAATGCAGCGGAAACAAAAGAATAGTAGTTCATGAAGCTACTATATATATAACAGAATAAAGTAAGATACAACAGAGGTCTCGAATACATAGATATCTCAATACAATAGTCCAATACAAGATCTGAATACATCACTGGAATCAACTGAATGACTGATAGCAGAATCGATATAGCTGGATCTCCAAGCGAAGCTCGAACTCTAAAGGTGAGTCTCAAATGTTGTATCACTCAGTCTGACCCGAGCGTAAAGCAAAACACAAAACACTCGAGTCAGGATTAACATTCTTATATCAATAAATCCAACTCAAGTGAAATATCAACTGAAATACAAGTAACTCAAAGGATGTTTGGGATAACCATCCTCTAAGGATCCGTTAAACTATCTACTATGTAGTAATATATGCTATTATAATAATGTCTATATTAAAGTAAACTATTAAAATAGCGTTAAGGCGTTACCCATATCCCCCTTAACACATTTTAATGTGCCAATAGTCTATACAGTACCGTAATACCCCATAAATTAGAGCTACCGGAGGATACTCCATAGGTACGACACAAATCAAACTCGTAGTAAAGCACGCTATGGTAGGTGACACGGCGAAACAAGGCAATGCCAGGGTAGATATACCAATTATGCATCCGGACTGGTGGTGACGCAGAGCCACAGCAATCGCCCACCTCGAGCCACACTCCCGAAAATCCGAAGGTGCGCACCAAATCAATCACAAAGTAATAGAATGGCATACGATGGAGTGTGTCCGATAAGAGGAGCTACCTCATTGGCCCGGAATCGCTCCTGTTTTAGCCACCTTATGCCAACTCACGGGAGTTGGGTCCACGTAAATATACCTTTAGGATCGTCGCCACCATCCTACTTCATTCTGGAATCTCCACTGCGTACACGGTTGTTAAAGTGGTTTTCGGTATCGACAGAAAGTATGCCCATATCCAATCCCGGTCTCTTTAACAACCAAAGATTATTATAACACCGCAGTCATTTCAAAGTAGTTTATACTTCAAAACCAAAATATCATTTTCATTTCAAAAACCAAATCAATACGATATCATTTTCACTTCAAATATATCCATTTCCAAAAAATCATATCACTTTCCAAAGTTATAATACTTTCGAAATCATAGTCTTTTAAAATCAAAACACTTTGGAAATCAAAACCATGAAATTCATAACACTTTGAAATCATAGCTTGAAATCATAACATTTTGGAATCCATAACACTTCTCTCTTAACAGTTTAGATATTAAAATTAGTATATATAATAAAATAGTTTATAAAATAAAATAGTTTATATATAATAGTTATAAGTTAAAATAGTTTATAATAAAATAATTTATATTGAAAATGATTTGTATCAAATAGTTTATATTAAAATAATTTTTAAAGTAAAATATAAATAGTTTTAGATATAGTTTAAAAATACCTAATATAATAAATAGTTTCTCAAATTTCACAAATCGGTTCAAATCAACTCGAATTCCAAATTCAAATTTATCCAATCTCAAATCATCAATTTCAATTTCAATTCAATTAAACATTTCAAATTATATCAATTTCTAATACCGATTTGAACCACAAATAAACCATTTCAATTTCAATATATTTCAAAACTTTAAATATTCAACATTTCAAACTAAATTCGATAATTTCATATATATATCAAATTCGCTTTACTATTATTTAATTTTGAAATATTCACTTAATAAACCCAATATCAAAAACCCAAATTTCAAACCACTAAATATTTCCTTCAATTTATTTAAACTTGGAATATTCATTTAATCACCTTAAACCAAAATCAAGTTATAAAATCATATCTTTAAAATCTCAAATTTAATAATTTCATATCAAACCTATTTAAGTATAATTCTTTAACAATTAAAATTCCAAATCAATTTCAAATTTATCTTTTCAACCTGAATCATTATAAACTCTATATTTGAAATATATATATTAAATAAATACTTAAACATATTATATATCAACTTTATTAAATCTACTTTAATAAATCCTTAAAATCAATATTTATTATAACCATATATTTCTTTTCAAAACCATAGAAATCATTTTCAAAATATTCATATATAGACCAACGGTGTTTGTATATAATTTTCTACCCTATGGTCAAGTGATACATGTATTTATCATTTCAATCCGCAATTTAAATATGTATACGGGTATATATCTTTCCAACCCGTAATCCCAAATTCAATTCAAATGAAAATCGCTTGGGTTTATCATTTCAACCCATAACGATTTCCTCTTATTCTACAGATCGTTCGGGTATGTACCATTTCAACCCATAGTGAATTCTATACTAACAGGGAACTTGCAGAGTGATAACATACATGATGATAATATAACAATCAATAACAGGCATATATCATCAGAGATAAATAAAAGATAATGGTGTCAGATGTCACAGGTGAACAAATACAAATAATGGCTTATATATAGCAATATAAATAACTAACAGCAGCATATTTCAATTGTCGTTTCAATTGAAATCAAATTTAATAAATAAAAGAACATTAATCGTGAGTGATTGCTCACCTTTCGAGGTTAGAGAGACTAGAAGATGACACGGACACGGATACGGATACCGCAAATCGAAAGCTGCTGCGACTAATTTAGATATTAGCGAGACAAAGCATGGTGCACGATGAAACTGGATTCGATGGAACAAACATATAAGTGGATATATATATAGACTAAAACCGTCATTTAATTTAGACACATACTATAGTAGAATATATATATATAGTATTGTAAACCATTGTCACATTTAAAACACATATAAAAATTTAGAATAACTTTTATTATTCCCTTTCAATATTCATCAAATAGCATTTAAACATAATGCATATATATATGTTAAGTTTTTACAAAAATCTATTCCAAATCATAAAAAAAAACTTATTATATACATTACCATATTAATATATATTCAGGAAAGAGTGCAGCTAGTCTCGATCAACATACAAACTAGTGGCTTCAAAAATGAAATCAAGTATACAGTACACATTATAACACAATATTTTAACTATACAACTATTTAGCAGACATCACTCATACACACCTACAGGCATGCCATAACTGATACCCTATATACCAATATATAATATAATCATATATAACTAATATACGAATATAATACTTTACCAAATATAACTTACTTTATTATTAATAAAACTCACTACTATAAACATGTATATATGCACGCATAATAACAAAAGAGGCTGGGCAATATATTGTACTGTAAACATATAAAAGCTGAAGTATTAAGACCCATACAAAAATCTGGATCTGCAAATATAAATTTTAAAATCAAGCATATACATATACACTTAATATATTTATCGTATATTATCTAAACCAAAAATTTCCAAGGACAAAGGAACCTGGAAAGCAACAAAACTATATATATAGTATATACTTCTCTAAGCATTCATAAAATTTTATATATATATACAATAATTTATACGAAACTTATATAATATAAATAAAGCCACATATAGACATGCGTGTACTTTTTAATAAGATATATATGTTCTGTACAAGACTAGCTGCAAACAATATTTCAAAACCATTCCTACATTATATATTGAACTCAACAGACTAAAAAAAATTGTATATATAAATCTTATATTTTATAGCAACAATATATACAACAGTAACTTATATAAAATATATAGTATGTAAATAACTAACAACTTGTACACTTTATATATATATATATATAACAAAACTTCAAAACTTTGAACACCTAACCATAGATATACAACAAAACAAATTTTATAACAAAGACAATTCTATACGGTTGCAAGTATATCACTTATATTACATATATATATAATAGGTACCAGTTTATAAAACAAAAGAGAGAAGGCCAAGCTGGAGAAACGTGGGGTGGCACTCACGGCGGAGCTGAGGGCTGCTTGCACGGTGATGGGGTGCCGAGTTTGTTGGGAAATGGATCGGATGGGCAGATGGGTGCAAGGCTATCACGGGGCAGAGGGCGGAGGACATGGTCGGGGAACGAAGCGGGCAGGCAGTTTTCGGCGAGGCTGTATAAGGCGGGCTTGAGAAGGGGTGGAGCACGGCATCGGTCATGGGGAAAGAGGTGGAAGGCTAGGGTGTTTCGGCAATTGGAAGGGATGACATGCTTGGGGTTGGAGCACGTGTACGGCGGAGGCTGGATTGAGGAACAGGCATGTGCGAGGAAGAGGTTGAGAGGCCGATGTAGGCTGCGGTGGTGGATGCGTTTGTCGGGGTGGTGTTGGGTAGCGGCCAAGGCCGGAGAAGGTAGAAAATGTTAAAGAAATGAAAAGGGGAAGAAAGGAATCTTGCAGTAATTTTTTTATTTGTAGAAGAAATGAGAAGAGGAGTGAAGCTACAGCAAAAGCAAAAATGGTTTCGCCTTATTTCAATTGATATTTACATAAGCGAATTCAAAGCAATTATTAAATCCAAATTCAAGGCAAATATTAAATAAAGGGAAAGGAAAGGTAAAATATTGATTTGTGTAACCGAGGTAGCTGAATAGACATAAGAAAGGAAAGGACTTCAAAACGGTTACCGGTACAGTTAACTGTTTGCCGACTTCACCGTGTACCGAAAATCGAAACATCCAAACGAATATACTGGGAAGATCAGCATGACGAGATGATCAAAATGGTATAAAGATATCAGTGGTCCGATCATCCTATCAAAAGTCGATATCGGTACCGAAAATGTTGCTATTCTGCCGAAAATAAGAAAAACGGAGCAATAGCAGTCAAATTTGATGAAACGGAAGATGACGTCTCACTCAGAAGATGATTTACAAATTTATTGTATAAAAATATTCAGTTTTGGAAAATAATTTATAATCATCAAATGTTAACCGATCTAAATTGAGATAGAATTGCACCAGAAAATAAACTTCAGTATTATCAAATGAAAATTTACCGGTTGCTATGTTGAAGTAGACGTGTTCCAAATATTAAATTTTTATTTCAAAATTTTATTATTAAATTTTTAACAAAAATTCAATTAACTACGTTAAATAAAACCAGTTAAAATTTACGGGTCGTTACAGGACCTATCAATGGTAGGAAATAGCATCGTCGGAGTTTCAGATTCGATGGGGATTTGCGATGTTGTTTGGAGCAACGTGAAGGCCAGTTATGGGTATCACAGGAAAATCAGGCGGCGCGAAATTAGAGTTGGGGTTAGAATAAATGAAGTTGGAATTTCAGATTCGAATGGATTGGCAACGCTATTAGGAGGAACGGTCAAGGTCGATAGTGGGTATATCCGGCCAATTAGGCGGCCCGATTCAACATGTATAACTCAAATTAGGGAGAACGAATAATTAGGATTAGGTAAAAGAGAACGATTTTAGAAATGATTTTGTTAGGACCAGGAGAAAGAATATGTTTGGGATTGAGAAAAAGCATGACTAATGAGCTTAAATTAGGAACAAAAGAAAACTTTAGGGTTCGATGGGGGAAGGGAGCGTAGAGAAGAGGACAAAAGAGGAAAGCAACACTACTCGTGACGATTCATTTCAAAAATTTCTGCCAAATGCAAGGAGGCCTGTGAGCTATTGAAACCAAACTTAGTAATAATAGTATAGTATAGATATGTTAAAAATTATTTTATAAAATAATATTTAATTAATTCAATAATTTAATTATTTTATATATATATATATATATATTTATTTATTTATTTATTTACATACATATATAATTTTCAAAAAAAATATACACACACATATATATGTATAAATATAAATTTTTTTATATATTTTATATATAAATTGTTTATAACTAACATTTTTTATTTTTTTTAGCAAAGCTAGGCGGCTTTATAGTGGATCATGCCACTACTATTAGTATATCAAAATAGGTTTTCTGCATATATATAGAACAACTATAATGGTTTTAAAGTGGCCAAACCACAGAAATTAAAATACAGCACAAGAGATAAACAAACACGCCTAAACTACTGAAACCATGACTATCCCTCCTTAGAAGAGGAAGAACTACTACTATCATCGTTCGTGGCAAGACAAATGACATGAACAAACCCTGAGAAAAGAAGAGCAAGGATTAGGTCAAAACCGACAGAGGCAAGGGTGTAAACGATCTTTCTATCCCAAGTAATACCCCGAAACATATTTTTGTTCACCCCACCAATTTCACCAACTATTGTAAGGGTCAGACCCTCACCCTCAATGTGATAGCAAAGACGCCTACTCTCACCATTGTCGTCACTCACAAAAGTTAATAGGTATTGTTCTCTGGAGAGTATTGCATGTCGGATGGAATATGAATCCAAGCACACTCCTCAGAGTTTCATAAAATGGAAACAGAAGGAGGTTATATGACCGAAGGAACAACAGGATCTCTTACCACCATTGGTACAAACCAGTGCGTCGGAGGAAGCTACCGTAATAGGCATAACAGGGTCAGCTTCCTCAATAACTGGAGGCATAATATGAGGGGGAGTAGCATCAAGACCAGAAGGAACTTTTGGAACCATTTCCTGATCGGAGGTCGAGGAAGTGGAATCCAATCGGAAAGAAGAATAGGACTATCGGCAGGCCTAATAGAACAAGCATCCATGAGGTGCCCAAATGTTTGACAGGACAAGCATATATCAAGCCTCCAATTGTAGCGAACTACTACCTCAGAATCATGTCCCTGAGCTAATCCGACCTTAAGCATAGATGGAAAAGGTTTGTTAGGGGTAATTTCAATCAAAGCTTTGGCATACACCAATCTCTTCCTGGCCATGGTATTAATGTCGCAACAAATCACCTTCCCAACTAAGCCAGTAAGCCAGTTAATCCCAATCATGGGCTGAAAAATAGAAAAGATATGTAAAAAGTGAGCCCAGATAGGAATAAATAATACATGTTCCTTAGCCTTGTCAATAGACGACACCATGTAGTGATAATGAAAGGCTTCCCTTCTATAAGAATCGGATCAGCTTTTAGTATATGTTACCTTTCATCGCATCTCGAGAATTTAAATAGAACGTCGCAATTTCAAAATGAACATTGAATCCACCTTTGGGTTTCCAAACCTGGCTGCAACGCGCTTTAACCAGATGGTAAGCTGAATTGGAGTCCAAGAAAAAGCCTACCAAATAATCAAACCAATAACCAATACCAGCTTGCGAAACTTCGACTGAAGGAACCATGGCCCTGTTGAACTCAACATTATCAAATAATCAGGGGGAATACACACACACATTTCTCAGCATTTTAGAAAATAATGATGACCACTCACGAGCTACAACAGTAGGAGAGGCACGAGGAGCATATGGTATAGGTTCAACTGGTGAAACCTGCACAATAGTTATAGAAGCAATATTTTGGGATTGACATTCTCACAAACATCTCTAGTGCATGCATTTTCACCATCCAAACTACATCCAACGGCAATGACCTTAACTGCATCATGCCCAAGAGCTAAATCCCCATCATCCAATTCATTGCCAACATGACACTCATCAATAGGCATATCACCAAAGGCTGGCACATTCAACTCAGACCATTGGTGATCGGAACTAGAAGCTGCAGCCAATAACAAAGGAGACAGAGGAGAAATCATACCCTGATTCTGGATGAGAGCTATGCCAGATATTGGAATTACACAAGGCCTAACCTTCGAATTTTCTAGCTCATTTTCCAATGCGGTCAGCGGGGAAGTTGGGCCAGGATGGAGATCGAATGGAGATTGCTTAGCTAGCAAAGGCGGACGAACCAAGGCAATAACAGAAGCAGGACAACCTGAACCGGTTACGGAAGGCGCACTATACGAACGACCAGATCTGGTTGAAGAAGCTTCAAGGTCAAGCGAGACGTGGGGTTCATGAGGGCGCGACATGAAGGAAAGAGAAGGCATGATAGAAGGAGAGAAGCAGAATCACGTAGAGCAAAGAAATGGGAAAGAGCGTATTTGAAGAGAAATCGCCATGGAGATATAAGAAAAGGCACCCATTTTGTTGATTTATAACTAACATTTAATAGATGTGTGTGTATTTATATTTACATTATATATTTACTTATATATATTATTATGATGCAAACATGTACACATTTAGATATTAATCGAATATAAGAGGGGCTAACATGTCCATTGTGGTGTAAATCTTAACATCCATATACAAGCATGTCAAACCATGTACACATTATTCTATTGCGCGTGCATGTACAAACCTATGTATATATGACACACACATATATATTTAATACAAATTATATAAAATAAAACTTTGTTTATAAATTCAAATAAATATTGATTTTATTTAACAAAAAATTTAGAAAAGTTCTAAATGAATTAAACTACATAAGCCCATTAAAGATCCAAATAGGTAAAAAAAAGTGAAATTTATCCTATTACTCCAATGTGGGCTGGCTTAGTTCCAAAAATTATACTAGAATCCAATAGCCTATGAGATCTAAATTAATCATGTTAGGGATAATTAATTAAGCTCATGTCTGAGATGGTAGGGTGTCTAGAAAGGTAGTGTCGAAGGATTGAGTTTAGGTAATCAAGTACTTTGCCCTAACTAGCTACTGGCCTGGCCCGAACGGATATGCGAGGCTAAAGGTATCCCCTAATAGAAAAGGCCTACTTTGAAATGGGCCTTGGGCTAATTTTCAAACTTATTTGAAAAATTAAAAAATATAGATTTTAAATTTAAAAGTTAAATTTAAAATAAAATATATATATTATAAAAGTTATAATATAATGAAAATTTTCAATGTGTTTGAAAATATCTATATATAAGTTAATCTTGAAATTAATCTTTATTAATAATATTAAAAAAAGAAATAAATTAATTAAATAAGTTAATTAAATATTAAGATATATATGCATGTATAATATATAGCGACATATGTTATGTTGTCTTGAAATATTTACGACAATATAAGTATACATGTATGTAAATAATATAATTTTTAAGATTAATTAAATTTTTTAATTGAGTAAATTAATTAAAAGTTAATTAATAAATTAAAATACATATGCATGATATATGTGTGTTATTATAAAGGGTATAACATATAAATATTCAATATAATATGTTGACTTGAATAATAAATAAATAATTAAATAATTATTTAATTAAAATTAGTTGAATATGATTTAATTAATATAATGTTATACATAAGATTATTATATACGCAAATTAAAATATAAAAGTATATGATAATGAAACATATATAATATGAATGTATAAACTAAAGGTGGAACGTTATAGAAACCTTAAAAAGACTTAAGAAATAAATACAGATGTAAATGTACGTATACCGTGATTCTCGTTGTGTCCGACACTTGAATTACGAGGGTATTTCATTAGAAATACATTATTCCATAGGTTGATATCACTCTATATAAAATAATGAAGATTGTGAATCTTTAATATAATGTTGTCCTCTACTATATATATATATATGTTAATAAATTACTTGCATACTCCTTAGTTGTTGAGCAAACTCAAGCTAGGGATGTTATGGGTAATATTATTAATGTATTGAATAGACGAGGTAAGATAACTATATGTATTTTTTTAGCAAACTCAAGGTACATATACTATACTTAGGCCGTTGCGGTATGGTGGTTCGAGTGAAAATTTTCATTTTGATTTGTTGAGCAAACTTAGGGTCGAAGGGAAATTAGGACAAGGTATCACGGGTTAGGAGTTGTATATGACCCAACTAATAAGGAGTTATTCATCGTTTGTGGATCTATGACTTGTCGAGCAAAGTCAAGGTCAGAATTCCAAGACAGACGAGTCCTAATACCTATTAGTGAAGTCAAAAGACTGCTATCTTTCAACTTAAGGTTTGGTGAAATATAAAAGAATAGTGAGAGATTATTAGTAAAATGAAACATAAATTCTAACCTTACTAATATTATAAGAACATCTACTATAATATTGTTCTAATAATATACCAATTAAAACTTGTAGAAAATGTCAACTTCAAAACTGTTTTCTAATAGCAACAAGCTTATCGAACCTGACTATATTGATTGGCTAAAAATGATTAGGATAGCATTGACTTATAAGCGTCTTGAGTCATCTATTACATGCAAACCTAAAGAGAAACCCATTGATGGTGTGTCCCCAAACTTAGACTTGCTTATGAGAAATGGGTTTCAGACCTAGAGATTGCCCTGGTTTTCGTGCTATTTACGTTAGACAAGTCGTTGCAGATGCAGCACAAAAACATGTCTGTCCATGAGATATTTGATAGTATTAAGGCCCAATTTGATAAGCAATTATGTTCTGCAAGATACGTTCTTATGAAGAAGCTGTTCAATACCAAAATGACAAATTGACGGAAAGTGGATGATTACATACTAATGATGAAGGGCTATATTGATACGATTTCATAATTGGACGTACAGATAAGCAATGAATTACAAGTTTATTTGATCCTTGGTTCTCTTGCACCTCTGTATGAGTTGTTCATACTGAATTATAATATGAACTAGTTTAATGTGAATCTTATGGAACTTTTCAACATGTTGAGGTCAACCGAGTCTTCATCCAAGGATCATGGGGTTGCACTTGCTGTAAAGGGCAATGCATTATCTTCGAAAGGTTCGAAGAAGTGAAAAAGATAAGGTAAGCAAAATAAGAATAGCAGGAAAACCGATGACAAGGATGAATGTTGCCACTGCCACATGAAAGGTCGCTAAAAAAGGAACTATCCTAAATAACTAAAGATTGTTAGAGAAAGAAAGCAGAACGGTTCTACAACTCCATCATTTTCTGATTCGAAATTGTTCTGCAATCAATAAAACGTCGTTTATTTTAGATACTTGATCTGGAACTTATATATGTAATTCCTTACAGGGGTTTGGGAACTAGCTCCATGTGGCAAAAGAAGAGAAAAGGCTCTAAGTTTCTCATGGATCTATCGTAGATGCAATGGTAGTAGGGGATCTATTGTAGATTGCTATTTTGTAAAAGACTTTACTTGTGAAATTGTGTCCATTTTCAGATAGTCTAAGACTAGATATATATTTCATTGCGTTAATAATGTTATGAACATTAATTTGAATGGAAATAAAGTCTACGATGGTGTTCTTGAAAATGACATTTATGTGATCAATACTAATTATATGTGTTCTGTGAATAGTTCTTCTAACAATATAAACAATAGCCATCTTTGGTGTTATAGGCTAGATCATATTAGTGAGAAACGACTACATAAACTAAAAACCAAATGTTTTCTCCCATCACTTGATTTGAATCATCTGACACATGTGAGTCGTGTCTCAAAGATAAAATGACCAAGTACCCTTTCAATGAGAGCAATGAAAGGATTGATGAACTCTTAGGGTTGGTGCATAGTAATGTATGTGGCCCGATGCCTATAATTACCAAAGATAATAGTTTTTACTTTGTTACCTTCACTGATGATTTCTTGAGACTAGGATACATAAATCTAATGAAGAACAATCTGATATATATATGAGAAATTTATTGAGTGTAAGAATGTAGTAGAAAATCAGACGAACCATAAGATTAAAATTCTTCGACCCAATCGAGGAGGTGAGTACGTTGGACTAGAACTCCTACGGTACTTCAAAGATAATGGGATTATCTTTTAAGTTACTCCACCCCATGCTCCACAACATAACAGTGTGTCGAACCGATGGAACCGAACCCTATTAGATATGGTTCATTCTACGATGAGTAAAGTCGAGTTACCGTTGTCCTATTGGGAATATGCACTGGAAACCACAGCATATATGTTGAACTTGTTGCACACTAAACTTGTGCCTAAAACATCATATGAGATGTGGTTTGGTAAGAAACCCTAACTCAAGTATTTGAAGGTGTGGGGTTGTCTAGCGTACGTTAAGAATGTTGGTCCAAATAAACTAGAGGCAAGATCGATATAGTGCAAATTTACAGGACATCCCAAAAACTCAATGGGATATATATTCTACAAAGCCAAGGAACAAAAGGCTATTGTTTCTCCACACATTGCATTTTTGGAAAAGGAATTTTTGTGAATGGAAATTAATAGTGAAGTTGAAGCTTGGATGAGATCCAACAAGTTAACACTAAGGCCGAACCAGTAGAGGAACCAAGTTCACTCATATACGAAAACACACAGCCTGTTAGAAGGTCTAGTGGGAATCTTGCACACCAGAGAGATATAGCGGTTTTCTCGTGGATGGCAAGAAGGAGGACCATGTCTTATATGACAACACTCCTCTTTTCAACAAACACTACAAAGTAAAGAGTTCGCTTTTTTAGCTTGGAGCGATGAAATCAGAAATAGATTCCATGTTAGAAAACTAAAGTATGGAGTTTGTTAGACGTACCTAGAGGGATGATATCCATTGGCTGCAAATGGAATTTTAAGAAAAAGCTAAATGCAGATGGACAAGTAGAGATTTATAAGGGTAAGCTAGTTGCGAAAGGATTTCGTTAAATTCAAGGTGTTGATTATGACAAAACCTTTTCGCCCGTAAGCACGCTTAAGTCCATTTAGATTATGTTGGCCATTGGTGCATTCTATAACTATGAAATATGGCGAATAGATGTTATAATGGCCTTTCTGAATGTTGATTTAGAAGAGACTGTCTATATGTTGTAGTCTGAGGGTTTTGTGGCCACTGGGAGTGAGGGCATGGCTTGCAAGTTGTTAGAGTCCATTTATGGACCTAAAAAAACTTCAAGAAGTTGGAACCAGTGTATTAATAAGACAATTAAACAGTTTGATTTTTATAGGAACATAGGGGAACCTGCGTATATAGAAAGGAACAAGGAAACTATCGTATTCTTATTGTTGTATGACGACAATCTTCTGTTGATTGGAAATGATATTTCATTATTGCAATCAATGAAAGCTTGATTTTCCAACTATAAAGGATATGTGAGAAGCAGCCTATATACTCGGTATAAAGTTCTATAGAGATAGATCTAAGAGGCTGTTAGGATTGTCCAATCCCTGTACATAGATACCATACCGAAGAGGTTCAATACGGAGGATTCCAAGCATGAAAACGTTCTAACACAGTACGTAATCATCCTTTCTGAGAAGAAGGATCCCCCATCCTTCAGCAATACGATCTATACTGTATGATATGCTATGTACTAGACTTAATGTGGCTTACGCATTAGGATGCATGAGTCGATACCAGTCTAATATTGGAGAAAAGCATTGGACGACCTTAAAATGTATACTGAAGTATTTAAGAAATACTTGGGATTTATTCCTCACATACGGGAACAGAGATTTCCTTATAAAGGGGTATACGAATTCGACCTTTCAAAGTGACATTGATGATAGTAAATTAGTGTATAGTTACGTCTTTACGCTTAACGGTGGAGCCGTCAGTTGGAAAAGTTACAAACAAGAAATAGTAGTTGATTCGACGATGGAGACCAAGTACAGTGCCTTCAATGAAGCGGCAAAATAGGCAGTCTAGATGCGCAAGTTTTTGAGTGAGCTCGGAGTGATTCCTGATACCGAGAATCCAATGGCATTATTCTGTGACAACAATGCAGCGATACAAATCGCAAAAGAGCCTAGAGCATGTAAAAAGTCACGACATATCCTTTAGATGTTCCACCTCATTAAAGAATTCATCGAGAAGAAAGAGGTCGTGAAGGTAGACACTAAGGACAACATAGCAGATCCATTTAATAAGGGTCTAGCTTGGTCGGGTCTCGAGAACCCGATCGAAGGGATGGGATTGAGATTCCATGTTGGCCCCAAGTGCAAGTGAAAGATTGATAGAATTGGAGGTATGCCCTAGGGGTAATTCTATAATTTATTGTAAATTATTAACTCTATAATTAATTCTCGTTCATAATAAAGGTGTTTTCTTTCTTTTATATATTTGTTATAATACGTTATAAATAATTAAATGTTCAACTAAAATATATTTAATATAAAATCTACTAATGGTGTGTATGATAGTAATAACAAATAATTGTAATAGTGAGTATGGTGTCATGATATAATAAACACACCATTTTAAATATTCCTAGTCAAGATGCATTGAGACTGTATATCGATGTATTCGTTTAGCCTAGAGTATGCAATGCTCTCTAAATGTTGGGCACCGTATCACTCATGACTACTGGGGCTACCAAGTGGTTACATACATATAGTTATTGGATAACTATGGAATAACTCACTCGATAGTTTTATGTTGGTTAATATAACTAAGGTCAAACAGAAAATATCGATGCAACTAACATACACAGTTCTCTTAACTTGAGAATACCCCTGATCTTTAATATGAAAGCTCTACTTTGATTATAGTCAAATCATGGCACGAGGTCCATCGAATGACTATAGTTCTGTCGAGTGGAAGTATTGGAAGTGAAACATTATTCAAGAAAGAATTCGTCTCCTTAGTGATATAGGGTTAGTATCACGGTCGACTGAAGTCAACTTAATGTCAAAATATCTGGTCAGAGTTGTTCGGTTAATAATAATTGTTATTGTTGAACCAAAGACTTAGTGTTTTGACTATAGAGTTGAATATAGACAATATTGAAATTTTGACCGTTACTAAATTCCATAAGTCCAAAGTGATATAGTTTTGTTGAAGAGAATTAATGTAAATAATTATTACTAATAGATAACACTTAATAAAGTAAAGCTGGATTTTACCGAAACCAAATAAGTGATAAATTTGACCATAATGTCATACCACCTGCCAAGTGATGTACGAACGTTAATATTTTAATTGTTCAAAATTAATTGCTGACCAAATTTACACTTAAAATTCACACAACAGAATCATTAAGTATTCCTTTTATCAACTGATTTAATTTATTTACAAATTGTTATAAATGAATTAAATTAATTAGTATTTATGAAATATTAATTAAAAAAAATTATATGATGTATATTGAACAATATTAAACAGTTTGTTTATAATAGTTATAAATATACTGATAGATATACGATATCGGTATCCGTTCAAAAAGATTTAAAATTGCATTGAATATTGTTTGGACATGGATCAGATTTGGGACCCATATGGGCATGCTATTTTGGTTGTAAAAGGGCAGGTTTAAGCTGTCATATGATGGCAAATGAGGAGGATTTTGAATGCTTAAAATGGTGGAATTGGTAAGAGAGATATTAGGATGTAATCCAGTTTTCACTCTCTTGACTTCCTTTTTATAAGTCACTTTTACATCATTTCATTTTACACTTCTTTTATCCTTCTTCTTTGATATTTTCGACTAGCACTCCCCCTCTGCAACCCCAAAAATCCAAGTACAAAACTACATCAAAACTCTCCGGCTCGATCATCGGTGGTAAGGCGGTTCGGGAGCTATCACAAATTGGTTGGTTGTGTATGTCATTGGACTTATATAAATAAATAAAATTATTTTGTGAGTGTTTACCATTCCTAATGCTCATAGGTAAAAAAAAATTATAGTAAATTATTATTTGAATCGATTTTGGTAAGCTAGTAATTATTTCTAAAGATTATAAATCATATATTACATGTTTTAAATTTTATAATTTTTTATATACAATATACCTTCAGCATCAAAAATAAAAAAAGGTTTTTTATTTCAAATAAATATATTTAATTATTTATTTAACCTAAAATTGATTATATAATTTGTATATGCATATATACATATTATAAATAATATATATTTTGTAAAAAAATTATATATCATATATTACAAATTATACCTACAAAAATAATATTCATCATTTTTTTTATTTTACTTAAATTTTAAATTTTAAATTATTTAATGGTTATTTTTGCAAAACCGAAAAGAAATAAAAATAAAAATAAAATATATAGTTGGCCGAGAGAAAAATTTGCAGAAATATATTTTTTAAAATTTTTTGTTTTATTATATATATGTATAATTATATATTTATATGTATTGTATAAATTAATTAAAAAAATATTGTTTTAATAAATTGTTCATGGCTTTCCTGTTATATTATATATATTGTTATCCAGCCTTTTGAACATGCCATATTCGAACGAATTAAATCGATCAAGAAGGAACCTAGAACAATAATTGCTAAACTTGGATGCCAAACTGAGTCAAGAGACAAGGTTGTCAACTTTCAAACAACCTCCCAAAGTGGTCCGTACGTCACATTGCTTCAAGTGCCAGGTCCAAAGTCCATTTTGTAAGCAAAGATATTGATCAGTACCGATCTGCAAAATCGCCTCAGAATTACCAGCTACCCATACCATATGAAGTTGAAACACTAATGAGCTAGTGCAAAGTAGTTGGAATGGTTCACAAGCAATCACAAACCCCAACACATGATAGATGAACCGATCATTTTTATTCAAGTAAGGAGTTCCACCAGATTCGAGCGTATATCAACACGACTAGATACCAAGGACAGAAGCCCAAGCCAAGTAAGCCACTACGTCAACTCAAAGGGGGATTTTCCATCCATCTTATGGATTGGTATCAATCCATAGTGGATAGATCAATACTAATCCATAGGCATGAATCCTTACCGATCCATGAACTTTGATGATGTGGCCACGATCCTATTTTTGTTAGCACACCCTAGAAGCGGTGAATGTGGATGAGAACATGGGTGAGAGATTTCCAACGACCCTCGACTATAAATAGGCATGGCGGGGCATCGTTTCAAGGATCTTTTGGCTCTCTTAACAATTTTCACTATAATCTCTTGTGATCCCAAGGATCCTTACCAATCCATAAGAACAACATTTGTAAACAGTAACCAAATCAGCAACAAAGCTAAGTGGACGTAGGCAACGATTAGTCGAATCACCATAAAACTTTTGTGCCTTGTTATTTCTTATTTTTGCTTACTTTCTTCACTCTCTTCTCTACTACAGTCATTTGGGTGTTGTGCCACATTTTTGTGCTTTCACTAAGAAATTCTTGAATTTGGTGACTTGAGACTTGAAAAGGTTAAAGATGATGAGACAATCAACTAGGAAGACTCCTGTTGTAGGAAATCAACAAGTGGGCAGCCAAGAGGCGTCCTTAAGATCTAAGCCCATCATCCATCTGTATAACTAGGTATGACATGGAGACCATAATGATGGAGATGCTGGAAAGGATGATAGCCCGCCAGGAAGAGAGGATTGAAGGATTTTTCAGGATAATGGGATAGGTAGGAACAGCCGGAGCAGCTGCAAACCAGAATCAAAGGCCTGAAGTTAGAGCAAACGAACCTAAGAGCGGAGTGGAGCAAACTAAAATGACCCCCGAAGGAGTTGTACGAATCAGTACCGATCCCCAAGCATTAATCGGTATAGATCCCCAAGAACATGGGGGCATGTACAATATTAACTTGGGTGGAAACAAAGCACATCCAGGGAACAATGCTAATCATCTGAATGTAAATAAGAATGTAGATGCACGATCGGAGGAGTACATGCCAAAATTCCCTCATAAGAACTTGGGGGGGCAAGCTGAAAATGCAAACTTGAGAGTTCCTTTAGATGATAATGATAGACTTGCTGAGATTGTGAGACGAGCAATGCGAGATGGACTACATAACTAAAGCCTAGAGGATGTGAACATGAGTCTATTTGCTCTGAACATTTGGAACACTAGGAATCTGCCTGATGTGCACGTAAATGTGTATATTTTTACCACCATATTTAATCTATTTAAATTAAATAAATGATCATATCGGGTATTTTAACTTGTTTAAACCAAAATTCATATTATTTTCAAATCATCACATATTCATCTTCATCCAAGGGCTAAATGGTCATTTTTGTGCACATATTAATTTGAGAAAATTTAATTAGAAATTTCTATATTATTTTATAGGAATTTGGCTTCTTATACAAGTGGTTTCATGAAGATATATGCATGCACAAAGAAGATACAAAGGAATAGAGATGGAAATAATTCAAAGGCATGATAATGGAGGACCCCACCTACCCACCTTTGTTCATGTACAAATTAGAGGCTAATGCACATGCTTATGGAATTAATGGCTTCATGTACACTTAAATGATGATTAGTAGAAGCTAATGATTAATTGGCCTCCACACTTTCTCAAGGGCAATTTGGGCATTCCCCAAAAATATGAATTAGGGTTTAACACTTGTATAAATACCCCATATCTTCATGTAACTTGCCCTCCTTCCTCCTTAGTCTCTCTTAGTTTAGTTTAGACTCAAAATAAAAGACAAGTTCTCTTTCTCTTTTCATGGCTACTTAGCCATTTTTATTTTATGCAATCTTCTTTTCTTTTTATGCAATGTTAATTATTATTTCCTTTTACTTACATGTTCATTTCCTTTCATGCTAGTAGTGTAGATTTTCTTTTATGCAAGTAGATTATTTTTTTCTTTCATTTAGCTCTCTTTTCCTCTTTGTTTTGTTCTATGTTGCAAGCTATATTTGTTGATATGATAACAAATATGAGAAGCTAAACCCCTTCAATTTAGGGGTAATAAGCTCTCTAATTATATAGCTTCAACATTTTGATAAATGTTATGCTCTCTTTTTGTACTTCATGGAAAATGATGTTTATGTAATTTTGTGCTTATTTTTGAGTTTGATAGCTTATGTTGTTCATGAAAAATAGGCTATGCTTAGTCATATGAATCATAAATTGCCTCTTCATCTATATATGATTATGGCAAAGAAGTGAATGTTTAAATCAAAATTTAATGGCCTATATTTCTAAACAATAGTTAATAGGATATGCTTAAAATAGATTTTCATTTTCAACTTTGTTGTCATTTTCATGAGAATTAAAAGTGGTTTAAAGGTTGCGTTATAGTTTGATGGCTTATGTTGAGCTAATTAATAGCACAAATGAGTCATACTTATGATAAGCACATCAATTAAACTAACTAATGACAAAGAAAAGAGAGCTCATAACTTCATTTTGTTGATTTATGTGATCTAGAGAGTGGAAGTTGCCCCTAAATTGTCTTAACACTTTCATATTTTTATCTATTTTCTTTTAGCTTGTTTTTACTTTCTTTTAGTTAGTTAAGAATCCCTCGACTATGGTTTAATTTGATTGAATAGAATTTTAAAATCATCAATTCCCTACGGATCGACCCGTATTCGCCACGTACTACAAGTGTACGCCGTGTGCTTGTGGTTATTTTTATTTCGACGGTTTTCTAATTCGAAAACTTTTGTGTCTTGTTATTTCTTGTTTTTGCTTACTTTTCTTCACTCTTTTCTCTACCATAATCATTTGAGTGTTTGTACCACATTTTGGTGCGAACATATGTGTGTGTGCGTGTGTGTGTGTGTTAAAAATTATTTTATAAACTAATATTTAATTAACTTAGTGATTTAATTATTATATATGTATAGGTGTGTACACATACACTAGTAGGAAGCCTGTGCCGATGGCACGGGTGCAAACTTTATTTTACATACAACTTATGTCACTATATGTTGCAATGAAGCAAATTTTCATCATTGTAAACAATGTTGTATAAAAAATGTAAAAAGTATAGTTTTGTCTGTCTAATGTATTTTAAATATAAAACTAATCAAGTGATGCATGGAATTTAATATTTGTTGATCACGCTATTCTTCGGGATATTTATGAGCAGATTAACTCTTGGAGGACCTTCTATTAAACGACAGACCGTACTATTGGCTGATGAATCAATATTATTATTATTTAAGTCAGAAGAATGGATAAAGCTTAGAAAATTCCTAAATGAATGAAAACTGATCAAGACCTAGAACATTGGATATGAAGAGCCAACATAATAAATATTTATAATTACACAAAATTTAATATTTTACTAAGAAGTAAAAAATGAGTTAACAAACATGCATTAATGGCAATAGTAGCAATAAAATACTAACTTACATGGAAACAGACACTTAACCACATAGAAACAACCAATTACATGTAAAACCCTATCGTAAATAGAACACAAATTTAGATGATTTTATGAATTCATAATTTGCCAAAAACATCCACGCTAACATAATCAGTTTGGAACAATATAAAATAAAAAATGACATGTCCATTTGTCAAATAGATTAAAATAACTATCAGGTTAAACTAAAATATTGGTTTATCTTCTCATTATGTGATTCACTAATTTGGTTTATGCTTCCACCACTCAGATAAATTTGAATTTAATGTTAGTCGGATATTTAAATATTTAGCATCACCATTCATATTAAATAACAATAAATAAAAAACAAATAGCAAACAAATGAAAAAATTGCACCACTTTTCTAGTTATATATGACAAATTACACTAATTTATAATAATAAAAATAAAATCCGTTCAACTTGTAAATCACAAAAGCAGGGTAAGCCACTATTAGTTTAATAAAAAATGTTACTAAAAACTGAGAATGAGATTGTAAGTCAAAATTAAATTTGAAAAATTTAAAAATACCAAATGATGCTGTAACAACCCGTATTTTCAACCCTCGAAAGTTGGCACTCAATACATCCACAGTATTCAAATGTCGAACATCTAAGTGTTGGAAAGGCAGATTTTTAGGGAAAAAAGAAAAAGAAATAGAAAAAAACAGGGAAAAAAGAAAAAGAAAAAGAAAACGAATAGGGAAAACAAAACCTCATAGTTGAACAATATATAATATAACAAAGACCGTAAAAGTCGTTACTCTAAAATACATGGTATAAGAGTTAAAATCAAACCTCGTCTGCTTGGAGAGTTATAACTTATTGACCTTACAATTGTTAATGGGTGTATATAATAATACAATGGAAATAAAAATACTATGGCAGATGAACATACAGCTCTACTCAATGAACTTCATGTTCCACCAACGACAACCTGGAAAAATACTCGATCTGACCCAAGCATTATAATAAAATAACGCCCAAATCATCTAGAAAACCATCGTGAGAAAACTCAAGAAATATGGTGGATATATAATGATTCTGTGAGACCACATTGCTAAACATGGAACAGATTTTATCTCACAAGAACAACATCCATAGATGAAAGAATGGAAAACAAGTCGGAATAAAATCAAACTTGAAAGAATGGAAATAAATAATTAAACATTGAGAAGAGCTCCAAACACTTCTTGATGCAATTAAGAAAACGATTCAAAGATATGAATTGAATAAGAAAAGGGAATTTTCCAACAATGACTAGGAGGGTACGCCCTCCTTACCGAAAGTTTACCTCTAGAAAATATACCTAAGAGAGTCATATACTCTGTGACTCCCTCGAAAACCTCCAAGCCAGACCCTGCCAACGTTATCAAGTATCTGAGTATTTCACATCTCTATTCGCATACCACCGAAACCAAATCTAGTGTAAATATGAAAATACCCTAATGGGAGCAACCTCACGTAGCTTGGTCCCCGCTCGCTCTTTTTTTTAGTCATTTTCAGCAAAGGATATCAATGCTCAAATGAGCAGCAAATCATCTTAAATTGATGAAACTAAAAAAATGGTAGAATCGATAGTCAATAAATCAAGTATCGAAAATAACAAGATGGTCGTGTATGAAAATTAAATCTGTTAAAACATTTGACTCACACTCGTGCTTGATTATCACATCATAAATATTTGTAAAACACTTTAAAAACAAACACTCTTTGAACTATTCTTTTTAAAGAGCAAATTATATTTCTCAATGTATTAAAAAGAAGGGTCAAAAACAAATGTCATCAAAACATCGTATACTATAATTCCAAAACAATTTACACTTAGCTTTATTTTTAAACATTTCTTTTTAAAAGAATTCTTATTTATAAACCATCATTTATAACTTTTAAAACAACATTTATTATCTTGGAAGATAATAAATCAATTTAAAATACTTTTACAAATTTAAAACAATGTTAATCACACTGAAAGATAATTGATATAACTCTTTAATAAATTTAAAACCTCATTAATTATTCTAAAAAAAGATTACTCAAATTAATAATCTAATTTATAAATTTAAAAAACCATTAATTAACTCGAAGATAGTTAACCAAATTTCTAATTTTTTATAAATTTAAAACCACATTAATTATCCCCAAAGAAATTTAATCAAATTTATAATCTTTTTATAAATTTAAAACAATTTAATTATCCCGAAAGATAATTAATCAATTTTATAACCTTTTAATAAATTTAAACAACATTAATAATCTCGAAAGATAATTAATCAAATTTATAATTCCTTTTGTAAATTTTAAACAACGCTTATCCTTTACTTCAAAATTCTCAAAAATACTTCAAAATATAGTTTTAACAACTTTCAAAGTGCAAAAACGCGACTAAACATTCATTTTGTAAAAATACAAGAATAAGTTCAACACACGCAAAGGATTAAGGAGATGATATTTCATAAGTGATGGTATAACGATAATCGCGATAACGACACTTATACAAATCAAACAGTATATCAAAAATATTTCAACTAAACATCAATATAAGCAACATAAGAATATAGGTAAGATGCATATAACAGTAAATTAATAATGACAAGAAACCTCTTAGGGTCTCTCTATAAAAGTCCCCTACAAAACAATGGTTATTTATGAAATCCGCCTTTCAAGCGGGAATTCAAACCCAAGAAAACAATCAAACAATAATAACAAATATATTATTATCAACAATGAGCAATCAATAACTAACATATCATTTATTAATTAATCCATAAATTATCTAACTTCAAAGTAATCCTTTTACTTTGCAAGCATATAACGGTGATTTATTCTGCTAGATAGATGCCTGAAATCATCCATTCAATTTAATTATAGCAGAAAGGTGTTTTATTATGCTAAATAGATATCACAAATGAAGTATAACTAATTTAACTACGTTAAATGTAATTAAATTAAATCACTATAGTTTTTATATTAATTTATACTTCATTAAAACTATCAACTATCATCTAAGCATTCAACAAAAATCTATAGCAACATAGATATCATATAGTTTGTTTAGAGGTAAGTAAACTCACCAAAATTCCAGTTGACACCAAAGAGTTCCGGTTTGATCTAAAATCAAACGGCATTTGATTTTAGCTCAAAATTCAACTAGCTTTAAATTTAACAAATCCATTTCTAATATGAAGATAACGTCGATATGAGTCCAACGCAACCGACCGTGTCTGAATCCGACCTCACATGAGTAAGATATTAATTTTATAAGGTTTGGAATTTAAAAATATAATTAAATACATTAATTACATTACTTAACTTAATCACCCCTCATAAACCATCTCCCTTTTCCTTAATTACCCAAGCCGTGCACATGTACGAGCCTATACAACCAAACCCAATAAATAAGCCACCTTCTCTCCTCTCTTTCTCCTTCGTTCTTCAATGAAATTACACACGACCAATTCTAATGAGCTCCTCATCACAGGAGCTTCCTGACCATTACCGCCAATCCAAACTCGACACCTCAAAGATGAATGTGACCTGCTTTATGGAAAACTACAAGGCTAGGGATGTGTTTCACCATTTGAAGCCACACCTCACCATCTCATCACCAACGACACTCTTTCGAACGTGAAGTTCAAATCCATTCTCCGATCCGCCTAATTCCTCCTCTATCAGCCAAAAACTCCAATCCTAGTTCATATACCCTCATGCCCAAACTATTGAACTACCCAAACCAACACCTCACAACACCTATACAAAATCGAAGATCTCACCAAGGCAAACCCAAAGATCCTTATTTTACAATTTATAGTTGTGTAAATCTTTTGGTTTGAATTTTTGAAGTTGGTGGTTTGGTTCCTTTTGGATTACAGGGGAATGAAAATGAATAAGAGTGAGAAGAGGTAAAAGTAAGGGTGTATTGAATAACCAAAGTTTGAGTTTGATTTATTCAAATATTTCTGACATCTCGCTACATAGCATTTTGTTCGCGTACGCATCGCGAACGACAAAACAAAAATACGTTCATGCATAAAAATGCAACACGATCTCAAAACAATAATAAAATACACTAGTTGTCTAATTTTGTAAAATTTTAAAAATACCATCGTTTTCCAAAAATACGTCAAAGATAATTTAAATATTTTCCAAATTATAAATTATGGAAAAATCTTATAAATTCATTTAAAAATACATCAATAAAAATCAAGTCGTTTTATTAATAACCGATTTTCTTGTTCTTTATTCAATATATTTATTATTGTAAATAAAATTTCAAAATGGGTTCACCATTATTATTTATTAATTAAAAGAGTTAAATAAGGTTATTAAATCCATTAAATCAGTATTTAATTCACAATTCAAATATTTAAATAATCACTATAATTGAATATAAGTTATTTATATTTTAAAAACTAATTATTTAATTATTTAAAATTAATTAAATATTTAAATTAAAATAATAAAATCCTTGGATGTTACATATGGATATGTCTTGTTTCTTTAGGAAACATGCAAAGGAAACAATTAAGTTGAAGTACTGGACTTGCAAGGTGGACGAAAAAGCCCATGCATTCATGTAATGAAAATTTCGTCATGCATAATATATCAAATTTGTGAATGTCATCAAATATTTGACATACAAAACCGAGCATAATTTATTTTTAATACATGTACCTGACAGTGTTGTTACATTAACAGAAGTAAAAAAGGAAGATTTTGAAGTCTCTCCAAACATTAACTCCCCTTAGTAATTTCCAACCTTAAATAACGAAAAAAATTAAGTTATTACCATTATGCATAAATTTTAGTAACAAAGATACTAATGTAATACAAATGTAGCACGAACATACTTCTTTTACTATAAAATGGTAGCCAAAAATGAATTTGGTGATATTTTCGAAAGGATAACACAACTTCAAAAAAAAAATACTACACAAAACAAACATTAAAAAAAAGATCCAAGGTTATAACATGAAAATGAGATAAATGTAAATCACAGACCAAATTTTATTCTTTTGAATGACTATACATGAGAACGAGTAAGTAAATGTCAACCGACTGTACATCACGGACGAAGCCGTCTCTAATTCTTTTATTTCATCTTTTCAATGACTAAGATCTTATATTCCATCCTTATGTCCATGCATATACTTCTTTTACCTGTATCACCTATCCTAAGCATAAACGAGTCAAAGCTAGGATCCTAGAAAACTACGAATGCAAGACATATCACGTCAAATTTTCATTACTAAGTATTTTTTAAAACATGATATTATATTTTTAAAAATTACATGAAAATGTAGATTAAATGCATCGGCATCTGACTATGATGCAAAGGCGGGTTAAGACAATACACGTCAGAGGATGTTATGTGTATACCTATCAAGGTTGGAGGATCCGTAAATATGCAAAGATGGCCTATCTGGTGTAGACAGTGAAACTCCTTTAATACTGGCATATTTGAAAAGATGAAGTAACTAAAATTATACTAGGATGAATGCGAAGGAACGACAAGTAATTGTAAACAAATAAAGACACTAAAACTGCATTATGAGGGAGAAAAGTATATATTAGTGAAATAGGTATAATAACTATTGGTTATAATAACTATTGGTTATACAAATAATACTAATAAAACCTAAATGCCACATCACCAACAAAGAATTTCTATAGCCATGGATTGTGGGTATAACAACTAAAATGCCGTTTACAGCCAAATTATTTCATGCTACTGTTTTTGATGCATCCGACGCACTAATTGTGCTTTCCCCGAACCAAGCCCGTTCGAGCCGTTGGAGAAAAAAGTGTTGTTGAGGTCCGATGTGTATAGTCGTTTTGCCTCTAACGGCTCCTCCTCTTCCTTCACCATCTCCCTTCTATATAATTTCCCTTCTCAATCTTCATCTTTCCTACTCCAACCCATCAACTATCAATTTATTTCCGTCAATCCGTTCAACTATTCGAGCATTTGAGCAGGGCATCTGAACAGGGAAGATGAGCGAATGAGGAATGTGTTTGTGGCTACGAATGTGGCATTTGAACGGACCATTTGAGTAGGGCATTGAGTTGTGATTTTTAATTTAATTGATTTTTGGTTAATTAATTATTTGTTTTATTGTATAATATGTGTTTAATTAAAATGAAATAACAGTACAAAATCGAAATACATGTAAATTAATTAAAGCACGTTAAAAAAATACACTGATAAAATGCATAAATAATACAACAAAAATACAATTATAACTAAAATCATATTTGCTGCCACACCATGGTTTATTAGATAAGTTTTATAGTTTGCAGAAAGAAGTTGGCATGCAAATGCTGACGTCAACCAATCTTTTGCTAAGTCGTCGGTAAAAGCATTGAATAAATCTTTATATCGGGCCACATAACAATTATCGTCGCTTCACCAAAATTAAATTCTCCTCCTGCTCTAAGAAGTTGAACACAAGCAGCTATATCTGCGAAGTTTACATAATTTTATGTTGAGTCTACGCTGTTTGTGTTCAGATTGTTTGAAGTCATACAAGATTTTTTCATTTGTCTCTCGTGTATTATGTCAATGATATCGTACAACTTCTCATCTCGATTCAATACCCTCGGTGTTTTCTACAACTCAGTTAAACTTTTCTGCTATAGCCTTTAGCACTTCCTTTTTATTGTTACGATAGGCAGAATATGTTTCTACAACACATTTCAGCATAATCCGAGTAGTGTCGGATAAGCAATGATGAAGAGCTCTTCGGTTTGCCATTCTATTTGCAAAAAATTATCAAAAAATATATGATGTAGAGAAAAAAGGACGGAGGTGCTAAAAAATACACGAATAGTCAAGCGGATTGACAGTTAATAGGTTGGACTAGGGAAGATGGAGATTGAGATGAGAAAACAAGTACTAATGTGTCATTCGCAGCCAATTTATTTCACGCTACCATTTTCGACGCGTCTGACGCGTCGGACGCACCAACGGTTCTTTCCCCAACTCAAGCGCGTTTGAGACGTTGGAGGAAAATGCATCGGTGTCGGATGCGTATAACCGTTTTGCCTCCAACAGCTCCTCTTCTTTCTTCACCCTCTCCCTTCTAATGTGCACAACTAGAATATACTTTGTGCTCACAAAAAGTAATTTTGCTGTGCCTTGGATAAATAAAAAGGACATGTATGCATATAAGAATGGTTAATCATAGATAGATCCTTAGTGTTGTAATTTCATTGAATTTGAATTTCGAATTTGTAATGAATCCTTATACCATTGTCTCCTTCTATGCATGTGAACTCAAACTAACTATTAAATATAAATATTGAATCAATTAAAATGGCCCTCCCCTTTACCTTATATATAAGTATATAGCAATAAATATTTTGATAAATACTTATTTTGCTTACCTACTTCGTTTTGATCCAATCATATTTAAGTGGCGGACGTACTTTAGGCCCAGTGGGGGCCACCGCCCCCATTGGAATTTGATTATATATTTTTTTAATTTTTTTAGTTGATAAATCAAATAACTTAGGCCACCAGCATGATTCTTTGAACGCGGCATAAAACTTAGGGCACTAGCATAAAAGTTATCACACAAAAAAAGCACGATTCTTTGAACGTCGATTCCACTCCAACCTCCAGGCGATTCCACTCCAGAATCCAGGCGGCAGGCACGATTGAACCCCAACACAGCATCGCATCATGCATTGAAGTCCAGAAGATTCCAGACGAGATTGAACTCTAAGCTTCCAGAATTCCAGGCGATTCAATTCTATGCGAATAAAGTTGGCAGTAATTCAAATTGAGGTATTGATTTGAATTTTGATTCTCTAATTTCTGAATTAGCTATTTGGGGCAATTGTGATAATTTCATGTTTTGTGTTGGAGGCTGCTATACCTAGGGGAAGTTAATCTGCTACCCTTTCTTTTCTTTTGCCAATGTTAAAAACTTAATCTGCTTCCCTTTCTTATGTCGAAAACTTATGTCGGTGTCAATACTTATGCAACACATAAAAGCTTAGGTTTTTAATAAAAGTTGATTACAATTGCTATGTCATGATTAGTTCATTTATTTATAGTTGTTCATATTAGAAATTAAATTTGATTACATTATTCATTTTATTTGTTTGCAATGCTTCCATATATTAGCATAATTAGAACTCATTATTTGTTTTTTGATTGATTTCAAGGATTCCCTTACGTAAAGAATATGAAAAACAACATGTTGAGCTATTTCACAAAATTAAAAGAAATGGATCAAGTATTAGTAGTGTTCTACCTATACCTCTTCCTCCCATTCCTACACAACTTCCTCAAATATTAGAAGGTGATTTGGAAGAGTATCCATTTGATCTGGACTAAGAAAAACATTCATCTCTATAATGATAATGAAAAAGAGAAAGTCCGTCGATTTTATTTGCAAAAAGGTCCTTTTCAACCAAAAAACATGAATTTCCATGGCGTTTAATTGGAAATGAGAAGCGTAGATTTATTTCGTCATGGTTTAATGACCATTCAACTTGGTTAGCGTATACAAAGACGCGACATTTTGTTTGTACTGTTATCTTTTCAAGCCCGATCACTTAGGTAAAAGTGGTGGTGATTCTTTTGTTGGTGAAGGATTTCGAAATTGGAAAAGGAAAGAAAGAGTTGATGTGCATATCGGGCCACATTTTAGTGCACACAACAATTGTGTAAAAGCGGCTAATGGTTTAATAAAGCACAAACAACACATTGAAGTAGCTTTGTGTAATCAAACCAATAAAATGAAAGTTGACTACCATGTTTGTTTGATTGATAGGATTGACTGCATTAGATTTCTCCTACGTCAAGGATTGTCTTTGCGTGGACATGATGAATCTAAAGAATCTTCAAATAAATGGAACTTTCTTGAATTATTACAATTTATTGCGGATCATAATGAAGATGTTGATAGAGTTTCATTAGCAAATGCTCCTGAAAGTATGAAATTAACATCACCTAGAATTCAAAAGGATATTATCAGCTCCATCGCCAATTTGACTACAAATTCTATCATTTCGGAACATGGTGATGAACTATTCTCCATTTTTGTTGATGAAGCTAGTGATATATATGTGAAAGAGAAAATGGCGGTTGTTTTACGATATGTAGATGAAAGAGGGTTTGTTGTCAAATAATTTCTTGGCATTGTACATGTAAGAGATACGACCGCCTTATCTCTAAAGGCTGCCATTGAGTCTTTATTTTCTTTACATGGTTTGATTATATCAAGTTTACGTGGACAAGGATACGATGGAGCAAGCAATATGAGGGGAGAATTTAATGGATTGAAAAGTTTAATGTTGATGGATAATAATTCAGCTTATTATGTTCATTGTTTTGCGCATCAACTTCAAATGACACTTGTTGCCGTTGCCGAGAATCATTGACTCATTTCAACTTTTTTTGACGTTGTTGTACTTTTGTCTAATATTGTGGGGGCCTCATGCAAGCGTAGAGATATATTTCGTGAGAAACAATTTGAAAAGGTTGTCATAGGAATGTGCAATGGCGATATTTTAACCAGACAAGGTATGAATCAAGAAATGACATTGAAACGTGCAAGAACTACACGGTGGGGTTCTCATTATGGTATGCTTATGAGCATACTTAATTTATTTCCATCAATGATTGAAGTTGTTATGATCGTTGAAGAGGATGCCAAAGATCATAAGCATAGAGGACAAGCTGGTAATCTATTGCGAATCATACAGAGTTTTGAATTTGCTTTTCAGTTGCACTTGATGAAGAATGTTTTAGAAATCAAAAATGATTTGTCTCAAGCTTTGCAAAAAAAGATTTAAATATGGTCAATGCTACAACTCTTATGAGAATCACCAAACAACAATTGCAAAATACGAGAGATTATGGATGGGAAAAATTTGTTAAAGAGGTTTCTTTATTTTGTGTTAAACACAATATTATCATCCCTGATATGGATAGCTTGTTTATAGTGCAGGGAAGATCGCATCGTAAGGTTTAAGGGAAGATGCATCTTCATTATTATCATGTTGAACTTTTCTATGAAGTGATAGATATGCAACTTTAAAAGCTGAATAACCATTTTACCAAGCTAAATACAGAATTATTGTTATGTATGGTTTGTCTTAGTACAAGTGATTCATTCTCATCATATGATAAGGAAAAAATAATCCTATTTGCCCAATTTTATCCATCTAATTTCTCTCCAAATGATTTAATGCAACTTGACCATCAACTTGACAACTGCATTCTAGATTTGCATTTTGACAATCAATTTTCCGATGTGAGGGGAGTTAGTGAATTTGTTAGAAAGATGGTTCAAAGAAAGAAACATCGATTGTATCCGTTAGTGTACTTGCTTTTGAAGCTGGCATTATTGTTATCCATCGCTACAACCACAGTTGAAAGAGTATTTTCAGATATAAAAATTAATAAGACTTCGCTCCATAACTGATTTGGTGATGATATGATGAATGACTGCTTAACGACTTATATTGAACGAGATATTTCAGAAACCGTTGAAATTGATGATATCATTCAAAATTTCAGAATATGAAACCTTGGAGGGTTTGTTTATGAACATTTGATGTTGTAATATTTTGTCATGCTTAAATTGAAAGATAATATATGACTTTAGTGGATCAAAGATGTGTTAAATTTTGTTATGGAAATAAGTTTGTTAACTGTTTTTTTTTAAGTTCCGCCCCCAGTGATTCGATTTTCTGCGTACGCCACTGCATATTTCCATCTTATTTGTGCTTCAGATTTTGAGATCTTACTTTCCATAATCCAATCTATTTTTAAACCTTCATCGTCCAAGCTTTATAGATTAGTAATTGAACTTGAAACCCACATCACAATCATTATGCACATATCCAACTTAAGAGCCTATTCTAGTAAAATATAAAAGAATTATGAATAAGAATGATAGTACTAATTAAAATGTTTACTCAAAGGCTTGTTTTTGAAGCAGCCAACTTCAAAATATCTAATTTTAAGAAAAATGCATATCATGATAAAATAATAAATATAAGCTGAGCACAGTAACCAATGAATCGGAAAAATATGAATAGCTTGAAGAAAAAAGGACTGTATTGCTATTGAAATAACATATTATCTTGCATATTATAATTTCCAACAAAATGTAAAATGTATTTTCTCGTAAAAAATAAAATAAGATTAGTAATCTCATCCACCAATAGTACAATTTAAGAACTTTATGGTTGGGAACAAAAATATGAACAAAAGTATCAGAAATAATAATTAAAACAAAATGAATAAGCAACAAAGAAGATAGAAAAACAAAAATAATCAAAGTAAATCATACTATACAAACCGAAGACTGACACTGATAGATATGTACAGTAAGACGTGCATGTCCACAATGTGAAACATTTTTTTTTGAAAAACTAGGAGAACCCGGCGGACCGGTATATTCCTGAGGAGAGTATAGTAAAGTCATCCGCTAATCCAAGCCCTCGTATCCCCGGGTAAATTTATATAGGATAGGGAAGCGCATGATAGAAATCGAACCTGCGTCTTTTTACCAGAACTCGAGCTTCCTTTCCACTGCGCCACACCCGCGGACCAGAATGCGAAACTTATTTCAAACAATATTTACGTGGGTACAAATATCAATGTAAAGTTTAAAACATGCAAACCATGGACATCAACCTATACAAACTCCTTAGCTCTTAACGTATCCAAACTCATAAGTACTGGAACTTTTCAAATTATACATAACCATTATTAATATATTTAACACTGTTAATTTACAACAATTAAAATTCATCATTTCAAACAGAATCGACCATAATATAAATCAGAAACGTAGAGCACGTTTACTTGAAGGGTTTAAAAAATATATAAAATGGAGAATTGAAGAAGACAGAAATACCTTCAATTTAGGGATTACCGGTGAAACAGGTTTAGAAGATGTTGGAGTAGTGTGTTTCAAACTGGTTGAACATGATTTTGTACTAAAAATATAGGCGAGTGGAGAAAGAGGTGGAGTAAGTTTCCAAGTTTATAGAACGCATTTGAAGGAGAATCTGGAATGATTTAGTGCGGAACTGACCCAGTTTACAGAACGTGGTTTGGAATAATTTATCGTCAACTTAAGGGATTTTACTGCTTTGCTGACGTGGGAGAATAATAGTCATCTGATATCTCTCAGTAGGATAAATCTTAACCCCTCTTTCTTTTTTCCGTTAAACACAAGTGATTTTATTATGTAGACATATACGTGTATGTAATGTATGTATCTGTATACATATATGTATGTGTATCTGTATACATATATGTATATGTATGTGTGTGTGTGTGTGTATATATACATATATACACCTATATATATTATTTTGATGCATACATATACAAATTTAGACAGTAGATCGAATACAAGAGGGATTAACATGTCCATTGCAATGTAAATACCAACATCTATACATGGGCATGTCAAATCATGTACACATTATTCTATTACACATACCTGCACACACATATTTGCATATGATACACACATATATAATATATTAAAAATTATATAAAATAAAACTTTGTTTATAATATCAAATAAAATATTGATTTCATTTAATAGAAAATTTGAAAAAGTTCTAAACGAATAGGACTACATAGGCCCATTAAAAATTCAAATAGGTAAAAGATTTTGAAATTTATCCAATTACTCCACCGCGGCTGGTTCAGTTCCAACACAACATACATCCAATCATGGTCGTAACAAGGTCGTCATGCCAAGTATGTAACCACAATCAAAGTATAGCCTAGCTACGTAAGATTGATAGTGCCCTATAGTCAGAAAATTACTTGTTCGTCGGTACTATGAGAACTTTTATTTTGTCTCAGTTAAATTAACCTATAGAAGGCTCTCGTCAAGCCATTCTGTGAGCGTTCCAAATAATCACAAGAAACATTACACTTTGATGTCTCCAACGGTCATAAGTAAACTACAGTCCAAAGTATGGACAGCGTTACGTATGCCAGTCTCAACGAACGTGTCGATTTTTTTTTCGAGACATCTTGACCACGAACATTTAAGGAGTTATTTTTGTTTATATCGATTCAATACTCATGGTTATGAAGACATTCGTAACAACAATTAGTAAAACACCACTCCTAATGATTTTCTATTTATATATGTTTAATGTAATCAATTCATTATTTATATCATTATATAACAATACATATAACAAAAAATAAAACTAAAAACATATATTATTTTAAACAAGATTGCTTACAGAGTTAAGTTTACATAACAAAGTACATAATTATCCATAGGACACATCCTTAAATCTATTACTTATCTCCTCATTTTCCTTGACTACAATTTACAACATCATCTATTTAGCTTCACTGATGTCTACTGGAGGATGGGGCTAGGTTTACTCTTTTGCTAGGGTTAGAGAGAAAGAAATCTACTTATAGGTATTCTAGGCCATAGGATAAAAAGTTAACTTTCCTTCTTTTTATCCAATCAACACCTGACTTACGATAAATCAAAACCTTGCCCACAATCTCTCTTCACATTGTCTACCACTATATGGGCTTGTTTGGGCTTCCAAACAATGGTTCAAAATGATTTAATATTTAAATCATTTATTTAATTAATTTATCTGAAACCATTCACTAACTCTATCAATGTACAATGTTTATACGTCGTTTTAAATAATTTTCAGTCTTTAAATAAATAACTAAATGCCATTAAAATTTAATATAACAATTGTATTTAATTTTATTATTAATTCTTAACATTTACAAATTAATCTTTACATTGATCAAATTCGAAAATAAATAATAGCTCGATTGTATCGACTCTCTGGTGTGAACTCGATCATCAATAATATTTAAATAATTTACATACTGAAGTATGTACGGACTTTGTTGATGTATTTTTTCGGACGCTATTCCAACGCTTATAGATCATTTAGATGGCATATGAGTTCTAATCTATTTTAAGCTCACCTAGTAACGATATTTTATACGCATATTATTTTCTTCATCTCTGTATCACTTAAATATCTAGTGTTTGGTCAATGGTTAAAAACTCTATTCATATCAATATTTAATTTTGTAGACCTATTTAAAGTCCTTGATTCAATCCAATAACATTCATCGACTGACCATTTACTCTAGCCCGATATTTTGACTTTAAATTAACTACCAATTATGGTGATACTAACATTCTACAATAAAGAAGACGAATCCTCTATTAGGTAGTGTTTTACTTCAAGCAGTTCAACGTTTATCCAACTATGGTTGTAACATTGTTCCCATGCCACGTACTTATCAATAATCAAATTAGGTGTTTAGATAAGGTAATTATATTTCAACCCAAAAATGTTGGTCGTTACATAAATAGTACATTATGATTCATAAAATGCTACTAAATACATAAAGTGCCACTAAAATAGTATTATAACAAGATATATATACATAACTAATTTTTTAATAAAAAAATCTAGAAGTGTTATGAGATGGTAAATTTGTCGATGTTATCTTCTTCTCTAATTGCGTAATGCTCCTTTACCCGTAACCACCACTCCTACGCATCAGACCTCCCCAACACTGCAATCACCAGAGTTGCCACCAACCTTAATTGTCACTACCATAGCCACCCTCTTCGAATCTCGCACCACCATTCATAACCCTAACCATCCCTCCGCAAACGACGCTAACCGCAAACCTTAGCCGTCGCTCAACCCAAACCGTCCATCGTCGCTCAACCCTAAAATGTCATGGTCTTAAGACAAAAGCTTTTGATTTATGCTTTACTTTTTAGAATGGTTTGACTTCTGATCTAAAATAAAAGTAACATTTTTTCAAACACCCTTCAAAAGTTTCAAAATTCATTTTCATCCTATGTTAAAAACATGTTTCATAAATAACACCTAGTGGTGTTTCCAACGTAAATGTGAATTTTAGACTGTACATATTTGCAATTGGAACTGAAAATTTTGCATCCTACAATGTAAATATTTGATGTTTTGACTGCACATTTTTATAAGATAAAATTTTATCGTCTAAACTACAAGGATGCACGTTCTACATTTTAAATATTTACTGATCATACTGCAAATATATATTTTACAACTATGTGTATTTTAAACTACACATGTTTACATTTAAACTTCAAATATTTGTGGTTCTAACTGCAAATATTTGCGATCATGCATATTTTCACTTAAAAAATTGACAGTGAGGCTTCGTAAAATTTTCTTTTAAAAAGGTTCTTTTCTGGTATTTAGTTTGAAAATAAGAGGCAAACTTGTGTAAACTATAAAAAGATAAGAAGTCATTAGTGAAAGAGAGATGAGACATTTTATTCATTTCTAATCTTCAACATACAATACAATGGAACTCTATTTATAGGCATGTTGTGATGCCCCACCTCTATACTCACACTAGCCAAGGACACTACGGGGTAATGCCGTCCACTAGCACGAAGAATAAGGCTGTTGAGGAGCCACCATCTGTGTGATTGCTTTGTGCGAGTACCGATATGTAAGATAGTATGACATGTGTTTCATTTCAAGAGGAAATCCGACATATCAAATACAAACTCAAAGCTACCACACAGTGGCTATGTGGGCTTCGGAAACAAATATAGAAATAAACATAACACAAATCAGTCACAGATATTCATATCACAAAGGCGGAAACACATATGAATATAACACATAAAAGTGTACATCAAAGTAGTGGTCATACAAGATCCACTACATCACAAAAGAATAAGTATACATCAAGGAGTCTCTATCTCGAATGTATAAAAGCAAAAACTACTAATCTAAAGTAGTTAGCCAAAAATCAGATGATGGTCCCTGATAAGAAGTCAAGTAGAAGCACCTGAAATACCTCGGTCTGACCCGAGTATTATTTTAGAAGAAAATAATAAACGGATCAGTCTAGCTATAAATATCATATAAAATGAGATAGGATAAGAGATATGACAAAAACGTATGATAACAATAATGCCATACTGTGACAAGTATACATCAGGTAACAACAAAATCATACAATATCTCAAATATTCTCAAACACTAAAAAGAATGTCATATTCTTTAAATTATTCACCAAAACACAAATACTGATAGAGCTTATCAATGCATATTCAAAAGTGGTGAAACACAAATTCTAGAAATCAACAACCAGAAATCCATAAAACACAAAGGGGGAAGCCTATCACAAACGGGAGCATGAAAACTCACCAACACGTGTATCACAAATGGGTCGCTATCCCATGAACTGAACATCGATGCACCTAAAAAGATACGCCCCATGCACAGTCGAACATCGACGCACCTAAAAAGGTACGCCCCATGTCCAGTCGAACATCGCCGCACATAAAAAGATACGCCCCATGCCTAGTCGAACATCGATACACCTAAAAAGATACGCCCCATGCCTAGTCAAACATCGACGCACCTAAAATGATACGCCCCATGCCTAGTCGAACATCGACGCACCTAAAAAGGTACGCCCCATGCCTAGTCGATCATCGACGCACCTCAAAAGATATGTCCCATGCACCGACTTATCGAGCCGATTGCTCCACGAATGGTCCAAAGACCATGGGTCGCTAGCCCATAAAAATGAGCCGAAGCTCAACAGAACGGGGTATAGTCCCCCACGTGGACGAAGAGACATCGCACATCGCTAGTCTAAATCAAAAAATGATCATCATTGATCAATAAGAAGTGTCAATTACACTAAGCTAGTAAATAAATGAGTTTAGCTTCATGTCCCATAACCATTGGCTTAACTTAAATATTTACGAACAGATTGTAGATTTCCACTCGAAAATTGTCACGAGAGTTCAATCGAACAAGTCCAAGAATTAACCGACGAAGTAAACGCAAGCGTTTCATACCACTTGTTTTGCTAAGCCGTTTAATTATATTTCTCATACAAATGAGGTAAAGGTTTGTATTTTCTAATAGATTGGAAAACGGTTTTTAAAACAAGCTTTGTATTTAAAATAGTGTCGAAATCATTTTATTGAAAGAGTTTTAGTATTTATTACTAGTATAGAAACCTTTGTGTTTTAAAGTGACAAATCACAAAAATGATTGTAAAAACAATCAATCACCAAAAATTCACATACGAGAATGTGAATTAAATCCATAAAAATCGATATCAAATGGATATTCCTAAAAATCCAAAGAAAGAAGTCATCAAAGTCGATAATAAGTGATAACAACTAACCGGATCAACAAAAATCGATTAAAATTGGAAATTCACTCAAAAACAGCCAACATAGGCAAAATGAGCAGTTCCAGACGTCTGGTTGAAAATCCAGACGTCTGGATTTAGGTTCTGGAGATATATATATTTTCCCTGAAACCTTCCAGACGTTTGAAAGGTTGTATCAGACGTCTGAAAAGTTGTATCAAACGTCTGAAAGGGTGTACCAGACGTCTGACAGAGTGTACCGGACGTCTGAAAGGTTGTATCAGACGTCTGATTCTGTTCTCTGCATTTTTTCTGCATTTGTCAAATTTTTCTCTTCTCCAGGATCTATAAACAGACGTCTGGACTTGACCATCCAAATGTCTGGTCACCTGGTCTGGGCAACAATTTGCCGAGGCCATGATGGCTAAAACAATTCAGGAGCGATCGGACGAGCAACGAAGACTAGGAATTTATGCCAAGCGACAACCCAGCCTTATAGGCTCTTCGAAACACCCCAAATATCACGTCCAAATATCCAAGATATGATCTTTAAAGATTTTGACTTCAAAAACCAAAATTTGGAAAATTCACCAAATCAATTCAAATCAATAGCAAATCAACGTGAATAGATGTTAGGAATTCATACCTAACAACAATGAAAACTATAGACATAGATGTGAGTTCAAAAACTCACCTCTAAACCCAAAACAACGAATGAGAAGCTCAAAAACAAAGGAAAGATCAACTACTCTTCAACTTCAACTCTAGAAGCTCCAATCTAAGATCTTAAGCAAATATTTCCTAAGTTAGGTTATAGGAAATTTCTGAAATTGGAGAGAGATTGAGATGGAGAAGAAGAAGAGGATTCTTACCTAAGCTTCTCTTTGATTTTGGACTTGAATTTGTATTTACTAATCAAACTAGGGTTTAGGAATTTTAATTTCCTATCTTTTCCCCCATTTTTACTTTAGCTTGAGAGTGTTAGGAAGTGAGGAGTAGAATGAATGAAGAGTAGAGGAGTTAGGGTATTAAGTTGGGTTAGTGGGCTGAAACCCAAACCCAAAGCCCAAAATAGAAAAATAGCAAAATTCTACTCAACTCTAATCATATCGATGTTTATACTCAAAAAAGTTGTAAACACCATTTTTGACTCAATGGAAGTGGTCTCGAGTCTCAATTCGACTGTTACAAAAAGTAACATTTCGGACTTTAATCTGATTAACGATGCTATATTTAAATTAAACAATTAAATTATAATCGTGAAATATGTGGGTTGTTACAGACTCCCCTCCTTAATGAAATTGTGTCCTCATAATAATTAAGAGGAAAATAAAAAGTAACAACCATACTAAGGCATAACAACACAAAAGAAGAAATTTTGAAACGAGAAGTTCACCTTAAAGAGCACGAGAGAGTAAGTCCGGATGTGTTTGCTCGATGAATTCTCTGGATTCCCAAGAGCAATCCTTAGGATTTGAGGACCATTGAACTTTCACAAGAGGAACATCTTTATTTCGAAGGCATTTAACCTCCGTAGCAATGATATGAATAGGATGTTGCTCATAAGTCAAATTCGGTGAAACTTCAATTTCTACAATTACACCGGGCTCAAGAATAGAATCGGAATCCCTAAGGCATTTCCGTAGTTTAGAGACGTGGAATACGTCATGAATAGCATAAAATTGAGCCGATAATAAAAGGCGATAAGCCATGGAACCAATACGTTCGGTGATGGGAAATGGACCAATATATCGAGGTGCTAATTTTCCCGATCGATTGAAACGCACAACACCCTTCATAGGTGAAACACGAATGAACACCAAATTTCCCACATAAAATTCTAAATTCCTTCTTCGGTTATCGGCATAGGATTTTTGTCTACTTTGAGCTTTACTCATCCTATGACAAATAAGGTCAATCTTTTCTGTGGAATCACGAATAAAATCTGGACCTAAAACTAGCTTCTCACCGGCTTCAAGCCAACACGAAGGAGATCGGTATGGCCTTCCGTAGAGTGCCTTGAAAGATGCCATACCAATACTAGATTGGAAGCTATTATTGTAAGAAAACCCAACAAAAGAAATATGATCTTCCCAACTTCCACCAAAATCAAGAACACATGCACGAAGAAGATCTTCAAGAATTTGATTCACACGCTCTACTTGTCCATCGGATTAAGGACGATAAGCGGTGCAAAAAGAGAAAGATGAGCATCAAGGCTACATAAAATAAGAGATGAACATGAATCGGATTCACGATCTCGAACCTCACAAGTGGACAAAGTCTCGAGATCATTCCATTTGGATATCATCATGGAAACAACGCTTGTTGCTTACGACTAAGGGCATCGGCAACACGATTTCCCTTTCCGGGAGTATAAAGAATATCAAGATCATAAGATGCAAGGAATTCGAGCCAACGCTATATTCGCAAATTAAGTTCCTTATGAGAAAATAAATACTTTAAATATTTATGATCGGTGTAGAGAACGAATTTCTCTCCGAAAAGATAATGACGCCAAATTCTAAGAGCGAAAACAATGGCCGCGAGCACCAGATCATGAATGGCATATCTGGTCTCGATAAGCTTTAATTGTCTAGAAGTTTAAGCGATAACACGTTCCCTCTTGCATGAGAACGACACCCAAACCAATACGACTAGTATCAGTATAAACAATCAAGTCTTGGTTCCCTTCGGGAATCGCAAGAATAAAAACATCGAAAAAGAGTTCTTTTAATTTCTGAAAAGCAACCTCTATGCTAAATCATTTATTTCATGATCCTCTTTCCCGAAAAGCTAAGACTTTCAAAATTATAATTAACTTTGTGTAATCATCTTTTTAGAAAAATTTACTTTTTACAAGTCAATTTATTGTGTCTGGCTGTCTCATTATAGCGTTTAGGAGATTCCTATCAATAACGTTGATCAAGCACATCGACCAGAATTCTTAAAGCACTCAATGGGCAAAACAACACAAAATCATCTTCTATATGATAAACATGTCTCTTAAAAATTTTACGAATATTCTTTGCTCGTTTTAAGAATAAAATCCAATCATACTTATAAGTATCTTATTAAAAAGATTTGCAAATTTTAAATTGACGTTTTCACCCATAATCAATGAATACAAGGATGGACTCATGGAGATAGTCGTAGAATACTCGATTCATAAGATGGATGAAATAAGCTGGAAGGTTCGTCAAACCGAATGACATAACGAGCCATTCATCAGATCCGTAACGAGTACGGAATAATGTCAAAGGAATGCTATCCTTTGCAATACGAAGCTGATGAAAACCGGATGTAAGGTCGAGCTGAAAAGACCTTAGCACCACTCAATAGATCGCTTAGGTGGTAATCCTAAGACAAGCTCAAAGATACCGGGAAATTCATGAACTACTTGAGTGAGGGAAATAACATCTTCCTCATCAAGTGGGTTTAGGTAAAATGATGCCACCGAATTGGAATCAAAATCATTAAGAACAATAGAAATCTGCTTAACAGATTGAGAATGTCAAAGATGGATAGTCCTCTAGGGACATAGGATATGGGCTTCATAATGATTAAGCCAATCCTTTCCCAAAAATCAATTCCGAAGCCTAAGTAGCGCATAACATGCAAATTGGATTGGAAAGCATAATCACATAAAATAATCCCGACATTTTCACAAAGTAAACTGAGTGTTGCGGATCCATCAACCGGATTCGCAATTCTCAATGAAGTAATCAAGCCCATAATATTTGAAGAAAAAGAATCAAAAATTTCTTTTAATATAAAATGATGAGATGAACCCGTATCAAAAAGAACTCGAATAGGATAATCACAAAACAAATTAATGCCATCGAGGATAGAATGAGAAATACCTTGGCCAAGAGAAGTGTTACTAGGGGCTTGCACAACATTCAACTCTCCCTCTCTCCTACTTTGGAGTATGGGACATGTAGATATAAGATGGCCCGAACTTTTGCAATAACGACAAAAAAGGGGTTTCGGACACTCATTTGCATAGTGGTCTGTAGAACCACAATTGTAGCATTGTCCACGACTAGAGGTAGGAGTCTTTGCTACCGAAGTTGCTTGCTTCCCTTTCTGGTTGGGATAAGGGCCTTTGAACTTAATAGGCCTCTTCTTGTTGTTGTTGAAGTTCTGTTTGGCACTTCCAACTTCAACATCACTTTCTTTATCGGCCACTTCAAGTCGAAGAGCGATATCAACAAGCTGATCAAAAGAAACTTCTAGTTTTAGAAGTAAAGGCTTTTTGAGGTTCTTATTCAACCCATAGACAAACCTCTCATTTTTCTTCAATGGGGTATTAATATACTCAACCCCATATTTAGAGAGAGATTCAAAAAGATGCGACATAATCTGTCACAAAAGATTCACCTTGAACAAGGTCAATAAAGCATCGGGCCAAAGTTACTTTTTCAGCTTCCGACACAAACTTTAACTCGAATCTTTCCTGGAATTGCTCCCAAGTAAGATCCGCTTCAATAATTTCCGAAATCAGAAGCTCATACCAATCTAATTCTCTTTCTTGGAGCATTCTAGAAGCCACTTGGACTCGATGAAGATCAATAAGATTCATGCGAGCAAAGATGCGGTCGCACGATCTAAGCCAAGCTTGGACTTTTATAATGCTTTCGGAGCCCTTGAATGGCCTTCCACCCAAATTGGTATAATTGCTGCATAAGCGTGCAAACCCAGATTTTGGATGAGTAGGCTCTGGAATGGGTCCGGCAGCTTGGGAATTCTTTACAAGATCTAAAAGTTGTTGAGCAGACATGAATACTCCATCCTGAGGAGTAGCACTGGATTGACCGGCGCTGGGACAGCCAGGTCTAACCATTTCTCTTCTTTAAGAAAGAAAGAAAGAAAGAAAGAAGAGAAAAAGGTTATTCTCAGAATGAATATCAAACTGTGACACGATTCCTAAGAAAGAATTAGGACAATGATCCTTGCTAGATTATTCTACATTGTTCTGAAGTTTGGCTCTGATACCAAGCTGTGACACCCTAACTCTATACTCACACTAGCCAAGGACACTACGGGGTAATGCCGTCGACTAGCACGAAGAATAAGGCTATTGAGGAGCGACCATCTGTGTGATTGCTTTGTGCGAGTACCGATATGTCAGATAGTATGACATGCATTTCATTTCAAGAGGAAATCCGACATATCAAATACAAACTCAAAGCTACCACACAGTGGCTATGTGGGCTTAATATAGAAATAAACATAACACAAATCAGTCACAGATATTCATATCACAAAGGCGGAAACAGATATGAATATAACACATAGGAGTGTACATCAAAGTAGTGGTCATCAAGATCCACTACATCACAAAAGAATAAGTATACATCAAGGAGTCTCTATCTCGAATGTATAAAAGCAAAAACTACTAATCTAAAGTAGTTAGCCAAAAATCAAATGATGGTCCCTGATAAGAAGTCAAGTAGAAGCACCTAAAATACCTCGGTCTGACCCGAGTATTATTTAAGAAGAAAATAATAAACGGATCAGTCTAGCTATAAATATCATATAAAATGAGATAGGATAAGAGATATGACAAAAACGTATGATAACAATAATGCCATACCGTGACAAGTATACATCAGGTAACAACAAAAATCATACAATATCTCAAATATTCTCAAACACTAAAAAGAATGTCATATTCTTTAAATTATTCACCAAAACACAAATACTGATAGAGCTTATCAATGCATATTCAAAATTGAAACACAAATTCTAGAAATCAACAACCTAAAATCCAGAAAACACAAATGGGGAGGCCTATCACAAACAGGAGCATGAAAACTCACCAACACGTGTATCACAAATGGGTCGCTATCCCATGAACTGAACATCTGCGCACCTAAAAAGATACGTCTCATGCACAGTCGAACATCGACGCAGCTAAAAAGGTACGCCCCATGTCCAGTCGAACATCGACGCACCTAAAAAGATACGCCCCATGCCTAGTCGAACATCGACGCACCTAAAAAGATACGCCCCATGCCTAGTCGAACATTGACGCACCTAAAAAGATACGCCCCATGCCTCGTCGAACATCGACGCACCTAAAAAGGTACGCCCCATGCCTAGTCGAACATCGATGCACCTCAAAAGATATGCCCCATGCACCGACTTATCGAGCCGATTGCTCCACGAATGGTCCAAAGACCATGGGTCGCTAGCCCATAAAAATGAGCCGAAGCTCAACAGAACTGGGTATAGTCCCCTACGCAGACGAAGAGACATCGCACATCGCTAGTCTAAATCAGAAAATGATCATCATTGATCAATAAGAAGTGTCAATTACACTAAGCTAGTAAATAAATGAGTTTAGCTTCATGTCCCATAACCACTGGCTTTACTTAAATATTTACGAACAGATTGTAGATTTTCACTCGAAAATTGTCACGAGAGTTCAATCGAACAAGTCCAAGAATTAACCGACGAAGTAAACGCAAGCGTTTCATACCACTTGTTTTGCTAAGCCGTTTAATTAGATTTCTCATACAAATGAGGTAAAGGTTTGTATATACTAATGTTGAAACTTCGTGTTTACGGTATTTCATAAATATGATATTTTGACTATGACAACTATACAATCATTTATATACTAACTTGTTTTTGCAAGGATTAATTTATGACAAGATTCGACTATGTATAATTTTATATATAAGGTTGTTTCGAGTCCTTGTCTAGAAGTTAAAATATGTTAAAATCTCTCCTATATGATATATACTGTATCTCATTATCATTTCATATGCATATATTTGGTTTAAAGGAAAAATCTCATTTTTATGTTACATTCAGACGTCTGAATGATCCAATCCAAACGTCTAAATCTAGAAATATGAATATTGTAGAATACAATATTCAAACGTCTAAATTGGATAGTTCAGACGTCTGAATCTGGCAATTTTTTGCCTATTTACTTTCTGGTTTGATTTCGTTGCATTTCAGAAGTCTAAATTTTTAATTTCAGAAGTCTGAATATTTACAACGGCTAGTTTTCTGAAAAGGCACTTCCATTCATGAAGGGTTGCAATCTTTAATCCAACAGATATGATCATAACTCTTGATGATAACTCTTCACGAACAATTGCAACTATTATTATCTATATAAACACATTAGAATCAAGTTTTCCTACAACAATTCAATTGATTTTTATTCTACTCTCAAAATTCTTGATTCTAATACACTTGTGCTTTCAACATCATTCAAATTCACTTTCTTACTTCCTTATTCTTCACACCGTAACATATATATCATAAAGGAGAAGATTATAGGAAGGGTGTACTATAATTGACAAATTCGTGTTACACAAGAACACATAGTGTCAAGAAATATTGTTTTGTAAAAGTCCCATTCTGCTGCTCGGGCAAAGTGAAGTCCTCTTCGGCTATTGAGGCGAAATCTTGTTATGTTGCTCAGGTCCCTGTTTGGCTGCTCAGAGGTTGTATAGACCTGTTCCTCCGGGTTAAGTGAGGGTTGTTGTTTTAGTGAAATTCCAGAAGGAGTCTGGGACTGGACGTAGAACAGGAAGTTCGAACCAGTATAAAAATTCTGGTGTGCTCGTTTATTATTTACTATTATCTGCTAATTATTCTATTATTCTGCACTGCTTTTATACTATTCCATATAGCACGATCTGCACCGTCTTTTCATTTGGTATCAGAGCAAGGCATCTTATAACCGTTACAAAGTTATCTGATACTTTGATAATATGGAAAATAACACCAGCACTAGCACTAACACCAGTTTTATTGAAGGTCAATCTACTGCACGACCTCCACTATTCAATGGCATGAATTACAACTATTGGGCTACACGAATGCGTATTTATATGCAAGCAAATAGTTTTGATTCATGGAATGTTACACAAACAGAATACACTACACCCACTACTGCTTATGCAGAATGGACTACTGCTCAAAAGGCAGAAGCCACTGCTAATGCTAAAGCCATGAACATGCTATTGTGTGCCTTAGATAGAAATGAATTTAATAGAGTTAGTATGCGCACAATTGCTTATGAAATTTAGAGAACTCTTAAAGTCACACATGAAGGCACTAACAAAGTCAACAAAGTAAAATATCCATGCTCAAAAGTCAGTTTCAAAATTTTAGAATGAAGTAGGATGAGTCCATAAATGATATGTACTCTAGATTTCAAGATATCTATCATTCATTACTAGGACTAGGACAAACATTTACGGATTTTGATATTGTCTCAAAACTATTAAACTCTTTAACTGATGATTGGGAAAGAAAGGTCTTAGCTATTGAAGAAGCCAATGATCTTTCCACCATGAAACCAGAAGAGTTAATAGGAAATTTAATGTCCTATGAAGTTAATATGCAGGCTAAAAGAGTACAGGCTCAAGACAAAAAGAATGTGGCTTTCCATGCTGAAAAGGAAGAATAATCAGACTCAGATGAAGAAGACTTAGCTTTTATAGCCAAAAACTTTAAAAAGTTTTTGAAATACAGAAAAGGGAACAAGAATAATAACAAACGGTTTTTCAACAAGCCGTCAACTTCTATATTAGAATGCTATAACTGCCATAAGAAGGGTCACATTCAAAAAGATTGTCCAGATCAGAAAAAATCATACAATAACAAAAATAAGAAGGACAAATTCAAGAAAAGGGCTTTCTCAGTTACATGGGATGATTCAGATTCTTCATCTTCTGATAGTAGCAGTGACAGTGAGAATGAGCAAGCAAATGTATGCTTTATGGCAAAGGAGAATGAGGTTAGTGATCTAACTTTTGATGATATGATTGAAATTAATTCTAAACTTCTTGACACTTTAAAAATTCTCAAAAGAAAATATAAAGAAGCTTTAGAAAATCAAAACAGAGCAGAATTTGAAAGAGATATGTTAAAAGATGAAAAGAAAATATTATAAGAAGAACTTGAGAAAATTCAAGAATCATCTTCTGATAATTCTCAATTTGCTCTGTTAAGTCAAGAAATAGAAACTCAGAAAGTTAAGAATGATACTCTAGCCTCTGAAAATCATGAGCTTAAAACAAAAATTAAAATGATAGAGTTAGAGAACACCAGTCTTAGAACTAAGCTAGACAATATCACCAAGAATGTTTCAAATTTCAATAAAGATAGAGAAAACTTGTCTAAGATTATTGAAAGTTCTCAACCGGCATCTAATAAAAATGGATTAGGTTATGTTAAGAAATCACGAGCTCCACCTACAAAGGAAAATAAAAGGAGAAATGTTTCTAAAACTATACCTTCCATGGAACATTCAAAGAGGAAAACCAAGTTAAAAACCATAAAAATATGGATTCCTAAAACAAACAATAGTTTGATTAAGAAGAGATATATAAATTCCTTCTTTGAATCTGTGCATAAAAATAAAAACTATATTTATAAAGGGAATACTGAACCCTCTTGGGTTTGGTTTCCTAAGACCTAACTCTTAGGACCCTAATAAAAAGGTGGGTACCAATGTCTTCACTTATATTTTTTGCAGGTACCACCAAACAAAAGAGGAAAATGGATACTAGACAGTGGATGCTCTAAAAATATGACAGGAAACAAGGAAATGCTAACAAATATCATCTACTTAAATGGAGGTTCTGTCACCTTTGGAGATAATTCTAAGGGATACATCATCGGCAAAGGCGATGTGAGCAATGTCGGTACATCTAATTTACCTCTTATTTCTAATGTTTTATTAGTTAAGAATTTAAAAATAATCTATTAAGTATTAGCCAATTGTGTGACAAGGGATTTAAAATCAATTTTTCTGAAGATAAATGTAGCATTTCTGATCACAATAACAATCTTATTTTTGAAGGTTTTAGAGATAAAAATATTTATGTTTTAAACATAAATATAAATTATAATTCAAATATGTGCTTATTAGCAAAAGAAAATGATCCTTGGTTATGGCACAAAAGATTTTGTCATATTAATTTTAGAGCCATATCTAAATTATCTGAAAATGATTTAGTAAGGGGCTTACCAAAAATGAATTTTAAAGTAGATAATCTTTGTGATGCTTGTCAACTTGGGAAATTATCAAAATCATCCTTTAAATCTAAGAAAATTATTTCTACAATGCAACCATTGGAGTTATTACACTTGGATCTATTTGGTCCAACTCAGGTTCAATCTATTAATCACAATAGATATGTGTTTGTAATTGTAGATTATTTTTCAAGATATACCTGGACTATATTTTTGAAAAATAAAAATGATACTTTTGAAAATTTCAAAATTTTTGCAAAAAGAATTCAAAATCTTAAGGATTTAAAAATTAAAGCTATTAGAAGTGCTCACGGAGGTGAGTTCGACAATAAAGCTTTTGAACATTATTGTGATAAAAAGGGTATTTATCATAATTTTTCTTTCCCTAGAACACCACAACAAAATGGTGTTGTAGAAAGAAAGAATAGATCGTTACAAGAATGTGCAAGAACTTTATTAAATGGTAGCACATTACCAAAACAATTCTGGGCAGAAGCTGTAGCAACTGCTTGTTATGTTTTGAATCGTGTTTCCATCCGATCACTAACAAAGCACACCACATATGAACTTCTAAATGGTAGAAAACCAAATATTTCTTATTTTAGAACGTTTAGTTCAAAATGTTTTATTTTAAATACTAAAGATCAGCTTGGCAAATTTGACTCCAAATCCGACGAAGGAATATTCTTAGGATACTCGGAACGAAGCAAAGCTTATCGAATTTTCAATAAAAGATCAAAAATTATTGAAGAAACTCTTCATGTATCTTTTGATGAAAATTTTATATCTAAATATTCTTTTGATGATGATGAGATAACCCCAAAAACAAGCATCAAATCTTCTTCTGATGATGATGAAAACATTGTTCATAACATAAATCAAGTTGATAATTTGATTCAACATGAAAACATTGTTCATAATGAAATAAGATCTCCACCAAGAGTTTTGAGGGATCATCTTGTTCAAAACATTATTGGAAAAATTGATTCAAATGTTAGAACAAGAAGTCAAATTAATCAAATGGGTCATGTAGCTTTTCTCTCTTCAATAGAACCTAAAAATATTAAGGAAGCCTCAACTGATGATTATTGGATCATTGCTATGCAAGAAGAACTAAATCAATTCGAACGAAATGATGTTTGGGATTTAGTTCCAAGGCCTAGTGACCAATCAATCATTGGTACTAAATGGGTTTTCAAAAATAAAGCTGATGAACAAGGAAATATTACTAGGAATAAATCTAGATTAGTAGCACAAGGATATAATCAAGAAGAGGGAATTGACTATGAAGAAACGTTTGCACCAGTCGCTAGACTAGAAGCAATATGAATCTTACTGGCCTTTGCATGTTTTCATAACATCAAACTATATCAAATGGATGTTAAAAGTGCTTTTCTAAATGGTTATATAAAAGAAAATGTTTATGTTGAACAACCTCCTCTATTTGCTCATGAAAAATTTCCAGACCATGTCTATAAACTCAAGAAAGCTTTATACGGTTTGAAACAAGCACCCCGTGTTTGGTATGATCGTCTTAAAAGATATCTTATAGACTCTGGTTTTGACATTGGAAAGGTTGATCAAACTCTTTTTATTAAAAGAACTAAATAGGATATTTTAGTCATTAAAATATATGTTGATGATATTATTTTTGGATCTACTAATGAAAATTTATGTAAAGAATTTTCAAATATTATGACAAAAGAATTTGAAATGTCACATATGGGCGAACTATCATACTTTCTTGGTTTACAAATTAAACAATTACCAAATGGTTTATTTATTAATCAAGAAAAATATTGTAATAATTTAATCAAACGCTTCGGAATGGAAAATACTTCTGCCAAACCAACTCCTATGAGTACAACTACCCATCTTGATAGAGATGAAAATGGCAAGAGTGTTGACCAAAAATTATATCGAAGTATGATTGGATCATTACTATATTTAACAGCTAGTCGTCCAGATATTATGATGAGTGTCTGTTTGTGTGCTCGATTTCAAGCTAATCCAAAAGAATCTCACTTAAGAGCAGTCAAACGTATATTACGTTATCTTAGTAATACCAAGGACTTTGGTTTATTCTATCCAAAAGAGTGTCCGTTCGAGTTAGTATCATATAGTGATGCTGATTTTGGTGGATCTCGAACAGATAGAAAAAGTACTAGCGGTACGTGCCATTTTATTGGAAAATCGTTAGTATCTTGGTTTAGTAAGAAACATAACTGTGTTTCACTCTCTACCTGTAAAGGAGAATATATTTCTGCTGCATTAGCTTGTGCTCAAGTAATTTACATGCAACAGACACTTAGAGATTTTGATATAAATCTTTCAAATTCAACAATATATTGTGATAATTCAAGTGTTATTAATTTATCAAAAAATCCTGTCAATCATTCACGAACAAAACATATTGATATACGTTATCATTTTCTTCGTGATGGTATTGAAAAAGGTTTGATAAATTTAGATTTTGTCTCGTCCGAAAATCAATTGGCTGATATCTTCACAAAACCACTTCTTGAAAATGTGTTTATCAAATTAAGACGAGAACTCGGAATCGTCTCTTTTAAAGATTTATAGTTAATTTTTTCGAAACTTGTGTTCATACCATTTTCTATGAATTATGTTACTCCTATTCTTGTTTATATTTTGTTACATCTATGATATGCATGATATTTTAACTCTCCTTTTTTGTCGATGTCAAAGGGGGAGATATATTTTTGAATTATTTCCTATCGACAGGGGGAGTTTATATTAAGGGGGAGTATTTGTATTTCCTGCTTCTATATGATCATGTTGTATACTATAATTTTATATAGTTGTCATCGTTAAAAAGGGGGAGAATGTTGAAACTTCGTGTTTACGGTATTTCGTAAATACGATATTTTGACTATGACAACTATACAATCATTTATATACTAACTTGTTTTTGCAAGGATTAATCTATGACAAGATTCGACTATGTATAATTTTATATATAAGGTTGTTTCGAGTCCTTGTCTAGAAGTTAAAATATGTTAAAATCTCTCCTATATGATATATATTGCATCTCATTATCATTTCATATGCATATATTTCGTTTAAAGGAAAAATCTCAATTTTATATTACAATCAGACGTCTGAATGATCCAATACAGACGTCTGAATTTGGAAATATGAATATTGTAGAATACAATATTCAGACGTCTAAATTGGATAATTCAGACGTCTGAATCTGGCAATTTTTTGCCTATTTACTTTCTGGTTTGATTTCGTTGCATTACAGAAGTCTGAATTTTTAATTTCAGAAGTCTGAATATTTACAACGGCTAGTTTTCTTAAAAGGCACTTCCATTCGTGAAGAGTTGCAATCTTTAATTTAACAGATATGATCATAACTCTTGATGATAACTCTTCACGAACAATTGCAACTATTTATGTAATGACCCGTAAATTTAACTGGTTTTAATAACGTTATTAACTGAAATTTTGCGAAATTTTAAACGATAAAATTTTGTAATATAAATTAGATATTTGGAATGCGTCTAGTTAAACATAGCAACTGGTAAATTTTCGTCCGAAAACATAAAAGTTCATTTCGCGCGTAAATTTACTTCAATTTAATCAGTTAAAAATCGATGAAAATAAAATGTTTTCGGAACCTAAATATTTTACATAGAAAAATTCTAAACCATCTTCTGAGCAAACGTCATTTTTCTTTTTTCCAAATTCGGACTTCTTTAGCTCCGTCGATCTTATTTTTCTGCATTTTGCTGCATTTTCCGTTAGTAGAAAATTCGAATTTTTATAATTCAATCATACCACTGATATCTGTATGCCGTTTTGACCGTCTCTTCGTGCTAATCCCAGCGGTATTGTGACGCCCCACCTCTATGCTCATAATAACAAAGAGTATTAAAAGAAATACTGTCTATTATTACGAAGAATAAGGCTGGATAGGAGCGACCATCCGTAATTGGCCTTACACTAATATTGGTTATCTCGATAGGAGTGGTATATACTTTTTATTTTTCATCTATTATTTATTTACTCCCATCGACATATCCAATTATCAGTATAAAACAAACTACGATAGTTCATAATAGTTTAGGACATTAGATGTAACAATAACACAGATAATATAAATGCGGAACACAGATAAAAACAAAAGTCTCATATATATATAACTGATGTTAGTTAATACATAGTTGACACAATACATATGATACAACTACAACTATCGACTCTAGAAGTTATATATACACGTACATTATCGACTAATATACATGAATACATATCGTTCTATACAATGACACGACTACTACAAAAGGACAATGACACTTCAGAAGATGTGAAAAGTCTTCAAATCCTGAACAGCAACTCAAAGAAGAAAATCTACAACCTGAAATAACTCGGGTCTGACCCGAGTATTACATTCAAAAGAAAATAATACACGGGTCAGTCTAATTCAAACTCAGTTATTAGTGCACAGAAGCAATAATAATCAAATATCAAATAGACGACAGTCACAGAAATCTCGTATATCCGACTCCTCGAAAAAGAATCGGATAACGACAGATATAACACTAAACAGTATTAAACAACAAATCAGCAATCCAAAACAGTTTAAACAAATTGAAACATCAATTTAAAACATCAATGTTGATTGGCTGCAGTACACGCTAACGTGTACTGCCTCGCCAATACAGTCAATCAAATACTTAGAAGATCAATGAATCCAAAAGCCAACAGATCCAACTCAAATCCAATGAACCATTTCAAAATACAACTTCAAAATATTGAATTGAACCAACAAAACAATTTAACGATCGAGATATCAACTAAATCTGTCAATCCGGATAGGGCTGCAGTACACGCACGCGTGTACTGCCTCGCCACTACAATAATGCAAGCAAACTCGACTAACAGATCAGAGAACTGCAAGGGTAAAACTGTGCCTAAAAACAACTACAACCAAGAATAGCGCGCCTACATGTACAATGAAACTTTACACTGACACAAGGTCAAGCCCAAAGAAGCCGGGTCAACTCATGTGAAAGTAAAACTAGATCACCAGGGCAACAAGTAGAAGTGAGCAAGTGCAGGCCACAAAAGCAAAGCCTTAACATCAGATAGGAAACCAAGAACAAACGCATATACACAAGTCAAGTGATACAAGTAGGATGACAAGTGCAGACAGATATGGGCAATGTGCACGTATGTACACATTTGAAATTTAGATGCAGTAAAAGAGGGTCAACACCAGGCTGTATAACCCAGACCAACAACAACATGCAAACTCCAAAACTAGACTCAATGAAATGTACAAAGAATTTGTACAAACACCTCAAATCAAGGGAACAGCACAAAAGTTCTCAGATCCAACCTGACAGCAAAGCATCAATGTACAAGGGATTCATGAACCAGCTGCAATTTATATCAAATTGTGCATGAACCAATATGCAACTGACTAGAATAGAACAAGAAGAAGTCTGCAACACTTCGGTAACACAAGTGATAGCAGCGTGAACTAAACAACAAGGAATTTAAAGCAAATTTCAAAACCCAATCAACTGCACTGCAACAGGCACCAGCGGAACAATGTCGCAGACTATACTTAATAAAGTAACCTAGATAAGTGGCCGAAACCACACTAATGACAGAGATCCAACTGTAACAGGTACCATCAACATTTTCGTACGAGTGGAGACAACTACAAACTCAAGTGTAGAGAAATAGATTATAAACTCAAGCATGAATGAACCCACAATGCAGCTTCGACTGCAAACAATATCACTATTGAAACTAAACCCATATATACTTGGTACTCAAAGCAACCAGCATATATAAGTGTAGTGGAGGCCAGTGATCATGGAGCATTGCAACTTCATTCATGTACGTACGACTAAAATCACAAGGCCCCTGTTCAAACTAAATTCCATGTCATGATCAGATAGGAGCCAAACCAGTGAACCAAGCTCCAATGTGCAGGTAAATGAAGATGCAAGGAAGTCAAAGCAACCATATGACAATACAGCAAGGCACAGCACAATTTCCAGTGAAGTCACAACAAAATCAAGACATCAAGTATGAACAAGTTAATGCACCAATACAGTTCAGTGAACTGAAGTGAAGTCACAAGTGTAAAACTACACCAGACTAAGTGCCATCAAGTAAGCGAGAATCGACATAAACGATCAGGTGATAGGCATATAAACCAACAAGTTAGAGCATACAAGTGAATCATAAACTAAGTGTACCCAAAAATGCAACATATATTCGACTGTAAACTGGACAACACACCTATCTCGGTCAAGAACAAGGCACAGTGCCGAAGAAAAGGCAAAGACCAGCAATATTTGAAATAGATCAAGCAAGAATCAAATGTCAACAAATCATAGTGACCGAAGTCAGCCAAGGGTCAGCAAATCCACAAAACCATGGCAAAAAAAAACATCATCAAATCCTTTTAACAAACCCAAATGGCCGAGATAAATCATCCACATCAAAATGTACTCGAATGGCCGAGAATATCAAGTGAAATTATAAACAATAAAGCAACATAACACCATACTTTACTACGAACCAGAAAATAGGGGTTCAAACCCTACATAACAAATCATCGTAGGCTAAACGACTTCAAAACCAAAAACAACGAGAACAAAATCAATTCTCAGACAAACGAAGATTGACTTCAAAACCCAAATGAACCAAGAAATCACGAAATCACCAGCTCAAAACGATAAAGTTCGAATTAAATGTGAGTGACAAATAATCACTCACCTTTGCAAATAGAAGCAGATGTAAGCAGAGACTAAGAAATCGATTGCCCAAGCATGGACGAGGCCAGCGATCGAACGAGCTACCGAAGTTGGCATCTTCCATTTTGCTCGAAGCCTTAATTTTCGTGCGAACGAGAGAAGAACGAGCCACCATTATTATTATTTTCTTTGTTTGAACTAGGGTTGCGAAAAATGAAAGAGGGGATCGGGCTGGAGCGAATAAAAAGGAAAGGGGGATCGAACCAAAAATGATAACGGGCCGATGTTTTTAAAAGGGCTGGCCACAAAAAAATAAAGGAAATACTTATTTAAAGCCCACAACAATTTCTCAACAATTTAAAAGCTTGCAACAGTAATTAGCCAATAGATTAATCGTTTAATGACGATTATAAATCACTGCGAAATCCTGGGTTGTTACAGACTCCCCTCCTTATAAAAATTGCGTCCCCGCAATTTTCCTAATTAAGGTCGTCATTAACAATAAATTTTCTAACATAAACGGGTTAAGCTAGAAAATAAAAGTCGAGAATTCAAATGCCAAAGGAATCTTTTAATTCCAATAAAAGAGATTCACAAATTTTCAACCATATCTAACTATCAATAGATAATCAGAAAACAACAAACCCGAATAAATGCAACCATCAGCGATATTCAATTATCAACAAGATAATTAAAATGCATAATTTCACAAAACAACAATATCTAATCATCGATACGATAATTAGAAAACAACAAAATCCAATTATCCACAAAGATAATTATAAAACACAATCGCAATTCGCCAAACTGCCACGATCTAGTTATCCGACAAATAACTGGAACACAAACTTCATAATCAACAAATTCTAAATATTAACAGAGATAGAAAGAAAATAGCAATTCAATAAAAATCAGCATAATTTAGATCCAATTAGAGACTAGAAAATCTCGTATCAACAAAATCAGCAAACATCCCATGATCTAAACGATAGTCAGAAAACAAATCAGCAAATATTTAATTACCACAAACGGTAATCAAATTTCAAATCAATAAATATTCGATTATCAAAAACGATAATCAAATTTCTCAAATCAACAAATATTCGATTATCACAAGCGATAATCAAATTTCAATTTCAACAAATATTCGATTATCAAAAACGATAATCAAATTTCAAATCAACCAATATTTAATTATCTAAAGCGATAATTAAATCTCAAATCAGCAAATATTTAATTATCAAAAGCGATAATTAAATCTCAAATCAGCAAATATTTAATTATCAAAAGCGATAATTAAATCTCAAATCAGCAAATATTTAATTATCAAAAGCGATAATTAAATCTCAAATCAGCAAATATTTAATTATCTAAAGCGATAATTAAATCTCAAATCAGCAAATATTTAATTATCAAAAGCGATAATTAAATCTCAAATCAGCAAATATTTAATTATCTAAAGCGATAATTAAATTCGAAATCAGCAATTATTTAATTATCTAAAGCGATAATTAAATCTCAAAGCAACAAATATTTAATTATCTAAAGCGATAATTAAATCTCAAATCAACAAATATTTAATTATCTCAGGCGATAATTAAATCTCAAGTCAACAAATATTTAATTATCTGAAGCGATAATTAAATCTCAATTCAACAAATATTTAATTATCTCAGGTGATAATTAAATCTAAAATCAACAATTATTTAATTATCTAAAGTGATAATTAAAAGCAACAAATATCCGATTATCAAAAACGATAATCAGAACTCATATCAACAAATATCTAATTATCACAAGCGATAATTAGAAACAACAAATATCTAATTATCAAAAACGATAATCAGAACTCATATCAGCAAATATCTAATTATCACAAGCGATAATTAGAAACAACAAATATCTGATTATCAAAAACGATAATCAGAACTCATATCAACAAATATCCAATTATCACAAGCGATAATTAGAAACAACAAATATCTGATTATCAAAAACGATAATCAGAACTCATATCAGCAAATATCTAATTATCACAAGCGATAATTAGAAACAACAAATATCTAATTATCAAAAACGATAATCAGAACTCATATCAACAAATATCCAATTACCTGCAGATAATTGGAAGCAACAAATATCTAGAAATCAATTAAGAAGACTAGAAAATAAACATGAAAGCTTGGATCGATCCCATCAGATGGCGAGTTTTTAATTCGCCGCACGTGCATCTCAGAGTGGCCGAAGCCTACCAAGTACTCAACATAATTTTTGGCGCCCATCAGATTGACCCGGAGGTCCGCAGAGTGACCCGAAGGTCTAGTACTGGTATTTGACCCGAAGGTCCGCAGAGTGGCCCGAAAGCCCAACAAATGACCCGAAGGTCCTCATAGTGGCTCGAAAGCACACGAAATCATCAAATATTTCAATTAACGAGTCCGGAATTAACCGAAATAGCAAACGCACATGTCCCATACCACGTGTTTTACTAAATCGTTTGATTCTCTTCATCGTTTCCTTGAAAGTGCAAAATTGTGTATTTTGTAAAATTACATTTCACATTCTCAAACGGACAAGTCCGGAATTAAGCGAATCAGTAAAAGAAAGGGGTCATAGTCCTCGATTTTGCTGAAACGTTTAAATCGCTTCCTCATTCTTTTGAAATCGCAAACTGTAAAATTTCTTGAAAACAATTTTATTTATTTTGTAAAAATAACAATTCGCATTCTCAACTGAACAAGTCCGGAGTTAAGCGAGACAGTAAAAGAAAGGGGTCATAATCCTCGATTTTGCTGAATCGTTTAAGTCGCTTTCTCATCCTTTTGAAAACGCAAACTGCTAAAATTTTATAAAACAATTTTCATTTTAAAACGATTTTCCAATCACGTGATTAAAGCAGCAATATTAGTAACAATTTCGATAAGGAAATTGTACTTCTCAAAATACCGTAAAAACGGTCACAAATCAGTATTGCGGAATAACCGCTTGAAAATCCACTTTTTAAAACATGACGGTTACTGAAGCCAAAGCGACAGTATTTTTAAAACGTCAAAATCACATCAAAACAATTTACATCAAAATGTAATATCAGTGAATTTTCATTCATCAAAACGCCACAAAACACCGTGCTTCAAAATATAGCATTGGTGTAAAAATCCCATTATAAGAATAACGGCAACAAAATACGTTTCATAACCAAGCATCGGTTCAACGTAAAATAAATGCAATAACGTGCAAATTTAAATTTTTGCCCGTACTACAGAATGAACAAAGAAATCATTCGAAGGTATCTTCAATGAAGACAATTCAAAACAGCAAAATCTAATCAATAGATGATTAGTACAACAGAAAGCCAGCGGAAATTTCAACAAAAATCACATATCTGCAATTTCTTCGAATCCTCAATTTGGATTCGAAATTCTCAAAGAAACAAATAATTACAGCTATGTAAACAACAATTGGAATTCATATCAATTTCGTATTTTGATTCTTAAATCAAAAAGATTATCAGTTGTACTCAGCGAAGACAGTTTCACTGTTTCCGCTGCGCACTCTGATAAATAGAACGCAATTCAATCAAATCAACAAAACACAATTTCACTTTTTATTTTTAAATAATGATATTTAAAAACTTGCATCAAAATTTCAAAACTTTAGTTTTGACTCAAATCACAATAAAACATCGACTAATAGTTGTAACATATGTTCCATCCAAGTTAAGTTTTATATTATGTCCATAAACCCCAAGCTCTGATACCAACTGTGACGCCCCACCTCTATGCTCATAATAACAAAGAGTATTAAAAGAAATACTGTCTATTATTACGAAGAATAAGGCTGGATAGGAGCGACCATCCGTAATTGGCCTTACACTAATATTGGTTATCTCGATAGGAGTGGTATATACTTTTTATTTTTCATCTATTATTTATTTACTCCCATCGACATATCCAATTATCAGTATAAAACAAACTACGATAGTTCATAATAGTTTAGGACATTAGATGTAACAATAACACAGATAATATAAATGCGGAACACAGATAAAAACAAAAGTCTCATATATATATAACTGATGTTAGTTAATACATAGTTGACACAATACATATGATACAACTACAACTGTCGACTCTAGAAGTTATATATACACGTACATTATCGACTAATATACATGAATACATATCGTTCTATACAATGACACGACTACTACAAAAGGACAATGACACTTCAGAAGATGTGAAAAGTCTTCAAATCCCGAACAGCAACTCAAAGAAGAAAATCTACAACCTGAAATAACTCGGGTCTGACCCGAGTATTACATTCAAAAGAAAATAATACACGGGTCAGTCTAATTCAAACTCAGTTATTAGTGCACAAAAGCAATAATAATCAAATATCAAATAGACGACAGTCACAGAAATCTCGTATATCCGACTCCTCGAAAAAGAATCGGATAACGACAGATATAACACTAAACAGTATTAAACAACAAATCAGCAATCCAAAACAGTTTAAACAAATTGAAACATCAATTTAAAACATCAATGTTGATTGGCTGCAGTACACGCTAACGTGTACTGCCTCGCCAATACAGTCAATCAAATACTTAGAAGATCAATGAATCCAAAAGCCAACAGATCCAACTCAAATCCAATGAACCATTTCAAAATACAACTTCAAAATATTGAATTGAACCAACAAAACAATTTAACGATCGAGATATCAACTAAATCTGTCAATCCGGATAGGGCTGCAGTACACGCACGCGTGTACTGCCTCGCCACTACAATAATGCAAGCAAACTCGACTAACAGATCAGAGAACTGCAAGGGTAAAACTGTGCCCAAAAACAACTACAACCAAGAATAGCGCGCCTACATGTACAATGAAACTTTACACTGACACAAGGTCAAGCCCAAAGAAGCCGGGTCAACTCATGTGAAAGTAAAACATAGATCACCAGGGCAACAAGTAGAAGTGAGCAAGTGCAGGCCACAAAAGCAAAGCCTTAACATCAGATAGGAAACCAAGAACAAACGCATATACACAAGTCAAGTGATACAAGTAGGATGACAAGTGCAGACAGATATGGGCAATGTGCACGTATGTACACATTTGAAATTTAGATGCAGTAAAAGAGGGTCAACACCAGGCTGTATAACCCAGACCAACAACAACATGCAAACTCCAAAACTGGACTCAATGAAATGTACAAAGAATTTGTACAAACACCTCAAATCAAGGGAACAGCACAAAAGTTCTCAGATCCAACCTGACAGCAAAGCATCAATGTACAAGGGATTCATGAACCAGCTGCAATTTATATCAAATTGTGCATGAACCAATATGCAACTGACTGGAATAGAACAAGAAGAAGTCTGCAACACTTCGGTAACACAAGTGATAGCAGCGTGAACTAAACAACAAGGAATTTAAAGCAAATTTCAAAACCCAATCAACTGCACTGCAACAGGCACCAGCGGAACAATGTCGCAGACTATACTTAATAAAGTAACCTAGATAAGTGGCCGAAACCACACTAATGACAGAGATCCAACTGTAACAGGTACCATCAACATTTTCGTACGAGTGGAGACAACTACAAACTCAAGTGTAGAGAAATAGATTATAAACTCAAGCATGAATGAACCCACAATGCAGCTTCGACTGCAAACAATATCACTATTGAAACTAAACCCATATATACTTGGTACTCAAAGCAACCAGCATATATAAGTGTAGTGGAGGCCAGTGATCATGGAGCATTGCAACTTCATTCATGTACGTACGACTAAAATCACAAGGCCCCTGTTCAAACTAAATTCCATGTCATGATCAGATAGGAGCCAAACCAGTGAACCAAGCTCCAATGTGCAGGTAAATGAAGATGCAAGGAAGTCAAAGCAACCATATGACAATACAGCAAGGCACAGCACAATTTCCAGTGAAGTCACAACAAAATCAAGACATCAAGTATGAACAAGTTAATGCACCAATACAGTTCAGTGAACTGAAGTGAAGTCACAAGTGTAAAACTACACCAGACTAAGTGCCATCAAGTAAGCGAGAATCGACATAAACGATCAGGTGATAGGCATATAAACCAACAAGTTAGAGCATACAAGTGAATCATAAACTAAGTGTACCCAAAAATGCAACATATATTCGACTGTAAACTGGACAACACACCTATCTCGGTCAAGAACAAGGCACAGTGCCGAAGAAAAGGCAAAGACCAGCAATATTTGAAATAGATCAAGCAAGAATCAAATGTCAACAAATCATAGTGACCGAAGTCAGCCAAGGGTCAGCAAATCCACAAAACCATGGCAAAAAAAAACATCATCAAATCCTTTTAACAAACCCAAATGGCCGAGATAAATCATCCACATCAAAATGTACTCGAATGGCCGAGAATATCAAGTGAAATTATAAACAATAAAGCAACATAACACCATACTTTACTATGAACCAGAAAATAGGGGTTCAAACCCTACATAACAAATCATCGTAGGCTAAACGACTTCAAAACCAAAAACAACGAGAACAAAATCAATTCTCAGACAAACGAAGATTGACTTCAAAACCCAAATGAACCAAGAAATCACGAAATCACCAGCTCAAAACGATAAAGTTCGAATTAAATGTGAGTGACAAATAATCACTCACCTTTGCAAATAGAAGCAGCTGTAAGCAGAGACTAAGAAATCGATTGCCCAAGCATGGACGAGGCCAGCGATCGAACGAGCTACCGAAGTTGGCATCTTCCATTTTGCTCGAAGCCTTAATTTTCGTGCGAACGAGAGAAGAACGAGCCACCATTATTATTCTTTTCTTTGTTTGAACTAGGGTTGCGAAAAATGAAAGAGGGGATCGGGCTGGAGCGAATAAAAAGGAAAGGGGGATCGAACCAAAAATGATAACGGGCCGATGTTTTTAAAAGGGCTGGCCACAAAAAAATAAAGGAAATACTTATTTAAAGCCCACAACAATTTCTCAACAATTTAAAAGCTTGCAACAGTAATTAGCCAATAGATTAGTCGTTTAATGATGATTATAAATCACTGCGAAATCCTGGGTTGTTACAGGTATATTCACTTTTGTGTTTTGAAGTCCGGTACGCGGTGAAACCGCGATACGGTTTGTCATATCAGTATCCGCATTTGAACCTTTTGAATTCCTGCCCATTCGTTTTCCTCTCAGCTGAAACGACAGTCATAACCATTCGAATTTATTCCTTGTGAATTCCAATGGACCTGACTTTTAGTTTCATTTAGTTTCAAAAAATTTGGGTTCGTTCGCATTTCCTCTCTGCTTTGTGAAACAAAATTTATTGGAAAATAAAGTATAAAAAAATGTTCTAATCTTCTCCTCTTATTTTTCTCCCTTCCCTTTCATTAGTTTCCCTGCCCACTGCTTCCACGCAATTCGCTCCACCTTCATCCTGGCCGAGATTTCTCAGCGACCTTAGCCGAATATCACCACCCCACTCCCCTTCCTCTAGCCGAACACACGACGTCTTCGGCACCATCCACTCGCCATCGTACAACCTCGCGCCAGGGAACCCGACCGGCCTTTGCCCACCACAACCGTCGACCACTTCCTCCTCCTCAGTTCCGTTCTCTTCCGCTCCTCCTTACTCACCATGTTCCACCTCGACCTGCCACGCAACCACCCGCTCTCGCCACCACCTCCACATCACCCTGAGTGAACGCAACCTCGCACATGCCTCCTACTTCTTCTCCCCCGACCTGTCTACCCATGCACCATCGTCGAGAAGCCACCGACCTCTGGCCAGACCTTGTCTACTCACCACTGTCTCCACTTGCCACCGGTCCTCGTCGCATCTAGCATCGCCCACCTCTGATTCCTTCTTCTCTTTTCTTTGCAAAAGTGGTTAGATATATATTATTTTATTTGTTTACTTTTTTTTATTTTGTTTTCATTTTGTTGCCAGTATATGTTGTATACTGTAGTTATATATTAGTATTTATATATTAGATAGTTATGTTTAATATAAGTTGCTTAGGATATAAGTTATATAATATATTAGTTAATATATATATATAAGTTTTTAAGGTTATATAGTATAGATTATACATGCTATTTTATAAAGTTTATGTTTGTGCTGTTGGATTCATATTGTATATCTATTCAAGTCTGCACATATTGTTATATTGTCTGCATCTTTTGGTTGCTGTACGGCCTACACACAAGTTGGTATATATAGATTTGTTAGTATATAATACTGTTGTTGGTAATATGTATATTGTTTGTTAATACTTATACATAGTTATGCAATCCGTTGTTTGTTCATTTATACTTTTATGTATAATCAAGCTGTACTGGGCTTTTATGCAGGACCAGCTTTCAATTTACCTAATAAATATGGCATATTATGTTGATATTTTAAATGGACTGAAATATTTTATATAAGTATTCAGACAGTTTTAACATGTACTTTATATAAGTAGTGATTTTTAATATGTAATGGTACACAAGGCATTCTATGCTCTGCAGATCCAAAATATGTTGATATTTTGATTTATCCTGGATATTGGTTTAAATATAGATATTTTAATTTTGGTGGGATATTGGTTTTAAAGATATAGGTATATATTTATCTTATTTTGATAGACATTTTTAGTTGAAAATTGAATTTATGAAAATTTACCATATTATACGTTTATTTAGTTTTAGTTTTATTTATGTCCACTTATACCAATTATCTTCATCGATTCGGTTCTAATTTGATTTCGTCTATTTCTTTTATCAGCTCTATCCATCAAATCCATGCCCAGTTTGTTTCTCTTTGGAATTCGTGTTTGGGTCCACAATTCGCTTCCGTTCCTAGTGTCTATCTTTGCTAACCTCGAAAGGTGAGCAATCACTCACGATTAACGTTCTTTTATGTATTAAATTTGATTTTAATTGAAACGACAATTGAAATGTGCTGCTGTTAGTTAACTACACTGTTATATATGCTATTACCTGTATCAGTTCGCCTGTGACATCTGACACCATTATCTGTTATTTATGAAATGATAATCCAGTTTTGGTTGATAAATGATTGATTGTTTGATTGTTGACATTGGACGTTAAATTGTTAATGTCGAAGTGATAAATAATTTGAAATTGAAATCGACGTAGGATAGTTAGATTTGATATATGTGTTAAATTTGATTAGATGACATTTGCATAATATGACCCCTTTAAATGTTTAAATTATTTGACACGTAGAAATTTGGTTAAGCACACCTTGAACCTTTGAATGTATGTTGTAAAATTTATGTAGTATGAAATTTAATAATTGATATCAAATGAAGAACCGTATTAATATTAGTGGAATAATCTTTAATCTACATGAAATGATAGTGTAGATTCTAGAAATGATTATATTAATTTGCACAAACAACAATGTAAATTAATACGATTATTTCGGAATTATTTGAATTAATTATTGGATTGTTATTTATTGTTGTTATTGCTTATTTATTTACTTTGACACCATCTCAGTTATCACACTGCAAGTTCCCTTTGCTATGCTTTGATTTTTTTTTGAATTGAATTGGAATCGGGTTGAAATGATAAATACCCAAATTGAACTTTGACCTAGGATAGAGAATTAAATAAAAACCGATTGGTCAATACTTTGATTTAAAAAAATAAAATAAAGATTTTATTTGAATAAATAAAAAATGGTTTTGAAACGAAATTGGAATTTGAATTTTAATGAAAGGAAATGTTAATATTTAATAATCTGAATCAAAATATTAACATAGTAGATGATGAATGAACGTTGTTTTAAAATTAATTATTTAATAATTAAATTTGGAATTTTTAATAATTAAGTTTGAAATTATTTAATAATTAAGTTTTGAAATTATTTAATAATTAAATAAGATTGAATTATTTAATAATTAAATAAATTGAATTCTTTAATAAGTGGAATTGAACTTCTTGAATAAGTGAAATTTAGTTTCTTTATTAATTAAGCTTTGAAATTGTAACCAAGTAAATAAATAAGTGAAATTGAATTTCTCTAACAAGAAATAAAATGTGTTTTATTGAAATTAATGTAAGACTTGAAATGTAAAGAATTTGATTTGACGAATTTAATTTAATTCAATTTTGTAAGTTTTGATACAATGGAGTTGAACTTAAATAATTGATTTAATAAATTGGAAATTAAATAGAAATTGTTTTGAATGATAAATTATCTTAGCGATTATTGAATGAAATTGATTAATGAAGTTAAATTGATTTGAATGTTAAATTAAATTAATTTAAATGATTTCGGAATGAAACTTATATACGAATTTAAATCAATATTTGAATTGTTTTAAAAAGAAATTGAAATTGAATTATAAGATTTTGAAATTTGAATTTGGGAGTTTTGAAACGTAAATTATGGAAATTGATTTCGAAAGAGAAATGAAATGTTGGTTTACAAATTCTAATCGAAATTGTAATTGATTTGGTTTTTGAAATATGTAAACGACCAATCGGTGTAATAATTACGAAAGTTATTAAAGAGACCGTAATCGGTTAGGGACATACTCACTGTCTAAACCGAAAACCACTTTAATAACTATACGCGAAGTGTGATCCAGAATGAAGTGGTTGGAATGATGTACATGATGATTGAAAAAAGAGAACGATAATGGATAGCCTTGACACTTGTGTCAAATTGGAAATGACTAAAACAGGAGCCGTGCTGGGCCAAATGGAGGTCAGCTACCTCGAGCGAACACACTTCTTCGAAAACTACTCATTACTTGTTGTCGATTGGTGCACCCTTGATTTTTGGGAGTGTTGTTTCACGGTGTTGCGATCGCTGCGGCGATGCGTTCTCACCAGTCCGGATCAGGCAAACGGTAGTTTCACTACCTTGGGTATTGCCTCATGTGCCTTGTCATACTTGTATTCACATATACGCGACCACTACGATTTGTTTTGTGTTATACCTATGGAGTACTCCCTGATATCCCACTAGTTTACGGTGGAGTTTACAGTGCTGTATAGTCTATAACGCTTATATAAAATGTGTTAAGGGGAATAATGGTGACGCCTTAACACTATCTTGATATTTTACTTTACTGATAGGCATTATCTACTTATCGTACACTACTACATAGTAGATAGTTTAATGGATCCTTAAAGGATGGTTATTCCAAACATCCTTTGAGTTACTTGTATTTCAGTTGCTATTTCACTTGAGTTAGATTTATTGATATAAGAATGTTAATCCTGACTCGAGTGTGTTGTGTTTTCTTTACGCTCGGGTCAGACTGAGTGTACCAGTATTCGAGACTCACCTTTGGAGTTGGAGCTTCGCTTGGAGATCCAGCTATCTATCCAGCTTTCAGATATCCGGTTGATTCCAGTGATTGTATTCTGATTCTTGTATTTGACTATTGTATTCGAGACTTCTATTGTACCTTATTTTACTCTGATATGTATATAGTAGCTTCATGAACTACTATCTTTTATTTCCGCTGCATTTATTACTCTGTGTCTGTGATCTATGATTACTTTATTTACTGTATATGCTCAGTTTTGCCAAATTTAAATTAACAATTCGGTATTTTGAATCATTCAAGTTCGACATGTGTGTCTGCCTATGCACTTGGAGGGTGCAGCATGATAGGGGGTTCTCGCATTTGGTTTGGTAGCAAGCGGATGACTCTTACTCCTACATGTCCCTGCGGGGTTGGTGCAGTCGAGAGGCTGGCTGTAAAGGCAGAACACAGGTACTGCTGTATGCTACGGTGGGCGTTACCCCACTGACGCGGTCCATTATAGTTGGTATCAGAGCTTTGGTAGCTCTAGGCAAAACTCAGCATATAGGGTAAATGTATTTACATAATCACTTTCATTCGGGTTTGAATCTCTTTCTTTTTGACTCGATACCTTTGAATTTTGGAACATTCCCTACGATTCCAAAATCCATTCGTGTCCCTCACTATTCATCTTCTTTTAATTCGGGAGTATCCCATAACTCCACTTCGAATGACCCTTATAATGAATAGGCAGTCACGCCAAACTTCGAATGATTTGTAAAGGGGTGAAACTCCTTTACAATAGGCATTGATTTACCAGAGATTTCTGTATCCTCGGTTTACGATGCTATCTATCTCCTGCTATACCTGAATTCTATTTCTTGAGATCGAATGTCGATTTACCTCGGAATTCCACATCGATCTTATTCTTGAAGCCACGGTCGACCCAGTTATGGTTGCCCGCAATTTATATAAGATTATCTATTTCCTTATTCGCTTAAATAATCATCTTATATTTCGTTCCAACTTATTTTCAAATCAAAATTTTCTTTGATTGAATTAATCAAAATTTGAATCTCTGTCCTTGCTTTGAAAATTTATTCTTGTATACAGTATTTGTAAATCTATATTTAAATGTTTTAGATATTGTGTTGTTTGAGTTGTTATTGTTGATTTGGGTTTTCGATCGATTCGTCTGATCAACGCTATCGATAGAATTTCCAAAACTCTTGAACAGAGCAAACTGACACAATTTTTTTTTTTAAATTTGGTAAATGAAATAAATTTTGAATAATTATATTATATATATAAGTATGATTTTCTGAATTTTGATAGTTAATTGAATTGTTGTTAATAAATAATATTGGATTTTAAATATGTCACCTAAACCATTGGCTTTTATCTCATATATAAATAATTGAAATAAAAAACATGGTTTATAATTTATTTGAAATTTGTAATGAATTTTAATCAAGAAACTGAGAATTTAATTTTTCGATGATTTCAAACTTTGATTTGAAAGTTTTAAAGTGTATAGTATTTAAAATATTTTCAAATAGAAATCATTCCAAAGAAATTTTAGATGTTTTATCAGTGCTCTTCTCTTTGTCGCTGGAAAATAATTTCGGTGATGGCGGCCGCATCATCGACATTCATTTTTGAGTTTCGAAGTGGAGAAACCATTCTGTAGCTTTGCTACGGTTTCGTTTTGAAAAATATTTTGATTTGAATTTCTTCAGTATAATTTGATTTATATATATATATGGGTATCTTATTTTAAAATTTAATTTGATTTGATATAAATATATTATATATATCTCTAAATTGTTTAAAGTTAATCGGAAATCTAATTCTTAAATTTTGTTAAAGGATGATTTTAATTATTAATAAAACCAAAATTTGGAATAAATATTTAAACTTGAATACTTGAATTGGGAAAAAATTTATTGTATATTGTTCAATTGCATTTCAATATAACTTACCTAAATTATTCAGAAGTTAAAATGTAATTGGACAATATACAATATAAAATGATTTTATAAATAAAATTTGAGTGTTTATAATAAATGTTATACACTTAGGTTTTAATTATAAAAAAATGCTAATAAAGATGATAGAATAATAAGTTCATTGAATGTGATGAATATAATAAATTTTGTTCTGAAAGAATTAACAAATTGAAATTAGATCAACTTATGGAAATACCTTAAATTTAAACCAATTATTGAATATAAATTAATTTAAATTGAAATTTATATGGTTTAAATTAATTTATATTGTTTAAATATATGTAATAAGATATATTAAGTGGAATAAACATAATAATAATTTGGAATAAAAGAATTAAATTTGTTGAATAAAATATAAGTACAATAATAGATTATACAAATTGATGATTTAGAAAGTGTTAATTGAGGATGACTAGATAGTAAGATAATGAATTTAGAAATAGATAGATTGATTTAACTTAAGTGAAACACAGTGGATTAAACCAAATTGTTAAATATTAATTAGTTTAATTTGAAATTATATGGTTTAATTGTTTTATCTTGTCTTTTAATCTATTTTCTTTCTTGTTGTTTCTATTCTCCTACCTCGTTCCTTTTCGGGGACGAAAAGTTTTGAGTGGGGGAGAGTGTAACGACCCGTAAATTTAACTGGTTTTAATAACGTTATTAATTGAAATTTTGTGAAATTTTAAACGATAAAATTTTGAAATATAAATTTGATATTTGGAATGCATCTAGTTAAACATAGCAACTGGTAAATTTTCGTCCGAAAATATAAAAGTATATTACGCGCGTAAATTTACTTCAATTTAATCAGTTAAAAAGCGATGAAAATAAAATGTTTTCGGAACCTAAATATTTTACATAGAAAAATTCTAAACCATCTTCTGAGCAAACATCATTTTTCGTTTTTCCAAATTCGGACTTCTTTAGTTCCGTCGATCTTATTTTTCTGCATTTTGCTGCATTTTCCGCTAGTAGAAAATTCGAATTTTTATAATTCAATCATACCACTGATATCTATATGCCATTTTGACCGTCTCATCATACTGATCCCAGCGGTATATTCACTTTTGTGTTTTGAAGTCCGGTACGCGGTGAAACCGCGATACGGTTTGTCATATCAGTATCCGCATTTGAACCTTTTGAATTCCTGCCCATTTGTTTTCCTCTCAGCTGAAACGATAGTCATAACCATTCGAATTTATTCCTTGTGAATTCCAATGGACCTGACTTTTAGTTTCATTTAGTTCCAAAAATTTTGGGTTCGTTCGCATTTCCTCTCTACTTTGTGAAACAAAATTTATTGGAAAATAAAGTATAAAAAAATATTCTAATCTTCTCCTCTTATTTTTCTCCCTTCCCTTTCATTAGTTTCCCTGCCCACTGCTTCCACGCAATTCGCTCCACCTTCATCCTGGCTGAGATTTCTCAGCGACCTTAGCCGAATATCACCACCCCACTCCTCTTCCTCTAGCCGAACACACGACGTCTTCGGCACCATCCACTCGCCATCGTACAACCTCGCGCTAGGGAACCCGACCGGCCTTTGCCCACCACAACCGTCGACCGCTTCCTCCTCCTCAGTTCCGTTCTCTTCTGCTCCTCCCTTCTCACCCTGTTCCACCTCGACCTTCCACGCAACCACCCGCTCTCGCCACCACCTCCACATCGCCCTGAGTGAACGCAGCATCGCACATGCCTCCTACTTCTTCTCCCCCGACCTGTCCACCCATGCACCCTCGTCGAGAAGCCACCGACCTCTGGCCAGACCTTGTCTACTCACCACTGTCTCCACTTGCCACCGGTCCTCGTCGCATCTAGCATCGCCCACCTCTGATTCCTTCTTCTCTTTTCTTTGCAAAAGTGGTTAGATATATATTATTTTATTTGTTTACTTTTTTTTTATTTTGTTTTCGTTTTGTTGCCAGTATATGTTGTATACTGTAGTTATATATTAGATAGTTATGTTTAATATAAGTTGCTTAGGATATAAGTTATATAATATATTAGTTAATATATATAAGTTTTTAAGGTTATATAGTATAGATTATACATGCTATTTTATAAAGTTTATGTTTGTGCTGTTGGATTCATATTGTATATCTATTCAAGTTTGCACATATTGTTATATTGTCTGCATCTTTTGGTTGCTGTACGGCCTACACACAAGTTGGTATATATAGATTTGTTAGTATATAATACTGTTGTGGGTAATATGTATATTATTTGTTAATACTTATATAAGTTGTTGTGTTGGAAATGCTAGTATATCTATAGTTCGAAAGTTATTCATACATACATATATATATATATACAAATTTTCTTTCTGAAATGATACCTATGTAAGTACTTTTCGGTTATAGTTTATATATGTTATGATATGAAAGCTTTGATACTTTTGCAAGATATTTTACATATATAGTGCACGTGCATTCCACTTTAAGATATATATTGCATATATTTTTGATTCTAAATCTTCGTACGCAAATTGTTAAGTTATATATTTAAGTTATGTTAATATTTAGAATAGTTTTATAATAGTTTAATATAGAAGTATACCTTTGGGTCTGCACATATATATTAGTATACGTATGGTTATATAAGATATTTTATTAGATACATATATACTACATATATTTAGTCTACATGCATTGTTTTAGCCGTATGCATACGGTGTTCTAGTTTTGTGGTTTGGATAGTTGATTAGGATATATATAACGTATATAATATTTTAATGTATACATATTGTGTACATAGTTATGCAATCCGTTGTTTGTTCATTTATACTTTTATGTATAATCAAGCTATACTGGGCTTTTATGCAGGACCAGCTTTCAATTTACCTAATAAATATGGCATATTATGTTGATATTTTAAATGGACTGAAATATTTTATATAAGTATTCAGACAGTTTTAACATGTACTTTATATAAGTAGTGATTTTTAATATGTAATGGTACACAAGGCATTCTATGCTCTGCAGATCCAAAATATGTTGATATTTTGATTTATCCTGGATATTGGTTTAAATATAGATATTTTGATTTTGGTGGGATATTGGTTTTAAAGATATAGGTATATATTTATCTTATTTTGATAGACATTTTTAGTTGAAAATTGAATTTATGAAAATTTACCATATTATACGTTTATTTAGTTTCAGTTTTATTTGTGTCCACTTATACCAATTATCTTCATCGATTCGGTTCTAATTTGATTTCGTCTATTTCTTTTATCAGCTCTATCCATCAAATCCATGCCCAGTTTGTTTCTCTTTGGAATTCGTGTTTGGGTCCACAATTCGCTTCCGTTCCTAGTGTCTATCTTTGCTAACCTCGTAAGGTGAGCAATCACTCACGATTAACGTTCTTTTATGTATTAAATTTGATTTTAATTGAAACGACAATTGAAATGTGATGTTGTTAGTTAACTACACTGTTATATATGCTATTACCTGTATCAGTTCTCCTGTGACATCTGACACCATTATCTGTTATTTATGAAATGATAATCCAGTTTTGGTTGATAAATGATTGATTGTTTGATTGTTGACATTGGACGTTAAATTGTTAATGTCGAAGTGATAAATAATTTGAAATTGAAATCGACGTAGGATAGTTAGATTTGATATATGTGTTAAATTTGATTAGATGACATTTGCATAATATGACCCCTTTAAATGTTTAAATTATTTGACACGTAGAAATTTGGTTAAGCACACCTTGAACCTTTGAATGTATGTTGTAAAATTTATGTAGTCTGAAATTTAATAATTGATATCAAATGAAGAACCGTATTAATATTAGTGGAATAATCTTTAATCTACATGAAATGATAGTGTAGATTCTAGAAATGATTATATTAATTTGCACAAACAACAATGTAAATTAATACGATTATTTCGGAATTATTTGAATTAATTATTGGATTGTTATTTATTGTTGTTATTGCTTATTTATTTACTTTGACACCATCCCAGTTATCACACTGCAAGTTCCCTTTGTTATGCTTTGATTTTTTTTGAATTGAATTGGAATCGGGTTGAAATGATAAATACCCAAATTGAACTTTGACCTAGGATAGAGAATTAAATAAAAACCGATTGGTCAATACTTTGATTTAAAAAATAAAATAAAGATTTTATTTGAATAAATAAAAAATGGTTTTGAAACGAAATTGGAATTTGAATTTTAATGAAAGGAAATGTTAATATTTAATAATCTGAATCAAAATATTAACATAGTAGATGATGAATGAACGTTATTTTAAAATTAATTATTTAATAATTAAATTTGGAATTTTTAATAATTAAGTTTGAAATTATTTAATAATTAAGTTTTGAAATTATTTAATAATTAAATAAGATTGAATTATTTAATAATTAAATAAATTGAATTCTTTAATAAGTGGAATTGAACTTCTTGAATAAGTGAAATTTAGTTTCTTTATTAATTAAGCTTTGAAATTGTAACCAAGTAAATAAATAAGTGAAATTGAATTTCTCTAACAAGAAATAAAATGTGTTTTATTGAAATTAATGTAAGACTTGAAATGTAAAGAATTTGATTTGACGAATTTAATTTAATTCAATTTTGTAAGTTTTGATACAATGGAGTTGAACTTAAATAATTGATTTAATAAATTGGAAATTAAATAGAAATTGTTTTGAATGATAAATTATCTTAACGATTATTGAATGAAATCGATTAATGAAGTTAAATTGATTTGAATGTTAAATTAAATTAATTTAAATGATTTCGGAATGAAACTTATATACGAATTTAAATCAATATTTGAATTGTTTTAAAAAGAAATTGAAATTGAATTATAAGATTTTGAAATTTGAATTTGGGAGTTTTGAAACGTAAATTATGGAAATTGATTTCGAAAGAGAAATGAAATGTTGGTTTACAAATTCTAATCGAAATTGTAATTGATTTGGTTTTTGAAATATGTAAACGACCAATCGGTGTAATAATTACGAAAGTTATTAAAGAGACCGGAATCGGTTAGGGACATTCTCACTGTCTATACCGAAAACCACTTTAATAACTATACGTGGAGTGTGATCCAGAATGAAGTGGTTGGAATGATGTACGTGATGACTGAAGAAAGAGAACGATAATGGATAGCCTTGACACTTGTGTCAAATTGGAAATGACTAAAACAGGAGCCGTGCCGGGCCAAATGGAGGTCAGCTACCTCGAGCGAACACACTTCTTCGAAAACTACTCATTACTTGTTGTCGATTGGTGCACCCTTGATTTTTGGGAGTGTTGTTTCACGGTGTTGCGATCGCTGCGGCGATGCGTTCTCACCAGTCCGGATCAGGCAAACGGTAGTTTCACTACCTTGGGTATTGCCTCATGTGCCTTGTCATACTTGTATTCACATATACGCGACCGCTACGATTTGTTTTGTGTTATACCTATGGAGTACTTCCTGATATCCCACTAGTTTACGGTGGAGTTTACAGTGCTTTATAGTCTATAACGCTTATATAAAATGTGTTAAGGGGAATAATGGTGACGCCTTAACACTATCTTGATATTTTACTTTACTGATAGGCATTATCTACTTATCGTACACTACTACATAGTAGATAGTTTAACGGATTCTTAAAGGATGGTTATTCCAAACATCCTTTGAGTTACTTGTATTTCAGTTGCTATTTCACTTGAGTTGAATTTATTGATATAAGAATGTTAATCCTGACTCGAGTGTTTTGTGTTTTCTTTACGCTCGGGTCAGACTGAGTGTACCAGTATTCGAGACTCACCTTTGGAGTTGGAGCTTCGCTTGGAGATCTAGCTATCTATCCAGCTTTCAGATATCCGGTTGATTCTAGTGATTGTATTCTGATTCTTGTATTTGACTATTGTATTCGAGACTTCTATTGTACCTTATTTTACTCTGATATGTATATAGTAGCTTCATGAACTACTATCTTTTATTTCCGCTGCATTTATTACTCTGTGTTTGTGATCTGTGATTACTTTATTTATTGTATATGCTCAGTTTTGCCAAATTTAAATTAACAATTCGGTATTTTGAATCATTCAAGTTCGACATGTGCGGATGCGAATGGTCCAAAATATCGGGTCGTTATAATTTATTATCTATATAAACACATTAGAATCAAGTTTTCCAACAACAATTCAATTGATTATTATTCTACCCTCAAAATTCTTAATTCTAATACACTTGTGCTTTCAACATCATTCAAATTCACTATCTTATTTCCTTATTCTTCACGCATTCACATATATATCATAAAGGAGGAGATTATAGGAAGGGTGTACTATAATTGACAAATTCGTGTTACTCAAGAACACATAGTGTCAAGAAATATTGTTTTGTAAAAGTCCCATTCTGCTGCTCGGGCAAAGTGAAGTCCTCTTCGGCTGTTGAGGCGAAATCCTGTTCTATTGCTCAGGTCCCTGTTCGGCTGCTCAGGGGTTGTATAGACCTGTTCCTCCGGGTTAAGTGAGGGTTGTTGTTTTAGTGAAATTACAGAAGGAGTCTGGGACTGGACGTAGAACGGGAAGTTCGAACCAGTATAAAAATTCTGGTGTGCTCGTTTATTATTTACTATTATCTACTAATTATTCTATTATTCTGCACTGCTTTTATACTATTCCATATAGCACGATCCGCACCGTCTTTTCAACTAATAGATTGGAAAACAGTTTTTAAAACAAGCTTTGTATTTAAAATAGTGTCGAAATCGTTTTAATGAAAGAGTTTTAGTATTTACTACTAGTATAGAAACCTTTGTATTTTAAAGTGACAAATCACAAAAATGATTGTAAAAACAATCAATCACCAAAAATTCACATACGAGAATGTGAAATAAATCCATAAAAATCGATATCAAATCCATCAAATGGATATTCCCAAAAATCCAAAGAAAGAAGTCATCAAAGTCGATAATAAGTGATAACAACTAACCGGATCAACAAAAATCGATTAAAATTGGAAATTCACTCAAAAACAGCCAACATAGGCAAAATGAGCAGTTCCAGAAGTCTGGTTGGAAATCCAGACGTCTGGATTCAGGTTCTGGAAATATATATTTTCCCTGAAACCTTCCAAACGTCTAAAAGGTAGTATCAGACGTCTGGCAAGTTGTATCAGACGTCTGCAAGGGTGTACCAAACGTCTGGCAGAGTGTACCAGATGTTTGAAAGGTTGTATCAGACGTCTGATTCTGTTCTCTGCATTTTTTCTGCATTTGTCAAATTTTTCTCTTCTCCAGGATCTATAACCAGACGTCTGGACTTGACCAACCAGACGTCTGGTCACCTGGTCTGGGCAACAATTTGCCTAGGCCATGATGGCCAAAACGATTCGGGAGCGATTGGATGAGCAACAAAGACTAGGGATTTATGCCAAGCGACAACCCAGCCTTATAGGCTCTTCGATACACCCCAAATATCACGTCCAAATATCCAAGATAGGATCTTTAAAGATTTTGACTTCAAAACACCAAAATTTGGAAAATTCACCAAATCAATAGCAAATGAACGTGAATAGATGTTAGGAATTCATAACTAACAACAATGAAAACTATAGACATAGATGTGAGTTCAAAAACTCACCTTTAAACCCAAAACAACGAATGAGAAGCTCAAAAACAAAGGAAAGATCAACTACTCTTCAACTTCAACTCTATAAGCTCCAATCTAAGATCTTAAGCAAATATTTCCTAAGTTAGGTTATAGGAAATTTCTGAAATTGGAGAGAGATTGAGATGGAGAAGAAGAAGAGGATGCTTACCTAAGCTTCTCTTTGATTTTGGACTTGAATTTGTATTTCCTAATCAAACTAGGGTTTAGGAATTTTAATTTCCTATCTTTTCCTCCATTTTTATTTTAGCTTGAGAGTGTTAGGAAGTGAGGAGTAGAATGAATGAAGAGTAGAGGAGTTAGGGTATTAAGTTGGGTTAGTGGGCTGAAACCCAAACCCAAAGCCCAAAATAGAAAAATAGTAAAATTCTACTCAACTCCAATCATATCGATGTTTATACTCAAAAAAGTTGTAAACGCCATTTTGGACTCAATGGAAGTAGTCTCGAGTCTCAATTCGACTGTTTAAAAAAGTAACATTTCGGACTTTAATCCGATTAATGATGCTATATTTAAATAAAACATTTAAATATATAATCGTGAAATATGTGGGTTGTTACACATGTCATAGAAAAATGAAAATTACAATGATGCTCATGTCACGTTTAGCATATTCACCCTTATAATTTACATATATTATAACAATTCCCCTTGAATATGCATCTTCAAAATCTTGGATGCTCATATCGTAACTTTAAGTTGTCCATTTTGAAACATATACGATGATTGCTCCCTTTCGTTGTTATCTTGCTTTCATATATCTATTCAGTTGATATAGGAATTGTCCACTTCTTCATTAAAAACCCATGTTAGAAAAACCCAATGGGAAAAACCTTGAACGAAGAAAAGAGTGCAACTTGTAAACTGCACATATTTACATTTAAACTTCAAATATTTGTGGTTATAACTGCAAATATTTGTGATTATGCATATTTTCACTTAAAAAATTGACAGTAATGCTTCGTAAAATTTGTTTTCAGAAAGGTTCTTTTTCTGGAATTAAGTTTGAAAATGAGAGGCAAACTGTTGTAAGCTATAAAAAGATAAGAAGCCATTAGTGAAAGAGAGATGAGACATTTTATTCATTTCTAATCTTCAACATACAATCCAATGAAGCTCTACTTATAGGCACGTCATAGAAAAATGAAAATTACAATGATGCCCATGTCACGTTTAGCATATTCCCCCTTATAATTTATATATATTATAACAATCCCCTTTGAATATGCATCTTCAAAATCTTGGATGCTCATATCATGTAACACCCCGCGTTAAATTACAATTATATATGCAAATAATTTAATTAAGTTATATACGTTTGAAATTTTAAAACAAAGAAATGTTTGTAAATGGGGCAACTAATTAATATTATTTGGAATACATATATATTTGTGTAACAAATAAATTAGAGAGAGAAATTATATAAAATCAATTAATATGGAAGATTAATTGAAGGTGTTTGTTTAAAAGGGAAATTAATATTAAATTAATTAGTAGAGGTGATTAATTGACAGGAACTGACAAGAAAGGGAACATATATTGTAGCAACTGATTGATATGATTAGAAACATATATGTTAGTGCAAGAGAATAAAATGGAGGAAGAGAAATTTATGCAAGTAATTAATTGTCAATTAATAAACATGGAGACTTATGGTAACATATATAATTAAGATTGTGATTCAAAATTCAATTGTAGAATATATGCATACAATAATTATGGGAATAAAATAAATTAATATGCATATATGTGATGAATTAATATGGTGTTGATTGGCATATTAATTTGGTAAGAAATCACAGTGCAGGCAGGGATTAATTGAATAGTAAATTAATTCTAGGTATATATGAAATCTATTAATTGGGTGATTAATAAGGGAATCTAATTTAAAAGAAACGTCACATTTAAAAATATATGTTTCCATAGATTGCGAGAGAGAAGGGGAAAGTGATTAATGAAAAGATTGTTGGAGAATCAATTTGAAATAAAAACAAATGCAGAAGAAAACATATTAATTTAATGTCCATAGACAAAGTGTACGCTTTAGATTTTAGGGTTTTATATCTAATGGTTAGCACTGATTTGAACCACTATAAATATAGGTGCAGAGCCACATTTTTATTCTCATTATTTTTCTCTTGCCTACAGAAGCTCTGCCATTTTTCTATCTCTTCTACACTTTCTTAATAACAAAATTTTAGATCTAATTCACACGAATTTAGATCTAAATAGAAAGAGAATAGAATTAATTAGGGAATTAGGAATTGGTTCAAATCAGAAGGCTATGTCAAAGGTAAAACCCTAGATATGAGTTTTATTTGTTATTTCTAATCTAAATCTCTTCCTTTTCTCTTTCAAATATTATAGATCTGTAAATATATCGTTTGTAATTCCAAATAGGGATTACAAGGGAGGTGAATATAGATGTTAGGGACAGATCTGAAATAAAAACAGGGAGATTTGGAAAGCTAGCAATGTGAGTGGATTTAATTATATCTTTTACGTTTATGATATATTATTGTTAAATTCCCGTTAAATGATTTTATTCAGTATTTTAGTAATTAATTCTGTTAATTAGTTATGCTGAACTGTAAGAAATTTACAGTTATTTACATCAAACTTGAAGTTATAATTTAGCCTAAATGCTAGTTTCTTTTTATTCTCTTTGTACGCGAATAATATAGTTAAAAATAAAATTCGCGATTATGGATTAAAATGGGAAAATACTTTATTAGATGTAAAATAAGAAAAGTTGGAATAAAGCTAGAAAAATGGAATTCTGCAATAAATTACGTTAAATGAGAAAAGTCAATTAATCTAATAACTGGATTTGGGAGTAATTAAAAGGTTAATTAGTTGGTTTATAAAATATGATACATTTCTATAATTTAATATTTAAAAGACAACAATGAACGTAATTGCTAGAATAAAAGAAAGAAAAAGAGAATTAGTGTAAAATAGAGAAACCACTGTATTTTACACTATTCCAAAATAGTAAAAGAAATATCTAGCAGTTATGGATTATTGTTTATAGTATTATTTAATATTAAAATATGGAAATGGATTTTTAAATATAGTTTTCATAACCAACCAAATAAAATAGAATTACTTCCTAGAATAGAAGATAATAAAGCAAAGTATGACATGAATCAAGTAAATTATTAGATAAGAACTTGAAGCTGTAAACAGTAATGAACCTATGTCGGCATTCACTGTGCAGACTATTTAAGAAGATAGTTATTATGATAAGTGAATATATATTATAAGAGAATAAAAGAATATTCTATATCATAATAAAAGAAGGCAGATTATAACAGAAAAAAAAAATTTGGAATTATGTACGGACTATAAAAGAAGAGAAAATGACAATTACAGGTAGAATTATAACATAGGTTATAATTAAGTAATAAGAACGGAAAAGCTTATTGTGAGACTTTGAATAAATTAACGAGCAATAATAATGGTAGAAGCTTATTTAAATAATTTATATTAAGTCAATAAGCAAATAAAGCAGGAATGATAAAAGAGGCTCATTTTAATGAACTTAAGATTTATATTAAGTTAAATAAGCAAGATAATGAATGTGGCTCATACCAACAGCATTCCCTATTAAATAAATGAAAATCTCACAATAGATAGAGGTGAGACGAGGGCAAGAATATGCTAATTAGGGTAAATAAGTAGCCAACAGAATAAGAAAGTAAACTAAACGAAAATTAAAAGATTAGACTTAGGGTCTAATAAAAGAATTGAGATGGGTTTGGAGCAGCCCAAAGGATGAAGCGTCTAACAAAGCAGTTCATCACGGATTTCAGCAAAGGGGAAGCACGTCCAACTTAGTTATTTTGGGCAAGAAGGAAGTACGAGACTTTAACGGGATGTGAGGATACTCTAAGATGGCCATCTGGGTAGGCCTAACTAAGCTGCATCCCCGGAGGCAGGTCTATAGGTGTTCCATCAAGAGAGTATGCCTTGACTTCTTTTTGCATGGCAGGAACATTATAGGCAGTCAGAAGGGGTTGGTGTTTGGAGTAGGATATTCGTATGTCCCAGTACTTGCAAGTAAGTTTAGTGGGCATGACCCAAAAGGATAGTCGCATGCGGATATCGGCCAGCATCAAGACCAAGAGCAATTTTGGGAAAGACTAGAGTCAAACCAATAGGCCAATGATTCTTTCACTATCGAGACATTGGATGAGGGGCACCGCCATTTGGATGTTAGATTGTTTGCAGTAGGGCACGGCCACTTAACTCTTTAGAAGTCTTTCGGTTAGTTGAGGGATGGCTGCGTGGAGCCATAGCCACAATGGAAAAGAGACAGACCAACTAGAATATCTGTATTGTAGGCCTAACAAAGTAGTCCTTTACAGATATAGAAAATCCCTGACTGAATTCCATACAAGGTAGACCTTGTTGACGGGATTAGATAGTAGATAGAACGATTACATAGTCCTCAATGTACGCACTAGGTGGTACATTGTGGATGTCCGAGCACTAGCATGACTAGTGCAGACACGATTTACGTTTTCATAGTAAGTAGTGGAGCATTTGTATTGTAGGCCTTACGAAGCAGTCCTTTACAGATGTAGCTACGGAACGCTCGTGGAGCAAGATGATGGAGTATCTATATTGTAGGGCTTACGAAGCAGTCCTTTATAGATATAGCTAAAGAGCAAGACGATGAAGCATCTGTATTGTAGGCCTTACGAAGTAGTCCTTTACAGATGTAGTTACAGAATGCTCTCGAAGTAAGATGATGGAGTCCTTTTCGAGGAGGATATGGAAGGTACCATGGGTGGTACCTAGGACCAATATGGTCATTGGGCATATAGCTACATATATGTATTAGTTATTAGGTTTTAATCTACTATGGAGTAGATGGGCACGGTTCATGAACAGAGGCGAGAGTATTGTAACCTAATGAACCTAATATATGAGTAAATGGAAATAAAACGATATATGTAGAATTAAGCCTAGAAATATATAATTTATTCATTCACCAGAACTTTTGTTCTGACCCCCTCCTCATAACATCCTACGGGTTAGGTAGATGGCAGAGACTTCTCAGCTTTATGACACTTGCTTAGAAAGTGTTATTATTTGGGTGAGTATTTACTTACTATTATATTTTAGTCAATTCCGCCATGAGATATTTAATTGAGCTCTGATATATTTGTCTTTGCCTATTTGCAGGATACCAGATTCCCAACTCGGGTTTCAGTGGGCTTAGCTTTTAGCATTTTTGCGAAAAATCCGGACCCACTAGAATTCGGGTTGTTACATATCGTAACTTGAAATTGTCCATTTTGAAACATATATGATGATTGCTTCCTCTCATTGTTATCTTGCTTTCATATATCTATTCAGTTCATATATAAATTGTCCATTGCTTCATTAAAAACCCCTATTAGAAAAACCCAATGAGAAAAATCTTGAACGAAGAAAAGGGTGCAACTTATAAAATCATAGATATCATAGCAAAAATGATATTCCTTCTAAAGAGTTTGATAATTCGGGACCGAAATAATGCCTCATTAAAACCGTCTAAGAAAAACCCGGTGGGAAAAATCTTACTACTGGAAAAAGAGTACGATGATATATTTTAATATCTTATTTCATCAAAAGGCGTTTGATGCTTCTGGATCAGGATAATACCACATTAAAACCTTACAAAGAAAAACCTAGTAGGAAAAATCTTAGTGAAGGAAAAAGAGCACAATGACATATTTTAGTTTCTTAGTGCATCAAAGGAAGTTTGATGCTTCTGGATTAGGATAATGCCTCATTAAAACCTCACCAAGAAAAACTCTATAGGAAAAATCTTAGTGGAGGAAAAAGAGTACAATATAATATGTCATATTTCAATAATTTACTGCATCAGATGGAGTTTAATACTTCTGCATCAATGTAATGTCTCGTTAAAACCTTACTAAGAAAAACTCAATGGAAGAAATCTTAGTGAAGAAAAAAGAGTACAGTATGATATACTTATGTGTGCTACTTTTATAACAAACATTTCATGTGCTTTTATTTGGTTCTTCAAATCAGTTTGCATATTGTAACTACATCTTTGATGGATATTAAGAGTTTCATTACAACAACACTTAAAAGCAGAAAGTAATCTACTCATCATGAATTATATCAAGATTTTCATTACAATAATACATAAAAGCATGAAGTAATATATGCTCCTTGTTGCTTTGCATTCTTTTAAACCAACAAAGCTAGGTATATTCTTCAGGAACTTGTGTACTACCATCATTTAGTATGTTTTAACCAACATTTATACCTTTAGGTATTTTAATTGTTTCAGACACTTCCACTACTTCAAACAATTCAATTATTTCAAAAATTATCATATCTTGGGCATTTAACATATTGTTGGCATATATGTGCTTTAATAATTTCAATGTGCTCTTTCCACTTTATATATATGTTTTTGATTATATTTTGCATACTATAGGTCCATATTTCTCATTTAGAAAAGGATTCATGATGGCCAATCATGTTTTCCTCTAATTCATGTTATTTAATCTATTAATAAACATAAGTGCTATATTGTTTACAAATTTATCATCGATGATTATTTCTTATCAGTTCCAAACATAATTCATTGGCATTTCTTAATTTATCAATTTTTAGCTACCTAAACCACTTATAGGGTAACTTAACAATTATATCATGGGTCTTTTCCAAAGCACCGTTTGGTGTTTCTTCAAGAACACTCACCTTCTTTATTTGACATCTTTATTATTTACTCTAAAAATATTACGAACTGACTTTTCAACCACACTTCAGATGCGGTCTATACCTTTTTGACTCTTCAGGGATTTAAATCTATATTGGAGTAAGTTTACTAGGGATATTATTGATAATTTATTCAAGTTACTTAATATTTTGCATCATTGTATATATTAACAAATATTTAATCTTTGTTTGAAGCAAAAATGGCACAAACACCCAAGAGTTTATGTAGAGAATAAAAAGTGAAGAAAATTAAATGAAAACGAGTAGCGGAGAACACACAGCAATTTATAGAGATTCGGTTAATCTTTGCTACATCCACTTAGTGATTTTTATTGATTATCTCGCTGATTACAGATATAAGTTCTTACGGGTCGGTACAACTCCGACAGTGATTACAAGAATTAAGAGTAGACAAGAACAAGAGCCAAAAAGATCTTGAAAAATAATCCATACCCTTCTATTTATAGAGGTAGGAAGCCTAAAATCTCACCTAGAAGATCTCCACCTCGTTTTCCAAGCTTTAAACAGTTTCCCCAAGAGAATAGGAGGACACCTCAGCAAGGTTTGTGGATCGGTACCAACCCAAGGAGTTGGATCAGTACCGGCCCGTAATATTGCCGTGGACATTGTTTTGAACTCCTTGCCTTGGCTTGTCTTGTAGTTAGCTTCATGATTCCATAGTTATTTGCACCAATATTAGCTTGTTTCCGAGACCAAATGATGGATCCATGGAAGAACAGAGTTGTTAACTCAAATGTTCATGGAGACCAATAGCAAGTTGCATTAAATCGACGAAACGACACTTGAAATAGGCTTCTAGCATCAAGTAGAGTATGTTGGAAGAAGGTGAGAAAATATGGAGGAAAAAATATAGATCGATTCCGACCTAGGAGATTGGATTGGTACCGACCCACCACTCAGGTGGATCCATGTTTGCTTTGGCTTGAGTTGGCTTTGCTTTTATACCGTGACTCTGTTCATGCTTGGTTTCTGGACTCTAGGGCTATCTCTTCGGGCTTCCTGCCTTGATAACTTCAAGTTCGATTCATCTAGTTTGTTCATATATCGTCTGGTCAAAAGGCTGGATAACACTTGCCCTCTTAAAGTACATCTCATTTCAAACGTGATGTGCTTTGAATCGAGACAAATTGAAATCGCTACAAAGGATTCCACTTTGTGTTTCGAATGGTCATTATCCTTTCTGTGAATCGTTCCTGTGGTTATGTCCATAGTTGTTTGTCATGACATTTTAGCAGCACCCAGGACTATAAATCTAGAATATGTGTTCTTACGATTCGTCATTCCGAGCTTGATAATTTTAAGTCGATTCCTTCCGTGGATTTCCCAGGTTCGAATCTGGTTTCCTTTGACTTAAGTTGCTTGGGTCTTGGATACGCATACACACATGTGTATGTACACGTTCTTGAGCAGGTCTTGGCATGCGCGTGCGTGCACACGCACACACAAATGTTTTTTTAAGACTAAGACTCAGTACTGATCCTTTTTCTTGAATCGATACCGAACCGAGAGTTAGAGAATTCATCCAACTTCAATGCCTAGATGTTCGGGTTTGAAGGGTTATATAACCCATTTATCCCTTCTCTCTTCTCACTTTATTGCTGCCTACTGACCCAAGCTTCAAGTCACCATTAGAGTCTTAGCTTCCAAACTTAACTTCGTTGACCATCCTCGCCAATGCTCACCATCCTCAACCTTGACATCACCAACACAGCCACCTTTAAGCCCGAATCTCCAATCTTGGACCCAATCCTTCCTTTGACAACCCAAGACTTTTCATCCCTAGGTTTTGAATGAATATAATCTATCCTAGATTTGCGCAATAGGTAGGTGGAGGAGTATGGGACCACACATGAACGAAGATGAACTTGGGTAAGGACATGGATAGGCTTGCCATTCATGGCCGTGCATCAAAATTCAAAACGAGAAGGAGGAGGAGGATGAAGTTCTTCCTTGGAGTTGGGTCGGTATGACTCCAACACTTGGGAGAATTTCGCAAACTCCAAATCCACAAGTATACTTTGCCTTGGTTGATTGGTGTTGAACTTCCTTTTCTTGATTTCATAGCACTTCCAAAACATGGCCGATAACGTGTGGCTCGTTGGGATGGTCAGCGATGATGGTCACTTCGAGTGGTATCCAAACTTAAAAATGAACTATTAAATAATATCGAAAATCTGAACTGTACAACACTGCACTAGAATTCACTTTAGCATGGGGGTACGGATTTTAATTAATCTGGTGTTGATTATTTGTCGAGTTATTATAGAAATGGATCGTAGATGTTCTAAGCGTCTCGCCGCTCAAGCCATATGTCCATCTACTTCCAGATATGTTGAATCCGACATCGAGTCTAGCTTGACTATGGTTCCACTTGTATAGTAAACTCTAGTACAACATGCACATCAATAAGAAAATCCACAGGTTGAACAACACATTCCTGAAAATCCAATAGATCCCGTGGAAGGGCCGAAGGTTGAACCTGCTCCTGATACTCTCGAAGATGCTGTTCTTTTATATGATCCTATCGATTCCGTCGCTTCAAAGATCTACGAGGGATCTCTATGCAGAATATGCGACAACCATGGAATTCCATTTACAGACGTACTAGTCCCATCACACCATCAAAGAGCTCACATTACCTAGAGGGTTATACTACTTGCAACTGATACATGTGTTTGGCGAGTTGTGTCCCACCATTTAACCAGTTCATCTGTCGAGTCCTGAACTTCATGAGATTGGCCCCAACAAAACTACGTCCAAATAGTTATGCCTTCCTCCTCGGCACATACATTGTCTTTACTGAACACTTACACCGAGTGCCCAACGATGAGGAGATTCGATACATATATAGTTTTAAGAGCTGAAGAGAAAGTCCGTCTTTAACTTGCCTAGAACCGACCATGAATTGTAGAGTAGTCTTCAGCACATGGAACAAGTTGATCTATTTTAAGAACAAGTGGTTCTATGTCCGTTGTCCACCTACATTTGCGTGTAGATGGCTATTTGGACATAAGTCCCATTCCATGCGCATTACATGATTCTGGCTTATAGTCCATAGACTTAACTTGTATCATTTGGTTGTTTAGATGCTCTGTCGAGACCCAATAGCACGACACTTTCAGATTCTATTAAGGCTCTTTTGGCACATCCAGCAGAAGATAGAGATATCAGAATTCTCCTTTTAGATGAAAACCTTCTCGCCTACAATCTGCTGGAAGTGGGCCACAGCACTGGTCAAGTCCAAGTAGTTGTCAACGACAATGACGATGATAATTATAATGATGAGATAACAACTCGCTTAGTGGAGGCGACGTTAATCCAGATGTGCCCCCATTCCCAAGCTCAAGGGCTGGAGTTGAAGAGAATGTTGAGCGAGTACAAGAACATGCCAAGGAAGGCAAGATAGTGGGTGAAAGCGGTGGAGTCGGCCATGACGATATTGGTGTGGACCATGAGTATCAGACTAAACAACCCAAGGATGATCAATAGCCTATCCCAAAGAAGAGGCTGGTTGTGAAGATTTCTAAGGCACAGACTTCTACGCAGCCTCTGCCTGTTACAATAGTAGAGAAAATTCCATCTCTTCCCTCAACAGACACATTTGATGGCTTAGGGCCAATTCCTACCGAGTTTGGCTCCTTTGGGATCGATGACATGAGCCTCGAGGGTCTTAACTCCCCCATCTGCTTTAACGATGACATTCCTCCCATCGGTATGGGGGAGATCACTCCTATAAGCAAAGCTTCATAACACGATCCGTCGGGTGGACACTAGGACACTCACACACACATGCACTTCACGGCACTACGTTGCACTTAACTCGCATCCTTTCTAGTGGAAACTAGTTCTTTCTTGTTTCATTTATAGGCTCCATGGAGAGGAAGAAGTGCATATATTAATCTCTCGAGGAAAACATATCCCGGTCATATAGGCATCGTCGAGGCTCATATCATTAGGGCGGTGGTCGAGATAGAGGCAGTCGCCACAGAGGCAGTTACGACAGGGATTACCAATTGCATGACTTCGCTTCCAAATGTCATTCCAGATCAAGGTCGCTTCCGCCAAGAGGCTCGAATAGGTATTCTGATCACCGCGATGTCTTGCCATCAGGTGATGCTTCTCGCGCACCTCCTCCAGCTTCCATTCCCATGGAGCACTTGGCACCCTTTCACTCTGGTCGATCCTCCAACCATAGGCACCATCAAAGTAGTCCTGAGACTTCCCATCATAGGGCTGGCAAATAATTGATCGAAGCTTCGAATGTCACTATGGAGCAACAACTTGCCCCCTACTCCTGAATGGTTGAATTAAAAGAGAAATTTCCGGGTGTTTGCTTTAATGGGCTCATGTTCGTGCCCAACTTGAAGAGAATATCTAAGGTCTCGAGAGAAAGGCAACTCGAGATTGATAATTTGAATCTTGTGGCCGCATAGGACAAAAGAACCATTGCCCAGCTCAATGCTGAGGTTGAAAACTTAAGGAAATCACAAGCCGAAGCTGAGAAGAAAGCAGAGGACGCCGTCAGGGCTCTTAAAGATGAGAGAAAAAAGCATCGAGATGAGACTAAGGCTGCACATCATTGGAATCACGCCTTAGTGCTAGAAACAGATGCCTCAAATAGGAAAGTGATCGAGCTAGCGGCCAAACTCGAGAGCGCGACAAAAGAAAAGAACGACGCTCTCCAACAAGCTCAGGATTATTGCGAAGACCTTGTTATTGCTCGCCGTGAAAGAGACAAGGTGATTGAACGTGCTAAAAATGTGGATGCACTTGTCCAGAAGGAGATTAAAGCTACGGAACATCGAATTTGAGCCATTGCTTGATAAGTACAATGCTAATGTGCTCAAATTTCGCAACTTGGAGTGGTTCAACAATGATTACCCTAGAATTCTTGCCCTCGCTTGGGAATAAATTTTCGAGGAAGAAAAGGAATTTCTTAAAGGCGGTGAGGTGGATCTGGCTCAGCTAGAAAAAGAAATACTGATTAAAGATAAGCCCATGGTGCTGAAAGAGGGTTAGCTTATTCTGCATCCGGAGCTATTCGCTACAGTGTAGAAAGACTTAGGCAAAGACTCCGGATCGTCGCCTCGAGATGCTGCTGTTGGGGACACACCCGGGCATGGAACTATTCCTGATCTATCTTTGGTCCCAGGATACAATCCAGATCAACCTCAAATTCACAAACATGCTATCTTTTTTCCCATTTTGAAGGGGAACTCTAGCTACACTCTGGCCTACACAAAGATCCAAACTGAAGGAGGTATCTCATTGACCCCACCTATATTTCAGAGAGTCCATCTATCGCCGATTGACATGCTAATCTCTCTTTTTATATCTCTCAAGTTTCAGGTCAATCCTAGGTCGTCTCGCTTCCCAACAAAAGTCTCCAGTCAGGTCAACAAGCGACTACAACAGAATCGGTAACCGTGACTACTTCAAGGATGGTGCCGACTATTCCGATTGATGAGACTCTTGGGCCCGGTGAGCAGATGATAAATGCTCGTCAGGATGAAGGGACCGGTGAGCCTCAGGGAACTCAGACCGATGATTATTATTATTATTGGGTCCTCCGAACCTCTGTCGGGTCCCACCATAAGTACCATTGAGCAGGAACTGGTCCTAGCCAAAAAAGTCAAACTGGAGAAACTAGATACTTTTCCTCCTCCGCTATCCATAGCTCTGCCCGGTCAGACTATCTTTGCTCCCATCACCATTCCTCCGCCTGGGAGCACCCAAAGCGTGCCTATTGGATCATCGCATAACAGTCCATTCAAAGGCAAATGAAGTGGGGGAAAGATAAGGAATAAGTAGGAAGGATCCAGTGTGCCATCTTCTACCGAGAAGAAGGAGAGAAAGGAGAGAAAGAAGAGGATCAATAAGTGATCATCCATCTTCTTTGTATTTTTTGGTCGTATAGCAGCACTTAAGCTCTTTTTGATCATCCGCTTTTTGTTTCTCGGCCGGTATTTGTGCAGATTCGGCCTCCGCTTTTGCTTTTTGTTTAGGCATAAATGAAACATGTACTTATCTTTCCAAGTTCTGTGTGAATAACAAAGGTTTTTTTGTCAAGTCTTTGTGTGAATTTGTCTAAGTTATTCAAGAGATGCACTTTCCATTCAATGTACTCATGATCCATCTCGTTTTATTATCCTCGATAGACTAAGTAATAGGCAGTTTTCCAATTTACCGGCCTTTTGTCGCTCTACCAAACATCAAGTAATCATAGAAATTCCAATTTTGGGCACTAGTCAAGGTAGACCACTTAAACTAGCGGTTCTAATATCCTTTTCCAGGATAATGATGTTCGATCACGCCAAACTCTGAGCATCAATTGAAGTTCATAAGTAAGATCCTGCCTTACACCGAGAATCTTCGGCCTTGCCTACTTCGGGCAAGATGTCAGTGATCAGATGGTCGTATCACATCCAATTCAAGCATACTCCTGCCCGCATATCAGGAGTGAGATTTTGTGGATGAGCGGTAATATCGAGTTCATTTTTATTTATACTTCTGCCCCTACATTAAGTGTAACATCCCCCACTTGGAGGCCTAAAGCTACCGGCTATGGATGCTGCAGTCATCCATAGTTATTAATGCTTGACGACCAAATATGGTAATGTTAGATACATTGATATAATAGAAACACATGGATATGGGGGGAAAAATTAAATCATAAAACAACTTTCACATTCCATTTCAAATCATTTCAAATTCATTACATAATCCCAATACGAGAACCACGTTCAGAGAAAATATAATTAATACAACATACGCCAAGAGCGACATATGAAGATGCTCCCTTGGATGATCAGAATATAATATAGGCAATTTACCAACTTTGCCTTTACAACAACAACACGACATAATCAAAATAAAAAAGAACTCTAAATAGCTATCATGCTTCTTATGTCTCCGGAAGCTTATTCGTCTAAAGAGGTACCTGAAAACGCCAACTCTCAAACTACTCAAAATCAACTGAGCACCCGAGAGTTTAAGGGACATAAACTTCGAGTCAGACATAAAGCCTGGTATGAATAATAATCTACCATCTCAAACCATTTAGATATCTAGTGAGACCACGCCGCTTAGCGAAACGAGTTTTCCCCTCACTAGTATCATATTCAAAACTTTATAAAACCATATATTGTGCTCCTATTCCAAAATGGTTAAAACATAGCAATTCAAAATATTATGATGATATGCAAACAAGTAAATCAATTCTAGATTACCCATCCTCATTCATTTTTGACTATCCGTCTCAATTATAGTTTCTAGGATCACTATTAACCTAATAGTTTTCATGGGTTGACTAATAACCTGTTTAATACTTATGGACGCCCTGTCCAGTTTCATAGTTTTCATGGGATCACTAAGAACCTATTGGCCCTGCCAATACTTCATTGTTTCATGGGTTCTCCCTGAACCTATTGGTATCTCTAATAACTTCCCTCTTATCTTAGTTTTCATGGGTTGACTAGGAACCTATTGACATCTGTCAATAACTTAATCCAGATATAGTTTTCATGGGTTCACTACAAACCTATTGGCCTCTGCCAATAACTCTTTCTAATCATAGTTTTCATGGGTTTACTATGAACCTATTGGCCCCTACCAATAACTTATTCTAAGCATAGTTTTCATGGGTTTACTATGAACATGTCTATCTAACAACTTCTTTAACTAATATTTAGGCATCCTATATTCTGGTCTACCTGACCTCCTATATACAATTCTACTCATTCAGGAGTTAACTCAATTTATATTCACTACTGGGTCAGCCAAGCTGGTTTTTCGGCCCCTTTTCCCTAAATTACAGTTATGGGTCCATATTTAAGTGAATATGTAAACTAGAAGAAGCAAACATATTAACATAATAATCATCAACATCTATGGTTTAATAACCTTGAAATCATTTTCATATAAAACATGGTTAATACCTTTAACCTATTATTTTATCAAAGGAAACTTCTTCATAAACTCTAATTTAAAAGCTCTTTTATAATGCCATGGGTTTTACCTTTAAAAATTGAGATTGGGTTCTTTGTTATCAAAACTAAGGCTTTTGAAACCTTTAATCTTTACTTTTGAAACCATTGGAAATCTTACTTTCGAAAGCATTCAAATCTTCTTTTCAAAACACTAGGCACTACCTTTCGAAACACTTTAAAACATTTCTTTCGAAACCTTTTGAACGTATTAAAGTAATACCATTCAATTATAGAAGCATATCTTCGAAACCATTTGAAAGTACCTCTTTCGAAACCATTGGGTTTAATTTAAAACATTCTTATTAAGTCTAAGTGAATTCAAGCGAGAGTACCCCTTTCGAGACCATTAAAAAGAGCTTGGGGAAAAATAGATGGCTTCGGTACCATCCTTTTGAAAGCTCAAACCATTTAAGCAAACATTTAAAGGATAGCTTCGAAACCTTTTTCGAAGTCATTGCCTTCGAAACCCGTGAATCCTTTTGAAGGCTTTAGAAAGTGGCTTAGTACAGGTTTAAAATAAAAGCTATCTTTTGAATTGGTTGATGACTTTAATCCATTCGAAAGACATAGGAATGGCAGAAGGGTTTCAACTTGATCGAAACTACCCTTTTCGAAAGCATTGATTTTGAAACTAAGTAACTCATTCGGAAGCTACAATTTAAACAAGAAGCGGCAACCCCTTTCGAAAGAAATTTAAAAAGACCCCTTCGAAAGCATATGTTTCGACTCCTTCGAAAGCATTTAGTAAAACATGAAAGCGCATTTCTTTGGAAAATAAAACAAAGGTTTTGACCCTATTGAAAGCTATGTTTCAACACCATGCCTTCCACCCTTCTCCAATCCATTACGTACCAACATTGTGATACCTTGTGTATTGGTTTCGGCTTAGTTGCTTTCGACCTAGTAGGTTTCGACTTGGTTGAAGGCGGAAGCATAGGGTCGAAAGGTGGCTTCTAAAAGAGGCGAAACCCACTTTTTTTGGGTAAAGACTGATTTAATGCCATTTAAAGTAATTACTTTATGACTAACCTGCCTATTTGTAAACATTTAATTGGTTTCCATAAACTTTTCAAATTCTTTACCAAAATAATTGTCGCACAATTTCAGATCTAAACAAAGATTAATTTTCACAATTAAGCCCTTACATTAAGCAAAACAATTAAAACGATTAAATCCTTCTTCTAAAATAATTTAATTTCCATACTAAATTACATAGGAAAAATCCCCAAAAATTACAGAAATTCACATTCAATAAGTTATCAAACATATAAAATTTCAGACCCAAATTCTTCATACAATAACCGAAATTAATTTCTGAACCCAATTATTCGTATTTTCCTTTGAAAATTCATAATAAATTTTCCATAGCTTGGAAAATTATAAAATTAAAACTCATCTCCAAAATCATGTTTTACATAACATATAAATTCCCCATGGCATTCTAAATTCAATTTCAACAATTTTACCCTTAAAACCATATATAAACAATTATCAAACAATCTTGTTTGAATCAAATATGTTATAAAATCCAAGCATATCATCATCAAAAATCATCATAATGGATTTAATCTTAAACCCAAAAATCAAACGATCATAAAAACAAAAATAGAGATAGTTTATATTATTATTCACTTTGATTAGGATAAGGAACTTGAGATTTGATTGAGATTAATTTCCCTTAGCTTGAATCCATAGCTTTAGATTTAATTTCTCCCCTTTTGTAATGACCGGCTTCTCCCTTTGATTTACGTTTTATGTTTTAAGAAAAATGAACGTGAATGGATAGGAAACGAGAATATAAGGTAATGGGGTTATGGTGCACAATTACCCTAAGTACCCTTGCGTTAATTACTCTCCTACAAAGTCATTTATAAACCCATTTAAATAATTAAGCTCGGCCTCTAAGTATTTACTCAAATCTCAATCCCTTTGTCTCTCTAATATTTACATTATTCTATTCAATTTATCTAATTAAATATCCTGAATAATGTTATTAAAAATTAGGGGTGTTACATTAAGGGTCGAAGTTAGTCGATAGATGGGCAAGTCATGTCCTTTTTGGGTTTATACTTACACCCCCATTGCAAAGGAAAGAGTAAGCGGATGGACAGTCAAATCGCGTCCACTTAGGTTTATACTCCTATCCTCAATCCAAGGTCAAGAGTTAGCATTTAGATGGTCGTATCACTTTTGTTTTGAGTTTATACTCCTGCCCCTACGTCAGGGGCCAAAGTTAGCTGGTGGACGGTCAAATTACGTCTTATTTGGTTTATACTCCCGTCACCACGTCAAGGGCAAGAGTTAGGTGATATCGTTCTCCAAAAACCGAGAGTGATTGAACATCAAAGGTCCAACCATGGACCGTGGAAGTTTGGTTGGCACCTATCTTCGGGTACCTACACACCAACATTACACACATGTAGATTCATTTGAGTCGGTCACATTTCGTAACTCTTAAGCAGTGTAAAGACAGATCCAGAAAGCCATTTATTGAAAATAGGAAATGATAGATTCTGCCTTATCACATGCTTCATCCAAATATGTACAAATTTATTTCTAAGTGAAATAGCATCGTAAATGCTTGCTATTCCATGCCCTCGGGAGCAAGAACCCGTCAAACGTGGCAAGCCTGAAAGTGTCATCTTCAAGCTTTTATTCTATTATGTACGGACTTTCCCATGTCAGGCCCAAATTTTTATGTCCCGGAAAGATTCGTTTGAGGACCAGATCACTGATTTCAAAGGTCCATTCCTGACCTTGGCGTTGTAATATCGGACGACTCGGTTGCGGTGCATAGCTGCTCTCAAGTTAGCTTCGTCTTATTTCTCATCGATCATGTCAAGTGATTCTATAAGGAGTTGCTCATTCGTCCATGGATTGTAATGAATTACCTAATGAGAAGGTACTTCTAGTTTGGAACCATAGCCTCCGATCCGTAGGCTATGGTGAATGGAGAATGTCCAGTCACTGACTTATGGGTCGTTCGATAAGCCCAAAGTACCAATGGAAGTTCATCGACCCACTTGCCCTTAGCCTTTTGCAATCGCTTCTTAAGAATGGATTTAATAATCTTGTTTACAGCTTCGACCTGTCCATTCACCTGAAGGTGTGCCACCGCGGCAAATCTCTTCTCTATGTGATGTCTGCGGTAGAAATCCCTAAACTCGATGTTGTCGAATTGGGTTCTGTTATCGCTAACGATCGCCTGTGGAACTCCAAAACAACAAATAATATCCTGGACTACAAAGTTGATCACTTTTTTCACGGTAATTATGGCTAATGGCTCGGCCTTAGTCCATTTGGCGAAGTAATCAACCCCGACAATGGCATATTTCGCGCCACCTTTATATATCGGCAACACATCGATAATGTTGATCCCCCAAACTGCAAACGGCCAAGGACTAACTATTTGAGTAATCTCTATCGGTGGGGCTCTTGGAATCTTAGCAAACATCTGGCACATGTCGCACTTTCTAGTGTAATCAGCTATGTCTCGGTTGATAGTGGCCAGAAGTACCCATAGCGAGGAATCTTTTTCGCTAGGGTTTGCCCTCCAGTATGGTCGCCACAGGCCCCTTTGTGCACTTCTCCCAAGACTTGTTTGGCCTCATCATGAGCGACACACCGAAGCATAGGGGCAGAAAAACACTTCCTGCACAGCAATCCTTCCTGTATGATATATCTCGAAGCTTGGCAATGGAGTTTCCATTGCTCATTCCTCCTATCGGGAAGGATTCCTCTTTGCAAGTAGTCTTTTATCATAGTCATCCATGACTCTCTTTCAGGTTCAGCCTCCAAGATCCAATCGACATCCATCTGGTCGATGCTCGGTGCTGACAATATTTCCACTGGAACCAGGCCCATGAGCTGCGCATCTTCAGAACAGGCAAGCTTAGCGAGTGAGTCGGTCTTTGTATTATCCTCTCTACGAATATGCGTTATGGTATAATATTCAATGCCACTAAGAAGCTCAAGGACTTGGTTTAGATAAGGGGCTAGCCTTGCTAATTTTGCCTGAAACTCTTTTCGCACTTGACACACCACTAGCTAAGAATCATAGAAAATATGTAAAGTTTTTATCCCCAATTCTTTGGCAATCTTGAGTCACGCAATCAAAGCTTCGTACTCTGCTTCATTGTTCGTTATAGGAAAATGGAGTCTCAGGGCATAACATATTGAACGGTCCTTGGCAGTGACAAGTACAACTCCAGCACCAAAATAGCATTTAGGTGGATCGGTACCAACCTAGGGGTTGGATTGGTCCCGACCCACCACTTAGGTGGATCTATGTGTGCTTTAACTTGAGTTGGCTTTACTTTTATCCCATAACTCGATTCGTGCTTGGTTTCTAGACTCTAGGGCTATCTTTCTGGGCTTCTTGTATCCCTTTTATCATCCCCCTCAATGTTGACGAACATTGCCACATTAAATAATAATCTTCTTTGGATTCTCATTTTGACCTATTAGAGCATTTCTACTAGCAAATATGTTATATATGTATGTATGTATATATACACACACAGATATATATATATATATATATATATCGATTATAGGAGTATAATCCCTTTATTAGTCGATAAAATGCATTCAAGTAATATTGCTTACTCTCATTCATTGATCTAGCCACTTGGAGGAATTTAGTTATTAAGTAGATCATTTAAATACATACATAAATTCAGGTCATTCAACATTTATGTTGATTGAATTTTAAATCACTAAATGATATCTATGCAAAATTTATAAGATGAGTTCATATTTACTTAGTCAAACAATCGTCAGGTTTGATAAATATCTGCATATACGGATACACACACACACACATGTGTCTCCACACACACATATAAATTATAGATTTGCATATTCTTTTCCAATTGAGTTAATGATTTTAAAACAAACTATTACAAGGATCCAAACCATTAATTTTTGTTTATCGATTAATTTCAATGTGAATCCTTAAAGATTACATGATAATTTTCAAACGTCTGGTTTGAAAATACATATGCATCAATTTTGACTAATCAATAATAACTTCAAGTTATATGATATATTATAACTTCTGTTTATAAAATATATTATAACTTCTAGTACATTTGACTTATCAATAATAAGAATTTCAAGTTCTAAATCTTAAATTTTGTCAGTGTTTCTTAGTTTAATATTGGAGTCAAACTTTTCTTACCAATAATTACCAAAGTCTCTAGTTTGATAATTCATAAAACTAGCAATATTTCATATACTTCTTGTTTATTTCCATTATCAAACTTCAAACAGTATATTCATTTTTGTCCACTTAAATGTATGAATCAGCATTTTTTTATTCGAATATACTAAAAAACAATATCCTTTAAATTAATAATTCAAATATAACTTAGTGGTTTTCAATCCAAATCATATTGAACTTCTAGTAAATAAATTATGTTTACAACTTCGAGTTGTTAAAGTTTATCCTTCAATTATATTTCAAATATCCTTTAAGCATTATTTATAATTATATCATATAAGAATACATGGTTCAAATTACATATAGGCATCTCTTATGGAGAGTACAAAAAGATATATTTACAATAAAAATAAGAGTAACTTCTGGACACTTAAAATGTTATAGAAATATATGCTATTATATAAAAGTTACAGATCTTCTCAAGACCGTATTTATAGCTTTTATGAAAATTATGATATGACATATAGATTATCTCTTTATCTCTTCAAGAGAATATCTAAAGGTTTTCATCAAGAATAGTTATACATACGGTATTCAATTCATGGTATAATTTAAAATGTAATAGACCACAGATCACCATTTACTTTTAAAATTTTCTAATGAAGCTACAGGTTTATGACAATGGTAGATTGAATTTTGTAAATATATTTGCATCCATTAAACTGGTTATATTTTGATTTACAAATTATTTGGATTATTCATTACCACGTCACTGTTTGAAGTGCCATATCATATTTAGAAATATTTCATATGCAATTTTTTTATAGTGCTATACAAGAATATAATATCTCCTCTGGAGATATGTTATAAATACCATTTTTGGGGTGTGGTAGTATAATTATTATGTCAGTAGTCTACCTGTGAAGTATTATAGTAATATACATTTTCTCTTTTAGAGATATTTTACCATCACTTCTTCTGGAGTGTATTTAAAGACATTTTTTCAGGAAAAATTAGATATATGAGCATTATCTTCTGCAAGTTTCTATTTTCTTATCCGTTTGAGAACTTCAAATATATATATATATAATTTATCAAAATCTCAAATATTTGACGATATATTAACTTTAATAAGATTTTACATTTCCTAATTTTCATAGTACTCAAACTTCAAGTTTGAATCGTATTTGAAATCTATAACCATTAAAAAAATACCATAGTCAAATTTTATATATTTATTTGGTTTTTCTAATTTGACTAAATATACAAATTTATCTCTGTGGCAGAATAATATAAATCTCTTTAGGAGACCATTTTAAGTTATTTATTCAAGAAATACTATGAATTTCATTCTTACTTTAATTGTTACTTCAACATGTACATGGTTTAAGTTAATCATCAGGAACAACTTTTATTTTTAGTCTCTTGAAGAGACTAATCTACATGTGGTATACATTATATCCTCATTAGATAATTTATATAACTTTCATGTAAGTATAAATGGGATCTGGTTAGTGATGGTGAAAATTGATGATAAGTTGTTGGTCTAATATTCACCAATTTTAATGCAAAATTGCATGTTCCTAAGCTGAAACATGTAACTTTGATAACATAAGCAATGATCTTGCAATAAGTTGTAGACGTTTAACTAATGGTTCTACTAGACCATTAGGAATACAAATTTATATACGTAATTCATACAAGAACTTTAGGTCTCAAACATTGATAAAACAAAATAAACATAAGATGGCCCTTCAATAATTTGACCAAGAACTTGTACTCTATGTACAATTTGTCCATTCAAAATGTATGAAAGCACTTGGATGTGTAATATAATTCATTTTCTTTATGTCTTAGATGATCAATCTTGACTTAAGAATAATAATGTTTGAACAACAGGTTCAGATATGTTTTGATGGTCTTCAATCATTTCTTCAAGGTATAATACATAACCCCTTCAGAATGGGATTCATATATGAGAATCATATTACTAATTTTCTTCGAGGAAATGGTATTTATTATATTTGTAAAGATCTCTTTGAAAGACAAATTTCTTTAAGAAATTATGTGTAATATAAGAGCTGAATATATTTCCACTATATTAATTCTTTTAGACTTTTACTTCTTTAGTTGCAACTTTCTTTTCAAAATACTAAGAAAATAATACACTTGGTTTCTTCTAGAAACATGCCTGTAATTTGCATAGAAGCAATAATATGGATATTTACTTTCTATATTGCATCCACGGAATTAAAATGAAATGAACCATTTTTGTATTTCAAATGGACATGCAATTAAGGTTCTAGTGTCCAAATATATGCTAAAAGTTGAACAAAATAAGTTAAGTGGAGAAGGCATTTCTGCTAAGCTACTATGAGATAGATTCTTATATGTTATGTATGTCACAAAAATATTTTATATATACAATAAAAATTGAATACCTGTCCCGTGAGATGCAGAATTGCTAGAGAATTGGTAGTAGCGAATCACTAGGCATGACATTAATTAATAACTGCATGTTGGCGACTTAGTAATTATAAGGGGTTTGAATAGGTAATAGAAAATAAATATTATTTTGAAATTAAAAATAATTTTAGTAAAGTTGCAAAAATATATAGTCACATCATCTAAGATAGCAATGGAAGTATGATAACATTATTGACAAATACACTCAAATTATTTATTTTCAATAGATCTAAGACTTTTCTTTTCAATGATCATAATGTACATGTAAGTGGCAAGTACTGTAAATTTGGTAAAGTTAATCATTTAATAAATGCAAATGTAGAAACAACTATGTACACTACCTTGATTGCCACAAATTATCAATCTCTTCAGAGCGAAATAATAAACTTTTATATAATAGTTTGATATTATATAAACCAACCGTTCATGCAAACATCGGTATAAAATTTACATAACGAATGTTAGTTCGGTAGAAACTTTTACATAAATCATTTACAAATAGGTTGAAAGAGAAAATAAGAATAAAAGATCAAGGATCTAAAATCAATCTAATAAGTGCAGGTGAAAAGAATATTCATATTAAATCAAAAGCAACGAATAAGATTTATAGGATCTTCAAACAATGAAAAAAAATCTACAAATTAATTAACAAAATCTATAGATTATAGAATTGCAAAGCGAGTCGTGCTAATAAAGTGTTGTAAACTATAAAAAGATAAGAAGTCATTAGAGAAAGATGAGACATTTTATTCATTTCTAATCTTCCACATACAATACAATCGAGCTCTATTTATAGACACAGTCATAAAAATGAAAATTACAACGATACTCATGTCATATTTAGCATACTAGTGAGTGGCCATGCAACGCACACGGGCAGTGGTATTCCCCATTATTTTCAACTGACATACCAAAAAGGCGATCTGAGGACAAAAGAGTGACCATATCTTCCATATACGTATGTACTCATGCATAATGTACAGCTGATATAGATGTCAGCATAGCCATGGTATATAGTTAAAGAAATAGTACATATGAGTAGCACAAACATAAGTAAGTAGCGTATAAGAAAGTTAGAATTGCAATTAAAAACATGCACTTACGTACTATAGGTGAAAGGAAAACCGATACAGTCATCATATGTTGTGAAGTACAATTTTTTTTAAAAAAAAGAAGAAAAATGGTTAACGATTAAAAAGGTAACATAGACAACATACAAAACATTGGTAACTAAAAAGGGAATTATAGGGGAAACATGCGCTCATAAGCTTTCAGAAATTAATTCCTTTGTCTCTTCTCCCGAATCTTGATTCCAGGTGCTGTTGTGGCATCATGTTCTGTATCACCATCCTATGGATAATAAAAATAAGATGCAGTTTGATTTTGTAAGCATAAAACAGCTAAGAGTAATATCAGTTAACGTTTTTAATTTAAGAGAACTAAATACAACATGGGTTAGAAAGGTTTAACAGTTCAAAGTATGATTATCCATAAGTACGACAATCAGTTATGAGTTGATGTTGAAGAAGTACTGTAACGTTATTTACTCTAACAACATAGCATGGGATGTACAGTGCTGCCTTGTACGTGACATATAATATATATTTGTAAAGATAAATAATGCGTAGGTAGTAGTTGTACATGATTTGAAATAATTACCAACAAAATTACATGTGAAACAAAATAGTTTAAAAATTCTTACTTGAATCACATTTCCTCTTCTAAGCGTCTTTTTGGGGAGTAATTGGGTCAGAAGCACGTACTATCGGCTGGATCACACGATCGTCTTCCGGATAAATAAAACAAAATGTCATTGCTACACCAAAGGTCCAATGAGGACAGAAGAGTGATCGATATTGTAGATCAAACCTGGGTAATCTATTTCTTTCCTTTGATGTATGTCCTGGCCTACGAAGTACGTTTACCCATATTTGAGAGACACCCTAAGTTAGAACTTTGATTGTTAGGCGGAGTTAGCTATAATTTTTGAAATAATAGAAAACAGTGCACAACGTTAAAGAAAGTGAAGTTGTAGGTACATAAATTATAAGTTAACGGCTACCCGAGACTGAGCATTTACCGTCTCTATCACAGCTATGTTTTTAGTGATTTTTCTAGTAGTGAGGTAAGTATCGGGATTATTCATCTCATAGTTATTTGGTCTAAATTCAAATAACGCCTCAATCCCTGACAGATGCTGGAAAATCTTGTCAATTTTTTATGCCCCATCTTCCCACAACATATCATATTTTGGTTCGTGACAGATGATTTAGAACGGGCATTTATTGTTACCGACAATTGATATAATTAGATTGATCAGTATAGCATACACAGTTACTACTTCGCAACGTAAACGAAGCAAGACGAAAGTAAAACTTTCATAAGGCAAGTTTGTGGAATAACCTATACTACGATAAGAGGGGATGTTTTGTATTTAATTGTTGGATTGGTTTTATTACCCATCTAGTTGTGCAGATGTCGTGTCATATAGAACTGTATAAATATATACTACTGTAATCAATGAACTGGGAACAGTAACATGACTGTATTATTTATTTGGGTGCTAATGAAAAGATGGACCAATTGTACATGAAATAATAAATTAAATAGTAAAACATTAAAGTGAAGGCATCTCGATTGTCAACTGCGAAATGTATAATACATTAAAATATAAGTTAATTTACCAATGTCATAGTCCAAGCATTTGTATACAGAGTTTACAAATCGTTGTGAGCAGTAGAGTTGTTGCTCACGCATTAGTTATGTGATGATTGGCGAGCACCAGTTTTAAACTATTACTCACAAAAGTTCAAAAAAGCTACATAAGCAGCAGTTCAATAAGTTGATTTGAGCAAAGTTGCATCGCAAATGCAACTGCGCTCAGCTGCAATTGCAACCTAGATTGTGGTCAGTTGCATTTGTAACCGAGGACAATGTAAATGAGCATAGCCCAGTTGCATTTTCCAACTGATGTGAGTTGCTCAGTTGCAGTTTGAAACTGAAGTACAGTGCTCAGCTGCATTTTGCAACCGAGCATAATGCTCAGTGGAAAATGCAATTGAGTGTTGGGCTCAGTTGGAAATGCAACTGAGCAATGTCTAATTTAATTTGCAACTGAGAACACTACTCAGTTGCCGATGTAATTGGGCACATTGCTCACTTGTAGATTTGCTTAAATTTAAAAAATAATTTTCCTTTGGTGTAACAACCCGCATATTCTACGATTGAATATTTAAATATTTTATTTAAAAATAACATCGTTCGTCGGATTATAGTCCGAAAAGCTACTTTTTGTATACGGTCGAATTAGGACTCGAGACCACTTCCATTGAGTCCAAAATGCCGTTTGCGACTTTTTTGAGTATAAGCTTCGATATGTTTGGAGATAGTAGAATTTTGCTACTTTTCACTTAGGGCTTTGGGTTTGGGTTCAGCCCATCCCAATTCTGGTTTTATCAACCCAACTCCACTCCAACTCTTCATTACTTCATTTCTAAATCCTAATACTCAAGCTTCAGCAACAATGGTGGAGAGATGGGAAATGGAAATTCCTAAGCCCTAATTTCATTTGCAAATCCAAGTTTTATCTCCAAATTCTAGAAGAAGCTATTGGTAAGCATCTCCTTCTTCTTCTCCAACTCATTCTCCTTCCAATTTCAGAAATTCCTAAACCTAACTTTGGGAATGTTCTTCTTTTAAAAGCTTGGATTCAAGCTTCTTGTGTTGAGATTGAAGAGTGGTTGTTCTTCCCTTGTCTTCAAGCTCCTTCTTCATTGTCTTTGTAAAAAGGTGAGATTTTTATCTCACATCTTAGTCTATAACTATCTTCGATTGTTAGGTATGAATTCCTAACACTTATTCTTGTGCAATTGCTTTTGGTTTGGATTGATTTGGTGAATATTCCAATTTTTAGTGTTTTGAGTTCAATTCTTTGAAAATCCTAACTTTGATGTTTTGATCATGTTTTTGGTGATGAATCGAAGAGCTTATATGGCCGGGTAGTCGATGGGCGTAAACCCTTAGTGCCGTTGCTCGACCGATTGCATTTCGGAATGGATTGGCATTCATTTTATTGGCATGGGAGTGCTGGAAACAGGCTCCGATCGACCGACCTCAAGGTCCGGTCGACCGACCTGCTACTCTAGCATTTCCCTGCCTCTGTTTTGGGGAGTGCAGGTTACAGGCTTCGGCCGACCGACCTCAAGGTCCGGTCGACCGACCTGCTACCCGAGAATTTCTGCCTCTGGTCCGGTCAACCGAACTCAGTGAGCCAGTTGACCGACCTGCTCCTATTTGCCAATTTTTTCTATATTGCCTATTTGTTTGAATTTCCAACTTTAATCGATTTGTGTTGTTTCCCTTTTGTTGTTATCATTTATTACCGACTTTGATGACTTCTTTTCTTCGGGATTTTTGGGAATATCCATTTTGATGGATTCGGTATCGATTTCTTTGGATTTTATTCACATCTTCGAATGTGAATTTTTATGATTGATTGTTTCTACAATCACTTCTATGATTTGTCACTTCAAAATATAAAGGTTTTCTATACTAGTATTAAATATCAAAACTTCTTCATCAAAACGATTTCAACTCTATTTTCAATATCAAAGCTCGTTTCTTAAAACCATTTTCCAATCTATTAGTATATACAAACCTTTACCTCATTCGTATGAGAAAATCTAATTAAACGGCTTAGCAAAACAACTGGTATGAAACGCTTGCGTTTACTTCGTCGGTTAATTTATGGACTTGTTCGATTGAAACTCTTGTGACAATTTTCTAGTGGAGATCTACAATATGTTCGTAAATATTTGAGTTAAGCAAGTGGTTATGGGACATGAAGCTAAACTCTTATATTTACTAGCTTAGTGTAATCGACACTTCTTTATGATCGATGATGATCATTTTATGGTTTAAACTAGCAATGTGCGATGTCTCTTTGTCAGTGTGTCAAATGCCTTCGGGCCATCCATGTGTTCGGAAAATTAAATGGATAGCTTCCCATCCGTGTGTTCGGAAAATTAAATGGATAGCTTCCATGAGATAGCTTCTCATCCGTGTGTTCGGAAAATTAAATGGATAGCTTCCATGAGATTGCTTCTCGTCCGTGTGCTCGGACTTCCCCCTTTTAATGATTTCTGGATTTCGTGTGTTGAATTCTGAGATTTGTTCTGGATTTCGTGTGTTGAATTCTAAGATTTGTTCTGGATTTCGTGTGTTGATTTCTGGATTTAATGTTTCACCAACTTTTACAATTGGCATTAATATGTATGTCATTTATTGTGGCTTGGTGAATTAAATAAAGAATATGACATTCTTTTTATGCTATGAGATTCGTGAGATATTTGTATGATTTTCCTTTGTTGATTTTCTAATGTATACTTGTCGAGGTATGACCTTTTTGGTTATCATACGTTTTTATTATATCTCTTCTTATATCTCATTTTATCTGATAATTATAGCTAGACTGATCCGTTTATTATTTTCTTCTTAAATAATACTCGGGTCAGACTGAGATTTTACAGGTGCTTCTTCATGACTTCCTATCTGGAACCATCTTCTGACTTTTGGCTAACTACTCTAGTTTAGTAGTTTTTGTTGTATACATTTGAGATTGAGACTCCTTGATGTATACATATTCTTTTGCCTTGCACTTGTATCTATTCTTTTGTGTTATTGTGGATCTTATTTGACCACTACTCTGATGTACACTTTCATGTGTTATATTCATATCTATTTCCGCCTATGTGATATGAATTGTCTGTGACTGATTTGTGTTACGTTTATTTCTATATTTGTTTCCGAAGATTATATATAGCCACTGTGTGATAGCTTTGAGTTTGTATCGGTATGTCGGATTTCCACTTGAGATGAAAAGTTATATTTTTATCTGGCATATCGGTACTCGCACAAAGCAATTATACAGATGGTCGCTCCTCAACAGCCTTATTCTCCGTGCTAGTTGACGGCATTACCCCGTAGTGTCCTTGGCTAGCGTGGGTATAGAGGTGGGGCATCACAGCTTGGTATCAGAGCCAAACTTCGAAACAATGTAGAATAATCTAGCAAGGATCATGTCCTAAGTCTTTCTTAGGAATTGTGCCTTAGGATTTAATTCGTGTCTTCGTACCGTTCTATCCTATTTTCTTTTATGATTCCTTGTTTTATCAATCAAGTTTGTTTGATATTCATTCTAAGAATAACTTTTTCTTCTTCTTTTCTTTCTTTCTTAAAGAAAAGAAATGGTTGGATCTGGCAGTCCTAGCGTTGGTCAATCCAGCAGTCCGTCTCTGGATGGCACATTCATGTCTGCCCAACAACTTTTGGATCTTATAAAGAATCAAAGGTTTATCTGTGCTTTGAGTAAGAACCCCGAAAAGATTTTACCCTTGAGACTTGAAGTTCCTTACAATCCGCTTGTGGATATCACTCTTCGATATGAAGAGGTTGGTAAAGGAAGTGTTTGTGATATTGGGACTTCCAAGAAGAGGCATATTAAGTTCAAGAGCCTTAATCCCAATAAGAGAGTGAAGCAAACTACTTTTGTAGCAAAGACTCCAATCCCTAATTGTGGAGGATGCTACAATTGTAATTCTAAGGAACACTATGCGAATATGTGTCTGAAACCCCATTCTTGTCGCTATTGCAAAAAACTGGGTCATCTCTTATCTACATGTCCCAAACTTCAAAGTAGGAGAGAGGGAAAGCCGAATATTGTGCAAGCCTTTAGTAATATTTCTCTGGGTCAAGGTATCCATTCTATCCTTGATGACATTTATTTTGTGATTGTCTTATTCGAGTTCTTTTTTATATTGGGTTTCATCTCATCATTTTTATATCAAAAGAACTTGCGATTCTTTTTCTTTAGACATTTCTGGGCTTGATTACTTCTTTGAGGATTGCGAATCCGGATTGGTGGATCCGCAACACTCAATTTGCTTTTTATTGATGTCGAAATTATTTTATGTGATTTTTCTTTCCGAGTCGATTTTTACTTATGCTTCGGAATTGACTTTTGTAAGGATTGGCTTAATTATTATGAAGCCATATCCTTTGTCCCGTATGGACTATTCATCTTTGATATTTTCAATCTGTTAAGCAGATTTCTGTTTTTCCTTTGTGATTTTGATTCCAATTTAATGGCATCATTTTATTCTATAAGCTCACATGATGAGGAAAGTGTTTTCCTTCTCATTTATGTAGTTTGAGAATTTTCTGGTATTTTTGAGTTTGTCTTAGGATTATCACCTAAGCAATCTTTTGAGTGGTGTTAAAGTCTTTTTAGCTCGACCTTGCCACCGATTTTCATTTGCTGCGAGTTGCGGGAGTTATCCATTTACCGCATTCCGCACTCGTTATGATTCTTATGAATGACTTATTATGTCATTCAGTTTGTCCAGCTTATTTCATCCATTTTATGAATCGAGTATTCTACGATCTCGATGACTCCATTCTTGTATATATTGATTTTGGATGAAAATAGAAATTTAAAATTTTGCAAATCTTTTTCATAAGATTTATTTATAAGTACAATTTGACTTTGCTCTTAAACAAGCAAAGAATATTCTTAATTTTTTTTTTAAGAAACATGTTTATTATATAGAAGATTGATTTTGTGATTGTATTGCCCATTAAGTGCTTTAAGAATTCTGGTCGATGCGCTTGATCAACGTTATCGATAGGAATTTCCTAAACGCTTTGATGAGACAATCAGACACGATAGATTAACTTGTAAAATGCAAATTTTTCTAGAAAGATTATTACATAAAGATAAATGTAATTTTGAAAGTTTTAGCTTTTCGGGAAAGAAGATTATTTGAAAGAATTCTTTTCCGATACTTCTATTCTTGTGATTCCCGATGGGAACCAAGACTTTATCTTTTGTACCAATCCTAATTGTATTGGTTTGGATGTCGTTCTCTTACTTTTTCTTCTAAATCATTAAGCCGATCGAGACTAGGTATGCCACTCATGATCTAGTGCTCGTGGCTATTGTTTTCGCTTTTAGAGTTTGGCATCATCATTTTTGGGGGAGAAATTTGTTCTCCGCCTCGATCATAAATCTTTGGAATATTTATTTTCTCATAAGGAACTTCATGTTGACTTGAGTTCCTGGCATCTTATGATCTTGATATTCTTTTTATTCCCAGAAGGGAAATCATGTTGCCAATGCGCTTAGTCGTAAACAACAAGTGGTTGTTTCTTTGATGATGTCCGTATGGAATACAAAGTTCATCGGACGTTTCGATATACTCCGTTTTATTGAGTTTCATCTCATTTCTTTTATGGACTAGCGTCCGATGTTCTTTTATGGTGTTCGGTTCATTTGACGTACCGTTTGCACTACGTCGATGTTCTGAATTATTTGAGCTTTGGTTCATCTGGCGTACCGTTATTGTACTACGCCGTTGTTCCAAATTATTCGAGTTTCTCGTTTCTCTGGCGTACCGTTATTGTACTACGCCGTTGCACCGGCTCAATTTTCTGCTATTCATGACGTTTTCCACGTCTTCCAACTACGGAAATGCCTTAGGGATTCCAATTTTATTCTTGAGCCCGGAGTTATTATGGAAATTGAAGTTTCGCCTATTTGACTTTTGAGCAACATTTTATTCGCATCATTGTTTCGGAGGTTGAGCGCCTTCGAAATAAAGATGTTCTTCTTGTGAAAGTTCTATGGTTCACAAATCCCAAGGATTGCTCTTGGGAAATCTAGAGAATTCATTGAGCGAACTCGTCCGGGTTTACTCTTTCGTGCTCTTTATGGTGAACTTCTTATTTCAAATTTTCTTTTATATTGATATGCTTTTATGGTTGTTACTCTTTATTTTCTTCTTAAGTATTGCGAGGACGCAATTTCTTTAAGGAAGGGAGTCTGTAACAACCCGCATATTCTACGATTGAATATTTAAATATAACATCGTTCGTCGGATTATAGTTCGAAAAGCTACTTTTTGCATACGGTCGAATTAGGACTCGAGACCACTTCCATTGAGTCCAAAATGCCGTTTGCGACTTTTTTGAGTATAAGCTTCGATATGTTTGGAGATAGTAGAATTTTGCTACTTTTCACTTAGGGCTTTGGGTTTGGGTTCAGCCCATCCCAATTCTGGTTTTATCAACCCAACTCCACTCCAACTCTTCATTACTTCATTTCTATCCTAATACTCAAGCTTCAGCAACAATGGTGGGAGAGATGGGAAATGGAAATTCCTAAGCCCTAATTTCATTTGCAAATCCAAGTTTTATCTCCAAATTCTAGAAGAAGCTATTGGTAAGCATCTCCTTCTTCTTCTCCAACTCATTCTCCTTCCAATTTCAGAAATTCCTAAACCTAACTTTGGGAATGTTCTTCTTTTAAAAGCTTGGATTCAAGCTTCTTGTGTTGAGATTGAAGAGTGGTTGTTCTTCCCTTGTCTTCAAGCTCCTTCTTCATTGTCTTTGTAAAAAGGTGAGATTTTTATCTCACATCTTAGTCTATAACTATCTTCGATTGTTAGGTATGAATTCCTAACACTTATTCTTGTGCAATTGCTTTTGGTTTGGATTGATTTGGTGAATATTCCAATTTTTAGTGTTTTGAGTTCAATTCTTTGAAAATCCTAACTTTGATGTTTTGATCATGTTTTTGGTGATGAATCGAAGAGCTTATATGGCCGAGTAGTCGATGGGCGTAAACCCTTAGTGTCGTTGCTCGACCGATTGCATTTCGGAATGGATTGGCATTCATTTTATTGGCATGGGAGTGCTGGAAACAGGCTCCGGTCGACCGACCTCAAGGTCCGGTCGACCGACCTGCTACTCTAGCATTTCCCTGCCTCTGTTTTGGGGAGTGCAGGTTACAAGCTTCGGCCGACCGACCTCAGGGTCCGATCGACCGACCTGCTACCTGAGAATTTCTGCCTCTGGTCCGGTCAACCGAACTCAGTGAGCCGGTTGACCGACCTGCTCCTATTTGCCAATTTTTTCTATATTGCCTATTTGTTTGAATTTCCAACTTTAATCGATTCGTGTTGTTTCCCTTTTGTTGTTATCATTTATTACCGACTTTGATGACTTCTTTTCTTCGGGATTTTTGGGAATATCCATTTTGATGGATTCGGTATCGATTTCTTTGGATTTTATTCACGTCTTCGAATGTGAATTTTTATGATTGATTGTTTCTACAATCACTTCTATGATTTGTCACTTCAAAATATAAAGGTTTTCTATTCTAGTATTAAATATCAAAACTTCTTCATCAAAACGATTTCAACTCTATTTTCAATATCAAAGCTCGTTTCTTAAAATCGTTTTCCAATCTATTAGTATATACAAACCTTTACCTCATTCGTATGAGAAAATCTAATTAAACGGCTTAGCAAAACAAGTGGTATGAAACGCTTGCGTTTACTTCGTCGGTTAATTTATGGACTTGTTCGATTGAAACTCTTGTGACAATTTTCCAGTGGAGATCTACAATCTGTTCGTAAATATTTGAGTTAAGCAAGTGGTTATGGGACATGAAGCTAAACTCTTATATTTACTAGCTTAGTGTAATCGACACTTCTTTATGATCGATGATGATCATTTTATGGTTTAGACTAGCAATGTGCGATGTCTCTTTGTCAGTGTGTCAAAGGCTTTCGGGCCATCCGTGTGTTCGGAAAATTAAATGGATAACTTCCCATCCGTGTGTTCGGAAAATTAAATGGATAGCTTGCAATTAATTTATCACTTAACAATAACAATTTACATCCAATTCAACATCGCATAGCAATCGTTTATCAATTCAAACTTGTATAAGAATATAGTCGTGAAAATTAATTCACCTTTCGTGGATAAGAAATTTGACGGCGAATCACAAAGAAGCACGAAGAAGCGAGAAAGAGTCAGTACAGCACGAACAACGAACACGACGACGGAGAAAAGAACAAAAGCTGGAGATTGACGATGCTGCAAAAGGCGTTCAAACGGACGTTTCTGCACACAACGAAAAAGAAAAGTCGGTTACTGTTTTGGCAACTGGAATAGATATTTGCGTACACTACCATCTTCAGCAAATCTAATACTAAACTCAGTTTCCTTTTTTTTTTTAACACACAACTCTTTTACATGCATCTCACTGGAATGCACGCCACCTCACACTCAACACCTTTATTCCCACTTCAATGCACACGTACGCAAACCCTTCCTTTTGTTTCCAAACAATCTGAGACTTTTTAAAATACATGTTTCCATCTTGTTTCATACGCATGAACCCCTACACACACAGCACGCACACTCCAACACATAAACACACACTACACTGCACATATTTTCTCACGTCACACGCACCAAATACATGCACGCACCAACACAAAACGCACGCACCCAGCACTCAACGCACACCAACCCAGAACACACGCACACGACACTGGCTGGCGAGGCTGTAGGCGTAAGTGGTGGTAGGTGGCAGCGACATGGCAGTGGTCTTTGGGCGTCTGGGTGTTGGCCGGGGACGATGGGCTGAAGGCGGTCAGGGAATCGCGACGTGGTGGGCTCGGTTGGGTGGGCAGTACGTCGGGGTGGAGGAAATGGATGCGTTTTCTGGTGGGTTGAGGTCAGTTGGAAGGGGTCGCGGCATGGCCGGTTGGCTGTGTGAGTTGGCACGAGGTTGGAGCATATGGCAGAGGGGATTTCGTGGGTCTTAGCTAGAGAAGGGCGGGGCGCTGCTTCTGTGGTGAGGGGAAAGGCGGAGGCTGCATGAACTGGGGCGAAGCACGGTGGTTGGGCCGTTTGCATGGAGAGGGTGGTTGGGCGGTAGACGTGAAGAGGGGAGAGAGGAGGGGATTTCAAATGTTTAGGCAGTGGGAATTTCTATGCAGTAGGAACGAAAATTAGAAGAAATAAAGGAGGAGAATAGGAACATGAGGGAGAGGAAAAATGTACCTGAAGCAATGAATGAGCAGTGGAAAGTGAAAGAACGAATTGGCTTCTTTTATGTTTAAAATCAAGTAACAGTGGAATTGCATTGAGCTCCTAAAAGGTCACGTTCATTCCCATTCCCTACCTATCCACTAGTACTAGCTACCCACTACCTCATTAATTACCAGCCGATTCATGCTTCAAAATTTCTTTTGTAAACGGCTGACAAAATTTTGGGCTGCCCATTTTTATTTAACCGGTCCGACCGGAACCGATAAATTGACACGACGGATGATGTCGGACTTCGATTCGCGCAAATAAATATACCGTTATGATCAGTGTGACGATGCGCTTCCAACGGTACACAGATTATTGCGATACGATGATTTTATAAAATTTGCATTTACGCCTCTTAAATTGTACGATTTGCAAAACAATTTAAATGGAGCAGGCGATGACAGTTTTAGACGAAATGAATTACATAATCTTGATCAGAATAATTTTTACAACATAACTGTGTAAAAATATTTGGATTTGGAAGATAAATTTTACGCAGCTTTATATGGACTGATATATAGTAAAACGCGAACGGATTTTTCTGTAATATTTTTCAACGAAACTTTTTCTATGTCCATTTCTAACTAGACGTATAACATAAATAAAGTTTGGACGTAAATTGAGATCGTTATAATTTCAAAATTTTTATTGCAACGATGAATTTAAAATTTAAAATTGGGTCAAAAATTTAGGGTCGTTACACAACTTTAGTCATATGAACAAAAATTTGAAATAAACAAGTTAAATGTGTGATTTTGAAATTATATACTTATTATTTTAAACAAGAACTTTAAGTTGGTTATATTGCATTTTATTTTATTTCATTTTAATCTTTATCACTTTGTTCATATTTAAGTTGGTTATATTGAATTATTAAGTTCGGATAATTAAGTGCATTATAAGGTTTGAGTAACATGAACTGAGAATATAAAAGGTTGTATTTCCCATTATAATTTTTATTTTATTCAACAAACTAGCAGCAGGCCACTTTTATGCATATACGAGCAGACAAGCTTTTTTGCTCTATGTTTGCATGTAAACTTTTGTATTACCATCTTGTTGCAAGAAATTTAAAATAAGTACCTAAACATGCACCAGTTTTCATTACTTGATACGACGGTATTATAATGTAAATTGTTTACAATTTGCTTCATTTATTATTTTTACTCATTCACACATCAGTTATCAGCATGTACCCCTCATATTTGGTTTTCTTATGCATATATTATAGTTAATGCTGCTTTTTGCTCTATATTTAGTATTTATTAATGAATAAGAATTGTTGTCATTCTTAAGTTTACTTTTCATTTTTTCAGTAGTGAGAAATTAATATTTCTCATGAGAAATTAATATTCCTCACAAAAAAGAAAAAATGATTCATTATGTTGAACCACACTTTGTTGAGGCATATGAATTGGTTGGAAATGGACAAAGGAGCTTCACCGCTGTGACGATCCGCTTCTTCGACTCCTAGAAATCGAACTAAGAGTTTCAGATATAATTTTTATTTTTTGTATTTGTTTTTCTGCACAATGATTTGCAGGCTAATGATGCACAACTTGGCACAATGGTAGTTGAACATGTATAGTATTTCTCTCTTGGTCATCAACAACATGAACTTTTGTCTACCAACCCATTAAATTTAGATCATGCCTCTGCCACACTGGTTTCTCCCATTTTCATGTGGTTATGATTATTGGTTAATGCTCTAAATACTTAATTTTCTAAGATATTGGTGGTATGATGTCTATTTCAGTTGAAGCAGCCGCAGCGCATGATTCTTTTAGTGATGCAAGAGAGCTAATCCACACATATAAGGTACCTCAATTTGTGCCATCTTGTTATATTACAATCTCAGTTTTTCTTTGATATATGTCATGATAGCGAGTATGATGTTAAGCTTTTATGCCTTCTGTAAATTTCAGAAATTGACAGCGCTTGATGGTAAAAGGCAGGTTTGCATTAGCAGCTAAATCATCACACAAAGAAGTGGTTGGCAGGCTAAGGTTATTACAATAGCACTTGCATTCAGTGTTTCATACTTTAGCTATGTATGATAAAAATTTAAGAGTACCTGTGATAAATCATGATGATTTAAGTAAACTTATCCCCTGTTCACTAGTACAATTGCAAAAGTCTTGTTTATATGTCATTCTTTCTTTTCTTTAATATACATGAGTATACAATCAATCTTGGAAAATATTTTCATTGCTGTTATATGTCTGCCTGGTTATATCACTAGTTTGTGTCATTGCTATTTTATTCTCTAATATGACTTGTTTTATACTTTAAAATGGTTGAGATTTTGTGCATGTTTAGTCTTTTTATGTGAGTGTGTATTTCAGACTGTGTCAGGTGAGTGCGAGTGTAGGTTGAATAGCTTTAGTGATCATGTGTATTACCATGCGTAGGTGTGTGTATACTGTATTCCTTGTTTAAAAAGATGAAGATCACCAAGGTTACTTTTCTTTTCACTTCATATTTTGGTTAGATTTATGTTTATGTAATTATTTATGAAGTCAATGCCTTAGTTAAAATTTCAAAGATGACTCCTGTAACGACCCCGAATTTCATATAAATTTAAATTGATAATTTAAAGAATTTTTGAATAAAAATTTGTAAAATCAATTGATTAAGCAAAGCAAGTAAAATATTTGTCAACAAAAAAAAATACACATTCAAACAAATAAAAGAAGAAAGTATAGGCTGGAAACAAAGTACATAGAAAAAGAAAATAAAATAGCATAAGTTGTAGACAAAGTAGGACATTGCATTTAATACCACCTTTCCTCAGCACGATTTAGCATCATCTCAGCCGAAATTTAGCAAGACAAAGAAAAAATATCTCTGATATATTTGTACAAGCCAAAATAATGTGCTACCCTATTGTACAAACAATATAATACCCTGTAGTTATTCTTTTTATATATCAAACATCTTTAGTTGTTCATTCGAGACTAAGTAAAACCATAAACAACTTCAACCTGAAAATAACAACAACCAGAAAATCAAAACAAAAGCACAAGGTCAAATTCAGTGTTTCCAGTTCAACAATTTTTCAAGCTTCTCTGTTCTTCTTGTTCTCTACCTTATTCAAGAAACTGGTGAGCAACTCACTTACCTTTGCTTTGATATTGTAATCGATGGTTGAAGAGGTTATGAAATGTATCTAGTTGTTGAGAATACTCGCATATGGTATGCGTATATATATATGTATATACATATATATGAATCAAATGATGGGTATACAGGGAGATGAGTTTGTTTTAAATTCACAGGCTTGAGACTTTGAAGAAAATTTTTTATCTTACAATCTGGATAAATTCAAGTTATGATTATTTAAGAGAAGATGATTTAAACAGTATAATGTCAATGCTAAAAATAAATTCAAGCCTTTATATTGAATAATCAACTCGAGATTAAAAAAAAATCATACCTTTTACTCTAAACAAAATTAAGCTTCAAACTCAAAAGGGAAATTGTTTATAACATCATGAATTCACTTTTAGAAATGATTTCAGAAAGAAAAAAAAATGTGAATACTGTGAAATAATTATTTACAGCGAAATCATCATAAATCAGAAAATTCGAGAATTTTAATTCTATAATCTGATATATAATTGTGTTCGTATTACAAAATAATGATTTTAGGTGGAGGAATTATGATTTTTAAGTTTATAAACGATGAGGAATCGCGAGTTGAACAGAATGGACATTTTCATCAAAATCCGATGATCAACGATGATTCGAGGGTCGTGATTTTTGGAGGAGGTAGTTCGAGCATCGGTGAACTTGAGAAAAATATGAATTTAATTTATAAGATGCTGTAGCGAAAGGAATTTTTCGAACTAGGGTTCAATATCGGGTCTGGGTCAAGAAGTTTTCCGAGGCTTTTGCAACATTGATGGTTGACCGGAGTCGATCGGAGTGGTGGTAATCAAAGCGTAATCGTGTGGTGCATCTCTGGGTGAAATGGCGTGGATTCTGGTGAAATGGATCACCGTCGGCGAGTCGTTTTTGGTTAGGAAGTTTGGTTCCAGGTTGTGGTCGATTTGCTCAAATTGAATTTTTGAGTTTGTTCGAGGCTTTGGTGGTTGAGATCGAGAGTGGGGGTTGTGGTCGATATGCCGGCGTTGGCATCGATGGTCGACGGCGATCGATTCGCCTGTGCATGTGCACCGTGTACTTAGGTATCATATTTTGATTTTGGGTTGGAGAAGAAAGAATAGTCTCGAGTTTTCTCTCATGTGAAAAGGGGATGGTGGCTCGGGTTAGTATGCGAGTTGTTTGAGAATGTTTGCTATTGTAACAGATGTTAGGTTAACTTAACTGAAGAAAAAAAATGAGGGAAGAAAAGTATGTGAAGTAGAAGAGAGCGACTCGGGGGAATAGGGAAAGAAACTCGAGTGTATACTCGAGTGAAACCTGGTAAATCTCGGGTTTTGCTCAATTGGGACTTGTTGTTTCTGGGTGATCCTGGAGTTGGTAGAAAGAGTAGAAGACGGAGGCTTTGGGTTTTGCTTTCTTCAGTTTGGGCTTTGGCCCAATTTCCTTGTGATAAGTAAATGTGATAAGTATAATTACTTAATAAAAATTAATGAAGCATAATTATTTAGTGATGTAATTAAGGGTAATTACTTAAAAATAATTACTTAATTAAAAGTAATTCATAAATAGTTAAAGTTGATTAAGTGATTAAGAATAATCACTTGTTTCAATCAATTCGGGATAATTTATTAAATAGGGAATTAAATAATTAAAGATTAATTCTTTTAAATAATCAAAGGTTGATGAATTAAAATTAAAGGTTGATTAATTTATTATTAATGGTTAATTAATAAACGATTAAAGAATAATTAATCAAAATGGTTTAAATTAATTAATGATTAATTAACCAGGATTAGTAATTTATTAATCTGATTTGAATAAATCAAACAATTAACTGACCTTACTTATGAATGTTTGAATTCTATTGAATGTGAATTGTTTGATATCCTTGATATATGATCATTTGTGATATACCCTGATTTATGTTGTGCCGAGCTGTGATTTCTGTTTCTGTGATATATTACTATGTGAATATAAAACCCCTTGGCCGTAAAACAGCACTTGAATTTCGATGCGACAAGGAGTCGGATTCCAGTTGGTTATCCGAAACCCACATCGAATCGTAATAGTGAATCGTTGTGACTAATAAATTTATTTTATCTGTGAAATTGTAAATGAAGATAAGCGTTGTGGATTATACCGCTTATCGATATATCTGTGATGATTGATGTTGTGCACTATTGTGTGAAATCCCTGGACTACACCTTTACACACACAAATATGGATTTCACGTGGAAATCGGTTAAGTCACAAATAATTTAAATTTAACATTTTTGAAATTGAAATTTTAATTTCAATTGATTTTGGAAATGGATTGAAGTGAAAAGCCTTTGAAATGGAATTTCAAAGACAAAAGTTATTTTGAATAACTTAATCGAGTTTTGAAATTTAAATAATTTGATTTAAATTTGAATTCAAGTTTGAAATTGAATTCTATGATTTGAAACTAGGGATTAAAGATGTTGTACAAGTTATATATGGGTTAATTGGGAATTTGAATTTAATTCAAGGGTTTTAACTCGTGTAAATATAACTGGATTTTTCTGAAACGAAATTATTTGTTTTCAAATAGTAAAAGCTTTCACATAAGTAATGAACTTCCAATTTGTGTTGAAAGAAATTCAAGTTTGAAATGGAATTGAAATGTTTTGAAAACTATGAAATGAGTCTTTGATTTCAAAGACTGGATGAGTTAATCTAACTTGAAATGGAATTGTTTTGGAAGACTATGAATGAATCTTTGAAAACGAGTTTTGAAAGCTATAAGTTAAATCTGGATTTAAAGATTTAACGATTAAACCTATTCAATTGAAATGGAAATTGTTTTGGAATCTATGAATGAATCTTTATGAATGGGGTTAACTTTGTGAATTGAATCTTTTTGTTTAAAAGATTAAAAGTGTGGAAATTGTTTAAACCATTGAAGGTTTTGAAATAAATCTTTTTGTTTAAAAGATTGGAAATGGTAATTTGTTTTACCATTCGAATGAAAAGTTTTAAGCTTTAAGCTGTGATTTAACTGAGACCCCAGTATCCATATGATTTTTAATTGCGCTCATTATTCGGTTTAGCCGGGAAAGGACCTTTGTGTCATATAACCCATTCCGAATAGTGATACGACGATATGGATAACATTTGAAGACCGGTGGTGAAGACCGGGTATTTGCGAGAGCGATATGATGACCTATCGATTTTCTCTCCATCATGGCTCCGGTATAGAGATTCCCTAAGTGATGGGAAGTCCGATCGAGATTGTGAATACCCGGATTTGCAAGGGCTTCTTCGGAAGTTCCTTCGGTTCTGTTCGAACCCGGAACAGACTTGTATGGATGTGTGTCTGACATTACACTTTGAGATGTAAAGCTGGTTTCTATCAAATACATTTTCTGTTGGTGGCGGAGAATTTATTCTCTTAGCTTAACACCCTTCTCTGAGACGTACGAGCTCAGAGGTTATGTAGTTGATGGTTACTAGTGATACATTCCCAATTTGGTAATGTGGCATACGAAGTGCTGCTGATCGTTTGTTGATCGAAGCGTGGCTTTGTGAAAAAGCGTGGCTTTGTGAAAAAGCATAGCTTTGTGGACGAGACTTCGTCGAGCCTCACAACCCGGTAATGGTCAAAACAGGAATGTTGCGACAAAGGTTTTTAGGGGTAGCGCCCCTAGGGTATGTCATTTCCTTCTGGATAAAAGGTGATATCATGGTATGGAGCCCAGATATTTTACCTATGTTGATTATATTTTGTGGCTGTTGCTTTATGATTGAGGATCATCGGATAAAGGTCGGTAACGACCGGGGGATGACATAGCTCGTGTGTTAGTTACCTAGTTACAGCTGTACAGCGTGAGGTAGCGTCAGTGTGTTAGTTACCTAGTTACAGCTCTACAGCGTGAGGTAGCGTCGGCCTTTTGTTTGCAGAGATCCGGTTAGGATCCGGGGCGTCTTTCCAGAGGCGTTTCTATTTCGGTAAGGAAGTTCCTTAGCCTGACCATTTGTTGGAAATCCAAAGAAACAATACGAACCCTGTACGGTTTTAGTTGTATTACCTGCTATGGAATGTGGCGGTAACCTGCTATTGAACGGAGTAGCTATAGTAGGCATATGATGAAATGTTGTATGCTGGCTAAGATTAATATTATATTTTCGAAATGTTTTTCTACACTATGCACTAGTAATAATATCAAAGGAGTTTTGTTTGCGTAGTAAGCATGTTTGACTATCATAAGAAGAAATCTCCTCCAATTCTGCGATTGCATTGTGTGTGTGTGGTGGGAGGTCTTATGGTAGTTTCATTTTCGAAAAGCATTGCGGATTTTAATGTTAAAAGCCTTTTGTGTTTGTTTAAAGATAAACTGCTTTTGTTTGCTCACACCAGTCCCACGACTGACCTGGAGTTTATTGTTCCCTTCCTAAACTCTGGGTGCCCACTATTTTCCACACGGGCAGTCTAGAGTTGGGTTTTCTCAGATATTCAGGTTTGGTAGATTATCTAGAGCTAGTCAGTTCTTGGAGTTCATGGATTGACGTTGCTTATCTTGGAGCATTCTATTGGAGACATTCTATCCGCTGCTGGTGTTATCTATTTTCTTTCCGTTGCTATTTCTTGTATCATATCTCTGATGTATATAGATATTCATTGTATCATCATTGTATCTGGATATTGTATCAGATGTTGTATATCTATATTCGTTTTCTTTTCCGCTGTGTTGTTTACTTAATGTTGTTATAAACTCCGGTGACTCGGATTTGAACGGTCGAATCTACGGCATTCGAGTACGATGTAAAGTATGGATGTCGATTTTCGAACGTGAAAAATCCGTATCGTTACAACTCCATAAAGTGTTAGGCATTTTCTGGTCAAATTATGTTTATTGATTGCTAGAATTCTTTGTAATAGAGATATTTTAGAAACAATTGATGCATAGTTTTGATCTATATTCAGTCCGTCTTCAGACATGTTTCAACGAACCTAACATGTTCTCACTTCTACCCCTAACCCTTTTTCACCTTTTTGCACCTAGAAATAATGATTGCATATATTTTTATTTCTTAAAGTGCAGAAAACTAGAATAAATGTTTGAATAAGTTTGATTTCATTATCATGGTTGTCTAGACCATTTTTTAGCGAGTCAATCTGAGAACATTGGTTAGCATCATTACAACTTTAGTCCACTTTATACTTTTCTAAATGCAAGTACTGTTTTTTTAGTCTAATACCAATCAGAAATGATACGATTTCAATTTCCTCTTCTTATTCTAGCACATTGAGGTGAACAAGCTTATAAAAGTAAGGCCTCTTAGAGTTCATGCAGTGGATGAAGAGATACTATGATTCTGTCAGTGGTGGTGCACCGGGCAGGTAATATTTTGACATCAATAGCTAAACTTGTTGGTATATATAGAAATCATGTATTAAAAAACATATAGTATCTTACTGTTTATAGTTCTTTCAATAGGCATTCTTCTAGTATTGTCATCTACATATGCACTGTACCGTGTAGATAATATCAGGTTAGTTTCTTCTAGTATTGTGCATCTACATATACACTGTACCGTGCATCTACATATCTTTCAATAGGCATTCTTCTAGTATTGTGCATCTACATCTACATATGCATCTACATAACTTGTTTGTCTTATAGCAAAAAGAAAATTTTGGCAGGTAAGAATATCAGGTTAGTTTCTTTGTGATTTCAGCTGATTAATTGTTTATATAACACTATCATCATTCAAGAGATGCATAATCCATGTTCTCCATCTTAGCCTTTTTATATAGATATTCAAATATGAGAAAGCAGTCTGGTATGAGAGAATGCACTCTCCAAAACATGACTGTAATTCAGGTAAATGCAAACAGCTATTCCCCTCGTAGGTACTAAATTACGAATTGGTTTTTTTACTCAAAGGCTATTATATAGCAGTTCGTAAAAAGTGAAATTAGATATCATAACTCGTCCTTTAACCATAGTGGTCTATTCAGACATTCCCAATGCCCAGATAAGAAAAGTATTTTCTTTCTACAATAGCACTTCTCTGTTCTATAGGTTGCTAAAAGATAACAAGTGGTTATCAATTTGCTACATTTTCAACTTACATAGGTCACAGTCTCTTGCTTGCTTCACTCCAAATAAACCATCCCACATTACTATCTAACAGTTGACACTCGTGTTGACAAACTTATGCAGTGAGTTTCTAGAATGTTGTTGTATCTCACCTTTTTTTATGTTTCGTTAAATAAGAAACAAATTTGTAATTATGTGCAGGCTAAGAAGTCAACTTAACTCAATTTAAAAGTCTAAAGGAGGGAAGCCGATTTCTGTAAATGACCTTGTTATAAAGGTAATCCTTCCTTTTTTAGTTTTTAATTTTAATTTTTTTTCTACACTTTCCCTTCTTTTTGCATCTTTATTGCTACTAGCATCAGGCAGTTTATGATTTCACTTTGTTGTGTTAATATTGTATAGGTAAAGATGAATTTAGAAAAAAGGAAAGGTCTGTTTAATTTACATCTGAAGTTTGAATTTTCATAACAGGCTGCTGCTTTGGCACTTCGAAAAGTTCCAACATGTAACAGTTCATGTACGAACGATTTCTTTCGATGGTAATATCTTCATCAATTCATGAATCTTGCCATTTTATTAGGACTATAAATGTTAGAAGCAGAGAAATGAATTTGCAATTTTCTTTTCCACTATCTGAAATGTCTATACAAACAAGGCAGATGAAAAAATTACAAAGTTAGACTCCTCTATTAGTTATTAGTAGTTATTATTTATAATTGTTTTTAACTTTGAGAGGATACAAGAAAACAGAAGGTTTGTAAAGATGTTTTTCTCATGAAAAACTACTGAACTTTACTAGACTTTCATATACAACATCAAATTAACTCTGAGTAAGTTGTACTTTGTTTTACTAGCAATGCTAAAACATGACTGTCATATACCAGACTATCGTATACAACATTAAATTAATTCTCAGGTAATGCACTCATCAGTGGTTAATACGCAGAGGCATATTTGTTTGAAGTATTATTGTCTAAGGACTTCTATATTTGTCCATTTTTGATCTTTGATACCTTCACCTCACAAATATTTAGTAACATGATTATTATTGTTTACAGGTAGATAAACGTTTGTGAAGAATTCAAGCAGCAGCACTGGTTTTTCGTATGGTAGCAGCACATGTATGTAGTTAGGTTGATTAAAACTGTTATGAAACTATTATGAAACTAGTATGTATGGTAGCAGCACTACTTTAGCTGCATGTACTATTATGAAACTGTTTATGGTAGTTTGGTTGTGTAAACGTATGGTTAACCTTTTGTCTTGACACTAATGTTATGATATAGTGGTGATTATGTAATTGCTTTTGTTTGTGTTATTGTGGTTCATTGAATGTGTTATTTTTGAATGTGTATGTGTTTATATATTACGTTATTGTATAAGTTTTGAAGTAATTGAATTGGAGGCGAAATCAGATGTAGTCGTGGAACAACAGGCAATAAAATCGAAACATACGGTGGCGTTCAAAAAATGCTGCAAAAAATAATAATAAGTGCAACAAAAAAATAAGATAGTAAACGGCACCTTTTCGGTGGCGTTTCTTAAATGCTGTAAAAAAGATCTTTAGTAACGTTTAAAAACGCTGCCAAAAATTCATTTATAGTGGCGTTAAAATAAATGCAACAAAAAACCATGGATTTTTAGTCGCATGTTTTCTAGCGGCGTTTATCAAAACGCCACCAAAACTTTTTGTAGCGTTTTCTGTGCGCCACTAAAAATCAAATTTCTTGTAGTGAGTGTTAGTTTTTGAAGGTGTTTTAAGCCTCTTCCTAAATGCTTTCGAAAGGGTCCAAGGGTTTCAAAGGTAATAGCATCGAATGGGGTTTCGACGCCATCCTTCAATATTTTGTTTAAATAGTTTGAAGCTTTCGAAAGAGATGGTGCCGACGCCATCATGTTTTCCCCAATACTTTTATATGATAAAGAAGGGTTTCGAAAGAGAAGCTTTCGCCTATATTCACTTTGATCCAAATAATATTTTAAGTATAAACCCAATGCTTTCGAAAGGGGGACTTTCAATGGTTTCGGAAGGGTTACTTTCATTTGTTATGAAAGGGGTACTTTCAAATGGTTTCGAAGCTATGCTTCTAAAGTTAAATGTTAATACTTTAATACAATCGAAAGGTTTCGAAAGGATGGTATTAAAGTATTAGAAAGGCAGGAGCCTATTGTTTTGAAGATAGATTTTAATGCTTTCGAAGGAGGTCATCCTATGAAGTCGAAAGAAAGGTTTCGAAGGTGTCGAAAGGTTTTGTAACCCAAACTCATTTTTAAAGGAAAAACCAATGGCTAAACTAAAGGAGTTTTGAAATGATTTTAAGAAGAAGCTTTCCTTGATAAAATTATAGGTTAAAGGGATTAACCATGTTTTCTATGAGAATTGTTTCAAGGACATTAAACCCACAGAAGTGGTATTGTTTTGTAATTATGTTTGCTTCTTCAAATGTAAATATATTCACATTATAATGGACCCATAACTGTATTTTGGGGATAAAGAGTAGAAGAACCAGCTAGGTTAACCCCGTAGTGAATATAAATTGATTAAACTCCTAGATGGGTAGAATTGCATCCAAGAGGTCAGGGAGACCAGAATATAGGATGCCTAAATATGGAAGTTGTTAGGGAGACAGGTTCAAAATAATGCCATGAAAACTATGATTAGGACGTTATTGGAGCTACCAATAGGTTCATAGTGATCCCATGAAAACTATGTTATAAAGAGTGGTTGGCAGAGGCCAATTGGTTTGTAGTGAACCCATGAAAACTATATCTAGACTAAGTTATTGATAGATGTCAATAGGTTCCTAGTCAACCCATGAGAACTAGGATAAGAAGAAAAGATATTGGCAAGGGCCAATAGGTTCCTAGTCAACCCATGAAAACTAGGATAAGGGAGAAGTTATTGGAGTAACCAATAGGTTCATGGGAACCCATGAATCAATTAAACCCAAAGGAGTGGTGGTGATAAGTTAATTGGCAGGGGCCAATAGGTTCATAGTGCACCCATGAAAACTATGGAATAGGACAGGGAGTCCATATATTTTATAAAGTTTATTAGTAAACCCATAAAACTAATATGTTAATAGTGACCTTAGAAACTATAAATTTGACAGGGAGTTAATTAAACAAAGGATGGGAAATCCAGTATGTTTTAATATGTTTGCATATCATCATAATATTTTGAAATGATTATGTTTTAACCATTGTGGATGCAAGAGCACAGTATATGGTTTTATAAGGATTTTGAGATACCATTAAAGGGAAAACCCTTTTCGCTAAGCGGCATGGTCTCACTAGATATCTAAATGATCTGAGATGGTAGATTATTATTCATACCAGGCTTGATGTCTAACTCGAAGTTTATGTTTTCCCCTTAAACTCTCGGGTACTTAATTTATTTTGATTAGTTTGAGAGTTGAGGTTTTCCGGTACCTCATTAGACGAATAAAGCTTCCGGAGACGTGCAGGAGGCATGATAGCTATTTAGAGTTCTCTTTTATTTGATTCTACTGTGTTGTTTGTAATGGCAAAGTTGCTATATTACCTGTATATACTGTGATCATCGAAGGGGGCATCTTCGTATGTCGCTCTTAGCGTATGTTGTAATAAATTATATTTTCTCTGAATGTAGTTTACGATCGTGGGATTATGTAATGAATTGGAAATGATTTAATATGGAATGTGATCTTATTTAAAGTTTAAAATTTTTCCATATTCATGTGTTTCTGTGTATCAATGAATCTAACACTGTCATATTTGGTCACCGAGGATTAATAACTATGGATGACTGCAGCATTCGTAGCTGTTAGTTTTGGGCCTCCAAGTAGGGGGATGTTACAAGTTGGTATCAGAGCATAGGTTTATGAAACTTTAAAAGAAAGTTAAACCTAAAAGCTTTTTCAAACATAATCCAATGAATTTGAAAATATGATCGGGGTTGGGTTAACGCTATAGTAACGTACTTGTATTTGATATATATATATATATAAGTATATATTCCCCTCTCTCTTAGACCATTCTTTTGTATCTTACTAAGGCTTGTATGCAGATTTACAAGAAAGAAGATATGGAAGCAGAAAATGGAAGAGGAAATCTAGGTGGAGGAAGCACCACAACCAACGCGAATGTTTGACCTAATACCAGGAGAAACCATGGTCGAGAGGCTAATGCCAATACAAATGCTGAAGCCAATGTAGGTGCTAAAAATCCGCCAGTAGATGCGGGGATGGTGTATCAGTTGTTAGCCAATCTTTTGCAAGCTGGGGTTGCTGGTAATGTTGGAGGAGCTAATCCTGTGGCTCCAGTTGGGAATAACTATGCTAAGTTGAGTAGAGACTACACCATTCTGGGTGGAAAGCCGTTTGTTGGAACAAAGGATGCTGTTGAGGTTGAGAATTAGCTATTGCATTGTGAGAGGATCTTCACTGATCTAGGCTTGGATGATGGGCAAAAGAGGAGGTTGACCTCTAGGCAGTTGCAAGGAGCAGCGCTTCATTGGTGGAATAGCGTGACTGCCGGAGTTCCGGAGGAAGAATTGACATGGCCTGATTTCAGAAGGAGGTTTGAGCAAAGGTTTCTATCTGAGGTTGCTAAGGCGGCATTAATGAGAAAGTTCATGGATCTAGTTCAAGGAGAGATGTCAGTAATCAAGTACACTGCTAAGTTTGATGAGCTGTCTCGATTTGGATATGCTATGGTTGACACTGACATCAGAAGGAATGAGAGGTTCATTCGATGACTGAGACCCAAGCTTGCTAGAATGACCATGACCCAAATCCGAGAACCTTGTAATGTGGTGGTGGAGATGGCCATTCGTCATGATGAGATGCTAGTAGGTTATGCAAGAGAGAAGCCAGTTGAATCCCAGGGTCCTCAGGGAAAGAAGAGGAAATTATTTAAGAAGTAGGGAGCCCAGAAAGGGGATGCTGCCAAGAAGGCAAAGATTGATTTAGTGTGCTTCAAGTGTGACAAGAAGGGTCATTATGCTCATAAGTACCGGTTAGGCAAAGGGAAGAAGGCTGTAGATAAGAAGAATGTGAAGTGCTTCAACTGTGATTAAGTTAGGCATTATAAGAACCATTGTCCAGAGCCAGTCAGGGCGGACAAGGGGAAAGTTTTTGCTATTGGATCACCTGCTAAGCCAACTGCAGCTGATAAGGGAAAGACTGTGATGGAAGGTACGTTTTTGATTCAGATTATACCAGTTAGGATACTATTTGATATCGGTGCATCACATTCATTTATATCTCAGTGTTTGGTTGATAGGTTATGCTTAGAGCTTACATACCTTGTTACTTCCTTAAGAGTTGTGAATCCAATAGGAGGGTATGCAACTCTGAGGATGAGATGTGACCAGTTAGAACTTGATTTGTTAAGATATAGGTTTTCATGCAGTCTGTATGTTTTCGATTTCGTAGATTTCAGAATCATTTTGGGTATGGATTGGTTGAGAAGGTATGAGGCCAGGATATTTTTCCAAGATGGGGAGATATCTTTGAGACACCCTGATAGTGATAACCGAATTATATTCTAAGTAGAGAATTCTGACCAGAGTAGTTTTGCTTTGATAAGTGCAATGGAAGTGGGATAAGATCTAAGTCAGGTTCGAATAGCAAAAGAGTTTGCAGATGTCTTTGAGCTAGTGACAGGACTACCACCAAAACGAGCTGTTGAGTTTCGGATAGATCTTGTGCTTGGAGCTGAACCTGTAAGTAAACCACCTAGTAGGATGACACCGACTGAGATGAAGGAATTGAAGGTGCAGCTAGTGGATCTAGAAGCAAGGAATTTTATTAGACCAAGCAGTTTTCCTTAGGGAGCGGCCGCGGTATTCGTGAAGAAACCAGATGGGTCGTTGAGGATGTGTATCGACTATCGTAAGCTGAACGAGAGGACGATAAAGAATAAGTACCCTTTGCTGAGGATAGATGATCTGTTTGATCAATTGAGTGGAGCCAGAGTGTTTTCTCAGTTGGATTTGGCGACATGGATCCATTAGTTGAGAGTAGCGGAGGACAGCATTCCTTTGACAGCATTTCAGACTAGATATGGTTCGTATGAGGGGTTAGTAATGCCATTCGGGTTGACGAATGCACCTGCTTTCTTTGTGGATTTGATGAACTGAGTCTTCCGAGAGTATTTGGACAGATTCGTGTTGGTGTTTATAGATGACATTTTGGTATACTTGAAAGATGAAAGAGAGCATGAAGATCATCTAAGAGTTGTGTTTGAGACGCTAAGGCAGAATCAGCTAAAGGCGAAGTTTTCCAAGTGTCATTTTTGGAAGAAAGGGTTAAGTTTCTTGGTCACGTGATTTCAGAGAAATGGTTGTCAGTCGATCCAGATAAGATCGAAGCTGTGAACAATTGGAAGAGACCAGAGACGGTGACCGAGATTAGAAGTTTTCTTGGACTTGCTGGCTACTATCGGAGATTCATCAAGGATTTCTCGCGGATAGCAGCGTCTTTGACTAAGCTTAATAAGAAGGAGGTGAAGTTTGTTTGGTCCGACAAATGTGAGGAAGCATTCCTTAAGTTAAAGCATTTGTTGACCAATGCACCAGTGTTAGTAGTTCCAGACAGAAACCAAGGGTTGGTAGTATACACTGATGCCTGTGGGACTGGATTGGGAGCAGTGTTGATGCAGAGGGGCAAAGTCATTGCCTATGCATCTAGGCAACTTAGACCGCATGAAGTGAGATATCCTACTCATGACTTAGAGTTGGCCGTGGCAATTTTTACCTAAGATTTGGAGGCATTATATCTTAGGGGAGAGATTTGAGCTGTGTACCGATCATAAGTCTTTAAGATATTTATTCTCTCAGAAGGAGTTGAATATGAGGCAGAAGAGGTGGCTCGAGTTTTTGGCTGATTATGATTTTGGTATAGAATATACCCCAGGGAAAGGTAATAAAGTAGCGGCTGCTCTTAGCAGAAGGCACCATAATGTGGTGTTGGCTATGTATGCAGAATGGAAGGATCTAGAAGCATTGGCCAGTTGCAGTGTGTAGTTAAGATCGACTACTAAGTCTAGTCAGAGTACTGCCATGTTATCCTGTTTAGAAGTGCAACCAGTGTTGATCAAGAGAATTGCTTCTAAGTAGAAGAAGGATCCCCTATTAGCCGAGAGGATTAGAAGGCTTGAGGTTGGAACTGAGATCAATGATTTGAAAGATTTTTTTCTTGACCAGAGAGGATGGTTGAGAAAGAAGGGGCGATTATGCGTTCCAGATGTTGAGAACTTGAGGAGAGAAGTTCTTGGGGAATGTCATCGATCCAAATTTATGATTCATCCAGGAGGGACCAAGATGTATCAAGATATGAAGAGGAGCTTCTATTGGGAAGGCATAAAGAGGGACGTTGGCTTGTGGGTTAGGCAGTGTGTAAATTGTCAACAAGTGAAAGGGGAACATCAAAAGCCGAGTGGGTTACTTCAGACTCTAGAGATTCCAGTTTGGAAATGGGATTCGATATCCATGAATTTTATAGATGGGTTGCCAAGGTCAAGCGGAGAAAATGAGAGTATATGGGTTATTGTGGACGGGTTGACCAAGAGTGCCCATTTCATTCTAGTAAAGTCGACCAGGACGGCACCTGTTTTGGTGAAGTTGTTCATGAAGAACATAGTTAGACTTCATGGAGTTCCTAGTAGCATAGTCAGCGACATAGATGCTTTATTCACTAGCAAATTCTAGAAGAGTCTACAGGATGTGTAAGGCACTAAGCCTAAGATGAGTACAGCATATCACCCATAGACGGATGGGCAGACAGAAAGAGCCAATAAGGTACTCCAGGATTTGTTGAGGGCTTGTGTGTTGGACTTTGGTGGATCTTGGGAGGATCACCAACATTTGGTTGAGTTTTCCTATAATAATAGCTACTAGACTAGTATAGGAATGGCTCCTTTGGAAGCTTTGTATGGAAGACCATGCAAATCACCAACATGTTGGTTGGAGACAGGAGACAGATTGGTCTTAGGTCCAGATTTGGTAAGGAAGGCATCGAAAAAGATTGAGTTGATCCGAGAACGGATAAAGGAAGCTCAATCCAGATAGAAGAGTTATGCAGATAAGAGGCATAAAGACCTAGAGTTCTCGGTTGGAGACAGGGTTTTCATTAAGGTATCACCGATGAAGGGAGCGGTACGGTTTGGGAAGTTAGGGAAACTGGCACCGAGATATGTTGGTCCATTCCAGATTATAGAAAGGATTGGAAAGCTCGCATACAAAGTAGAGTTTTCGAGCAGTATGGCAGGTGTCTATAATGTATTTCATGTGTCTTATCTTCGCAAGTATATGCATGATCCAGAGGCCACTATTCCTCTGACAGGGTTGGAAGAACTAGTAGTAGAGCCTAATTTGACTTTTGTTAGACAACCAGTTCGGATTGTAGCGAGAGATGAGAAAAGATTGAGGAACAAGACAGTCAAGTTGGCGAAAGTTCAGTGGAGCGACAACGAGAAGGACTGTACTTAAGAGACAAAGGATAGGATTCGAGATACTTTGTAACGACCCGAAATTTTGGACTATTCGCATCCATTACAAGTGTATAGGTAGACACTCATGCCGGAATTGAATTGCTCAAAATACCGCGTTGTTAATTTAAATTTGGCAAAACTGAACATATACAGTAAATAAATAATCACAGACACAGAGTAATAAATGCAGCGGAAATAAAAGAGATAGTAGTTCATGAAGCTACTATATGAATATATAAGATACATCAGAGTTTACAACAGAAGAGTAATACGATACATCAGATACAAATCAGAATACATCACTGGAATCATCGAATATCTGAAAGCTGGATAGATAGCTGGATCTCCAAGCGAAGCTCCAACTCCAAAGGTGAGTCTCAAAAGCTGAACCACTCAGTCTGACCCGAGCGTAAAGCAAAAACACAAGACACTCGAGTCAGGATTAACATTCTTATATCAATAAATCCAACTCAAGTGAAATAGCAATTGAAATACAAGTAACTCAAAGGATGTTTGGAATAACCATCCTTTAAGGATCCGTTAAACTATCTACTACGTAGTAGTGTACGATAAGTAGATAATGTCTATCAGTAATAATAAGATATCAAAATAGTGTTAAGTCATGGCCCATTCCACCCTTAACACATTTTTACTCCCAAAAGCATATACAAGACCGTAGTTTCCCCAAAACCGGAAGTCACCAGAGGGCAATCCATATACTAAAGGTACAAATCAAAATCGTAGTGGTCGCGCATAAATGGAATACAAGTATGACAAGGCACATGAGGCAATACCCAAGGTAGTGATACTACCGTTCGCCTGATCCGGACTGGTGAGAACGCAACGCCGCAGCGCCCGCAACACCGTGAAACAACACTCCCAAAATCAAGGGTGCACCAATCGACAACAAGTAATAAGTAGTTCGAAGAAGTGTGTCCACTTGAGGTAGCTAATCCTCCATTGGCCCGGCACAGCTCCTGTTTTAGTCATTTCCAATTTGACACAAGTGTCAAGGCTATCCATTATCGTTCTCTTTCTTTAGTCATCACGTACATCATTCCAACCACTTTATTCTGGATCATCACTCCGCGTATAGTTATTAAAGTGGTTTTCGGTTTAGATAGAGAGTATATCCATAACCGAATTCCGGTCTTTTTAATAACTTCCGTAATTATTTCACCGATTGGTCGATTATTTATTTCAAAACCAAATCAATTTCAATTTCAATTCGTAAATCAACATTCCATTTGTCTTTCAAAACCAATTTCCAATAATTTACGTTTCAAAACTTCCAAATCATCATTTCAAAATCTTACAATTCAATTTCAATTTATATTTAAAACAATTCAAATATTGATTCAAGTTCGTATATAGGTTTCATTCCGAAATCATTTAAATAAATTTTATTTAACATTCAAATCAATTTAAACTCATTTATCGATTTCATTCAATATTCGTTAAGTTACTTTATCATTCAAAACAATTTCTATTAAATTTCCAATTCATTAAATCAATTCTTAAGTTCAACTTCATTAAATCAAAACTTACAACTTTGAATTAAACTAAATTCGTCAAATCAATTCTTTCAATTACAAGTCTTACATTAATTCAAAAAATGTCACATTTTCATTTCTTGTTAAAGAAATTCCATTTCACTTATTTACTTTCTTAAATAATTTTCCAAAACTTACTTAATAAAGAAAACTCAATTTCAATTATTTACGAAGTAAAATCCACTTATTCAAAAGTTCAATTTTCTTATTAAAGAATTTTAATTCAATTTAATCATTAAATAATTTAATCTTATTTAAGTATTAAATAATTCAAAACTTAATTATTCAATAATTTCAAGTTTAATAATTTCAAACTTAATTAAATTTCAAACTTGATTATTAAATTATTTCAAACTTAATTCAATCATTTCTCCAATTAAACAACATTCTTCCATCAATTACATTGTTAATATTTCATTTCAGAATATTAAATATTCACATTTTAATTTCATTAAAAATTCAAATTTCAACTTCATTTCAAAACCATATTATTTATTCACATAAAATCTTCAATTTATTTTCAAATCAAATTATTGACCAATCGGGTTTTTATTTAATTTCCTATTCTAGGTCAAAGTTCAATTTGGGTATTTATCATTTCAACCCGATTCCAATTCAATTCAAAAACAAAGCATAGTAATGGGAACTTGCAGTGTGATAACAGGGATGGTGTCAAAGTAAATAAACAAGCAATAACAACAATCAATAACAATCCAATAATCAATTCAAATAATCCCGAGATAACCGTATTAATTCGCATTGTTATTTGTACGAATTAATATAATTATTTCTAGAATCTACACTATCATTTCATGCAGATTAAAGATTATTACATTACGGTTTTCACTTGTCATCTATTTACAATTTCATACATCATCAATTTAACAACATACATTCAGCGGTTCAAAGTGTAATTAAATCATACGTGTCAATAAATTCAACAGTTAAAGGGGTCATATTATACAATGTCATTGAATCAAATTTAACATTTAACTATCCTATATCAAGTTCAATTGCATACTATTTATCATTTTAACATTAACGATTTAACGTCTAATATAAACATCAACAATCAATCAATTATCAGTCAGACTGTATTATCATCACATAAATAATTAACAGATAATGGTGTCAGATGTCACAGGTGAACTGATACAGGCAATAGCATATATAACAGTGTAATTAACTAACAGTAGCATATTTCAATTGTCGTTTCAATTGAAATCAGATTTAATAAATAAAAGAACGTTAATCGTGAGTGAGTGCTCACCTTCCGAGGCTAGATAGAACGGGAGATGACACAGATACGCACACTGATATGTATCATTGAAACTGAGTTACGAATCCAAGCACGAGTTCGATGATCAAAGCTGATAGATAAGGCATCGAGAATGATTAGAATTATTTTGATAGAACAGAAATTATATAATATTATTATTATTATTTCCAAACCATTCTGATTTTAACACATAGATCTAAGATCACTAAACCCATATATTTAGAATATATATACCTAATATATATTTTAAAATCAATACCTCTTATAAAATTAAAATAACTTACATTGTTATGATATATCTATAAACGCAAACAAGTCATATACACCTATATAACTTTTATACCTATAAACAATCAGATGGACCAATATGCAGACTATATTTTAAACAAATGCAAAGTATATTTTATACCCAGTCTATAACAACATGCAGATCATAAACAAAACAAAATATAAGAACAGATTAAACAAAATGTATCGAATATATATGTGTAGATTATACATATCCAAAATATCTATACAACTTATAAACTACACATGTGTGTATCATATATACACAAATAAGGCATGCATACAGACTGTAGATATATCGTGCAGACTAAAGATGTGTAACAAACACATATGCAGACTATACATATATAAGCAACTAATTGCATGTAAGCTACCCAAACCATATATAGACTACATATATATATACAACAAAGAGATATCACGTATGTAACCAATATGTATCTGAAAATGATTGTATAAGTAACCACACTTAACCACCTACACGCAGCCTATATGTAAAACTCAAATAGACTTACCTTATTATAGTATATAGATAATCTAATAAGTCATAGGAAAACTTTTATATATATACACCAACATGCTATATATATGTGCATTAGTTACACGAATCCATTCCCAGCCTATATATATTAAACAATGTGAACTATAGTTATAACTAACTATATGAAATCCAACTGTAAAATTTTTATATGCAAAACAGTGCACATATATCAGTCAGATTGTAACCAAATATATGCTGCAACATTCAAATTTGAAATTCTTTAAACCAAAAATATGTAAATATATACCTTGCAATGTACTAAAAGAAATTGATATATATAAAAGCTACATATAATAATGCTATGTACTAATAAACAATACATTCAATGTGAGTACTTTGCAACATATCTATCTAACTGTTATAAACTGCAAATATCAGATATCCTATATTTACAAAATAACATGAATACAAATCTACGTTTATACGTTATAACATATTACCAAAATACGTAACAGATGATACTCATCCAACCCTATTATTCATTTAGACTTGTACTGTACATATAAAATTAGTGTCAGGCCTAAAGAAAACAACAACAAACCCAACGTACACATGTAGACTATACTAATATATATAAACAAACTCTTATATACTAACCTACCTATCTTCACTACTATATATAAATCAAAGTTTAAACACATACGTTAGGCTAACCATGTTTCAAAATCAAATGACACTCATACGTATTATATTATTAAACTGACTACTATTATCCCATATAATTTTTAGCATATTTTTATTTTATCTCAGATCGGCTGTATATGTATACACAACAGCATATAAAATATATATATATATATATACGTATATAATTACCTGCTAAGAAGATAAGGTGGGTAGTGGGAAGATTCGAGAGGTGTCAGCCGGTTGAAGCTGTGGAGATGGTAACCGAACAGTGGCAATGGTGTATGGTTGGACTTGGGTTTCGTTGTTCCGTGCTTGAGTAGGCGCGTGCAGGAGGAGGGTTTGGGTTTGCGTGTGTGGCCGAGCTTGGTGGCTGATCTGTGCACGCGAGGGAAGGAGCTTGGCGGCGTTGCATAGGGCGGAGGGAGGAGTGTGACACTCAGGTGAGGCGGGTGTTGGCTGTTGTTAGGCGGTCGAGGTGGATGCACGGCATGGTGATGGAATCTGGGTTGCGAGTATTTGAAGAAGGGAGATGCCATGTGAGGGGAGATGCATGCGCGTTTCTGGAAGTGGGAAGAACAAAAAAAAATCACATGGCAGAGAAGTCTAAAAGAAGAAAGGAATGGACGTATAGTTTATTAAAGAAACTAGAAGGTGAAACGAACCAGCATAAAGATTGCATTGAGAATAACAAAAGTCAGAAATTTTGAATTCCAAAAGATAATTAATTTTAGTGGCTGACAGCTGGTTGACGTTATTAAGCTCTTCAATTCACGTGGGTAAGAAACCAGAAGATTTTAAACCGGTACCGATACGGTTCAATGTTTTCAGATTCCGCCGTCCACCGGACGTCGAAATACACATATGAATATACCGTGGAGATCAGTACGACGAGACGATCAAAACGGCATACAGAAGTCAACGATACGATTGAATTATAAAAATTCGAATTTTCTAATAGTGAAAAATGCAAGAAAAACGCTGAAAAATAAGATCGACGGAGCCAAAGATGTCCGAATTTGGAAAAACGACAAACTGACATTTTGCTCAGAAGATGATTTAGAATTTTTCTATGTAAAAATATTTTGGTTTTGAAAACATTTTATTTTCAACGCTTTTTAACTGATTAAATTGAAGTGAAATTACGCGCGAAATAAACTTTTATATTTTTGGACGAAAATTTCCCAGTTGCTATGTTTAACTAGACGTATTCCAAATATCAAATTTATATTTCAAAATTTTATCGTTTAAAATTTCACAAAATTTCAACTAATTACGTTATTAAAGCCGTTGAAATTTACGGGTCGTTACACTCTCCCCCACTCAAAACTTTTCGTCCCCGAAAAGGAACGAGGTAGGAAAATAGAACCAACCAGAAAGAAAACAGATTTGAAATACAGAATAACAATTAATTTAAACCATATAAATTCAAATTTAAATTAATTGATATTCAATAATTGATTAAATCCATTTGATTTTACTAAAATCAATCTCAACTATTTCTAAATTAATTATCTTAGTATCCAATTATCTTAAATTTAAAATCTCTAAATCCATAAATTTGAATAGTCTTTTATTATAATCATATTTTATTTTCATCAATTTAAATTCTTCTGTATTCCAAATTATTGTTAAATTTATTCTACTAATATATCTAATCACATATATTTAACCCATATAAATTATTTTAAACCATAAAAGTTTCGATTTAAATTAATTTACATCTATTAATTTCTTTTAACTTCAAGGTATTTTCATATGTTGATCAAATTTCAATTTATTATTTTTCTCAAAACAAATTTATTTTATTATTAACTGAGTGTACTTATTATCCTATCTAACTCTATTAACATCTTTATAATCAAAATTTTATGTATAAAATTTATTATAAACACTCAAATTTTATTTATGAATTCAATTTATCTTATATATTATCTAATTACATATTCAACTTCTGAATAATTTAGGTAAGTTGTATTAGAATGTAGTTGAACAATATACAAATAAAATTTACCAAATTCAATTATTCAAGTTTAAATATTTATTCCAAATTTTGGTTTTATTTATAATTAAAATCATCCTTTAACAAAATTTAAGAATTTAATTTCCGATTAACTTTAAACAATTTAGAGATATATATAATATATTTATATCAAATCAAATTAAATTTTAAAATAAGATATCCATATATATATAAATCAAATTGTACTAAAGAAATTCAAATCAAAATATTTTTCTCAAAACAAAACCGTAGCAAAGCTACAGAATGGTTTCTCCACTTCGAAACTCGAAAATGAATGTCGATGATGCGGCCGCCATCACCGAAATTATTTTCCAGCGACAAAGAGAAGAGCACTGATTTCAACATTTTTTAAAAAAAATCCTCTGAAATGATTTCTATTCAAAAATACTTCCAATATTATATACTTTAAAATTTTAAAAACCAATGTTCGAAATCACCGGAAACTAATAAGTTCTCAAATTTTAATTTAATTTCATTTCAAATTCTAAATCAGTTTATAAACCGTATTTATAAATTTATTTAGAACAATAAATGATAATCAAATATTATCATTTCAAACAACAATTTAATTAACCTATTAAATTTTAGAAAATTTTACTTATAAATATTTATAATATAATCATTCAAATTTATTCCATTTACCAAATTTGAAAACGATATTAATTTACAAATACACTTCCTCGCTCGACTATATAAGAATAGATTTCAAAGCAAAGACAGAGATTCAAATTTGATGGACTCAAATCAAAGAGAATTTTGATTCGAATTCAAGTTCGAAAGAAAAGATAAGATGATTCAATTAACAGAATCGGGAGATGGATAAGCTTATTTAAATTCACAAGCAACCTTAACCGGGTCGTCCGTAACTTCAAGAGTAAGATCAATGTGGAATTCCGAGGTGAATCGACATTCGATCTCAAGAAATAGAATTCAGGTATAGCAGGAGATAGATAGCATCGTAAACCGAGGATACAGAAATCTCCGGTAAATCAATGCCAATTGTAAAGGAGTTTCACCCCATTACAAATCATTCGAAGTTTGGCGAGACCGCCGATTCATTATAAGGGTCATTCGAAGTGGAGTTATGTGATGCTCCAGAATTCAGAAGAATACGAATAGTGAGGGACAAGGATGAATTTCGGAACCGAGGGGACGTTCCAAGATTCAAAGGAATCGAGTCAAAAGAAAGAGATTGAAACTCGAATGAGAATGATTCTGTAAATACATTTACCCTATATGTTGAGTTTTTTTGCCTAGAGCTACCAAAGCTCTGATACCAACTGTAACGACCCGAAATTTTGGACCATTCGCATCCATTACAAGTGTATAGGTAGACACTCATGCCGGAATTGAATTGCTCAAAATACCGCGTTGTTAATTTAAATTTGGCAAAACTGAACATATATAGTAAATAAATAATCACAGATCACAGACACAGAGTAATAAATGCAGCGGAAATAAAAGAGATAGTGGTTCATGAAGCTACTATATGAATATATAAGATACATCAGAGTTTACAACAGAAGAGTAATACGATACATCAGATACAAATCAGAATACATCACTGGAATCATCGAATATCTGAAAGCTGGATAGATAGCTGGATCTCCAAGCGAAGCTCCAACTCCAAAGGTGAGTCTCAAAAGCTGAACCACTCAGTCTGACCCGAGCGTAAAGCAAAAACACAAGACACTCGAGTCAGGATTAACATTCTTATATCAATAAATCCAACTCAAGTGAAATAGCAATTGAAATACAAGTAACTCAAAGGATGTTGGAATAACCATCCTTTAAGGATCCGTTAAACTATCTACTATGTAGTAGTGTACGATAAGTAGATAATGTCTATCAGTAATAATAAGATATCAAAATAGTGTTAAGTCATGGCCCATTCCACCCTTAACACATTTTTATTCCCAAAAGCATATACAAGACCGTAGTTTCCCCAAAACCGGAAGTCACCAGAGGGCAATCCATATACTAAAGGTACAAATCAAAATCGTAGTGGTCGCGCATAAATGGAATACAAGTATGACAAGGCACATGAGGCAATACCCAAGGTAGTGATACTACCGTTCGCCTGATCCGGACTAGTGAGAACGCAACGCCGCAGCGCCCGCAACACCGTGAAACAACACTCCCAAAATCAAGGGTGCACCAATCGACAACAAGTAATAAGTAGTTCGAAGAAGTGTGTCCACTTGAGGTAGCTAATCCTCCATTGGCCCGACACAGCTCCTGTTTTAGTCATTTCCAATTTGACACAAGTGTCAAGGCTATCCATTATCGTTCTCTTTCTTTAGTCATCACGTACATCATTCCAACCACTTCATTCTGGATCATCACTCCGCGTATAGTTATTAAAGTGGTTTTCGGTTTAGATAGAGAGTATATCCATAACCGAATTCCGGTCTCTTTAATAACTTCCGTAATTACTTCACCGATTGGTCGATTATTTATTTCAAAACCAAATCAATTTCAATTTCAATTCGTAAATCAACATTCCATTTGTCTTTCAAAACCAATTTCCAATAATTTACGTTTCAAAACTTCCAAATCATCATTTCAAAATCTTACAATTTCAATTTCAATTTCTATTTAAAACAATTCAAATATTGATTCAAGTTCGTATATAGGTTTCATTCCGAAATCATTTAAATAAATTTTATTTAACATTCAAATCAATTTAAACTCATTTATCGATTTCATTCAATATTCGTTAAGTTACTTTATCATTCAAAACAATTTCTATTAAATTTCCAATTCATTAAATCAATTCTTAAGTTCAACTTCATTAAATCAAAACTTACAACTTTGAATTAAACTAAATTCGTCAAATCAATTCTTTCAATTACAAGTCTTACATTAATTCCAAAAATGTCACATTTTCATTTCTTGTTAAAGAAATTCCATTTCACTTATTTACTTTCTTAAATAATTTTCCAAAACTTACTTAATAAAGAAAACTCAATTTCAATTATTTACGAAGTAAAATCCACTTATTCAAAAGTTCAATTTTCTTATTAAAGAATTTTAATTCAATTTAATCATTAAATAATTTAATCTTATTTAAGTATTAAATAATTCAAAACTTAATTATTCAATAATTTCAAGTTTAATAATTTCAAACTTAATTAAATTTCAAACTTGATTATTAAATTATTTCAAACTTAATTCAATCATTTCTCCAATTAAACAACATTCTTCCATCAATTAAATTGTTAATATTTCATTTCAGAATATTAAATATTCACATTTTAATTTCATTAAAAATTCAAATTTCAACTTCATTTCAAAACCATATTATTTATTCACATAAAATCTTCAATTTATTTTCAAATTAAATTATTGACCAATCGAGTTTTTATTTAATTTCCTATCCTAGGTCAAAGTTCAATTTGGGTATTTATCATTTCAACCCGATTCCAATTCAATTCAAAAACAAAGCATAGTAAAGGGAACTTGCAGTGTGATAACAGGGATGGTGTCAAAGTAAATAAACAAGCAATAACAACAATCAATAACAATCCAATAATCAATTCAAATAATCCCGAGATAACCGTATTAATTCGCATTGTTATTTGTACGAATTAATATAATTATTTCTAGAATCTACACTATCATTTCATGCAGATTAAAGATTATTACATTACGGTTTTCACTTGTCATCTATTTACAATTTCATACATCATCAATTTAACAACATACATTCAGCGGTTCAAAGTGTAATTAAATCATACGTGTCAATAAATTCAACAGTTAAAGGGGTCATATTATACAATGTCATTGAATCAAATTTAACATTTAACTATCCTATATCAAGTTCAATTGCATACTATTTATCATTTTAACATTAACGATTTAACGTCTAATATAAACATCAACAATCAATCAATTATCAGTCAGACTGTATTATCATCACATAAATAATTAACAGATAATGGTGTCAGATGTCACAGGTGAACTGATACAGGCAATAGCATATATAACAGTGTAATTAACTAACAGTAGCATATTTCAATTGTCGTTTCAATTGAAATCAGATTTAATAAATAAAAGAACGTTAATCGTGAGTGAGTGCTCACCTTCCGAGGCTAGATAGAACGGGAGATGACACGGATACGCACACTGATATGTATCACTGAAACTGAGTTACGAATCCAAGCACGAGTTCGATGATCAAAGCTGATAGATAAGGCATCGAGAACGATTAGAATTATTTTGATAGAACAGAAATTATATAATATTATTATTATTATTTCCAAACCATTCTGATTTTAACACATAGATCTAAGATCACTAAACCCATATATTTAGAATATATATACCTAATATATATTTTAAAATCAATACCTCTTATAAAATTAAAATAACTTACATTGTTATGATATATCTATAAACGCAAACAAGTCATATACACCTATATAACTTTTATACCTATAAACAATCAGATGGACCAATATGCAGACTATATTTTAAACAAATGCAAAGTATATTTTATACCCAGTCTATAACAACATGCAGATCATAAACAAAACAAAATATAAGAACAGATTAAACAAAATGTATCGAATATATATGTGTAGATTATACATATCCAAAATATCTATACAACTTATAAACTACACATGTGTGTATCATATATACACAAATAAGGCATGCATACAGACTGTAGATATATCGTGCAGACTAAAGATGTGTAACAAACACATATGCAGACTATACATATATAAGCAACTAATTGCATGTAAGCTACCCAAACCATATATAGACTACATATATATATACAACAAAGAGATATCACGTATGTAACCAATATGTATCTGAAAATGATTGTATAAGTAACCACACTTAACCACCTACACGCAGCCTATATGTAAAACTCAAATAGACTTACCTTATTACAGTATATAGATAATCTAATAAGTCATAGGAAAACTTTTATATATATACACCAACATGCTATATATATGTGCATTAGTTACACGAATCCATTCCCAGCCTATATATATATATTAAACAATGTGAACTATAGTTATAACTAACTATATGAAATCCAACTGTAAAATTTTTATATGCAAAACAGTGCACATATATCAGTCAGATTGTAACCAAATATATGCTGCAACATTCAAATTTGAAATTCTTTAAACCAAAAATATGTAAATATATACCTTGCAATGTACTAAAAGAAATTGATATATATAAAAGCTACATATAATAATGCTATGTACTAATAAACAATACATTCAATGTGAGTACTTTGCAACATATCTATCTAACTGTTATAAACTGCAAATATCAGATATCCTATATTTACAAAATAACATGAATACAAATCTACGTTTATACGTTATAACATATTACCAAAATACGTAACAGATGATACTCATCCAACCCTATTATTCATTTAGACTTGTACTGTACATATAAAATTAGTGTCAGGCCTAAAGAAAACAACAACAAACCCAACGTACACATGTAGACTATACTAATATATATAAACAAACTCTTATATACTAACCTACCTATCTTCACTACTATATATAAATCAAAGTTTAAACACATACGTTAGGCTAACCATGTTTCAAAATCAAATGACACTCATACGTATTATATTATTAAACTGACTACTATTATCCCATATAATTTTTAGCATATTTTTATTTTATCTCAGATCGGCTGTATATGTATACACAACAGCATATAAAATATATATATATATATATATATACGTATATAATTACCTGCTAAGAAGATAAGGTGGGTAGTGGGAAGATTCGAGAGGTGTCAGCCGGTTGAAGCTGTGGAGATGGTAACCGAACAGTGGCAATGGTGTATGGTTGGACTTGGGTTTCGTTGTTCCGTGCTTGAGTAGGCGCGTGCAGGAGGAGGGTTTGGGTTTGCGTGTGTGGCCGAGCTTGGTGGCTGATCTGTGCACGCGAGGGAAGGAGCTTGGCGGCGTTGCATAGGGCGGAGGGAGGAGTGTGACACTCAGGTGAGGCGGGTGTTGGCTGTTGTTAGGCGGTCGAGGTGGATGCACGGCATGGTGATGGAATCTGGGTTGCGAGTATTTGAAGAAGGGAGATGCCATGTGAGGGGAGATGCATGCGCGTTTCTGGAAGTGGGAAGAACAAAAAAAAATCACATGGCAGAGAAGTCTAAAAGAAGAAAGGAATGGACGTATAGTTTATTAAAGAAACTAGAAGGTGAAACGAACCAGCATAAAGATTGCATTGAGAATAACAAAAGTCAGAAATTTTGAATTCCAAAAGATAATTAATTTTAGTGGCTGACAGCTGGTTGATGTTATTAAGCTCTTCAATTCACGTGGTTAAGAAACCAGAAGATTTTAAACCGGTACCGATACGGTTCAATGTTTTCAGATTCCGCCGTCCACCGGACGTCGAAATACACATATGAATATACCGTGGAGATCAGTACGACGAGACGATCAAAACGGCATACAGAAGTCAATGATACGATTGAATTATAAAAATTCGAATTTTCTAATAGTGAAAAATGCAAGAAAAACGCTGAAAAATAAGATCGACGGAGCCAAAGATGTCCGAATTTGGAAAAACGACAAACTGACATTTTGCTCAGAAGATGATTTAGAATTTTTCTATGTAAAAATATTTTGGTTTTGAAAACATTTTATTTTCAACGCTTTTTAACTGATTAAATTGAAGTGAAATTACGCGCGAAATAAACTTTTATATTTTTGGACGAAAATTTCCCAGTTGCTATGTTTAACTAGACGTATTCCAAATATCAAATTTATATTTCAAAATTTTATTGTTTAAAATTTCACAAAATTTCAACTAATTACGTTATTAAAGCCGTTGAAATTTACGGGTCGTTACATACTTATCCTGATCTACTTTGAGGGTATGTCTATATTAGATTTATATAGATAATTCCTAGTCGGGTAGACTAGTATGGTTGTTAGGAGTCGTTACAGATGATTGCTATGTTTAGTATTTAGTCATTACTGAATTTCGAGGACGAAATTCTTTAAGGAGGGGAGCCTGTAACACCCCTAATTTTTGATAACATTATTCAGGAGATTTAATTAGATAAATTAAATAGAATAATATAAATGTTAAGTGATAAGGGGATTGAGAATTGAACAAATCTAATTAAGGTCGTGCTTAATAAAATAATTAAATGGGCTTAGGAATGGGTTATAAGCTAATTAATCTACATAAGGGTATATTGGGTATTTACTGCCCACAACCCTTAACCTCTATATATGTTCGTTCCTACCATTTTATTTCTCTTTCACGACATTTTGAAAACGCAAACCAAATTATAAAGGGGAGCCAGCCTTAATCAAAGAGAAGAGGATTTAATTAAAAGCTAGAGATTCAAAGTTTAGGGGAAATCAATCTCAATTCAATCTCCTTATCTAAATCAAGGTGAACAATAATTCCATATCTATTTTTGGTTTGAATCATATGTTTTCGAATTTAAGCGTAAATTCATTTTTACGATGAATTGGACGATGATATGCTTGAATATTGATTTATTTAATTTAAACAAGATTGTTTAAATGAGATTATACACGATTTTGGGGTAAAACCAATTTATGTTGAGGTTTAAATGCCATGGAAAAATATTATGTTATATAAAACATGATTTTGGAGTTAGGTTTTAATTTTGATAATTTTCCAAGCTATGGAATGATTGTTATGAATTTTCAAAGGAAAATAAGGTTATTTGGGTTTATAAATTTATTCCGAAAAATATATTGAGAATTTGGGTTTGGAATTTTGATATGTTAGATAACATGATTAAAGTGAATTTTGGGGATTTTTCCAAAGTGATTTGCTATGCAAATTAAATTATTTTAGAAGAGGTACTTCTTTGCAAAATTGGTTTTGCTTAATGGAAGGGCTTATTTGATTAACTTAACCATGGTTTAGATCTGAAATTAGCGGCAGTTATTTTAGTAAAGAAATTGAAAATGTTAAGGCAACAAATCTGGTGTTGACACGTGGTAGGTTAGTTAGAAAAATGTTTGCTTTAAGTAGTATTAAACCAGGTTTGCTCAGAAAAGTGGTTCCGCCTTCTTTAGAAGTACCTTTCGACATAGAGCTTTCGCCTTCAACCCAGTCGAAATCTACTAAGCCGAAACCAATACACATGGTATCACAAAAATGGTACGTAGTGGATTGGAGAAAAGCGAAAGGTTAGGTGTTGAAAGCATGGCTTCCGAAGGAGTCGATACCTTGGTTTGTTTTAAAAAGAAAAACGCCTGCCTTTGTTTTATTTAAGCCTTCGAAGGAGTCGAAGCGTATGTTTTTGAAAGAGGTTTTAAATGGGTTTGAAAAGGTTTCCATTAACATAAGTTTGCTTTCGAATGGGTTCATTTATTTATGAAAGAATGCTTTTGAAAGAAGGGGTTCCGACCCAGTCGAAGCCCTGCTACTGTTCTTTAGCCTTTCAATGGTGTTGAAGTCATCAATACTTTCTAAATGTAGTGTTAGTTTTTGAAGATGTTTTTAAGCCTCTTCCTAAATGCTTTCGAAAGGGTCCAAGGGTTTCGAAGGCAATGGCTTTGAAAGGGGTTTCGACGTTATCCTTCAATGTTTTATTTAAATGGTTTGAAGCTTTCGAAAGAGATGGTGCCGATGCCATCATGTTTTCCCCAATATTTTTATATGATAAAAGAGGGTTTCGAAAGAGATGATTTCGCCTATATTCACTTTGACCCAAATAATATTTAAGCATAAATCTAATGCTTTCGAAAGGGGGACTTTCAATGGTTTCGGAAGTGTTATTTCTGATGGTTACGGAAGGGGTACTTTCAAATGGTTTCGAAGCTATGCTTCTAAAGTTTAATGTTAATACCATTCTTAGGTCCAGATTTGGTAAGGGAGGCGTCGGAAAAGATTGAGTTGATCTGAGAACGGATGAAAGAAGCTCAATACAGACATAAGAGTTACGCAGATAAGAGGCATAAATACCTAGAGTTCTTAGTTGGAGACAGGGTTTTCATTAAGGTATAACCGATGTAGGGTGTGGTACGGTTTGGAAAGTCAGGGAAACTGGCACCGAGATATATTGGTCCATTCCAGATTATACAAAGGATTGGAAAGCTCGCATACAGAGTAGAGTTGCCGAGCAGTATGGCAGGTGTCCATAATGTATTTCATGCGTCTTATCTTCGTAAGTATGTACATGATCCGGGGGTCACTATTCCTCTGACAGGGAAGGAAGATCTAGTAGTAGAGCCTTATTTGACTTTTGTTAGACAACCAGTTTGGGTTGTAGCGAGAGATGAGAAAAGATTGAGGAACAAGACGTCAAGTTGGTGAAAGTTTAGTGGAGCGACAACGAGAAGGACTGTACTTAAGAGACAGAGGACAAGATTCGAAATACTTATCCTGATCTACTTTGATGGTATGTCTATATTAGATTTATATAGATAATTCCTAGTCAGGTAGACTAGTATGGTTGTTAGGAGTCGTTACAGATGATTGTTATGTTTAGTATTTAGTCCTTACTAAATTTCGAGGACGAAATTCTTTAAGGAGGGGATCCTGTAACACCCTTAATTTTTTATAACATTATTCAAGAGATTTAATTAGATAAATTAAATAGAATAATGTAAATGTTAAGTGATAAGGGGATTGGGAATTGAACAAATCTAATTAAGGTCGTGCTTAATAAAATAATTAAATGGGCTTAGGAATGGGTTATAAGCTAATTAATCAACATAAGGGTATATTGGGTATTTACTGCCCACAACCCTTAACCTCTATATATGTTCGTTCCTACCATTTTATTTCTCTTTCACGACATTTTGAAAACGCAAACCAAATTATAAAGGGCCGGCCATAATCAAAGAGAAGAGGATTTAATTAAAAGCTAGAGATTAAAAGTTTAGGGGAAATCAATCTCAATTCAATCTCCTTATTTAATTCAAGGTGAATAATAATTTCATCTCTATTTTGGTTTGAATCATATGTTTTCGGATTTAAGGGTAAATTTGTTTTTATGATGAATTGGACGATGATATGCTTGAATATTGATTTGTTTAATTTAAACAAGATTGTTTAAATGGGATTATACAGAGTTTTAGGGTAAAACCGATTTATGTTGAGGTTTAAATGCCATGGAAAAATATTATGTTATGTAAAACATGATTTTGGAGTTGGGTTTTAATTTTGATAATTTTCCAAGCTATGAGAAGATTGTTATGAATTTTCAAAGGAATATAAGGTTATTTGGGTTTATAAATTTATTTCGGAAAATATATTGAGAATTTGGGTCTGAAATTTTGATATGTTAGACAACATGATTAAAGTGAATTTCTATAATTTTTGGGGATTTTTCCAAAGTGATTTGCTATGCAAATTAAATTATTTTAGAAGAGGGAATTCTTTGCAAAATTGGTTTTGCTTAATGGAAGGGCTTATTTGATTAACTTAACCATGGTTTAGATCTAAAATTAGCGGTAGTTATTTTAATAAAGAATTTAAAAAAGTTAAGGCCACCAATCTGGTGTTGACACGTGGCAGATTAGTTAGAAAAAGGTTTGCTTTAAGTAGTATTAAACCAGGTTTACTCAGAAAAGTGGTTCTGCCTTCTTTAGAAGTACCTTTCGACGTAGAGCTTTCGTCTTCAACCCAGTCGAAACCTACTAAGCCGAAACCAATACACAAGTTATCACAAAGATGGTACGCAGTGGATTGGAGAAAGGGGAACGATTAGGTGTCGAAAGCATGGCTTCCGAAGGAGTCGATACCTTGGTTTATTTTAATAAAAAAGCGCATTCCTTCGTTTTATTTAAGCCTTCGAAGGAGTCGAAGCATATGTTTTCGAAAGAGGTTTTAAAAGGTTTCAAAAGGGTGCCATTAACATAAGTTTGCTTTCGAATGAGTTCCTTTATTTATGAAAGAATGTTTTTGAAAGAAGGGGTTCCGACCCAGTCGAAGCTCTGCTGCCGTTCTTTAGCCTTTCGATGGTGTTGAAGTCATCAATGCTTTCGAAAGGTAGTGTTAGTTTTTCAAGATGTTTTAAGCCTCTTCCTAAATGCTTTTGAAAGGGTCCAAGGGTTTGGAAGGCAATAGCATCGAAAGGGGTTTCGATGCCATCCTTCAATATTTTATTTAAATGGTCTGAAGCTTTCGAAAGAGATGATGCCAACGCCATCATGTTTTCCACCGTATTTTTAAGCTTTCACCTATATTCACTTTGACTCAAATAATATTTTAAGTATAAACTCAATGCTTTCGAAAGAGGAACTTTCAATGGTTTCGGAAAGGTTACTTTCAATGATTACGAAAGGGGTACTTTCAAATGGTTTCGAAGCTATGCTTCTAAAGTTAAATGTTAATACTTTAATACAATCGAAAGGTTTTGAAAGGAAGGTTTTAAAGTGTTAGAAAGGCAGGAGCCTATTGTTTTTAAGATATATTTTAATTCTTTCGAAGGAGGTCATCCTATGAAGTCGAAAGCAAGGTTTCGAAGGTGTTGAAAGGTTTTGTAACCCAAACTCATTTTTAAAGGAAAAACTCATGGCTAAACTTAAGGAGTTTTGAAATGATTTTAAGAAGAAGCTTTCCTTGATAAAATTATAGGTTAAAGAGATTAACCATGTTTTCTATGAAAAGTGTTTCAAGGACATTAAACCCACAGAAGTGGTATTGTTTTGTAATTATGTTTGCTTCTTCAAATGTAAATATATTCACATTATAATGGACCCATAACTGTATTTTGGGGATAAAGAGCAGAAGAACCAGCTAGATTAACCCTGTAGTGAATATAAATTGATTAAACTCCTGGATGAGCATAATTGCATCCAAGAGGTCAGGAAGACCAGAATATAGGATGCATAAATATGGAAGTTGTCGGGGAGACAAGTTCAAAGTGATCCCATGATAACTATGATTAGGAACTTATTAGAGTTACCAATAGGTTCATAGTGATCCCATGAAAACTATGTTATAAAGGGTGGTTGGCAGGGGCCAATTGGTTTGTAGTGAACCCATGAAAACTATAACCGGACTAAGTTATTGATAGATGTCAATAGGTTCCTAGTCAACCCATGAAAACTAGGATAAGAAGAAAAGATATTGGCAAGGGCCAATAGGTTCCTATTCAACCCATGAAAACTAGGATAAGGGAGAAGTTATTGGAGTAACCAATAGGTTCAGGGGAACCCATGAATCAACTAAACCTATAGGAGTGGTAGTGATAGGTTAATTGGTAGGGGCCAATAGGTTCATAGTGCACCCATGAAAACTATGGAATAGGACAGGGAGTCCATGTATTTTAAAGGTTATTTGTAAGCCCATGAAAACTAATAGGTAAATAGTGACCCTAGAAACTATAAATATGACAGGGAGTCAATTAAATAAAAGATGAGAAATCCAGTATGTTTTAATATGTTTGCATATCATCATAATATTTTGAAATGATTATGTTTTAATCATTGTGGATGCAGGAGCACGGTATATGGTTTTATAAGGGTTTTGAGATGCTAGTGAAGGGAAAACCCGTTCCGCTAAACGGCGTGGTCTCACTAGATATCTAAATGATCCGAGATGGTAGATTATTATTCATACCAGACTTTATGTCAGACTCGAAGCTTATGTTTTCACCTTAAACTCTCGAGCACTCAATTGATTTTGAGTAGTTTGAGAGTTGAGCTTTTCAGGTACCTCATTAGACGAATAAAGCTTCTGGAGACATGCAGGATGCATGATAGCTATTTAGAGTTCTCTTTTATTTGATTCCGCTGTGTTATTTGTAATGGCAAAGTTGTTATATTGCATGTATATACTCTGATCATCTAAGGAGGCATCTTCATATGTCGCTCTTAGCGTATGTTGTAATAAATATATTTTCTCTAAACGTGGTTTACGATTGTGGGATTATGTAATGAATTGGAAATGATTTAATATGGAATGTGATCTTGTTTGAAGATTAATTTTTTTCCATATTCATGTATTTCTGTGTATCAATGAATCTAACATCGCTGTATTTGGTCGCCGAGGATTAATAACTATGGATGACTGCAGCATCCGTAGCCATTAGTTTTGGGCCTCCAAGTAGGGGATGTTAAACCCCTAACGACTAGAACTCGTTTATTGACCTGTTGTTTCTGATCATAATCTTCTCTAGAGCAAGTAATGCTTCTGATTTCACCGTATTCGCAGACACCTCATGTTGCCCATCGCTATTCCTGCGTACGTGCCTCCATTCCATATCCTCGCTAAACTTCTCCCAATATTTATCCCATAATTGCTTAGGATTCGAAACCTCACAAAAAAGTAACGACGTTGCAAACATTTCTCTTAAAGACTTTGGGGATGCCCAGGCTGCAGCTTCAGTCAATGCCTCATCCTACTCATTGTCATCCTCTAGCAAACCACATGCAATGCATGCATCTTTGAAGTTATTGTAAACAATACCATTCACTGTTTTGATGTCTTGATAGCAGGTAGGGCCTTGAACAATATTTAAAAGCATACGCAAGTAAAACCTCTCCCCTAACGTAGGGTGTGCATAATATATTCTACCAATACAATCCCCTTTCTGCCTCATCCTCCATTCTTTTGTAGACTTATCCCAAACCCACATGGTTGGAAAATCAACATATGTAAGCTGCCGAGCTACATCACATGTTTTATTAGTTTCTAACCACTGGTTAAACATAGTTTTATGGATATTATGTCTACCTTGGACATTATTTAAACGGTCTGTTTCATCAAAATACACAATTTGCTCTCCCGACATGTGGAACATTAACCTCTCTACTGCTGGCGTGTGGTATTGAACATCAAACTCATATATCCTCCAACATGCCTCCGAAGAAGAAATGTATCTGCAGTCCAAATAAGTTTTTACTTCATCAACCTCTCGAACTAAAGTGCGTTCTTTGTTTGTACTATCTTCGATATTAACACTTGCTCTATCGTGACCCTTTGTGATGTACTTAAATAGATATTTCACTGATCTTGCTCTATTACATACCTCTACATTAACATGCGCTTGATATTTCACAACTAAATCTACATTATGAGGTATAACCCAACCGTTGTCTTGCATGAACCCATTTGTCGTCTCCGTTGAGAATCCATTGTTCCTTCATCTATAGATTGGAAATCCAATCTTGTAAAACTTGGTTTCATTGCTATACTGTTTAGGATAATGCTTGGAGCAAGAACCGTCAACAATGCAAGGGCAGTCAGGATTTGCGTAACCACATGGTCCATGAATCATGCACTGACATATCGACTGATAAGCAAATGGATCTATATTTTTATCTGGTATCTTAGCACTAATTACTACATCAACTTGACCAACATTTTTTGGTCTCTGATCGCTGAAAACAAATATAAGTATATGAGCATGAGGTAGACCTCTCTTCTCAAATTCAATTTTGTAAACCACTATAAAAAAATATGTCAGTTATGTCGACGGAAGTGAAGTAAAAAAAGTGAGAAGAAGTATTGCATGAATCATCAAACTTACGTGCTTTGACTTTTCCAAAATGAGATTCAGTCTTTACGTCGCGCATTAGCTCCATAAGTTTCATGTGAAAAACATGTGAAACAATGTCTGGTCTATCCTTAGCTTTCTGACCGGGAATGGTTGATAAGGCCATCTCAATCTCGGATCACTTTGGATTACAGGTAAATGTTACATAAAAATCTGGGGATCCCACCCACCGACATATAGCCATAGCATCCTGATAATTTTGTACCATGTACCTAGGGCCTCCTATGAAAGAAGACGGTAAAATAACCTTTCTTCCTATTGAGCGTGCATATATGTCACCAGCCGTAATTGCATCATGAAGACCCTGTACAATTCACATCTTAACGTACTTTGATTATCCTTAACCCATGACAGCATGTCCTCCTCAATACATATATAACAGTCAACAATAAACTGTTGGAAAATCCTGCCACCCCATAGCAGAACCAAGTCATCTTCTTGCCTGCGCTGAATAAGATAGGCATAATACTCCCTTATTGTAATAGTCGTTCTTTTAGTCGATCCACAGATGTCAACTAATCTGTATTCTATATCACACCTGAAACCATCCTCGCCATATGGAAACAAAATGGGATATTGCATAGACATAAAAGAAGGATGTTTTTCACTAATTCTTTTCAGTATCTCATTGCTCTCTTCAATCACAATATCTCTACAACCACATGAATCCACATTTGAGTTATCAATTAATGCTGCAATCTCTGAAGAGGTCAGTAAATTGTACAGTCATCCATCCCTATAACGTCTCTCCAAAAGCTTAATGGTGATAGGCTGGTATTCTAAAGCATGATATCTATCTCCAGTCATCCTAAAAACTTTAGCCAACTCACTATGTTGGTTGAATATGCATATTAAATTGTTCACAATAACCTCATCTAAATTTTTTATCGTACTTGCACCATGCGATGAAACTCGATTACTAACTTCATTCCCGATGTCAAAGAAATATAATTGAGCAAATTTCGGTTTACCTATCGTCGGCAAAAGCGAACCAATTCGGTGGTGGTTTTGACCATTTAATCTGAAAACATATGGACCACGACCGTTGTTTATGAAGTTGTCAACATTTACACCCATTGACGTAAAAGCAAAAATCGAATTATATGCTCGTATATTTTGCCGAAAACATTTTGAATCAGAACCTCCATTATAGTCAAGAAGCTCCATCAAATAATCAGGGGCTCTTTGATAGGCTGGCAGCTGAACCTTTCCCTTATGACAGCATATGAAATTTTTTGGATTTGCAGTGGTACTCCCCTTTTTACTCTTTCTTCAAACCAAAGCAATGCTCTACAGTATGACCATGTACACGTAGGAGGGCCAAACTTGTGCATTGCAAACATTTTATCTGCAAATTTATCCAAGATCTTAAGAAAAGATTTAAACATCTAATACATCATTGCAATTATAAATTTATAGTATATAACATATGTTGCCCATAATTCCCAAGTGCAAAGGAACGTGTACAATGTGAAGCAGCCAGGTTGGGTAAAATGTTCACCCTTTGCACTTCATCAGCCGCCGACGGGAATGAGTTGTTGGGACACTCCATCAATTCGTGGTTTTTTGCAATAACATTTGACATCGCTAAGCCCGTAGAAGAGTTGTAATTAGGCTTACAGACCATAATGTACAACATGCATATGTATAAATCGATAACTTTCGAAAAAAGAAAAAAATATAGGGCATACCTACAGCTAACTTCCACAAAGTTTTATGTTTCAGTTTTCGATGTCTAGAATGATGATTTATCTGACAAACTTCAAAAATAAAACAGTATATGAAGCGGTGCTGCACAAAGTGTTTATTGTCAAACTATTAACAAAAAATTATTGATGGGTAAAAGTTACTCACTCTGTCGACGGTACGATTGCTTAATGGAAAATAACATGTTGGCATCTTCCTCATGACGTCGACAAAGAAAGTCAAAAAAATTATGCCGTGATAGGTCCACGAAATCATGACAGTAGTTGGTGCATCGCATCCACCTACTTGTATGATCTTTTTTTCCCGTTTTAATGTCGGCATCAATCTATATCTTGCCTTTGCAGACTTGCATATCTGGATATATAAATTAATACTGCTTTAGGATATACTCGGTAAACTGAATATTGGATTGAGTAAAACGGCAGGTAACATCATGTGAACTGTATATGACGGTACACTGTTTATAAGTAGGTCCGATGAAATATGCGTACCGACAGCAGGCATGTACGTGTGTGTGTGATTCTGCTGTCCCACATCGAATTCAACCACATGTACCACGGAGCTTGTGTAAGAAGAGTTAAATGAACTTAGTAGAATTGGCTGGGAATAAAAAAAGAAAAAACAGGAAAAAAAGAGGGGGGAGAGTTATGTAAGGAAAAGGGAAAGTTGACCCATATCAATGCAATAACGGGCGTACAATAATGTTTATCATAATCAAGACCTAACATACACATAGATAATGAACACGGACCATGAACTAATGCAACCATGAAAGCACCACTGTCGTATGTTCAGGCAGGCATCATGCATTTGGTAAACCAAATCCACATCATTGATAATAGTAAAGATGGGTACACAGAGGCAAACACACAAATTAGCTACACTTCTTATACCACATATGTAGGTATGCATATCCGTTTTATTGTCCGATACATATTGGAGTGAGTCAAAAAATGTAGGAATGGTCTATCCAAATTACATGTATCATGTTCACTGGGTGGTGTTACCTTTATAAATAAGAATTATTATCATAAGCATGTTAAGAACCATACTTTTTTCCAACTGAATGCATGTACACAGTATACAAATATTACCTACGATAGAACAATAGTTGCCATCGGTATTGCTCATCCCATAGTTGTTAGGATTTATCTCAAACAAAGCATCAGTCCCTGCCAATTTATGGAATATATTTTCAATCTCTTAAACTCAATTCACATGCACAGAAGAACTTTTAAAATGTTTGCCATTTAAAAAGTAGTTGATGCGCAGTTAGTGTGTTATCGTAGAAGTGAGAGAGGTGTCATACATCAGTAAAAAGAATAACTTAAACACTTTGAACACATTTTGCATACAAATATTCGTAAGAGTTATTGTATAATGGTTTGTAATAGTTGTAGATTACTGGATTATAGATGCTTAGCATTTCATCAACCCCTGTAAACAATTGTTCTTCAATGAAACATATATCGTATCATGCGCATACACATTCGAATCCGCATTACTAAGATGTGGCCTGACCCATTGTTAATCAGGTACTATTCTCAACAAAATTTCATTTTTGGAATACAGCATTAAATCGAGGTAGAGTTCACAGATTTATATTTTTGTCTAATCGACATCATGCTCCCTGTTCCTATGCCAACGCACAACGTAATTAGCTTGTTTAAGCATCAGAGTTACATGTTTCAGGTGAGTTTATTAGCTATTATGAATTATATAATGAAAACATGGATGTGCGATAGGTTAGCATGGAGTACGAGAAGAAAAAAATGGGTTAATAACCGTCATAGTGCAATGTCACTACAATAGATTTTAAATTAAGATTAAAAATAAAGTACATATGGAATAAAAATACCGGGACAAAAAACTACATTTTTTACTATGTATGCAGGTAAAGAATTGCTGAAGTGAGTAATAAATCAACAGCCTCCAACTTGGCGCAATAAACTTTCCTTACATAACATGCATGTCAAAGCAATGAATAGCTAGTTATCTCCCAGTACAACAAAAAGCAATCACCTTGTTTATAATTTTGTAAAATAGGAACCCAAATAATTATGACTATTTCGTTTTTCCCAAATTTTTAAATGCCTTGAGAAGGCATAGCCTTTCAGCTAACAACACTGTCAGGGGTCATCCCTCCCACAAATTCATTCTTATAAATACCAAAAAACGTTCATAGTAACAGGTAATTAATATAAGAAAATGCAAGCAGTCCACAAAACTACTTTGAATTTGTGAATTCTACTCATATAACACTATATAACCTTTTTATGTAATAGGAACCCAAATAATTATGACCATTTCATTTTTCCCAAATTTTTAAATGCCATGAGAAGGCATAGCCTTTCAGTTGACAACACTGTCAGGGGTCATCCCTCCTACAAATTCTTTCTTACAAATACCCAGAAACGCCCATAGTAATAGGTAATTAATATAAGAAAATGCAAGCAGCCAACAAAACTACTTTGAATTTCTGAATTCTACTCATATAACAACACAACATAACCTTTTTATGTATACCACATACGTAGGTACGCATATCCGTTTTATTCTCCGATACATCATGGAGTGAGTCAAAAAATGCAGGAATGATCTATCCAAATTACATGTATCATGTTCACTTGTGGTGTTACCTTTATAAATAAGAATTATTATCATAATTGTGTTAAGAAACATACTTTTTTCCAATTGAATGCATGTACACAGTATACAAAGATTACATACGGTAGAACAGTAGTTGCGTATAACGCTGCCACAGTCTTAATAACCCTCCTAGCGGTCAAGAAGGTGTCGGTATTGCTCATCCCATAGTTGTTAAGCTTTATCTCAAACAAAGCATCAGTCCCTGCCAATTTATGAAATATATTTTCAATCTCCTAAACTCAATTGACATGCACAGAAGAACATTTAAAATGTTTGCATTTTAAAAAGTAGTTGATGCGCAGTTAGAGTGTTATTGTAGAAGTTTGAGAGATGTCATACATCAATAAAAGGAATAACTTAAACACTTTGAACATAGTTTGCATATAAATATTCATAAGAGGTATTGTATAATGGTTTGTAATAGTTGTAGATTACCGGTTGTTAGATGTTAGCATTTCGTCAACTCCTGTAAACAATTGTTCTTCAATGTAACATAAATCGTATCATGCGCATACACATTCGAATCTGCATTACTAAGATGTGGCCAGACCCATTGTTAATCAGTCACTATTCTCAACAAAATTTCATTTTTGGAATACAACATTAAATCGAGGTAGAGTTCACAAATTTATATTTTTATCGAATCGACATCATGCTCCCTACTCCCATGCCACTACACAATGTAATTAGCTTGTTTAAGCATCAGAGTTACTCATTTCAGGTGAGTTTATTAGCTGGTATGAATTATACAATGAAAACATGGATGTGCAATAGGTTAGCATGGAGTACGGGAAGAAAAAATGGGTTAATAATCGTCATAGTGTAAAGTCACTATAATAGATTTTAAAATAAGATTAAAAATAAAGTACATATGGAATAAAAATACTGAGACAGAAAACTACATTTTTTAGGTAATCAGAAGAATTGCTGAAGTGAGTAATAAATCAACAGCCTCCAACTTGGTGCAATAAACTTTCCTTACATAACATGCAAGTCAAAGTAATGAATACCTAGTTATCTCCCGGTACAACAAAAAATAGTTTATAATTCTGTAAAATGAACCCAGATAATTATGGCCATTTCGTTTTTCCCAAATTTTTAAATGCCTTGAGAAGGCATAGCCTTTCAGCTGACAACACTATCAGGGGTCATCCCTCCCACAAATTCATTCTTACAAATACCAAAAAACATCCATAGCAACAAGTAATTAATATAAGAAAATGCAAGCTATCCATAAAACTACTTTGAATTTGTGAATTCTACTCATAAAACAACACAGGACAACCTTTTTATGTAATAGGAACCCAAGTAATTTTGACCATTTCGTTTTTCCTAAATTTTTAAATGCCATGAGAAGGCATAGCCTTTCAGCCAACAACACTGTCAGGGGTCATCCCTCCCACGAATTCGTTATTACAAATACCAAAAAACGTCCATAGTAACAGGTAAGTAATATAAGAAAATGCAAGCAGTCCACAAAACTACTTTGAATTTCTGAATTCTACTCGTATAACAACACAGTATAACCTTTCGTGTATCATACTGTGCCACGTTTTGCAACATACCTTAAACATTTGTCTCTAGTAAATGATCGAGCAAAGTGTGTTCCCCATCAGCTGTTTTAGACTGGGATAGAAATATGAAAATGAAGAGTGGTTAGAACCTCATATGAATAAGCAATCATAAGGATGGTCGTAAAACCTAGAGAAATACTCAGATTGGTAAACCTTCGAAACAGTTGTAAAATTGAAGTGGAAAAAAAGCGAAGCAGAAGGAAAACTATAGATTACCATGTTTGAGCAGCGATGCAGGGAAGAGTATAAAGTCGAGAGTAAAAAATTGGGGACATCGAAAATTAGTTAGCGGACAGAGATGGGGATTGAGGGAGAGTAGTCGTGGAGAGAGAGGGAAGTGGGAGGGGGTGTTAAGCATGTGATAGCCCTGATTAGGGTAAGTAAAAAAAAAAACAGAGAAGTCGTTGAGAGTACAGTATTTTGAAATGAGAAGGCTTGAGATGTCCACATCAGCGTGGAGGTGGAGAAGTTCCTGCTTAAAATTTTAAGTAATAGAATAGATTCATCATTTCCATTTACGCGCGCGCGCACATATATAATATATATATATATAACACGAACCCTAATTTTTGCAAAATAAAATGGTTGCCCTTTTAGCTCGTGCTGTTTAAAATTGGACAAGTGAACTTTGGGTGCATTTAGTAATTTGGTTGTTAGCTGTACATTCGTAGGATCGGGCCAAAGTAAACACCTATTGCAGTTTGTTTCACGTATAGACGGTTCTCCCTCTAAACAAATCAATCAAAAACAGTCCTCACACAATCCCCAAATCAGGAAAACCTAATTTCTTAAATCGAATTCAACCATGCCAGCCACAGCAGGTCGAGTTCGCATGCCCGCAAACAATCGGGTCCACAGCAGCGCCGCGCTTCAAACCCATGGAATCTGGCAAAGCGCCATTGGTTACGATCCCTACGCTCCAACCGCCGCCAACAATTCCTCAAATTCTAAACCCGATCCGGTATCCAACAATTCATCCCAGCACGCCGAACCCGACTCCGATAATGCCTACGCCAGCTTCCAGGGACTTCTTGCCCTTGCTCGCATCACCGGCTCAAACGCCGACGACACCCGCGGTGCCTGTAAGAAGTGCGGCCGTGTTGGACACTTGACCTATCAGTGCCGTAATTTTCTTAGTATTAAAGAAGGCGAGGAGTTGGACAACGAGGAGGGTGCGATTGGAAAAGCAAGTGCAATATTCAAGAAGATAAAAAATGGGAAGGAGGAGGGGGTGAGTGAGAGTAGCGAGGAGGAGAGTGAAAGTACCGATTCTGATGAGGACCCAGAAATGGAGAGGTTGATAAAGGAGAGGTATGGTGGGAAGAAGAGGGGGAGGTCGAAGAATAGATCAAGTGGGAAGAGAGATAAGAGAGGTGAGATTAGTGAAGATGAGGAGAGGAGGGAGAAGGAGAAGAGGAAGAGCAGGAAGGAAAAAAGGAGGAGGAGAAGTCATAGAAGAAGTAGGAAAGATAGCGATTCAGAAGAAGAAAGTGACGACGACGATGGGAAGTACAAGAAGAGAAATAAGAAGAGGAGTGGGAGGCACAGAAGGAGAAAGGATGAGACCGAGAGTGAGGCAGAGAGCAGTGGGTCGGTTGAGAGAAGAGCAAGGAGGAAGAAGAGTAAGAATAGGAGGCGCGATGATTAGGTACGTATCATTTATGGTATTGTATGTCTGGATTTGTTTTTATGGTGAAGATGATATAATGTAAGCATAACATGCTTGTGGTATTAAAGGTTCAAGACCTTGTGATTATGTTTAAGTTGGTCGGCCTACCATGTGATGACATTATGTGTAGACAATGTTAATTCGTGATGTTTTCTCTCTCCTGTATGTATTAAGTGATGCCCCGATCCTCTTATTTGCTAAATCTTGTTACCAGTTTTATTTGGTCATTTTTTGAATGTTTTGTAGTTATTATCAGTGACATGCTTATTAGATATGCATAATATGGGTTATAGGTTAAGGTTAAAAGATTGGCAGTTTGGTCTAGCCAAAGTGAAATCAAGTTACCAGTTAGCTAATCTTGTTTTTGTCTTTGCTGCATGTTTGAAGTTTGAGGAACTTGCAATCATTTTATATAGCATGTATAACTTGAAACAGAGTTATTTTCATTTTTGATGTATTAATTGAAACATACTAATTTTTGACATAGATAATACTTGTCAAAGGTGTGCAAAGGTGCAAGAAGCAATGTATATGTGATATTTCAAACACTTTTAGGAATATAGCGGAAAAGACTTAGTATACATATTTATCTATAATTTGGTATTTAGTGTGTGGTGATTCAAACCCAAAACCATCATGCTACTTGTACCCTTTTAGCGCACCCTGTTTCATATTTTGAGCCACACAATTATAAATTCTACAAAATAAATAAAAAATGTTCTTCATGTTCAATGTTGCTTCCATAAAAAATGGCTCTATTGAAAAAAAATCATAATCTTATGGCATTATTATTTCAAATCAGTTGTTAAAGTTGATGTTTTAACGGTTAATATTGACTTAAAATTTGAATTGTTAAAATATTTTAAAATTATCTCAGTTTTTGTATCTATGATATTCATACATGGAAATTAGGATCCACCCTTTTATTTTCGAAAAATCTTTCTCAAAAACATGTTTTTAATTATACCCATATTTTTATTTTCGGTATTTTTTTTTCAGAAATTAAATCTGAACTTTAATAGCAATGATCAGGAATATTTTAAAAAAAAAAGTGTAAATATTTGCAAATATGCTGAGATTTAAGAATAGTTTTTTTTAACTTGTTTTTGAGGACGGGTGGCTTTGTATTTTGAAACTTAAAAGATAGTATTTTACAAAAGTTCCATATGAATACAGTGTGAATAAGATATTCTCAATTTTTTTAAACATTTTAAATTTTGTAGTTCAAAATATTAAAGTGTTAATGGAGATTGTCATGGTATATGTATATGTTTATATGTATGCATGCATACGCATATACTAGATTCAAAAAATGTTTAATGGATCTCCAATCAAATCTTCGCTCGCACCGGCAAAGTGGATTATTTAAATAAAGGAGGTGTATCTCTTTATTTCCGGCTTCATCTTTCTCATTTATGCGTCATCTTTCTTGGTATGGGGTTCATTCTTCTTTCCCGTTTCTCTTTTGTATTCTACCAAAGTATTTTCTCTCTTTTGCATTCTATACTTCTATCATTTCAGAGCATGTAGACTTTAGCCAAGTAATGTGTTAACCAATGTTTGAGGTTTCGACCGAAACACCGAGATTTCGGTCATTCCGTTTAGGTTTCGGTAGGGACCGAAACGAAACCAACCCGAAATTCCGATTCAATAAAAACTATTGAACTTCAAATTTTACAACAAAAAAAAGTCTCAAAAAAGAATTAATTTGAGTTTCAAATGCATGAATAATGAAATTTAAAATTGTAACTTAGGAAACATATAAATTCACAAAATATGTGAATGGTGTAACTAAAAAAATTGATAACGAAATAATGAATAAACATTTTTTAGTGTTATAAATGTTTATAATTAATCAGTATTGTTCTTTTATATCTTATTTTTCAATCAAATATAATTTATACATTTTGTTTCAATAAATTAAACAAATATATGTGTAATCATATGAAAAATAAATAATGATATCCGAAACTAGAATCGAAATTCCCGAAATTTACGAATTACATCGAAATTCCTAAAATTACAAAAGACCAAAACCGAGATTGAAACCGAGATCTCGAACCTTGGTGTTAACATCAGTACATTATACTTACTTTTTAGTTATGTAGAATATGATCGTTGTGGTCAAACCAGGGATGGCGTGGCGTTAAAATGGGTCATATGCAAGTTTGTGATTTTGGGAATTATTCATGTACAAGTAAAAAAATTATACACATGCTAAATATTGAAGTATAATGTTTTAAAACGAATAATTCTTACAATAAAGAAAAATTCAAATTTTAGAAGAAAAAAAAAGTGTAATGTAAACATCACCTTTGATGTCTTTTGGTTGCGAAGTAATAAACCTTGGGTGAGGAAGTTTCTCTACCAACTTATTCTCTATCAATAACGTTGATCCGTTTTGACATTGTTCTTTGGAGATAAGACTTCAGTATGCTGTAATTGGTATGTTTAATAATATTTTCTTAGGAACCACAATTCTGGAAAACAACCATCCACATCCGCATCTTTTTTTGAAAAAGAAAACTTGACTTGTCCTTCCGATCAATGTTTTCCAAATGGGTTCTAAATCGTAAAGTTTAAACATTAAATTGAAATGAGATTTAGATTGTAAATCGTTTATTCTAAAGATCCATATTTTTAAGTTTTGTACATATTTTTAAATTGATTTTAATGTTTAAACTTTTACATCTAAAACCCGAAACCCAATTTTCTGCCTTGTTTCACTTTTATTTTGTTTGGAAACATTATAATTAAAATAGTTGATTCGAATAAGTATATTAGATATATAAATATGGATTGAATCAGTTTTTTTAAATTGTGGTTTTAACTTTTAACTAAATTTGAATCAAATCATAAAGAAAGAGATCCGATTTGAAGCAGGAGGTAAATCGTAAGATTTTGAATAACAATACTTCTGATTTATTCGCAGATGATGTTGTTCTAGATTTTAATTTTTCATTTTTGGCCTGTTTTTTTTTAACCCCTTGCATGGTTAGCCGTACATTTACCTTTTATACCCATATTGTCAATTGCGAACTATTGTAACACCAAGTAGCATTTTAGCCATATATTTATATTTTATCACACCCATGTCATCAATTGTGAACTATCG